>CM037853.1:127485305-128139740 GCA_021234595.1 Delia radicum | reverse complement strand
GGTAACATATTTTTCAGTATTTTTTTACGATAAATATTAAGATATCTCAAAATCCATTAAAGCGACTCCTGTTCCCATACACAGAGACCATATTTTTTAATATTTCGAAACAAATTTAAGCCTCAAACTTTGATCGATATGCATAATGGGTTAACGCGGTGACTCAAGTTATCTCAATTTTTTTTTTTTTTTTATATACTAAATGTAAACAAATTTTATTTTATTTACATTTTAAAATCAAGCAGCTAACCCAGTCTTTGTGCTATAACGATGTTGAAAATTTGAAAAGCATTTGAAATTGTCCAAAATAATAAATCAAAGTGAATTGGAAATACATAATTTAGTTTAAATAAGACCTAGGCGATGTCAGGTATATTTTTAAATTTTCCAATTTTATATTTTTTCTTTATTATTATTTCTTTCAGACTACAATCACGCTTGCTTGGAAAATTTACTATTTTTTTAATATAAGACATATTTATAATAGCCTCCGATCTTAAAAAAGTCTGATATATGAAAAAGGGGGAAAATCGTGTATAATTTGTTAAAATAATTCAAATAAGTGGCAGCCTGGTTAAACGACATAGTGTCAAAATGGTTTTCAAAATGTGTGTTTTCTAGAGCATTTTAACGCTGTTTTTAAATAAGTCTGAATAACCTAAAGTTTAGACATATTTTCATACAAAGATGTGTTAAATTTCACCGCCAATTTTAAAAATGAATACATTTTCATATATTTTTGCTGCTTCATCACCTATCCGAATTTCATTAATTTTAAAGGGAACCCATCGGAAAAGCTTCCTTGTAAGTGTCAGGCAATTTATATAGGATATTTGTCTTTTAATTTTTTTTTTTGGACGGTTATAAATCTTTAATTTCCCGAGTTAAAACGTTTGCATAAAATAATACATTATTATATATAAACTTATAAGGTTTTTGTCAGCCAGTACATTTATCCGGACATAATTATATAAATTCATATATAAAATTAATTTCGTAGAAAAAATTTAATATGATGACATATATAGTTGCGTATAATTGTATATTGCATTTAGAATACGCTAAAACTAATCCAATTAATAATAACGTTATATTTATATATCTAGTCATTGTAAAATAGTATATATTTTGATATTATATCATATTTAAAAAAAACAATTGTAAAGGGTCCGCCAAATAACTTTTTTCTTTTTTGAAAATGCTATAAAAAAAACTACTGAATATTTTCTCAAATTTCTTTTTTTATTTGAAAGTACAATACTTCCGGTTAATAATGGAAAATAATTTCATTCAAATGGCTGCGTCGGCTGGCCATGCAGTAGCCTACACGATCGGTCCAATTTTTAAGCACATTATCGATTGTGTGCAGCTGTATTTCACCAATGGCTTCACGAATATTGTCCTTTAAAGCGTCAATTGTCTCTGGCTTGTTGGCGTAACGCTTATCTTTGACGGTACCCCACAAATAATAGTCCCACGGTGTCAAATCGCAGCTCCGAGGTGGCCAAACGACATCAGCTCTGCTGCTGATAATGCGATCTTCAAAAACAGGGCGCAAAACATCGAGTGTAGCTTCGGCTGTGTGGCACGTAGCGCCGTCCTGTTGAAACCAACTGTTGCCAATATCCTCCTCTTTAATTTTTGTGAACAAAAATTCATTCAACATGGCCCGATAATGATCGCCATTGACTGTAACGGCCACTCCTTGCTCATTTTCGATGAAAAATGGCCCAATTATGCCTCTGGACCAAAATTCGCACCAAACAGTGACTCGTTTTGGGTGTATCGGCTTTTCAATGTATGCGTGCGGGTTTTCTGTGCCCGAAATGCGACAAGTTTGATTGTTTACATACCCGCCAAGATCAAAATAAGCTTCATCTGAAAAGATGATTTTTTTGGCAAAATCGGCATCTTCTGTAAGTCGACAACATTAACATTACCATGATTTTCAAATAATGTCGCAATATTTCCCAGCGTTGTTCAAGCGTATACACAACCATATTCGTTCAGCGGAAGGATAAAACTAATTATCTGTCAAATCAGACATGAGCTAAGTGTTACCAATCACGAAATAAGCACTAGTTGAAAAAAAACCTTAGATGGCGGACCCTTTATTTTTGATAAAATTGTATATTACCCCATGCAGAGTCACACTAGAAAATTTGTCAATCATATTTTGGATGTAAATATGTATTACATAAAGACAATAGTACAATTAATTGTATTATTTTGTGTATAATTTCATACACAAAATTTACCCTAATTTTTATCTTTTGAATTGATTTCTTTTTGGTTCTTAACCCTAAAAAAGAACATGTTTCATTTATAACATTATGAGTTCTTAATTTAGTCTTCGATGTTTTTCAATGTAAAACTCTAAATTTAGTTTCAACGTTTTTTTCCGTGTTTGTTATTCAATGGTGTAAGTTAATAAATGCCACAAAATCTTCATTTCCATTATATCTTCATTTTCAAATTTTTTTCTCAAACAATTTATTTTTTTTATAATTTCAAGAGAATTTTTTGAATATAATAAAATGTTCAAATGGAAAGGAATTTGTTACAAATTATAAAGTTGTAAACCTTTTGCAAGTGGCTAAAGTCTAAAAGGATTAAGAGATATTTCGGATTTTCATGAAGTTTTAAAATCAAAAAACGGATACAACTATAGCTTATTTTGTATATCATTATCAGTTCAGATATAAATTTATACCGCTTTATAAAATCGGATTAAATTGTATCGCGTCATTATTCGGATGTTATTTAATCTAATATTATCAAATTAAAACTAAACTAATGCAAACTTATATAATTATATAGGCCCATTACTAGGATAAAACTATATTAAGACTCATATTAAATTTCGTATGATTTAATTTCGTTATTTTAAGGGTAAATACGCCAGAGCACGTGGTGGGGTAGTTTCGTCAGCAAAAATTGGTAGCACTATAAAAGACGTATACGTAATATTAATTCGTTATATGGGTCATACATGTTGCACGGGTCAGACGTAGTTTTCTTTAAACAAATTCGAAGAAAATAAACATTTTTGAATTTCTTTTTTGTACAAACTACAACGTTTGATAGAAATCTTTATGATTATTCAATATAAAATATAAGTTTTCCATCAGAACCGTTATATTTATAGCTGAAAAATGTTCAACAGAAAGTTTGCGAATTTACCCCATAAGTGAGGCAGTTTAGCCGATTTAAGTTACTTTGAAAATCATAAAGAAATAAATGTAAGGAATATAATTAATTTATGTTGTAAACATTTAAGTTAACATGTGTAAAATATTAGATAAAAATGAATTTGACCAAAAAAAATTATTCACTGAAGTAAAAGTCGTAAGTGAAATCAACATAACATTTTGTTAACTTCTGACGAAATTTATTGTTAAAACAACAATTGTTTTATTCAAGTTGATGTGAACTTTTGTAAAACCAAAAAAAGTTCATCGTTTTACAGAGAAATTGTTGTTTTGACAAATTTTAAAAAATTTTATTTTTAGATGAGTACCTGCTGCTAGACGGTGGCACCCGTTTCGACCTCTAAAAAATTGTCTAAAATGCAAATGCCACCAGGGTTGCCATGTTATTCCGAATTTTAAATTATATTTTTTAGAATAGTATCTAATGCTGTGTTATTCTATCGCAAAAAGAAATTTTTAATAAAACATTTATTTATTTTTTTTATAATTGTTTAAATATGGCTGTTTATAATGAATTCTAAAGTGAGTAAAACCCTTAAGAAATGTCTAGTTTATCCAAAGCACTGTGTGTAATACAACTATTACTGTAATTGTAAGGGCATTTTCATATAAAAACCATAAAGATGTTAAGAAGATTTTAGAAACAGATAACCAGATAAATTTTGAGCATGTTTTTAATTGAAAGCCCTCCTGTGTCAAAAAAACAATCAAAAAATTTTCGGAAAAATTTCCAGAGGGAACACTTAGTAAAATGTTTTCCATTAAAATTCTGCGGATTTTATTAAGTTTTGTATAAATTATGTATTCCATTGTGTTAATTTTATATTTACGTTTGCACAATTTTCCTAAGCTACTTTTCACGTAACAAGTCATTTCATGCAATATAAAATTTTACTTAACATTTGTATATATTTATACAACTGTTCCTTTTGTGCTAAATCTTTACAAAATGTCAAATTTATATATAACATACCTCTAACATTTTGTGAAATTATTTTAGACAAGCATTACTTGGTAAAATATAACAAAATAAATATGGACTAACATAACATATAATAAGTCATTTCTGGTTAATGAGTGTAAAACCTTAGAAATGTTTTTTTTTAATGAAAAACAAAAATGAGATACAACACAAAATCGTAATGGTGAATGGAATTTAATTGTTGTATAGTGTAACTACATTTAATAAAAATATATTAATATAATCGAATTGTCATTAGTGCGATATAAAAAAACAAGTAAGTATGTATATTAGGCCGGGTCGATTTGTATGGAGGCAAAAACACCGCTCAACGTTCAAGGAAAATCGTATTCTAGGGATCAAAATAAGAAACTTTGCCGAAGGAACCATACCTCTAAAACGAATTCTGATGTCCCGACTTTTGACCCGTAGGGTCAAATTTTGAAAAAGCCCACTTTGATATTTCAGAAAGTAGGAGGAATCTCTCCAAGATTATTGGGAGATACTTCTTCTCCGGGAGACGCGCTAGCAGATTAATGCATAAATCATCATTCTAGGGGTTAAAATTTAAGTTAAAAGAGGGCCTTTTTAGCCGTGTTTTTTTAGCAAAATGTACAAATCTCGGGATGGAGATATTTCAGAAAGTATGAGAAGTCTTTCCAAGATTGGGGTCTCTATTTCTTCTCCGGAAGAAATATAGTATAAATATATTCGATTGGGTTGGATTCGATTGGGGCACTCTAAATGGGTCAAAGTGGGATTTTTCAAAATTTCAACCTATGGGTCAAAAGTCGGGACATCAGAATTCGTTTTAGAGGTATGGTTCCTTCGGCAAAGTTTCTTATTTTGATCCATAGAATACGATTTTCCTTGAACGTTGAGCGATTTTTAAATCGACCCGCCCTAATGTATATGTAAATTGTTAAATAAAATGGTAAATTCCAACCCAAATTTTATTTTTCTTTAGTTGACAACTACACTGGTATTGTGCTATTTTCCGGCTCGTGGTGCTAAATGTGACGAATGTACCCTATGGGAAATGGGACCAGTCCTCCGTGTGCCACAGGATCGGTCCCTTCGTGCCAGAGACCGGTCCTCTTCTAAACCCTCCCCTATGTAAACAACTGGCAACTTTAACATGGGCTTGTCATAGGAGGGGATGTTTTTTCCTGCTTTAAACCACATAATGGCATGCCACAGGACTAACCTAAGATGGGCATAAAAATAAACGAAAACTAAACAGCTTCCAATGGGTAAAATTCTGGCCAACTGGCTTTTTTTTGTTAATAAGCATTCTGGTTAAGTGGTATGTCATCCCTTTACCAGTCACAGGATTGGTAATTTTAGGACAGTTGACGCTGCTTAACCCACTTCAATATTTAATTATACCAGTCCTGTGATAAGTTCTTCTTTATCCAGTCACTTTTAGGTCAATTGACTCCTCATTCCCCATAGGGTAATTAAATATATTTGTTTAATATTTAATAATTATAAATTGCAATTTTATTACAAAGTAGAACTATTATAAATATATTTTGCATGAATTTCATAAAATAAATTTGAAAGAATTACCAAGTTTTTGTAGTCAAATGTCATTATATTTTTCTACAAATATTTTTCCTAAGTTGTTTGACAAACTTTTCTACAAATAATTATTAGTTTTAATGATCCTACTGTACTAGGTAATATTATACCCTTTTTTTTGATAAACGTCGCCCTAGACTTTTTTTTTTTGTGTGTAGGTGAGGAATTGCTATAAATTTGACATTGATACGATATATGTTCCTTTTCATAACTGGACAGTTGGTATGGGTAGCATCATATGTATGTGTGTGCCATGTTTATTCCGAATCGGCTGTGTAAATAGTGTAGGGTACTTTCAATTAATCTAAATATTTTAACAACAAACGCATTTTAAGTGTAAAAGTGTGCTTAAACAAGAGGAGTCTCAAATGTATTCGATATAATCGAACGTATTTCCAATTAAATATAACTGTGAGTGTATGCATGCATGTATAAGTGTTCCAGCTTGAGTTAAGATTAGAACAAATACTGATTAATAATTTTATGGTTGTTTATGGTTGTTTGTTTGGCTGACTGACTCGAACTAGTAGGTTCGATCCGTATTCAATGGTTGTTGAAGCGCCACATATTATTTAAGAATAATTACTATTTCATGCTGTTTAGAGAATGCCGCTAGAAATTTATTACGAACATTGGAAAAAACAAAAACATGAGTGTAAAGCCACCTGTGTGCTGTATGGACTTTAGTATTGCATTTTTTGTATTATCATAAAGTGAATTTATTACTAGTGTAAGCAATCCCTGCAAAACCACACATTACCAAATAATGGGCAAAGTAAAGTATCTCCATATGACTCCACGCTCCACTGATGAATTTTGCAGGAGATGAGCCTAGAAGTAATGCATGGACTCATTACCTATTGGGGGGTAAACATATTTGTAATAATTTTTTTTTATATACATTTTTTTGTTTATTAAAACGTATTTATAGACACATTACTTTTCCCAACCCGTAAGCCATATACGTAGCTTACCGGGTTGGGAAAAGTAATGTGTTTATAAATAAATTTTCATAAACAAAAAATTTATATAAAAAAAAAATTATAACAAATATTTTTTTTAATAAAATATATAACGTGGTCGCGCTGAGATTCGAACCTGGTGTCTTTGGTCATTAGGCGAGAGCTCTACCAACTGTGCTATCGTCACATTTAATAATGGGTTGCCTAGCTGCTTAACGGCGTAATCAAGATAAAAAAGCTTCGCTTGTTGCTTCGAGAAAAAAACAAGTGCTGCCCTCATGCGTTTCAGCGTTTCCACTTTTTTTTGGATATTTGCAACTCTTGAAGCGGAATATGAAAAATTATATCCCAAAGGGTTTTTGAGAATTTTTTCAGATTTTTTTGAAAGTCGATATGGGGTCGCTGATATGGATTATGTGCAAAAAAATGATTATGAAACAAAAATGTTTTTAATTTTTGTATCCCATACGTTTCTTTTATAAAACCATTTAAATCACTGCTCAAGAGTTATATCCTACTAAAAAAAAACCTATTCGACGTACAAGTTATTAGTTTAAGGGTCACTCTGATGACATTAAAAGTAAAAATTCAAAATTTTCCAAATTCAAAATTTTTCAAATTCAAACATCAGTTACTTCTGAAATAAGCATCGTAGTGGCGATGAATAACATTTTTATTTCGAAGAAATAATGAAAAAAATAGAAAGTCAAAAAAAAAAAAAATATTTTTTTCCCAGTTCACATGGGATTTGACCAGAAAGTATGGAAATTCACAAAAACAGCTTTTATTTCATAACCTCTTTCATAATCCATTTCAGCGACCCCATTCCCCCTATCAAGAAATTTTAAAAAATGCTCAAAAATATTTTGGTATATCATTTTTTATATTCCGCTGAAACTCCCTAGTACTACGGCGGATCAATAAGTCCGTGACTTTTCGAACTTCCCTCTTAGTTATATGAAATGCTACACTGATCCCACCAAGTACCACCTGTTAATAGACTACTGTTAAATTTTGAGCAAGTTCCGTCATTTACTTTGCGTTTAACAGCTGTTCAAACATGCAACCTCGTGGATTTTTTTAAAAATGGAAAAAAGTGAATTTCGAGTGCTCATTAAACATAATTTTTTGCGGAAAAACCCCGTCAATTAAACCAAGGAAAAGCTTGATAACTACTATGGGGACTCTGCACCATCGATTTCAATGCTAAAAAAGTGGTTTACTAACTTTCGTTGTCGTCGCACAAGTCCAAATGACGCTGAACGTTCTGGACGGCCAATTGAGGTCAATACACCCGAAAATGTCGAAAAAATCCACGATAAGGTATTGGCTGATCGAAAAGTAAAAGTGCGTGAGATTGTTGATGCCATAAGCATTTCATATGGCAGTGTCGTTTCGATTTTAAATGATCAGTTGGGTTTAAGAAAGCTGTCTGCAAGATGGGTGCCGCGTTTGCTCTCAATTGACCATAATCGTAATCGTGGAAAATAAGGTGATGGCAACAGTTTTTTGGGATGAACGCGGGATAACCCACATCGGTTACCTTCAAAAGGGAAAAACAATAAACGGCGAATATTATGCCAACTTGTTGGACCGATTTAACGAGGATTAAAAAAAAAAACGACCCCATATGGCCAAGACGTGCCTATTTTATGGACCTCGAAAAATCCTATTTTTTGGGGGGTTACAAAAATTGGAGAAACGTTGGACTAAGTGTTTTGAGCTAAAATGAGATTATGTTTAAAAATAATTATTTTTTTTGCAAAAAAAAATGTATGTCATTCAAAAAGTCACGGACTTATTGATCCGCCCTCGTATATAAACGTCTTATGTAACAGGATAGAGTTTTCAAAAACCGTATATATTTATACGTCTTACCCAGAGCAGAAAGGTTAAAGTGTAAGTGAATTTGTGGCGACTACACCACTGTATTTTACTTTATTTTTTAATTTTGCTATGTTTCAATTTTAAATTCTAAAATTCTGTTGTATTAAAATTCCATTCTGTTATTGTCACTCAAATGAAAAACAACATTAAACGATTTAATTTCAATAATAATCTTAATTTTATATAAAAAATGTAATCTTATCTTAATTAATTAACTAAACGACCCTTTCAATAAAAAGCTTAATTTTATATAACAAATATTGGCTCACCTAAATTAATTAACTAACGAATTTTTACGAATTTTACAAATTTTTGTGCTTCTAGTTGTCGTTTCTGATTTTAAAAATATATACCTTACCCTCACGCTTACAAAAAATGACAAAGTAAAGTGTAGTTTTCAAAAAATAAATATTTCAAATATTACTTTACGTTTATATTTGTAATGGATAATGTAATGTAAAGCATTATGTAATGGATAAAAGTATTTTTTATTTTGAAATAATGTAAAAGGTAATGATGTATCATTACAAAGTAATCCATGAGTGTCCAATTATCGGTAACCCATTACTTTATGTTTCAGAATAGTGTTGAAGGTAAGGAGTATACATTACAATGTAATGCATTATGTAACCAACTATTGGTAACTCACTACTATTATAGTTAACCATTATAGGTAACTCATTACATTTTGTTGGAAAATAATGATACAGATAAGGAGTATACATAACAAGATAATACATTACTTTATTGCATTCATTACCAAAGTTTGACTGGGATTGTTAATATACAAATGTATGTACATATTAATGTGAATGAATTTTAGCAGTTGTTGAAGGGTAATTATGCACCTTATGACTAAAATTTAGATATTTCCAACATATGCGTTTAACACTAAAAGTTTTACACTAACGTCTTATTGGTATTTTATGGTCGTAAACCCCTTTTACCGTTTATAAGTTTATAATTTTAACCTTTTATTGGACACATTGATTGGTTTTTGGGATATATAAAAAAAAAAAAACATTAAATATTTCAAATCCAAATCGAGTATGAGCAATAAACATTACATTTAATAAAATTCCTCGTACGTCAAGTAGTTTCAATAAGAACATACTTATATTGAAGTATTTATGAATCACATAATACCACTAATTTTTGCTCCAAAACTAATACGACTTACGCGATGAACCTTTCTGGATCGATAGAAACGCTCTAACCTTTTTCAATAAATAAAAAACAAATTAGGAAAATTTTCTGACCGATTTTTAGATAATCTAAGTTGTTTCTTACACTGAAAATTCAGAAGCAGTTTCGAATAAAAAAAACAATTTTTAAATTCTCTTGAAGGAATCTATTAATATATTAAATTATTAAAAATAATATACTAAAACGTACCGCAAAATGTGTCATGCCTACTTCGCCCAATTTTTAAAAAAAATTATAAGATTTTGAGTTTGTAACCGTCATATGCTGAGAATCGTAATTAATTTTATTATAATTAATTACTGAATAATTTTTCAGTTAGTTTCCTACAGGAAGAAGAAAACATTATTTTTTTCGCATCATATAGAACAACAAATATTGTAAATTTGATGTTGATACGATAAACTTTTCCTTTAGAGTAGCAGTTTTCTTGGAAAGCCTACATGTCGAATGAGAATTTTATTATACACGCAGACAGAAATTGGTGTGTTTTTATAAAAGCATTTACTTGCTAAATTTACTTAATGTTGAAATAACGGCGGAAATGCTTTTTTAATATGATAAACTGCGTTTTTGTTAAATTTCACATATTTTTTTTTTGGTAATTTATTTAAGTTTATGCTTGTAAAGTTTTCATTGATGATCTTTAATGCAAAACATGCAATGTAAAATTTACATTAATGAAATTTAGAAAATAAAACAAGCTACAAGTATATTTTTCTAATAAAAAAGATAAATTACAAAAAACACTTAGAATTTAGTTTGATATACACAAATCAATGTGGAAATATTAATTAGATATGGCAATATTGAACATGAAAGGATAATGGATGTGGGGTTTCTTAAGCATTTTATGTCTGATGCAATTTAATTAAATAAAAATAATTTAAAATTGTCTGTGGAAAACGAAAATTTATAAAGAATGTAAGGTAACATCTTATATATCAATACAAAAATCTAAATACTAATTGTATTGCTTTTTTTTAGGCACAATATGTTGGATTTATTACAAAGCAGTATTTGGAAACTTCTCAACACGTTGGATATTGTAAACACATCATGGTTAACTGCATCTAGGTTTTTATTAATTTTTAAGTGTATTTATTTTAAAATGTGTTATTTGATATAAATAAATTATTAATTTTTATAAAAATATTATTTGCAATATAATAGATTATTTTTTATTTACAGAAATAGATAGTTTATTTAAACTAGAAAACGTTGCAATATTATAAAAAAAAATTTCGGCTTATTTACTTATATATCACTTCGAACATTAAGCGTTTTGACAAAATTGTCATTAATTTTATGTAGTTGTACAATTACCACGAAACTTTGTAAACTATTACTCTAATTTTTATAAATAATACACATTTTTTACTCAAATTTTTAATTGTTACTCAAATCTTGAAGCGGATTCTGTTTCTTGATGGTCTACAAACTATTTTCCAATGAAATCGAAAAAAATCTAGATGGATTTTGTTTCGCGACCAATAAAAATTTTCTCAATTTGGAATTTTTTTTTAATTTAGGGGCACCTCACCGGTTATAATAAAAAAGAACGATTCTTCAGTTTAGGGACACCTCACCGGTTTTGATAAAAAAAAATTATGAACGGTTCAGATACGTGAGCTGAGTCGAAAAATTTATATTTTTTTTTTTGTCAAACACTCCACCTTTGGAGGCGGCAATGCTTAAAAGTTAAATTGTTCAAGTTTAAGTTTTCTCAAAAATTTCTTAAAATTATATCTCATTTGAAATCTTATAAAATCTTCTTTCGATTTTAAAGGGATGTGAACGTGTTATTTCACCTTCAATTTAAAAATTATTTTTTTTTTAATTTAAACCTAAAAAAATTGGCTTTTATGCCTTGTCGCCTCCAAAGCGGCGAGTCTGATAAAAAAAATGTAGACTCTGCTTACGCATCTGAATTGTTCCTAGTTTTTTTTTTTTATCAAAATCGATGAGATGTCCCCAAACTGAAGACAGGCCAACTTTTGAAACTTTTGATTGGCAGCGAAAAAAATGCACCACCTGGATTTTTGTCTCTCGAAAGGTAGTATTTATAGTGTTGTTATCATGTCTTGTCTATTATACCATATAATTGACAAAATACAGAGTTTTTGTGTTGTTTTTCAGTAATTTTTAATTGTAAAGTGAAATAACACGCTCCGATCCCTTTAAAATAAAAATGTTTAAATATCATCTGAAAGAAGAATTTATAAGCTTTCCAGTGACATACAATTTTTTCCCGAACAGATAAGTAATTTTTCAGAAATTGAAACCTAAAAAATTTAACTCTTTAGCCTTGCCGCCACCAAAGGGGGGTGTGGCTGACAAAAAAAAATTGTCAGACTCTGCTCACGTATCTGAATCGTTCCTAATTTTGTTTTATCAAAATTGATAAAGTGGCCCTAAACTAAAGGCAGGCAACATTTTGAAAATTTTATTGGCCACAAAAAAAAAGCGCCACCTAAATTTTTTTTCGCAACTTGCTCGACATTTTTTTTTTTATCGCTTAAAAGCATTTGATAAAAATACAAGATAACACCAATATATTGTTGTAGTTTTTTGTGATATTTATGTATGTAGTTGTTTTTTATAAATGTTTATGTATTAGTAATAAATACATATTTTAAATTCATTTTAAAAATATTTTTATAAATTCTCATTTGCTTTTTAGTTTATTAAGTTAAACAATTTAATTTCAGCAGTTTAATTCTGAATACTTATTTATTTATTCTAGAACATTATCATTAAATTAATAATGTAATTTTGAAGTTAAATTTTGTTTAATAAAATGCAGCCATGTTTTTAAACAGAAAAATGATAAAAATAAATTAAAAATTAAAAAAATAAATTAAAAATTATAAAAAAAGATGCTAAAAAAATTTAAAAAACCAAAAAAAAAAAGTTCTTTGCATAGTTAATATGTCTCAATAGATAGAAAAAAAACAAATTTCTGTGAGCAATTTGTTCACAGAAATCTAAATAAATATATTTAATAAATAAGAATTATAAGCATTAAAATAAATTTTATAAAATGAAAGCTATAAAAAATACATTTGGTATGACAAGGCCTTTTGATAAGGAATAGGATATTGATCACTTATGGTGTTTTCTTTTCTGGAAAAAAGTGTTGCCTTCTTAATCTGCAACATTTTTCAAAATTTTCTCTCGCCCCATTAAAATGAAGCATTTTTACAATCAGAATAGAACACAATTTCATCACATATTATATTTATTTAAACAAATCTGTTTTTTATTGTTATTAAGGTTCGGGTTCGAATCCCAGGAAACTTTAAAAAAAATTTAATGTTTCTTTTAATAATTAATTTTTGTTTTTTTAATTATCTAAAAAACTTGCATTTACCTCCATACATTTTTTTCAATTAAATTTTTTTTTTAATTTTGTTAAGCGAATTTCAAATTAAAAAAATTATTAAATACTTACAAAAAGAAAAAATTAAAAACAAATAGCAAAAACAAATTAAAAAAAATCGTAAATTAAATTTAACAAAAAAAAAAAAAAATATATAAAAAAATGTGATACCAATATGGGTTCGAACTCGGGATCTTCTGTGTCAGAAGTCAGCACACTACCACTCTGCAACCAAGGTGAGAGTTTTCTCGCCAAAAACTTTGCAATATATACACATGATATTGATAAACCAAAAAAAACAGGGCAACATCCAACCCTGTAAATTTTTTGAGGGCAGAAAATGTTGCATTTTTTGCCTTTTATAAGGCAACATTTGCAGAAAGAAAAACGGCACCCTCTCAGAGTGTTTACCTTATTTTAGAAAAGAACAAAAAAAGGTAATTTGAGGGCAAAGTGCAAAAAAAATGTGACATTTTTGCCAGAAAAGAAAACGCCATTAGTTTGTGTCCATGCAACATGTTTATAAATGCAAAAAACTTGTAGATATACTTATTTTTTTTTCATCGACCCCACTGTGCTGTAGTAACTTGCATTTGGAAATGCATATTTTACTACCTTGAACATTAGAGGGTTAAATTACAGTCTCGTTATCAGCAATTTGTTGCTAGTGGCGCTGTTATTGCTGGTGTTGTTGTTATTGTTGCTGTTATTGCTACATCCCCTTATGAAGCCTTTGACTTGGTTGGCACTTGTCTATGTGTGATTAAAGCTATTGCGCCAAATACAAAAAAAAATATTATTATTATTTTTTTTTTGTAATTAAACTTATGGCTAATAATAAAAGTTGTTGATCTTTTGTTACACATTTTGTGTAGTGCAGTGATGCAGTTATTTCTCAATTAGTTTTAAGGTAATAACAGCAACAACAGTCGGTAACTTAATATTGGCTTTTAGTAACACATGTGAAGTGTATTTCAGTTTGTCTTATTTTGAGTGACAGGTCCGTTGTTTTTTCTTTGTTTTTTTTTTATTAAAGTTAGAATGTGCGGCATTTCAATTGAGCTAGCCAGTAATCATTTAAGTTATAAGTTTAAGCTAAGATCAACTAATTTCAGTTTTATTGGTAACTGTCTACTTAACAATTTAATAAATGATTGTAACAAGCAGAATTTCAAAGAATGAAATCTTTTTGCACTTACAGAGTAGTTAAATGAAACATGGTCTGTCATAATGAAATTTCTTTCAGTGTTTTTTTTTTAGTTTTTAAAAATTGGTAGAGGAAAGAATATTTAAATATATATATAGTGTTAATGTGCTCTACTCTCATAGAAATAAACTAAAATTAACAGGCTTTTTTTTTGCTAAATATTATTAATATAAGAATAGCAAAATTGTATCAGTTGAATTTAAAAATATTGAAAAATTTTAGACGGAATAGATTAGAAAAATAATCAAAAATCTAAAAATAGAGTATTTGTTAGCGTTTGTCACTTCTGAGTATAATAAATAATAACTGAAAAAGCTAATAGGATAGAGAACTGTAATTTAGCTGCATTACATTCGAGGCCATACCTGGGTGTGATCGCTAAACTGTCATGACTTGGTATTGTTACGTTTGTAATGTATGAAGTGGCGCAGGTTTGAATCTTACAGCCGGCAGGTTGTTAAAAAATTTATCATATAAAGACAATCTGACAATTATAAGACACAAATAATAATACAATTTAAATGGAAAATCACTGATGACGCCTGTCCATTAAAAAGGCAGATTTGAAAATTAATAGTGTTTATAATTTTAATGATTAATGATATCCGATACAGTTGGAATTGAATATCTAAATAATTTTGAGTATATTAAATAAATAAAAGAAATAAAACATAATTTTTTTAGAAACTTCGAATTTTATTAACCCTGCTGAAAATGAGCATATATGTTCATGTATTGGCATATATGGTTGCATATATGAGCATATATGAATCATATATAAACATATCTGACATAATTGGGCTAATACATTAAAATACCGTTCCATATATGGCATATATATTCATATATGCGTTCATATATTATTCAATATATGAATTGAAGTTCCTTATTTCAAAGTCAGTTGACCATTTATGGAGACACATATATGAAAACCGTTACATGAAGAACCATATATGGAGGCATAGATTTTTTTTTAAATTTTACAATTATTCCATATTAAAATCCTATATGAACGCATTTTAGAACGCATATTGGTACACTCAGGGAACTTCTGCTTTAAAAATATGTAGTTGTTTGGGTTGTAATACAGTTTCATTATTTTAAATGTAAATGTAAGTCATTTGTAGAACAAATAAAATTTTTAACTAACCTTGTAGTTCATTTAAAAAAACAACTCACATCAAATGACTGTTTTATGATTTTACATTCATTTTTTTAAGTTGTTTTTTGTTATTTAAAAAAATAAAAAAAATAAAAATTTGGTTTATTTTTTACTACCATGTGGTTCATTTTTACTACAAATGTTAGTCATTTTTTGAACATTAAAAAACAAATGACAATGTTAGTTGAATTTAATGAAATGTAAGTCGTCCTTTTTTTAAATGAAATTTAATTTGTTTTTGACTACAATTGCTGTCGTCTTTACCAAAATAATTTCCTAAGTGTATTAACATTAGAGTATAACTTTTTGTATTTTTTGCAAATATGCAAGCTGTAGTTCCAAAATCGTGTTGAAAAAAAAAAACAAATAACTGCGATTTCACGTTTTTGAAATCATTAAAAAGTCCACGCACCAAATGCATTGAGATTTTGTATATAAGATTTTTTTTTAATTAAAAAATGCAATAATATCGCTAATTGATAAAGTTTCGTCTCAAAGTGGTGGGTAACGATTTTGTAAGAACGATTAAATAAGAAAACCACAAAATATTGCTTCCTTTAACTAAATGCATTTGGTGCGTGAACTTTTTTCACGATCGCGAATAAGTGAAATCGCAGTTCTACATGCCCTACACGATTTTGGAACTGTAAGATGTCGCAAAAAAAACTTATAACCCTAATAACCCTATACGATTTTAGCCGGGAAGCTTAATTAAATCTTAAAAACTATAGATTAAATGTTTTTCAATGCAAGTTTTAGTCCATTTTGACAAGAAAATAAAATATTACATTTAAAGACAAGAATTTTTGAATTCAAAGTTATTAAAGCTTCAACCACAATTGACTTACCGTTGCTAAATTTGGTTAAAAATTTTTGTTAATTTTTTTTTTGTATTTAAGAACTTATTTGAATTTCAAAAGTTTTGCCAGATTTTTGTTTGTTTCTTTTATTTTTTTTTATTTGTTATTTATTAAATTTGTTTGCTTGCATTCTTCTTTCCAAACCTTCATCTATCCCCTATACGCTTTCCAAATAAACCAACAGATTAATGAATAGGAAGAATTTTCTATCTATTTATATATTGACATAAACATATATGATGATTTGCAGCCGAGTATTTAAAATAAGCTGATCTAGAAAAAATTGTGTGCCACACACAGAGAAAGATTTAGCTATTTGCCAACTGAAATTGGGTTACTACGACTCAAATTCGATTAATGCGAATTTCAGTCGGTTGGTACAACTGATCATTAGTTTTCACAACAAATTTCGATTAATTCAACTGAATTTTAGTTGCAGCTCCCAAAATATTCAGTCATATAATGTAAATATCGTTGTTCTAACTGAATTTATAAGTTGTTACTATTAAAATACACATTTCAATTCGGTTGGCACTTTATTTCCCTGTGTGCACAAATTTTTAATTTTTGTTATGTGCTCAGAAGCCTAAAATCGTACGGTTTCGTGGTGTGGTAGTTTCGTCAGCAAAATTGGTAGCACTGTAGAAGACGTATAAGTTTTATTATGTAAGTACATTATAATATATAAGTTTTCCACCAGAAAGGTTATATTTAGAGCTGACAATGTCAAACCTCAACTTGGCGAATTTACCCCAGTTTAGCTGATTTGAGTTACTTTGGAAATTAAAAAAAAGGAAATATGAAGAATAAAGATAAAATGTCTTCAAAATAAGCTAATTCGGCCTAAATTCAATTCATGTAAATAAAAACACTTTTATATTACATTTTCTCCCGACGTTTCGTCAATTTGTTGTTGACTTTTTCTAGGGACGTAATAACATGAGTATTATTTTCAAAACATAATTAAATTTACATAAAACATAAAAACGAAATATTTAAACATTAAACATAAATCAAATTAGAAAACACAGCTTAAAAATAATATCACAGAAACGTTAATGTATGGCAACTTTGTAAATGTGTTTTAAATATACAAATTAAAGTTGACATGCGCAGAACTTTAGGTAAAACTGAAATTTTCCAAATTAGTTTTGGTTGAGTAACGACAGCGCATAATAAAACGGTTGCCAGTGTCGCCCTTCTACTCTACTCTACTATACATTATTATTTTTTATTATTTTTAAATAAAGGGTGTTTTTTATACAGGTATAGAACTTTAAGTTGGCAACACTTTTTTAACTGGCGGCCATTTTGTCAGCTGTCAAGTGATTTATGTTGAGTTTGGATTGGCATTTCAACATGAATTGACTGACGCCTGTACAAAGCTTCCAAATTGTGCAAATTTTTTTTGAAAATAATGGTTCTGATCGAAATACGTAACGAGCATTACGTTCATTTTGCGGTCAACATAATCGTCCATCAGAGCAATTAATTCGATTAACTGTGGAACGTTTTCGCACCACGTTTATTCTAAATGATAATATGCATCCACAGGGACGTCGTATAGTGCGTACAGAAGAAGTCATTGCTGGTGTAGAGCGTAGCGTAGAGGAAGACCCCAATCAGTCTATCCGCCACTGTTGACCGCTATAGAGCCATGATTACTGACTTTTTTGTTCATCAATTGAACAACCATGATGTGCAGGAGCTGTGTTTTTAACAAGACGGAGCAACATGTCACACAGCTCGTGCCACAATTGATTTATTGAAGGAAGCGTTTGGTAACCGCATAGTTTCACGTTTCGGACCCTTGAATTGGCCTCCTTGAATTGGCCTCCAGTTGGAATTGAATATCTAAATAATTTTGAGTATATTAAATAAATAAAAGAAATAAAACATAATTGTTTTAGAAACTTCGAATTTTCTTAACTGAAAATGAGCATGTCTTGGCATATATAAACATATCTGACATAAGTAAGCTAATACATTAAAAGTTAGGGGTCATATATTCATATATGCGATCATATATTATTCAATATATGAATTGAAGTTCCTTATTTCAAAGTCAGTTGACCATTTAGAAAGACACATATATGAAAACCGGCACATGAAGAACCATATATGGAGGCATACATTTTTTTTTTAAATTTTACAATTATTCCATATCAAAATCCTATATGAACGCATTTTAGAAAGAACATTGGTATAAACATTAGGGTATAACTTTTTGCATATTTTGCAAATATGCAAGCTGCAGTTCCAAAATCGTGTTGGAAAAAAAACAAAGAACTGCGATTTCACTTTTTTGCAATCTTTGAAAAAGTCCACGCACCAAATGTATTGAGATTTTATATATACGATTTTTTTTTTAATTAAAAAATGCAATAATATCGCGAATTGATCAAAGTTTCGTCTCAAAATGGTGGATAACGATTTTGTAAGAACGATTAAATAAGAAAACCACAAAATATTGCTTCCTTTAACTAAATGCATTTGGTGCGTGAACTTTTTTCACGATCGCGAATAAGTGAAATCGCAGTTCTACATGCCCTACACGATTTTGGAACTGTAAGAGTTATAACCCTAATAACCCTATACGATTTTAGAAGGGAAGCTTAATTAAATCTTAAAAACTATAGACTAAAAGTCCATTTTGACAAGAAAATAAAATATTACATTTAAAGACAAGAATTTTTGAATTCAAAGTTATTAAAGCTTCAACCACAATTGACTTACCGTTGCTAAATTTGGTTAAAATTTTTTGTTAAATTTTCTTTGATGCACTGAGATCTTACAAGCGTGACATACGTAGGGCTAAGCGAAGCTCATGGCGAGACTTCTGCGGCAACATCGAAGGGTTTGGGGAGACCACCAGACTAAGGAAGATGCTTGCTAGAGATCCGTCTATGCCAAGCACTATATGTACGGAGAATGGGGAGTGGACAGGAGGTAGCGGGGAGACTCTGAATGTACTGTTAGATACTCACTTTCCGGGCTGCACTGACCTGTCTACCCTTGTTGAACCGGATATCTATCCGGAGAATACTGATGACGGCTTGATCACCCGGGAAAGGGTCAAATGGGCTGTCGACTCTTTTCAACCATATAAGTCACCTGGGCCGGACGGTATATTTCCGGCCTTGCTGCGTTATGGTGGCCACTGTTTGGTATCGTGGCTGGCCGAAATTTTCAGGGGTTGTCTGAGACTTGGATATGTGCCTGTATCCTGGAGGACAGCAAATGTTTTATTTTTACCGAAATCGAGTAAAAGCAATCACTTGTATCCAAAGGATTATAGGCCAATTAGCCTTACCTCATTCCTCCTGAAGACTTTGGAGAGAATTTTGGACTTCCATGTTCGAGAAAGCTTGGAGCCTAATTTTCTATGCGACAACCAGCACGCTTACACGAAGGGAAAATCTGTGGAGACAGCACTCCATTCGGTTGTTTCACAGATAGAAAGGGCCCTTCATTATGGGGAATTCGCCCTGGGAGTCTTCCTTGATATAGCTGGTGCTTTCAATAATGTGCATACAGATGCAATTTTGGAGTGTTTGGCAGGAACGGGAGCTTCTTTGGGGGCTGTAAATTGGGTAAGCAACCTGCTGGGATGCAGGATAATCTCAGCGGATTGGGGAAGCGCCAGACTGCAGAGGGTGGCGCGTAGGGGAACTCCCCAAGGAGGAGTTCTCTCCCCTTTGTTGTGGACACTTGTTGTTAACGGACTTCTCGAGGAGCTTAAGTACGATGCGGCTTCAACGACTGTGTATGCAGACGATGTAGCCGTCATTGTCACTGGCAAATACCTGGATGTCGTCAGTTCTGTAATGGAGACTACACTTGGGATCATTAACAGGTGGGCGACCAAAGTGGGACTGGGCGTAAATCCAGAGAAGACGGATTTGGTACTTTTCACTCATAAGACCAAGGTGGGCCCGTGGACCACACCTAGGCAAGGGGGAACCAATCTTGTTTTGAAGGACCACACAAAGTACCTGGGGGTCATATTGGACAGCAAGCTGTCGTGGAAACTCAATGTAGAGGAGAGAGTTAAAAAGACTACAAATGCGCTCTATGCATGTAAACGAATGCTAGGCAAGACTTGGGGTCTATCTCCCAAACTCATGCACTGGGTTTACACGGCAGTGGCTAGGCCAATTTTACTCTATGGAGTACTTGTTTGGTGGAAAGCGTTAGAGAAAATGTCTTACTGTAGGCGGCTTGAGAGCGCGCAGAGACTCGCTGAACTTTGTATAACGGGCGCACTTCGCAGCACGCCTACCGCGGCACTGGATGTAATCCTAAATCTACAACCGATTAATCTAGTGGCGGAGGGCGCCGCCAGGAAATCCGCCGTTCGCCTTTGTGCTACGGGGAGATTTACGACGAGACCTTATGGTCACGGGATGATTATTGAGGATAGGATCTGTAGCAGTGACTACACCATCCCGAAAATTGGCTTCACCACTGGCTTGCGTGTTACCCTGAGTGAATACGGCTGGTTGGCAGGCCTTCGTCCTGACCACAGAACCTTCAACTTCTTCACTGATGGTTCAAAGATGGAGGAGGGGGTCGGGGCAGCGGTTTTCTGTCGAGAGCTGGGTATCGAGGAGTCATATAAACTTCCCGATTACTGCAGCGTCTTTCAGGCGGAAGTTATGGCGGCCAAAATGGCTGCTGACCTTGCTCTTGTTTCTGAAACGGAGGGCAGTTACGTTAATTTCTTTATTGATAGTCAGGCGGCTATCAAAGCTATCGCCGCCAACTTGACCTACTCTTCGATTGTCCAAGAGTGCAAGAACTCTCTAGGGAGACTTGGGTCCGGAAGGAGAGTCCACATCTATTGGGTTCGTGGGCACCGGGGTATTGAAGGGAATGAGGTTGCGGATGAACTGGCTAAACGGGGAGTCCATTTGCCAGTTGAAATGGCATTGGACGTTCGCGTGCCACTTCGGTCTCTGAAAAGGGATGTAGAATCCACGATGATGCGAAGAGCTGATGCGGTTTGGAGAAATACCGAAACATGCAGAGTATCTAAAGTCATGTGGAAATCCTACGATCCCGTAGCGACCGAACTTTTACTGTCCTTGTCCAGGAGCGACTGTAGACTTCTTGTGGGGATTTTAACTGGTCACTGCTGGACGGCAGTTCTTGCCAAGAGAGCGGGAAGGCTGCAGAGTGACGAATGTAGATTCTGTGGGGTACCGGGGGACAGAGAGACGGTGGAACACCTAATGTGCCACTGTCCTGCTCTTGCACGCTCAAGGGCGAAATGTTTAGGGGACCACCTATTCCGCGATCTGGGAGAAATCTCAGAAATCGGAATCTTGAGACTTCTAACATTTGCTAAGAGGGTGTGGGGAACTCTGGCTACCATCACTAACGACTGACCTAACGTGGGGGTTATCGTTCCTTATCTGGTAACGCTAGGGACCTAATGGTCTATGCGGGGTCTTTGACCGGCCAGCTCAACCTAACCTTTGTATTTAAGAACTTATTTGAATTTCAAAAGTTTTGCCAGATTTTTGTTTGTTTCTTTTATTTTTTTATTTGTTATTTATTAAATTTGTTTGCTTGTTTGAAATGTTTTCGATTTGGTTAAGTTGGGTTCAATGAGTTTCGATTACAAATTAACCAAATGAATAGAGATGGAACTATACTAAAGTTGACCTAAGCTAAATATAAGCACCCATATTTAGCTTGTATTTTGTATATTGATACAATCTCTCTGTTTGAGTAATAGTGTATGTTCATGTCAATGCGTGTTCTAAAATTCCTTCATATAAGTTTTCAATTACGAATAATTATAAAATTAAAAAAAAAAAAATCTAGGGCTCTAAGGTATTCTTATATATGTATCCATATATGGGCAACTGATATTGAAATAAGAAATTCAAATCGTATATGGAATAATATATGAACTTATACATGAATATAAATATTCCTTATATGGAACTATATATGCAATATACTATCATATATGGTGTCATACATTTCCATATATGACCCTTAACTTTTAATGTATTAGCCCATATATGATTCCATATGTATCAGATATGTTCATATATGATTCATATATGGGCGTTGTGGTGTAATGGTTAGCGCGTTGGACTGTAACACAGATATTCCCGGGTTCGATTCCCGGTGACGACAACATCAATTTAGAAAAATAATATGTATGAGTTTTCTATCCCTCATATGTATCGTAGCGCCCACCCTCGGTGTTCCCATAGCACTTAACCCCACCGAAGTAAAATAATGTATCAGGGCTATGAACCAAAATGCTTCAATAACTTCGCCAACTCTCCATCAGCTGGAGAGCAACAACTGTTCTAAAACTTATCATCTCGAGCAATTACAGTGTTGCAATGTTTGCAGCCATTCATCTTTCCAAACCTTCATCTATCCCCTATACGCTTTCCAAATAAACCAACAGATTAATGAATAGGAAGAATTTTCTATCTATTTATGTATTGACATAAACATTAGGTTGTCCCGTCCTTGAATGAGAAAAGTGTTTTTTCGAGCTACACTTTCGCAAGAGGTATCAAAATTTGCGTAATTTTACACAGATTACGATAAAAGAAATAAAAATCGAATTACGTGCCATCTTGAGGGCTCTACTTTTGAAAACGTTTTTACAAACCTAAACCGTATGCTTCAAATAATAAAAAAAAAAACGAGATGCAAATTTATTTTATTAATATATTTTATACTTGCAATTACTGTAGAAGAAAATAAAATTGATAATAAATGACTAAAACTTAAAATTTAAACATAATTTTTGGGCCAAAATTTGGCATTTCAGCTCGTGATTTCAACCTGGTTCTAATAAGGCCATCTCTAGAAGCAGTGTTAGTTACACTTTGAGAGGCCTCTGTTACCAGTTTAACACATCTTTCCACAGCTTGTGTGTGACAAGGAAAGTCAATAATTTCCAAGCTGTTATCTTTTGCCATGATTTGAAGGTCCTCATTAGAACGGGAGGTGCTGTAACCCTACACTCGCAGAACGGGAGGTGCTGTAACCCTACACTCGTGCCATATAATAATTTCGGTGTAATCTCCAGCATAGAAGTTAATTTTTGGTGGTTTAAATATTCTGTGTTTAGTGCTACTTTCAGCTTCTCTAGTTTTAATTATTCTTTGTAATGCCAGCTCCCGAATGTGGTCTCTATCATCAAACAGCATACTGACAAGTAGATTTTCCGGATGAGCAAAAAAAGCATTTCTTTCGATAACAGAATCCACAACTGATAACATATTTAGTTAATCGACCACATTTTTTGGCAAGTCAGGCAAATTTCCAGCCACCGCACAAAAAGACACCGTAGTTTCATTATCACAAGTAGCTTAATTGTTTTCCAATAAGTCCAGAATATTCTCTAGGTCCCGAAGTGCAACCACCTAAAGTCAAAAACTAATGACGAAGGGGCAACTTATTGGCATGGAGCATACAAACACACCATTGTAGCGGTCTCTTCAAATACTCCTCCAAATATTGAATAACGCCACCCTTCCAACCGGTATTAGTAGCAGTTCCCTCACATCCAATGCAAATCACGTCATCTAAATTCCAACCTTTATCTTCTAATAAAGTTGTGATCGAAGTTAGAATGCCCTTTGCAGTGCCACGACTTGGCGTTGTGTGACCTAAATAAATTGATTCAGGTTTTGCTAAAATTGAGATATGTTCTTCTAAAACTTCTTTGCGATGGTAACGATCCCCTATTTTCTCACTTATCAGAGTCTTGTCTTTTCGTCCATCAAAGTAAATGCTTTTAATAACAATACCTTCAATGTCTTTTGAATTTTCTTTTCGGACTTTAGATACAGCTCTGTGTATTTTGTTTTTATCGATTACCAGACATTAATTTTCTGTAGAAATTAAGCCGGAGTCAGTCAAAACCGCAGAGCAACAGCAGCAGCAGAACGAGTCGATAAACCGTATCTATCACAGACCTTAGCAACTGTTGGCAACGGCAATGTATTCCGATTCGTCGTTGAATTGGAAGGTGTATCTGTCGAAAGTGTGTTAGTGGGAGATGCCTCCGTTATCGAATACGTTTCTAGGGAAGATTCACACAGTAAAACTTCATCACAATTTTCTGGGATAGAATCGATTTCTTGAGTAGAACGCGCCTTTTTTGCTGCCCTTATGGAATGTTCAGTTTGTCTCTGCTTTCGTTTTATTAATCGATCTGTTTCTTTTTTATCAACTCCACATATAACCATTTTTCTGTAATTTCTTTGATCCAACAAAAAACTTCTTTCATTGATTGGAACTTTCGTAGGTTTTAAACAAGAACAAAATTCAAATGAAGTGCATTTGCAAGCAGCAACGTCGAAAAGCTTCCCAGTTGACTCCTAGAAACACTTTAGTTTGTTTTCGAAACCATTTTTTCGTTTGCTTTAGGGGTATCTTTTCAAATGGAGGTACTTTTCGAAATAGGATTTGAGTAACTGAATAACTCGTTCCTTTGTTACGATTGGAATCGAAGCTTTGGTCCAAATATTGTCAATCTCTTCAAAAACAATCGCATATATATCTGAATTTGATGGATCTTTGCCACTATACTTCAATTTCATGTTATACTTGATAAATAAAATATATTTAAGGACGTCTCTTATAGTTGGTAGCTGCCGATCACTAAGTTCCTTATAAGGTCCCAATATAACACAAGTTGTCTTACTACGCCTCGAACTCATTTTTTTAAAATCATAAACACCACTCTAAATAAAAAGGAACTTAAAAACTGGTTCGCAATAAACAAGTGTTCGCTATAACCGTAATAATTGGTATATAATTTGAAAGTGAATGTTTTGGGTAAGGAAAATTTTTTTTCCGGAATTTTTTTGTTTTATAAAAAATTCGTTATAACTTGTGTACGTTATAAACGAACTCCACTGTGTCTAGCAAATTTGTAGTTGCCGGTAAAGTGTTGTTGTTATATATAGTCGTGGCATATTCAGTTTAGGTGTCGAAATTAAGGATGGCGAAATATAATCATGAAAATAACTACTTTTCAAAACTTTGAAGATCGGTAGAACCCTAAAGACATAGTTTCATTTTATTTTTAAAGTCATTTTGGTAATCTACGATCAATTACGCAAATTCTAGGAGGTCTTGCGTTACTGAAATCCAAAAAAAAAAATTTCGGGACAACCTAATAAACATATATGATTATTTGCAGCCGAGTATTTAAAATAAGCTGATCTAGAAAAAATTGTGTGCCACAAATTTTTAATTTTTGTTATGTGCTCAGAAACCTAAAATCGTAGGGTTTCGTGGTGTGGTAGTTTCGTCAGCAAAATTAGTAGCACTGTAGAAGACGTATAAGTTTTATTATGTTAGTACATTATAATATATAAGTTTTCCACCAGAAAGGTTATATTTAGAGCTGACAATGTCAAACCTCAACTTGGCGAATTTACCCCAGTTTAGCTGATTTGAGTTACTTTGGAAATTAAAAAAAAGGAAATATGAAGAATAAAGATAAAATGTCTTCAAAATAAGCTAATTCGGCCTAAATTCAATTCATGTAAATAAAAACACATTTATATTACATTTTCTCCCGACGTTTCGTCAATTTGTTGTTTACTTTTTCTAGGGACGTAATAACATGAGTATTATTTTCAAAACATAATTAAATTTACATAAAACATAAAAACGAAATATTTAAACATTAAACATAAATCAAATTAGAAAACACAGCTTAAAAATAATATTACAGAAACGTTAATGTATGGCAACTTTGCAAATTAAAGTTGACATGCGCCGAACTTTAGGTAAAACTGAAATTTTCCAAATTAGTTTTGGTTGAGTAACGACAGCGCATAATAAACCAGTTGCCAGTGTCGCCCTTCTACTCTACTCTACTATACTTTATTATTTTTAAATAAAGGGTGTTTTTTATACAGGTATAGAACTTTAAGTTGGCTACACTTTTTTAACTGGCGACCATTTTGTCAGCTGTCAAGTGATTTATGTTGAGTTTGGATTGGCATTTCAACATGAATTGACTGACGCCTGTACAAAGCTTCCAAATTGTGCAAATTTTTTTTGAAAATAATGGTTCTGATCGAAATACGTAACGAGCATTACGTTCATTTTGCGGTCAACATAATCGTCCATCAGAGCAATTAATTCGATTAACTGTGGAACGTTTTCGCACCACGTTTATTCTAAATGATAATATGCATCCACAGGGACGTCGTATAGTGCGTACAGAAAAAGTCTTTGCTGGTGTAGAGCGTAACGTAGAGGAAGACCCAATCAGTCTATCCGCCAATGGTGATCGCTATAGAGCCATGATTACTGAGTTTTTTGTTCATCAATTGAACAACCATGATGTGCAGGAGCTGTGTTTTTCAACAAGACGGGCGCAACATGTCACACAGCTCGTGCCACAATTGATTTATTGAAGGAATCGTTTGGTAACCGCATAGTTTCACGTTTCGGACCCGTGAATTGGCCTCCAGGATCGTGCGATTTAACGCCGCTTGACTATTTTCTGTGGGTACATGTGAAGTCGCTAGTCTACGCCGATAAGCCCGAAACGATTGACCGCTTGGAGGACAACATTCGCTGCGTTTTGGAAAATATATGGCCACAAATGTTGAAAAAAGGCATCGAAAATTGGACCTCCAGATTAGACTACGTCCGAGCCAGCGTGGCGGTTATATGCCAGACGTCTTATTTAAATTGTAATGTCAGAAGATTAGCTTTAGAATAACGTAAATTTAATGTCAATTGAAAAAATTCATCATTGTTTTATTCCATTTCAAAGTTCTATACCTTTATAAAAAACACCATTTATTTAGTAAGAACATTAAAATTATGTATTAAAACAAATTCTAGTTGATTTTCATGCTTCCACCTAATAATAATTTTTTTAACGAAATCGAATTTATATCTTTAAATAAACAGCTTTCATATTTTATGCAATACTATTTTATGAGTTCATAAATTTTCTTAGTATGCATGAATGTTAAAATTTTTGTTAAGAAAATAACTTATAAAATTGTTTAACTAATGATGTACATAAACAACTGCTAATACCATTTAAGTGGCCAATAAAAAGATATCTTTAAAATTTCCATCATCATCACCAACACCATTCACATCATCATCTTCATCATCAAACTAGATAGTTAGTAGAACAACAACATTATGATCGTCTAGAGCAGTGGTTCCCACCACTTGAGGCACTTCTACTTGTTCTCCCAATTTTTTTTAATGAAACTGGATAAATCCCAGAAATACATTGAATGGAAAAATTAAGAAGATTATTCTTTTATTTACATTTAGAACATTGAAAGCCCAAATTCAAATAGTGTAATAAAAATTTCAAATAAATGGTCCGCCAAATAACTTTTTTTTTTTGAAAATGCTATAAAAAAAAACTACTGAATATTTTCTCAAATTTCTATTTTTATTTGAAAGTACAATCCTTCCGGTTAATAATGGAAAATAATTCCATTCAAATGGCTGCCTCGGCTGGCCATGCAGTAGCCTACACGATCGGTCCAATTTTTAAGCACATTATCGATTGTGTGCAGCTGTATTTCCTCCTCTTCAATTTTTGTGAACAAAAATTCGTTCAACATGGCCCGATAACGATCGCCATTGACTGTAACGGCCACTCCTTGCTCATTTTCTAAGAAAAATGGCCCAATTATGCCTCTGGACCAAAATCCGCACCAAACAGTGACTCGTTTTGGGTGTATCGGCACACATTCTGCAACATTACCATGATTTTCAAAGTAATGTCGCAATATTTCCCACCGTTGTTCAAGCGTATACACAACCATATTCGTTCAGCGGAAGGATAAAACAAATTATCTGTCAAATCAGACATTAGCTAAGTGTTACCATTCACGAAATAAGCACTAGTTGAAAAAAAAACGTTAGATGACGGACCCTTTATAATAAGAAAAAGATCGACTACAGTAAAAAAATTTCTTAAAATTGTTTTTATTGTCCACAAAATATTAAACATTTTAATTAATTTATTGAAATATTGAGAAATTCTATCATTTTATGTCACAAATAGATAGTTTCCCAGTAAAAAACGCTGCTTACATGCTAGCAGGTTTGTAAGGGAGTAAGCCAAAAAGAACCCCTTACAAACCTGCTTAAATATGCTATGATTTTTATATGGCGAATTCCCACTTAGAAGCATTACTTTTGGGTAAAATAAGCGCTGATTTTAGCGCTTATAAAAAGCTGTGACTTCATGGCTTGCAGTAAAATCATATTTAATGTCTACATTTTTAGGATTAAAAGTAATAACATGAATATACAAACATAATTTATTTTACACAAAATTCTACAGATATTAATATTTTGTTGTTAAATTTTTTACATACAATATAATTATTTAATTTTTTTACCGCTTCAAATGCTAGCTCTTCAGAAACAATTAAATGACTAATAATTTTATATTACATACTCGAAAACAGCAAACACAATCGGAAATCACTCGGAAGAATTGGTTCAGATCGTTTATAATACACGATATGAAACTTTCTGCATTACAACCTGCACCCTTATAAGGGATTAGGGTAAGCTGCTTACAACCTGCATCCTTGTTAGGGAAAACAGTAAGCTCAAAATTTTTGTTTGTTTATTTATATATGAAAATTATTCGTTTCTTTTGCTGCTTCTCAGTATTATGTAATAGTAAGCACTTACATCAGCGCATTTGTTTTATCCTGCTTCTAAAAACACGAACATTTTTTACTGGGTTTCGATACATTCGAGAAAGAATTTCAGTGCATTCAATTTAAAATTTGCTAAAATTCAAAAAAATTTTTTGAAAATTTTCAAAATTTAGGCAATTTTATATTGTAAATGAAAAGTTTTATGAAAATTTGTTTGTGATACTGTCATATTAACCAAGGGTCTATCTGAAGCAAGTTCGTATTAACAGATGTTACATTGAAATTATTACCAAATAGTCAAGACGTTCAAATTAGGTCGTAATAACCGAGAATTGATATGAATCGAGGTTTTCTTAAACGAGTTTCACTCTACGAGAGTTTTAGAAAGAATCATCAAAAATTTTATAATTTGTATAAAACTTCTAAAATTTTAGTAAAATTTTTTAATTTGTTTTAAGCAATCAATCTTTTGGAAATCTTCGCAGAATCCCTGTATTACTCTTAAGGACCCCTTAGGTCCTCGGACCACCATTTGGGAACCGTTGGTCTAGAGTGAGGGGAATAAGAATTAACCACAACAACAAAAATAAAAAAAACTGCTGCTACAAAAAACAAATAAAATGCTATAAGTGAGTCTAGTTGCGCTAAGATAGATGAAGATCAAGATTTCCAATGGTTAAAATAAAAAATTGTTTGTATGGAAAGGCGTAAATAGCAACACACTTGAATTTTTCTTTTTTTTTTTGGGCAAGTGCTGAAAGAAATTATTAAGAACAAGTGTGTTTGCCATTAACAAAACAACACCGTCCACAACACCACCACTAGCAGAAGAAGCAACAACAACATCAAAATGTTGTGTAACAATATTTGGAAGTATATGTTGCTTTCCAAACCAACTGCCCAGATACTGGAAAAAAAAGTATGTCTTATTATAGACACACTTACAGTATTTGTTGTCATATATGAAGCGAACAAAAATGGTACAACTTCTATAATTTTTCCAAAAGTGGGTGAAGTAGGCGCGGTTAAATATTAAGAAATTTGGCACTTATTTTAAGTATATTATTTATAAACGTTTAACTGAATTTAGCAAATACTACACCATTTCCAATTGAAATTGGGAGCTTTCCATGTTAAATTGAGGAAAGAACAATTCATATTGAGAATTTCCATATGAAATTTAGAAAAAACCAAATGAAATTAAGAAAGTTTGAGGTAAAGATGAAAAATAAACCTTTTCTCAAAAATTATGAACACTTTTAATTTTAAAATCATACTAAACTAGTTTCTGCCTTTTTAATTGACATGCGTCATCAGTGATTTTCCATTTAAATTGAATTATTATTTGTATCTTATAATTGTCAGATAGTTCAGAAACCTGCCCGCCATAAGAATCGAACCTGAGTTTCTTCTTACTCAAAAAAAAAAAACACATGTCACTCACCGAAACCACCGTTTCTCTGAGTGGGGTAGCGCGAATAAGGTCGATTTTAATGCACGCAAGACCCAATGTTGTGTGTTAACCCACAGACGGGCTGTGGAATCAACATTGTCATCTGTAGCTATGGATGGTATAGGTATTGAGGAATCGGATACTCTTGATGTTCTGGGCATAAGAATACAGTGTGATGTCCGTTGGAATAAGCACGTATTTCAAGTGTCGAAAGAGGCATTCAAGTGTCTTGGTTTTCTGAAACGGTGCAAGACTTACTTCACTCCATCCGATCTCCTTACTATTTATACCAGCTATATCCGAAAATGTAATACAACTCTCATATATGGGCAGGGGCTTCAGTGTCCATTCTGAAGCTTCTGGACCGTGTTCAGGAGAGGGCGGTGAAGCTTATCAATGAAAGTAGTGTATCCTACTCTATTGATTCATTAGAGCATCGTCGGAATGTGGGTTGTGTGACACTTTTCTATCGATATTACCATGGGAGGGCTCATCTGAGATAAGTGAACTTATTCCACGAGCATGAGTTTTTATTCGTAATACTCGCTTATCTAGTAGAGCACATCTGTTTGTAGTTGATTGTCCTGTGTTTCGCACAACGCATTACAGAGAAAATTCGTTTTTAATCGAACGATTCGTATGTGGAACAAACTTCCCGCAGAAGTCTTCCCTGTTACTTACAATTTAGAAAAATTTAAATCAAATATCCACAAACACTACTCCCTCTTTACTCCCTCCCATACCATATTTTCCTGATCAATACAATGCACTGCATGAGTAGGGGGCATCCCCTGAGTATTGGTTAAAATTAAAACAAAAAACAACGAAAACTGCTAATTCAATTTGAACTTAATATCTCTTTAATTGAGTTATTTTTGAATTCAATAATAACTCATTTGATTAAAAAGTGATCAACATTGTATACCTTCCCAAAAAACAAAAAAACAAAAGAGTTTTTTTTTATAAAAGTGTTGTTGCCAAACCAAATGATTTTATTTTATTTACTCTCATCCCACAACTATAACCCTTTTTGGGTCTGACGGAAAGGTTTGCGTTTAGAAGAAACCAAATACTGAGCTCTAAACTCAAAATTTACGTGGTACTGTAAAGCATAGAGGTGGTCATGTGATGGTTTGGGGGTGCATGTCGGCATCAGGAGTTGAAAGTTTGCACTTTATTGAATGGAATATGGATAAACTACAATACCTAAATATTTTAAAGGCAAATTTACTTAAGAGTGCGGAAAAATTGGTCATAGGAGAGAATTTCAGCCTCTATCAAGACAAAGCACATGTGGGATATAGTTCAAACATGGTTGATTTTGAATTGTCCACATGTGCTCTAAACGCCACCCCAATCACCAGACATAAATGTAATTGGAAATTTATGGCATCTGCTTTAAACAAAAATCAGAGTTTATAACATATCCAACGTTAACGACCTAAAAGAGGCCCTACAAACTGAATGGTACAAGATTTCCCCGGATTACATGAAAAAAATTGGTTTCTTCGATGAATTCTCGTTTAAGAAGTGTGATAAAGCATAAATGTTACCCCACCATATATTAATTCACTTTTTTTTCATTTTTAGATAACAATTGTTTTTAAGTTTAGTACATACACGAAATAAGCTGTGACTTTGATTTTGTATGAATTTTTGTTATATTTTTACTTTTTTGAAACATTTTTCAAATATTGTTTTTGTCTTGTTACTTGAAGAAGTGAACAAAGAACAAAATGCAGAAAACAATTTTTTGTTAAATTGCATTGTTGTTGATTTTTTTCCAATAAGAAGTAAAAATATTGTCTCACACGAAATAAGCTGTGATTTCAGTATGATTGCAAGGACTTAATTTTTTATTTAAAATTTTGAACTTAATGGTATTAGGCTATCACTATACATATATACTTTTTTTTTGTTTCGAATTTATAATTATAATTTTATAGAAGTTATAATTTAATAATTTAATTTAATTTAAAATTTTACATTTACATTTTGATTTTTTTTACATATATCTATATGAAACGCATAATTATGTATGATATTATTATATCGGGTCAAGATCCGGTTATAATTTTATATAATTCAATATATTTATATCACATCCGATATAGTTTGATCCAAAATTTTTCGGATCACAATATATCTTCGGTTATATCAAATGAGTTATCATTATATATGACATTATATTATTTTTTTCACCCGGGTTTAGTAAATACACATACAACTAGCCAGGTAGAAAATACCAACAGTACAAAAAAAAATAGTGCTGGCAAACCACTATTAGTTTTGAAAAACCACATTCTTTCAGAAATGAGCAAAGTTATAACTAATATTGTTCTAGAAAAACATATTTTTGTTTGCAAAGCTAGTGTTTTGAAAGTATAACCTGCAAAATTTTTTGTCTGTATTGTTTTCACCAATATTGCAACAATTCAGTGACATTACCTCTTTTAATATTTTATTACATTTTACACGTTCAGTCATCAATTATTTATGTAAAAGACTAATACCAAATTGGGTCGCTGGTTTCTAAAGTTGAGTTTTCTTTTAAATATTTCACAGAATTAATTGAATTTAAGATATTGGGAAAGCACCAACATTTTTTAAAATTTCCAGCTTTGTGCCAAAGATGGCAAATTCATTCCAACCAACGCACACTGGTCGATCCCATTGGGCAAAAATAAAAAAATCAAAGCCAAAAGTTTGTCACCAAATGTGGCATCACTATTTCTTATAAAAACATGGTTTTAAAATTTATGGTTGCTTTTGTTTTATTCCAACAGTACTCTTTAAGAACAGCTTCAAAAGAGAGAGCGAGGTAACAGTTGGTTTTTGCAGTGTGAAAAAGTGAAAAATTAAGTGTAACTTTAACTTAATTAAAACAATAAAAAAAATTTGTGTTGAAATTAATCAAAATGAATATTGAATTAAAAGGTATTAACTAAATTTTAAAGTCATTAAAATGTGTTCAGCTTGTTGTAGATTTCTTATAAAATTAATAATTTTCCAGTGTCATTGTTTGTGTTAGTTTGTCCATATATTTAAATTTCAAGTAGAGTTTTAGTTGTGTTCCCCCCTGAAATCTCCAATGGGATTATTTTTGGCTTATAACTTAATATTCCAAGATTCTAAAATCGGTAATATCAGCTGCCCATTTTTACACGTCTTTGAGTTATCACCCACAGAACAAAGCGGCCTCGTTGTTTTTGATGTCCAACTTTGAATTTGTGTGTTTGTTAATTTACTATTTTTTTGGTGTTTTGTTAATTTGTGTTCGCGTTGCTGTGCAAAGAAATGTGTTTGTCTTTTTTCTTTTCTACGGACTTTTAATTTTATTTTTTCTTAATTTAATCCTTATTATAAATTGATTTTGCAATATGCACAAGATATTTGGTGCTTAGAAAGAGGCGCATATGGTGAAAAGTTCGAAAAGTGAAGGATATCGTGAAAAGCTATACAAAAAATGAGAGCTACAAATTTGAAAAAAGTCATTTAGAAACACGATTAAATTAAAAAAAAAAAATTCAGAATTTTGGCAAAAATGCAGTCGTACAAAAACAAGAGTTCAAAATAAATATTCCGCTTGTTCAAAATGAGTCGATTTTATTAAACTCAGAAACATCTGACTTGAATCAAGATCGAGGACGTCCTAGATTAAGTTTCGGAGAGTTTTCAAGTAGGACAAAGCGACGACGAATAGCAGAAATAGCTGAAATTGTTGTCTCCGCTGCTGATGATTTGCGAATTTTAAAACCGCTATTAAAAAATAAGTACGCAATATATTTTAATTCTGTTTGTTTTATTTGAAAGATAAACTATCGCAATATTTTTAAAATTTTATAACTCAAAATTTGGTAAACTAGAATTGCCAGGGTTGCCACTCAATTGTGGAATTTTTTTTTTTTTTATTAATTAATAATCATATAATTACAAATTATATACTATTACCCTAACCGAGCACTAGCTACTATGGCCTTCGGTGCGTTGTAGCGAAAACAGACCAGTGCCTCTGGTGGGAATCGAACCTACGACCCCCGCACTGATAAGCCAGCACGCTACCAACTAGCCTACCGGGGCACACTCAATTGTGGAATGTTTTTGTAAGTTGTACAGCAAAAACTACTGAACCGATTTTGATGAAATTTTTTTTGATTTGTAGATTATTAAATTTTCTAGTACCATTTTTTAAAAATTCAGATTTTTGTTGAAGTTATGCTAATGTAAACTTAAATATTAAAAAATTTACTTTTCTTCATCCTTTAAAAAAATATTAGATCAAAATTTCAAAATATGGCCACATTAAGTACTAGAGAATTTAATAATCTGCAAGACAAAAAAATTTCATCAAAATCTGTTCAGTAGTTCTTGCTGTACAACTGCAGCCGATTTTGTTCTTTAAAATAAGCATCCCACAATTGGGAGGCAACCCTGGCGATTCTAGTTTACCAAAATTTTAGTTATAAAATTTAAAAAATACACCGATAGTTTATTTTTCCAGTAAAAAAAAAACAAAAAAAAAAAATTGCGTATTTATTTTTTAATAGCGGTTTAAAAATTGTTAATATTAAGGCTGTTTTTTAGTAACAACCCCCTTCACCTTTTTATAATTTTTTATTACATATTATTTCATATTTAATTAGTCAAAAAAATTTTTTTTTTTAACTAATTTTGTAAAAAAGTTGTTAACAAATGAATTAAAAACAAGTTTCGTACATTTTGTCTCAATTTTTTGCTCACGTTGGGTGAATGTGGGGCTATGGTACGGTAGCGGGTGGGCATGAGTCATCAACCACTCCCATTTTATCATTAAATAGTTCTGACATATTAATAAAGCCGTGACCGAAGTTTCACGATGATAAATATACTGGAAGTATTTTTGGCCGCCGACTCCCAACAGCACCGACCACCGTGCAACGGTTGGCCACTATTATCAATACGGTCAAGATTGTTAATCCCACGTTCTGCCAACGCATAACCGACAGTCGCCAACGCTTTGCCAGTACTGTGCCGATTGTATTTTTTTTCCTGGGTACTTACATACATATATAGTGCCTGAATTTGCGCCAGCAGAATTTTAAATGAAGTTTAGAATCACAGTCTGCTAAGTTTAGGTGAACTAAATTTTAGATGAACTAAATTTGAGTTGACCATTGTAGTTTAACTTACTTAAATTTTGGTTAAATCAACAAAGTTTTTAAGCTGAATCAACAAAAATTTCTGCCGAAAAGGTCTTTCCGAATCTGACCAGAGGCAGATTTATATTCATAATCAGGTAATAATAAAGAGTACTTAATAGGCAGGGAGTAACGATTTTTGCTTCATTTTGCCCTATTTCGCTTAGCTTCTGAGATATAGCCTATTTTACGATTACAAAAAATATGAGAAAATAACTCCAACTATAAGTGGGACTGATAAGTGGAGACACAAAACAATAATGTTTTGAAAACAATTGTGGTTTAATTTAATTGGAAAAATTTGTAAAATTAAAAAATGTAGCTCAACTGAATTGAAACTCGTTTGACAAACTTTTGAACTAACTTTTTTTATTAGCGAATGATATGAAATAAATAACGCCAAAATCTAATTTGTGATTATATATAAGAATCGTAGTTAAAGTATAGCATTAGAAAACAATTTCCGTAATATCGCAATAATCATTCCCAGCGAAAAAAGAGTGGAAAAATTTGTAGTAAAATCATCACATATACGTATTCAGATGTAGTGCAAATTGCGGTGAAGCACGCATGATTTTAACATGGGGTTGTCGTAGGACGGAGGAGGTAATGCAAAATCCTCAAACTTCACTTTTTTAAAAGTACTATGTGTAAGGTTATGAAAGATTGTATTTTTGTGTGTTCTTTTTCATAGAACTTTATTTGTAATTTTTAATTAGTGATTAAGGCAGAGTACGTATATGAAACCACGAACTGTTCATTTTTGGTTTTTCTTGTATCAACGCAGAAGAAAGATAAAACAAAAAATGTTTTCATTCCATGTGTTTCCATTTGAAAATAAACCTTGCATCTCATTTTCATGCGTATGATATGATTATTTTTTTTTACTAGTTTCTCTTTCATAGAATGAAAAATGAATCGTAAATAATTTGGTGAGGTTTCAACATTGAAAAAAAAAAAATATTTTCTCTTCTTGAAAAAGAACGGTGAACAAATGTGAATGCGTTTCACAATGTTTTTTATGTTGTTGATGATACTGAATATGATACTTATTTGTTCTTTTTCACAATTCTGCAAAATTAATAAAAGGGATTAGGGTTGCCATTCGTACTGTTTTAAACAGTACATGCACTGTTTTTTGAAAAATGTACTGTTTTATTCACAACACCTAAAACAGTACGCAAAAGTACTGTTTTTTTGGATTTGTACTGTTTTTGTACTGTTTTTTTTTGTATATTTTACATATTTTTATATAAACAAGTTTTCTTTGCGTGTACAAAGAATATATATTTTTTTAACCATGTTTTTTTGTGTGTACAATAGTTTTTTATATAAATTTTTTGAATCTCCCTGTATTAATTCCACTTCGTTTCTTTGTACATATATAAGTTTGGTTTGTTTACTTTTCAAGCAATGGATGTTTGTAAACACAATTTTTTTTCATGACACTGCCCAATGCAAAAAGTAATGGCGTCCAAACTAATAATTTTAGCCAATTTGACAAAATTTAGTCAATTAGATGAAATTTAGTCAATTTTACTTCTTTAGAGGATGTAAACTTGACGAAATTTTGTTGATTTGAAAAAAATTTGTTAAATCTCAAAAAAAATTGACAAAATTTCGTTAAAGATCTACAAAAATTTTTTTGTTGATTTTACCTACGCTATTTGGTTCGGTGTATTAACTTATTTTAAGTAAATATGTGATGTATTGAAGTAAAAGTTATGTTAACAATAAATACAAAAAATGTACTGTTTTTTTTTGAAAAGTACTGTTTTTTTTTCATCAATGTACTTTTTTTTCACTTTTCAAATATGGCAACCCTAAAAGGGATAGACTTTAAAAATTGTATTATTGTTAATTGGAATTTAAAAATATACAGTGACCAACAATACACGTTCAATATTATTGATAAATATTTTTTTGTCAATAAATTATTTCAAAATAAAATGTTGTACCCTATATTGGTAGTTTATCATATAAAGAGGAATACAGACGTTAAATAGTATTGATAAGTTCAGGGTTATTTACAAACAAAAGGAATTGGTGTTCCCTATATTGAAAGTTAATCAATTAAATTAAAAAATTCAAAAAAAATTTTTTAATTTGTTTTTTCAGTGACATATTGGAAAGTGTATGGGCAATATTAATATATTTGTTTTTTCAAAATTTGTTGTAATTTTGATGTATAAAAATTAATAAATTAAATTAAAAATGCATATATATAATTGCGATATAAAAAATATTCATGCAATACGGCATTCACACTAGATAGCAAAACATATGTTTTTCCAAAACACGTATTAAAGCTCTTTATTCCATTCCAATACTTCTTTATTCTTTTCCACTTGTTTTGGCAAAACAAGTGTTTTGCTATCTAGTGTAAATGAAATATAAAATGTGCTTAATTTTTTAAATCTTTTGACAAAATTAATGTATTGATCAATTTTAATTCACCGAAATAAAAATTTTAAAAAAGCTATACCATTAATGACATGTTTCCTCTAATAAAACCGGTTTAATTTTTGAAGTTTACCTGTTTGATTGCTTTTCTCTGTTTGATTGCTTTTCTCTGTTTGATTGCTTTTCTCTAATGTTGTTGTCAAACACAAAGATTTCTATTCATACTGATATTCTTGAGTATTGGAAGAATACGCCTTTGGATAAAGATATTTTTAAAATAATGAATGTTGCATTAGCAGTTCCAGCAAGCCAAGTTTCGGTAGAACGGGGTTTTAGTGCCCTAGCTTTAACATCAACTAAATTAAGAAATAAATTAAACAATCCCAGCAAACAATCCGGTCCGTTTATGTGCCGTTTTCGGTACAGCATATACGGATCCGAAGTCCGTTTCCGTACCGTTTTCCGGATCAGTATACGGACCGGAAAACGGAATAAAAGGAACATCGAATACGGATTCGAAACAGTATAAAGCACGCTAAAACGGACCGTTTTCGTACCGTCATGCTGTATATAAAACGGAGTGTACGAATTGAGTGTACGTTCAAAACGTACCGTAAACTGTCCGTCAATTATTTTAAAAACGGAGTGGACTCCGTTTTTAATATACCGTATACGGTCCGAATATGGTCCGTATTCGTACCTTTTTTTTAAATGGTCCATTTTTATTTTCTTTATTTATTTTATCTAAATGATTTCTTCTTTTTTTAATTTTAAACAAAAGTTTGGTTTTATTTTTTAATTTTTTCATTTATAAAGATATTAACAAAAATGGATTAACAATTACATTATTAAAAAACAATATGAAACCATATAAAAATTCAGTAAAAGGATGTAGTTTTAACATTTTGATTTTTTTTTTCATTTTATCTCTGGTGTTGTTTAACATCTTCATCATTAAAATTTCCATGAGATCTGCATCTCTATATTTAATTGCAAAAACATCTGAAATACAAGTATATGTTAAAAAAGTGGTACATTTAAAAATAACCAAAAAAATTACCACTAAAAATCTTAAATACGTATTCAGCCATTTTTTATTTTATGCAGCCGTTCTCGAGTTATGGAGTGACTATCAAAATGTACACTTCTTCTTATATATATAGATGAAAATGACTAATGTTCAGAAAAATCACCACATCTGGACCAAACGAAAATATTTTAAACAATTTTTTTTAAAACCATCCTCATTGCATGTTCTACAAAACGTATTCAGCCATTTTTTATTTTATGCAGCCGTTCTCGAGTTATAGAGTGACAATCAAAATGTACACTTCTTCTTATATATATAGATGAAAATGACCAATGTTCAGAAAAATCAACACATCTGGACCAAACGAAAATATTTTAAACAAATTTTTTTTAAACCATTCTCAATGCATGTTCTACAAAACGTATTCAGCCATTTTTTTATTTTATGCAGCCGTTCTCGAGTTATGGAGTGACAATCAAAATGTACACTTCTTTTTATATTTATATATATAGATTTTATTAATATTTAATTTTATTAATAAATAAAACTGTTTTATTTTTTTTTAAACAAAACACACTCCGGTAATACCGGAAGAAAAACGATAACGGTTGTAACGGAGTTTTAACTGATGAAAATCGGTGTAGTCCGGTTAAACGGCACCGAAACGGATACAGCAAAACGGAGTTAAAACGGATAATTTTCGAAAATTTGAGTAATCCAATTTTACTGTACTTTAATGGTCCGTTTTCGTACAAGCTTCGACGGATACGTCAATTCCGGTCCGTTTTTCGTAGCGTCAATGCCGGATCCATGAATCCGTTTGTAACGGACAGTCCGTAAAGTTGTTTCTTGGGAATACTACGTTAAATAATTTATTAATAACAAAATTAAATTTTTCCGAAATTGATCAGAATAATATTAAACTTTATTTTTCGAACGAAGTAGATCTTAATTCAGATGTTGATATAATAAATTGTTGAGCACAAACTACTCTATTTCTACTTCTTATTCAAAACATAACAATTCAATGGTTTATTAAAAACTTGATAAGCCACATTTATTGTTTCATATTTTATCGCTGTTTTCTAGATAATTATTAATTAATTATATAAAAAAAAAATCGTGCAACAATTATTACAAGTACCTAGAAAAAACCAATCTAAAATAAAATGTGGCATATCAAGTTTTTACAATAAGCCCTTCAATTGTAAATTCTAAATTACATTTGATTTTTAAAAAACACAAATATAATTTCAAATTTGGTAATCAAATTCAAACGAATCTCTTTTAAATTAAAAAATAGCAAATGAAATTCAAAAACTTCATTTGTAAATAAAAAAAAACCATTTGTTTATCAAAAAATTTTACAAAAAAAAGCAATTGTAAATCAAAAAATATAATTTGAAATTCAAACAGTAGCAATTACAATTATAAAATAATCTCTAATAAAAATGCAATTGAAATTCGAAAATGCCAATTAAATTTCAAACAATATCAAATGTTATTCAAAAAATAAAAAATGCAATTCAAAACATTTAAAGATAATTAAAAAAATAGCAAGGATAATTTAAAATATTAGTCTAGTTTTATTTTTTTGAATTCACTTGGTATTTTCGAATTGGCATTTTTTGCTTTTCATTTTGTACCTATATTTTGTATATTTTGAAATTTAATTGTGTTTTTTATAACGGAATTTGTTTTTGATTTGTAATTGCTATTTTCTGTTAATGTTTTTTTTTTTTTTAATTTTAAATGGTATTTTTTTTTTTTAATTTTAAATGATACTTAAATACTTTAAATACTTTAAATAACAAAGGGAAATGGTGTAAAGATTCCATAAATTGAAATTCATGGCAATTGATGTTTTTCTAAATAACAGTGTCTGCGTAGTTTTTTTATATATATATTTTTTTTTTTGTGATAATAATTTTGAACTCATTGAATTATAATAAATATATAGTTTTTATAAATGTTTTTCGCAATATGCATTGTTCTTTTCTGAATGGCAATTGATGTGTTTCTAAATTGAAGTATCTGCATAGTATTATATACTTATTTTTTATTTGTTTGTGATAATAACTTTTTAATTCATTGAAGTATAATAAATATGTGATTTTTTTTTAATATTACCTAGTTTTTTATTTAAAATTTTGTTAGTGTTTAACACGGTATACATCAAAAGAGATATGATATTATATTTGAGATATAAATTTTTTGACCGGGAATTTACCACGCCAACATCAATGCCGATATGATAGTTTTGAAATTACGATTCCAATGGTGGCATATGCCTTCTGATATAACAGCGCTTTTTTTAAAAAACTTCCCATTACATTTTTTTAATCAACAAAATAACGTTATACATCTTCGTTTCGGTATTTCAGCGTTATTTTGACTTTGGTTCAAGAAATTTTAAAATCAAACAGGTAAACTAGCAAAATTAAACCGATTTTATTAGAGTAAACATTGGAAACGTGTCATTAATGAAATAGCAAATTAAAAATAATTTTTAATTTTTCAATTTAATTGATTAACTTCCAATATAGGGAACACCAATTCATTTTGTTTGTAAATAACCCTAAACTTATCAATACTATTTAACGTCTGTATTCCTCTTTATATGATAAACTACCAATATAGGGTACAATATTTTATTTTGAAATAATTTATTGACAAAAAAATAATTATCAATAATATTGAACGTGTATTGTTGGTCACTGTATATTTTTAAATTCCAATTAAAAATAATACAATTTTTAAAGTCTTTATCCATTTTATTAATTTTGCAGAATTGTGAAAAAGAACAAATAAGTATCATACATATATCATTACACTCATTGTAAAACACATTTATATTTTTTTTTTCACCGTTCTTTTTCAAGAAGAGAAAATATTTTTTTTTTTTCAATGTTAAAAACTCACCAAATTATTTACGATTCATTTTTCATTCTATGACAGAGAAACAAGTAAATAAAACGATCATATCATACGCATGAGAATGAGATGCAAGGTTTATTTTCAAATGGAAACACATGGAATGGAAACATTTTTTGTTTTATCTTTCGTGTGTATGTAAAAACTAAAACAGAAAACATATAACATTGTACGTGGAGATGAAATGAAAAAGAACAGCAAATACGTACTCTGGATTAAGGTATGATGTCAAGTCACATCTTCTTAACTGAGTGATAATATGTATTTGTAGGAGTGCTTAAAATGTTATAATTAAGAAAACTTTTAAACAGCTTTTAGCTTTAAAAACAAAGCGAGATAATAGTTTTTCGTTCAACTGAAAAGAAATAAAACCATTGTTAAGTCCGATATTTTGTAATCATTGTTTTTCAAATTTAAAGGTCAGAAAACACTAATTCAAAGCGACAACTATACTCAATAAAATAAGTTAGTAGAAAAGTTTGTAAAACGTCTTGTAAACTTTTTAGCAATTTTTTTGCTAAAATCGTGTTTTCAGCTAAAATTTTTGTTATACTTATTCAGCACTTAACTGTTTTATACTAATGCTTTACTAATATTACACTAATGTTTTACTAATTAATTTTGCTAAAAACAATGATGCTGATAAGCACATTAATAGTGTGGACGACAACCAGATTGAAAGATGTGCGCAGAATGAAGCAGATGTCACGGCATGTCAAGATGTAGTAGAGAAAAGGAAAATGATACTAAAAAGTACACCTCTAATAAGACATATAAACAAATCAACCATGGAAGATTTTTGTATCTGGTTTTCATACATAAAACAAAATTGAGGATAAAAACAACTGAAATTTTGCGTTGTCACCGGCTTGTGAAAATAATTGTCCATTAATTAAATAAAAGACAAAATAAAATATTTAAACTTAATATGTATTTCTAAACTAAATGTTTATAGATTAATAATCTAGTGTGGTCAAATTGCAAACAAACATATACAGACATGTAGACAGAGTAAAGCTAAAGACATAGACACACATCTTAGGTAGATTTGTATGGTTCCTTTTTCTTATTGCAAAAAAGGGTTGTTTTTTTCGTTTCGTTTCTCTAATTATCTTCGGCAGTTGCGTCCTTTAAAAGATGGCATCATTTAGACAACCATTGATGTAAGTAGTTGAAAGAAAATTTTTGTTATGTTATATATATTTATTTCTATATATTTTCAGATAAAATCATGTCGTCAATGTGGGAAAATGAAATTTTTTATATTTCGTAATTATTGTAAATTATTTTTAAAAGAATTACAAAAATATGTTTTCTGATTTTTAGCAAATAAATTAACTAAATTACAGTTTTTCTACAAACTTTTTGAGTTTTTTTTCAGTCTACTAAAATTTATTAATTTTTAGCAGGGCTTTTTTATTTCTAATCCACTGATTTTCAGCAAAAGATTTTGCTGACATTAGCAACTTTTTTGCAAGCACCCTCCTGACTAAAATTTTGCTGACTCAGTAAAATTTTTGGCTGACTTTACAAACTTTTTTTTTTGAGTGTAGATTAAAGAAAGTAGTTGTTAAAAGACACAAACTCCCGGTTCCATTCGAGTATGTCAAATATAGAATTGTAACCGATCATTCGTGACATTTCTACTAGTAAGCCTTGTATATGATGACATTATATGCTAAGTTTAGGAACTGATCTAAAAGGCCAGCATTAAATCTGAAAAACCAGTAGTAGTAGCTACTTTGTGTGTAATGACAATGTTGTTTCTTTTGAACTACTTCGCATTATTTTTGCTGGGATTATAATGATGCTGATGAAATGAAGATGCTGATCGAACAGACAGTGAATTAATGTTTAATAACAAACAGTAGCCGGGTTATGCATGCACACACAGGTATATACAAGTAGGAGAAGATGATGAAGAACACTAACATATTGGGAAATATATCTGCTATATTTCATCTTATACAAGTGAATATACAAGAACAAGTGTAGCACGAGTTAAAATGTTTTTCTGAAGAAAAAAACTGCCTAGGAAGCATTATTAACATCAGCATACAACACAACAAGCATCAATCTTCCAATGCCATTTAGTTTCGGATGGTGAATGAATGAATAACAAAATAGAATAGAACAGATCAGATCAGAATAAGTTAAATAGTCCCAGCAAAAACCAAACATCAACAGAATAGATAAAAAAGCAATACATTACAATGATTTGGATTTGGATTTCGATGTTATGAAAATTTGGAACGGAAGCAATGAATTTTATATGGGCTTGTCATAGGATGCAAGTTCTCTTTTATGACCCTTATTCATTGCATCTTAAGCAATGCCTATGGTTTAATCAAAGTTCAATTCTTTTGATGTTCACAAGGAAAGAATCCCGATTGCACTGAAATTTGTATTCTTTTTTTAAGCTTTTCCGAAAGCATTTTTTCACCTAATTGATGGGAACGTTGTCTTCAAAGCAGAGTTAATATGGATATAAACACTTTTCTTTTCGCAAGTATTTTAACGTTGGGTGCAAAAAATTGGAATTTTTCATATTTCAGATATGCTCCCTTTTCAGATATGCCCCTCCCTTTACCACCTAATTTTGAGGTTGGGCCTAATTGGATGGACAAGATTAGGAAAGCTTAAATTTTGTTCAAAATTATAGTTTTGGAAGTTGTGCAGAAGAACTTCTTTAGAAGCGGGAAATCAGGAAGGAATTTGGAAACAATGAAAAATTTAATATTTAGGAATCATTTCCATTGTTTTGCTGGGATATTAACAACTGCTAGAAAAGAAAATTTATAAGTATCTTCTACTGACACACACACAAACATAGAATGCCTATTAAATATATGAGTAACACACATACAAACACTAGCAACAAAAAAATATTGTTGGCTTAAATCATTGACACATAATTTTTAACAAATAACAGGTGTTAAGCATTTTAATTGAATATAATATTAAGCACTAAATAAACTTCTACAAGTTAAGTGAATGTGCTGTTGATGATTATGACTACTAGTGAATGTTTAAAATTAAACAAAACTAAATAAATTTTATTTTTTTTTTCTTTTTATTTACGCTATAAACATTTCTAAGATTAAAATTGTATTAAAAACTATGAGAAGAATATGGATCATCATAAAACTTTTCCTTAGCAAAAATGTGTGTATTTAATGGCCTGTTCCTCGATTTCGAACGAAAACCTAGTCGAACGATAGCTAGTCACTCGAATTTAAATCAATTTGGGTTTCTCTTCCGAAAGCTTTCGTTCGCCTATACTTACGTGTGCCAATTTTTGTAATTTACGTATTTGCAAATCAAATTGGTGCCAGACCGGATATTTTAAACTTTTCCTTCAAAAGTACCAAAATTATTACTAAATTGCTTGAAGATAAATACAACATTACTTAACAGTGATCAGCTGTATATGACAAATAAATAAATAAAACAAATAAATAAAACAAAAGAAAAATAAATAAATCAAAAAAAGAAAATCAAAAAAGTACACCAGCGTTTCCAGCTGTTCTATTGTGGATTTCTTTAAGCTGAAATTTAAAGTTCTTAATAATCTACGAATATTCGTGTTATTTTATTCTTACCTTTTGTTATCCATTGCTTTTTTACAAATATTTATAATTTTTTTATTATATCATTCATTCCAGCAAAGAACACTGAAAAATGAGGATTTTTTTTCTGAGGTTCTCCGATTTTTTTTATTTTTTGTACATGAATACTCTATAGCCTTCTCCAGATCTCGAAATTTGTAAAAACTCGCGATTTTATGCACGTTTTTAATTTTCATAAATTTGATAAAAATGCTAAAAGTGCTTCACTTTGAAGTGCCATAACTTTTTAATTGTATATCACATGTTATTAATTTAAACGATGTTTTAATATTTACTTTTGTTTTATTTAATAAAATAGTATATACAAAAACTAAGACTTTTATATATATTGTATTATATATATTATAACTGATGAAATATATTACATATTAAATAAAATTAACCCTGTATGGACATATATACTATACATATACTATTCGTGGCACCTCTATAAAAATGCATAATTTTAAACAATTCTCTTATAATCGAATAATTCCGAAGAATCATATAGATTTTATTAGGTGTTCGGCCGAATAGTAAAAACCTGCCGAATAGTAACCGAATATTCGAGACATTTTCTACCATTTCACTAATTCTGTCATCTCTAATAAAAACCAATAAAAACGTATACGTAATATTAAGTAATTATATATAACAATAATACGCTCTCACATTTCAAATCTTTTTAATTAGAGGTTTTTTACATAATTGGCCATATAATTAAATAAAAAAAACTTTATCCTCTATTGACCCCGACGTGATTTGAACACGCAACCTTCTGATCTGGAGTCAGACGCGCTACCGTTGCGCCACGGAGTCTTCTTGTATTATACACTCTTATACTCATTTATTATTGATAGGAGTTGAATGTCTAAAAATAAATTTTATATTTGTAAATGAGAATTATTTAGTATTCTTATAAGTTTTGTTTACTGCTGCATAAAATGTATTTTTAAAGTTTTTTCAACAGTTTTTATCACTAAAAGCATCTAAGGTTTAATTTAGCTCAGAATATTTTTTTTGGAATGTAAAAAATGGCTGTAGCAAGGTTTGCAAAAAAAGGCTTAAATATTTTTTGTTTAAATATATATAAATTCCCGCAATATCTCATTTGATCTAAATGCGGCAAGGCACGGGTTAACGTTGTTCAATTTGCTCAAAATTATTGCCACAGAATCTTCAGATATTGTGTTATAATATTTTAGATCACCTTTCTTTAAACTCGATACTAGTAAGCAAAGCTTTGACTTTCTTTTAAATTTAAATAAATAAGTCTGGGATCATTTCGGGCAATTGCATTTTTTTTAAAATATTGTAATAGTTTTTATTCTAAATGATAAATTATTCGACATAATGATAATATTATGTATTCAAAAAGGTATAAAAATCTAAAAGCGGTTAATAACTAGCCCAGTAATAAATACTGCCCCAGACCACTAATGTGCTTGTTACTTGACCGAAAAATTCGAGCACACTTCTTCAAAATTTTCTAAATTGATTACTATAATAGAATTTTTTAGGGGACTTTTTGGGTATATATACAGTATGCGCTGTGCACACATATATATACATATATATATGTATGCACAGCGAATACTTTAGGGACACGCCCAAAATTGTCCCCGAAATATGCGGTGTATAGAACCAATTGTCCTCATCTTATACGCTAGATGTATGAAAAGGCGCGAAAACTTTGGGGACAGTCCCCAACGTTTTTTTTTTTCAACTAGTGCTTATTTCGTGAATGGTAACACTTAGCTCATGTCTGATTTGACAGATAATTAGTTTTATCCTTCCGCTGAACGAATATTGTTGTGTATACCCTTGAACAACGCTGGGAAATATTGCGACATTACTTTGAAAATCATGGTAATGTTGCAGAATGTGTGCCGATACACCCAAAACGAGTCACTGTTTGGTGCGGATTTTGGTCCAGATGCATAATTGGGCCTTTTTTCTTCGAAAATGAGCAAGGAGTGGCCGTTAAGGTCAATGGCGATCGTTATCGGGCCATGTTGAACGAATTTTTGTTCACAAAAATTGAAGAGGAGGAAATACAGCTGCACACAATCGATAATGTGCTTAAAAATTGGACCGATCGTGTAGGCTACTGCATGGCCAGCCGAGGCAGCCATTTGAATGAAATTATTTTCCATTATTAACCGGAAGGATTGTACTTTCAAATAAAAAAAGAAATTTGAGAAAATATTCAGTAGTTTTTTTTTATAGCATTTTCAAAAAAAAAAGTTATTTGGCGGACCCTTTACAATTTTAAACGATCAACAATATATACACAATTCTCATACGAAACATACAGGTACAATGAAATGTAAAATCTAATAGGAAAATCAACTAGAATATTTTGTGTTTAAATATTAGTATACATGCTGGATTCTCAATTCGTTGCCAGTAATGTTAATATTAGCGGTTGGACTGGCAACCCTGCCAAAGAAAAAAGCTTTAAGATTTAAAGCTGTTGGCTAAACTTGTAAGAAAAGACGAAAAAAATTATATTGTTTGGCTAATCAATTAACATTAAGTTTTTTCTGTAGTTAGCTGATATATGCATATACATACCTCATCAAACCATGAGTTTCTTGTGGATGAGGTTGGTGGTGAACTAGTCGCTTAGATCAAAAGAGAGCACTCCCTCTGGTGCAGATTTTTTTCATCTTTCTCTAACATATATTAACAATTAGTGTTTTATATTTAAAATAGTAATATATTAGTAATAAACTCAAACCTAGAAATTTAAAATGAAATGAGCTAAATTTTTAAAAAGTTTATAATTTTTTTTTTTGGTTTCTTTACGACTATTTTGTAATATTTAACTTTATTCCTTGTATTGAACAGCTGTTTTGTACGAAATTACGTAAAATTTACCACAGTCAAAATTTCTTTAGTTAAAACCGGCTATTATGATAAACCCGATGGACAAGATTGTTATGGCAAAATGTTGGCCACTAACTCGTATGCTGCTGCCGCCGGTTTAACCTGGTCCACTGTTGATGTTTTAATGTTGTCTCACATCAAAGTCTACTCACCCGCAATTGCACGTTTTGCCTATAATATTGGTCCGATGATGGATATGGCCTCGGCATTTACATTAACCACATATCTTGCCACAAATGCCAGAGGCAAAGATAATAGATTAACCTATTTCTTTGGTAGTTTTGCAGCTGGTGGTTTCTATGGTGCCTGGAGACGCAATCATATTGCTGGTCTTTTTATGGGCATAACATTTGGTATTGCTGGTGTTATTTTGGGGGTGTCACTGCAAAATATTACTCTTTAATGGCCGAACGTCCTAAAAATGGGGCAACCGGCAAGGAATAAGAAAAAATTCCCTGTTTTAGTCCTTAACCCAGATAGCGCCGGAAATTTTTTTTTTTGAAAACTTCAATTTTTATTTTGAAACTTAAATCTTTATGGGGTTCTTAACATTTTTTATAAAATAACTTTTTTTTAACCTACAGATTTCCCGGAATCGGGTAACTTTTTAAAAGTACTGTCCAAAAACAGTAACACTTTGCGCTGCAATACAGCATTACGCAAGCTTTCCATTAATTTATTGTTTAACTAAGATGTTACTCTTATTAATTTTTAAACAAAAAATAATAATTAACTGGATGTAAATGATTTACTTACATATTTTTTTTCCATTACGCACTATTAGGAAAATAACTATTCGCAAAGCACTCAATAAGCAATTAAAATACCCGGAACTGCTTTCACCAACTGACGCTTTCGAGCGGCGAAGCTAAATAACAAAGCATAAACAATAATAATATAAAAAAATATGTACAAAAATGCACGTGCATAAGTCCCGCTTCACACACGGCAATTTTACTTGCGCAAGTTTTCTTCAATTCTCTTTTGAGAATTGAACACAAAATGCTTTTGTGTTCACACAGGAAAAGTTTGTTTCAGTAATTTTCATTTTGAAACTTAGTGTTGAAAATTGCGGATGACCAATCAAAACGGAATTGGAGTACGGGCAAGTATGTACCCCCTTCCATTCTCTTTTCCTCCCTCTTCTATAAACTCAAGACTTGCGCAAGTAAAATTGCCCTATGTGAACCGGAACTAACGGCGCTTTTCTCTCATTTGTCAGATGTTCTTTCAAAAGGGCGGTTGCGCCAAGTTTGTTAATCAAATGTTAAATATTACAAAATAGTCGAAATGGAAACAGAAAAAAAAAAAAAAGTTTAAAAAATGTTTGTGTTTAAAATTTTGACTTGGAGGTGCTCTTTACAAAGTAACTCAGTTCACGCAATACTCTACCCAGATATAATTGGGAATGTTAAACGCAAACAACACACATTTTCTTACTTACGCCATTTCCTGTAAGTTTTTGGTGTTTGCATAAACTAATCCTCAAACTATATAAAATTACACCATTTTTCAAATACTGTCCTTAAAAAATCAATTCCAATAAACAGCGCAAAAACCCTATGGAAAAAACTGCAAAAGTTTAAAAATCGGAAAATTTTGGTTTTGCTTGTAAAAAAAAAAAAAAAAATTCCCAGGATTTTCGGGAAATTAAGTTTTTTTAACCCTGTAATTTGAACCTAAGCAATGTTGTTTTTTTTGTTAAAACGCAGTTTTTATTAAAAATTAAAGAATAAAGTACAATTTGTCCATTTAAAACTAAACCGAAAGCATATTAATTAAATGATTTGAGATAAGTTTAAATTGAAAAGAAATATCTTTTAATATTCAATAAAAAAGACATCAGTTCGATAAAATAAAAAATAAGTTTTTAAGTCTACTTAAACATTTATTAATTCGCTTCGCATCCGCTTTCGATTTTTTGTGTCAAAGTTCCCAGTAACGGACAAAACCCGTTCACTATCTACCAATATTGGCTTTATTGTTAACAGAGCATTATAAAAATCATCTAAATTTTTAATCCGCATATTGCTTGCTTCATATAAAGCAATTTCTCTCTTTAACAAATTCGGAAAATTTGATTTCTGCTTTTTTGGAATGGCCTTTGCATTGCCTGTAGCATATTTTAGTGTGAAAAATTCATCGACTTGGTTTTTAGATATGTCATTGTCACTGTTTTAGTATTGGCATTAAAGTTATAGGGAGTTATTATATAATTTATTAATGCTAACATTTGGTTAAGTTTGCTTTAATTGACTTAGCCATTTTTTAGAAAATTGTGTTTTTATTAACAAAAGCTGATCAAAAAGTTTATTTATAAAGCATTAGCTACTAAAAAATTTTAATCTCGTTGACTTAGTGCTGCGTCTTTTATGGGATTCAAAACTTCAACTAATATCTCCAGGATTTGCACTGCGTACTTTAAGCGAAAAAGGCCAAAATAAGTTTAAGAGTGAATCTCAGTAACTAATTCATAAAAATAAATATGTTTAGTCGTAAATTATTCTTTACCAATAATTACTCTTACTAAGATGGAATTACAATACAAAAATTACACCTTTTGTATTTTTACTTAAGAAGATATGGCGATTTTATTTTTTTTTTTTTAATTAACTTAAATATATATTGTTAAAACTAAAATTCTTTTTTCAGTAAAATTTCATGAAAATCCGTACATACGTTTTCAAGTTAGGGTGATGTCTTTTAGAGGTATCCAGTTAGAATCCCGTATGTCCTTAGACCAAAATCAAAGCTTGTTTTAAATGCTTAAGCATCAATCTCAGTTTGCGTTTAATACCAACGGTTTGTAGTCTAAATAAATATGTTTTTATGATTTTTGATAATATTTATTTTGAAATTGAACGAAATTTGAAACTTAACACTTTCTTGCCTCCAAGCTGTGCACTGCACACAAAAAATTACTTTACATTATATTTAGTAAATATGGTTTGCTATCGAAATAGCTTAACTTCTTATTATAAAACACTCAATTGGCGCATTTATACCGAATTTAATATACCCCGCCTGGAGGCTGGCTTGCCGGTTAGACGGATACATTTCCTAAGTCAAATAATCAGTATTTCTTGGCTTTAAAAATGATTAAGTCATACCCAAATAAAAATGAAAACGCTGAGAAATAAAATATTTCTGCATTAATTAATCATTAAAACTTTTCCGTTTTCTCGAAAAAATTTACTCCCGGGAATTTCCGGAAAAATTTTTTCCCAGAAATTCCCGTACACCAAACCCTACTTGTAAACCATCATACAACTTTTCAACAAGTAGCGATATGGAAATTACTGTTTCAGTGAATGTATCAGCAAAGTCCAGTGAGTCCATTTTGTATTGGTTTGGATCTGAAAGTTAAAATTAATAAAAAAAACCCTCTTCTAAATTTCAAGTATTTTTTTTTAATTTTTTAACATTTAAATGGCAATTAATTCTTTTGGTGAAGACATTTCAACGTGGAACTTTGCACGTCATACCTTTTAAGTATAGTCAACGTAACCCTGTCCATTGTTGCTTTCAATTCATAAAACCTTGAGAAATAAGAGGCATCTAAAGTCAATTTAAACAGGTAGCGAAACTTTTTGAAGCTGATCATAGGTATACCAAGTTTAATGAAAAGACCTTTATCAGAAAGGTGTTCTGAAAGTTTTTAAAACCCCCAGCAAAATGGGTAATGGGTGCGATAAAGTAATGCATTACCTTGTAATGTGTACTCCTTACCTGCATCATTATTTTCCAACAATAAGTAATGAGTTACCGATAATTAAACACTTATGGATTACCTTGTAATGATAACTCATTACATTTTACATTATTCAAAACATAAACTAATGACTTACCAATCATCAATTACATAATGCATGAATTATAAACGTAAAGTTATTATTAATATATATTTTTGAAAATCTATTTATAGACACATTACTTTGTGATTTTTTGTAAGCATGAGGTTAAGGTGTATATTTTTGATATCACGAACGAAAACACGAAGCACAACAATTCATTTACATATTAAGCAATAAAATATTATATGTATCGATAGCTCAGTTGGTAGAGTTCTCGCCTAACTAATTGTTAAATACCACAGACCTTAGGTTCGAATCCCAGCATGACCACGTAATTTATTTAATAAAAATAAAAGTTATTTATTTAATTAAAAAAACTATCTGTAAAAAAAATTGTATGCATTTTTTTATAAAAATCTATTTATAGACACATTACTTTTTCCTACCATTTAACCATATAAGTAACCAGTTACTTTACCCCCTACAAGGTAATGAGTCCACCCATTACTTTTAGGCTCATCGCCTGTAAAATTCATCAGTGAAGTAAGGTGTAATGTAATGCGTGAAGCCCTATGGCGATACATTACTTTACCCATGATTTGGTAATGTGTGGTTTTGCTGTGCCTCCCAATAAATAAAGTGAAACATAAAATTTTTTACAATTTCGATTATTGGAAATTTTTGTTTCTGCCGAAGTTTGTCACTGGTTAACATTACGAAAATATATATATATAATTCTTCCATTTGGAACCATTTGCAATAAAACTGGGGGGTGTACTGGCAAGTCGTGTTTTAAGGGACACCCAAGTCTATGTATATCAAATTCTTAACAAACCAATCAAATGTTCTTAAATATTTGTCAAATATTTATCACCAAAAAATACTCAAGTAAAACATTGTAACATCAGTTCACATAATTTCATAAGCATAAAAATATTTTGTTAAATATTTTTTTTTAATTTTTGTTCTTAAATGTCTCATACCATCTAAATAGCAATTGAATAATTTCGTGATATTTTGCTTTGCAATTTCTATGAAAAAACAAACGAAATTATAAAAAAATATTTCAACGGCAGCTGCTTGTCAATCTTTAAGTTTTCATTTGCAATTGTTTACAAAAACAGAAAAAAAAACGAAAAAAAAATCTCTTGAAAAATAGTCAATGAAATCTTAAATAAATGATCTCACACATGTCTGAAAATTTAACGCAAAATGTCAATTGTTTTGTTGTGACAATAGAATGACTATGTATGTGTAGCTTATAAGAATAAATGCGATACATGCATACTCATTCACACACACACACACTCTAATGTACATTTGAAATGCCAAATTGACCAAGTGGTTAATGGCCGTCAATGATAAAAGAAAGTGCGTTTTATGTTTATTTGTGTGTGCGTGTGTGTGTGTTTGTTTCCTTTTTGTGTTAAATGGTACACAGGTGCGTATGAGTAATAATGAATGGTAATTGAATTGTTTATGTTGATTTAAAAAAATCTTAAATATTTTAAGAAATATTTTGTAAGACTAAAATATGGCAAATAATTTGATTTGTCTTTAAGGTGTTCGTAGCAATTTATGAAAATGTTCATACATTAATTTCTCATATTGTTAAATTGTCATAAATAACTCATACGTCTCTTTGAACATTTAATTTTGTGTAAAATTTTATTGCTTAAAGAAAATTTGATTTATTTTCAAAGTTTCTTATATAAAGTGAATTAAACAAAGTGAATTAACGACTGAAAAATAAAAAACTGACTCTATTTTCCAATATTGATCCAGTTCTACAGACCGGACTGCATTATAAAAAGTTTGAAAATGGCTAAAATAAAAAGAGTTTAAAGGCTTAAAAATGTTAACGGATTCCAAAGTAAATAGAAAATAATTATGTACATACACTCAGTGAACTTCTGCTTTAAAAATATGCAGTTGTTTGGATTTTAATAGTTTCTTTATTTTTAATGTAAATGTCAGATATTTGTAGAAAAAATTAAATTTTTTACTAACCTTGTAGTTCATTTAAAAAACAAACCACAGCAAATGACTGTTAAATGTTTTTACATTCATTTTTTACATTCGTTTTTTGTTATAGAAAAAATAAAAAAATAAATATTTGTTTATTTTTAACTACCATGTGGTTACTTTTTACTACAATTGTGGTTCATTTTTTGAAAATTAAAAATCCAATGACAATGTTAGTTGAATTTACTGAAATGTAAGTCATCCTTTCTTTAAGTGAAATTTCATTAGTTTTTTACTACATTTGCAGTGGTCTTTACCTACATAGTATTATAAGTGTAGTAACGTTTTTAGTCCATTAAGGCTCCATTATTCTTGCCGTTCCGTAACGTTTCTGTTATGTACCGTTCCGGATGGCTATTTTGTGTGGTTAGTCTATTCCGTAGCAAGCTGAGTCAGGGACGATAAATGGGAATTTCAAAATGTACCAACCATCATTAAATATAGGACTTTTTCGACCCTCAATAGTACAAAAAAAAATTATTATAAATTACCAAACAAAAACGTAAATAAAAATTTATTTGTATACAAAAACAAAATGTTAAACAATGTTGGATACAAAAATTATAAAAATTTATAGATTTTTTCTTAAATTGCTCAAGTTTTTAATATTTTTTTAATTCATATATTAATAAATATTAATGAATATATTATTAATAATAATATATTTATTAAAAGATTTCTAAATCGAATTAAGGATTAAATTATTCATAAGATTTTTTAAAGGGACTAAAAATAATAATATAGAAAAATTTTTATATAGAACTGAATGGATCAAAGGAGTACCATAGTACTATCAAGGTTAAAATAGTACCATACAAAGTACTATAGTACCAACTTTATCATCCCTGAGCTGAGTATTTTTATGTGAGAGCAATCAGCTGTTTTTAGCTGTCACTTAACGGAGTACAGAAATTCTGTTTTTACAGGTTCGTCCGGCACGCAACGTTACAGTTCAGACAAACTAACCACACACACTCATTTTCATACATCAAAAACAAAACAGCTGATTCGTCACGGCACGGAACGGCAAGACTAACTGAGCCTTTAGGCTTGATTCGCAAGTTCAGCATCCGTTTGTTAATAACGGTTTAATATTTTTTGAATAAAATTAAATATAATTATAGTCTTATAATATATTAATGATATTTTTCCGAAAATTATGAAATGTGTTTTGCAGTATATTTCCTAGTGGGTATTTTTCTGGACAAAAGTGCACAACGTAAGCTTATAAGGATCAAGTTACATAAAATAATTACTTTTATCAAGTTGAGATTTATCAATTTAAAAATGTTATAATCTTGTAGTCATAATTAAAATTAGGTTCTTGAGTCTTTTTTCTCCCCAGGCAAGGGCGAAAGATTTTTTAAATAAATAATAAATAATCTAAGTGATATTTAGATGAGAACTTTCATATTTTCTTAAATTTTTCACAAAATAAGTTATTTTCATAAAATGTCCTAGAAAGGAATCGATCCAAATACAAACTCGAATTATCATTTTTCCCATTTATTTATGTTTTTTTCTTTAATAACAACTATTACATCAAACAAATTGAAAACGATATCTGTAAACAAGGCATTTTAAAAAAATCTTTAAAATACGCATATTGATTCGCACGGGATCTATGTTTATTTAAAAATGGGTTAGTGTTAGACACGAAATATTTCGGTAATCATCATGAAACAAACCACGGTACATTTTGAGGGGTGGACAAAAAACACTTTTTTCATAATACAAGGTGAGTCGGTTTATTATACATATTTTAAAAGCTATAATTGTAAATTCGGACTACTTTGGCAATACTGGTGACCATTTCATTATAGACCCTTTTTTATATGAAAAATTGGGTGCCATCGTAGTGCCATGGCTACTCATCTAATAAAAAATTTAAATTTTCGTAGTCCCTGGCATGTTCGGATTTTTAAATTTTTTATTTACATTACACCGGTACGAGGGTTGACTAAACTGTTAAAAAACACACATTAAAATCGTTTGTATTTTTCAATAAAAAAAAACTATACACAGAGAAAAAAAGTGCTAACGGAATTGGAAAGTGTAGTTTAATAGTAACAACTTATAAATTCAGTTAGCCGACGATATTTACAATATATTGCTGAATATTTTGGGTGTTTGCAAATAAAATTTAGTTGAATCAACCGAACTTTGTTGTGAAAATCTGTTCAGTTGTACCAACTGAATGAAATTCGTAATAACCGAATTTGAGTCGTAGTAACCAAATTTCAGTTGGCAGAAAGCAAAATGTTTTTCTGTGTGTAGGCAATAATTTAAAAGCGTCTACTTTAGGGACTTAATTTGTTAGTCCTTCATCCGATTGAAAATCTTTCCATCCGCTAAGGATGCACAGTGGCACCCGATTCTCAATATCTTGTTTTGAGAAAAAGTCATTTGAAGCAAGTAAAATATTGGGCAAAGTATTTTGTTTAAGAAGCTGTATTTATTTTTTCCGCGAATTTTTACCCAAAATTTTCACAGTATATAGAAAAATGTTGTAACTATCGAAATGTGAAAAAAATCAAGAAATAAAAAAATCCCCCTAAGAAGGTTCATAGCTTTACATAGTTTTTCGGTAGCAAAATATAATAAAATTTGGATGATTTATGGTTTAAAGTTGGGTTATTGTGACAAAAACTGTCGATATCTTCTATTGGAAGAGTTAAATGAACTATTAGACCATGTTTCAAGAAGACGTCTTTCTTCACACGAACGAACGAAAACACAATAACAAAATACATTCACTACAAAAACAAAATACACGTGGTCACTCATTCGTATAGCGGGGAACGTCTTTTAAAAACAGGAAATTTATTTCTTAAATATTCATCTTAAAAAACTATGTACTAGGCTGCTTCTTAAACAAAAACAAATTTTCAAATTTGGAAGGGGACAAGCCTGGGTTACATAAAGATTCGTGAAAAAAAATCTCTAATTTTCTCAAAATTTTCGAAAAAAAATTTACCAGTCGCTGCCAGACTATTTAAAAAAGGACAAATTTTCATAAAAATAATATATTTCAGATACTTCAAAAAAAAATAACCGAACATTTTTTTTCAATTATATTTCACCCCGAAAATTCAGGAAAAAAAATATTTAGATTGTTAACATTTATCTATAATAACTAGTATAAAAACATTGTTAAAATTTGCATTATTTGCACAGCTCCAACTACGAATAAATAATTTTAAAAAATTGAAAGATTGTAGATATTAAAGTAATTTTCGTGGCTTTTCTTTACACACATCATGGGGATTTAAAAAAAAATACAGAAGGGGATCCCTTTAGTATTTGTTTTAGAGTGTGAACCGATTTAATTTTGGAGGATTTGGAGGAAAGTCAGTATTTTTGATAAAAAATAAAATTAAAAAATATATTTTTGATGAAAAAGACTAATTTTACATTGTAACTTACTTCATTAGATCAAAATTACTTAATTCCGAAATATGAAATATCTGGCTCATCGTTAACCCATGTTAACCGGAGGTCAAAATTGTCCTTCAAAATAAAATTGATGCACTGAGAGAATTATCTTCAGTAATGAACTTCTTCATAGCTTTCATGAAAATTGTCACTGAAACTCGTAAATTGAAACTTTTCATGGAATCTATGAAACAGGTTGCATTAAGGTCAATGTTTATGAAATGTTTGTATAATTAATGAAAATATTCATAAAACGAATGAATCATTCCGACAATGAAGCGTTTATGAAATTTCCGAAACGGTTTCATAAAGTTTTTTTAATTATTGAGAAGTTCTTTGAATTAATAAAACTCTTCATAAGGGTTTTAAAAAATGCATCGGAACTAATTGTAAGCCAATAAATCGCTTCACATTTTGATTGAAATAATAAAGCACTTTATAAAATATGATGAACACTTGAGAATTAAAACTTAAAAACAAAGTTTAATATGTATTAAAATTAAGGAAATTGTATGAAAAAGTAAAAATTATGGTTTTAGAAATAATTTCACAGCTGTAAAGAATATTTTCAATAGATTAATGAAATCAAATGATTTTTTTTATGTAGCTATAAAATTTTGTTAAAAAAGTGTAACGACACGTTTTCGCTTGATGCTGGGGCAGAACTCAGCGATGCCCAGGGTTCGTTACAAACTATTTGTATTTATGACAAAGAGAGAAACACTCGCGCTTGATTGTTTTTTTTTTATATATTATTTTTTTTCTTTCTTTATTGTTTTCTTCCTTTGGTTTTCTTAAACGTTATAATTTTATTTACACGAGATCACGGGACGATACATAATACGATACGTACTAACACACACACACTCGTCAGCCGGATGTGTAGATGACCGACACGGTTTTACCTCTTCTTCTCTTAACTAAGTGTTAAAGGGAGAGAGACGATATGCCTCATCTGACTTGCCAGCAGATAAATCGGGGAGCGTAAGGGCGGTTCACGAGGGTATCTGCGGACCCGCTCTACGAAGAGAAATTATCTGAAGACTCCTCCAGAGTTCTCTTACGAAATGAGAGCGCGACGGTAGAAATTGAGTACTAACCCAGTTCTGTGAAGAGAAATTATCTGAAGACTCCTCCAGAGTTCTCTTACGAAATGAGAGCGCGACGGTAGAAATTGAGTACTAACCCAGTTCTGTGAAGAGAAATTATCTGAAGACTCCTCCAGAGTTCTCTTACGAAATGAGAGCGCGACGGTATAAATTGAGTACTAACCCAGTTCTGTGAAGAGAAATTATCTGAAGACACCTCCAGAGTTCTCTTAACACCGATTTACTATGAATAGTATACCACAAAATACAATTGATTTAACTGTGGAATGCTTAATCCCGTAGCAGTTAAATGATACTACCTTGTGGCCGGCTACTGACGAACTGCCTGAAATGAACAACAGTGCTGCCTTATATAGTGGTTGACCGCACACACAATCATTCACATACACACAATCTACATTTGACAACTACACAGTTACACTAGTTGGTACTTATTTCAGTGTTGTTCTAAAGGTAGTGTTTTTCTTGACTTGTACTTATTCTACTGACCGCTAGAGGTTTTAATACTTATAATGACGGCCGTTACATTCAAATTCATTTTACTTTTAATTCATTACAAACAAAACACAAAATAAAATAAAAAAAATAGATGTGCGTAAAGTGATAAACACAAACAAATATACTTCATTAATAAGAAAAATATAAATAACGTATGTTGGCAAAAATTGGTGAGCGAATTTTTGGCGTTACATTTCCCCCCTTCTTCCGATGAATGCTGATGATGTCGATGATGGGGATGTACGTATGAGGATGGGTACATCACTTCTTCTCCTTGAGCCATGTCACCGTCACAATGCCACTTCGGGCGATGTTGATGCGATACGTCTTATCCTTTACGACCTTCAGCGTTTTTACCCGTTTATGGGAAGGGCGATTCTGCAAAATGTCTTTCACCACTCGTTTCACTGGTGATGGTACCTTTTCCCATGTCAATTCTACTGGCTCTTGGGCATGGACACTGGACTGCCAGCTGGCGTACTATGCTGGGCCGGCTGACACTGCTCAACCCCCTGTTGGGTTTCTACTATCCTTTCTGGTGGCAAGTCTGTCACAGACTGAAGCCGTGGGTTAATACGTGGCAATGTTGCTTCTGTTTCGTCATCCCCGGTTTGTTGATTATTTATTTGTATTTTTGATGTTGCAGGACCCACAGATGTTGCTACCGATAAGTGGATGTTCGTATGGGCGTTTATTGTTGGCGAAACGGCTGTTCCCACTGACGATGCTGTTGTTGGTGTGGTTGGCGTAGGTGACGCCGACGATGCGGATGATGATGAGGAAGACGACGTTGGTGAAGATGACGAAGATGACGACGATGATGAAGATGACGAAGATGACGACGACGATGAAGATGAGGCAGCTGACGACGATCTGGGGGTTACAGGCTTCTCTACTTGCGGTACCCCGTATGTTGGTGTAGTCCCTGGCAATGAATTGATCAGACCTGGTGATGAGGCGCGCCGAATGGGCGTACTTGTACCTTTTAATGCGGCTGACCCCCCTGAGCCGTTCCTGGATTTTATTGGTTGGGTTGGGTATGGCAAACTGGTCGGCGTCCCTATATTGGAAGATGAGCTGGCCAATAATGGGCACGCTGCCTGATGGGAGAACTCCATTATACCTTTTTCCTGTTGATTAGGTGACCCCATGGAGCTGAGCGGCGACAGCTGTGACACCTCTAACCATGAACCTGATGAGGTGGAGTTATCTGATAGACGTCGCACTAAAACTGGCGCGGGACAATCTGGTTCTGATGTGGTGGCTGTTATTGGCTTCGTTACTATGTTGGTGCTGGACCCCTTTTTGCTACTGGTTCCGCCATAGTCAACCTTGGGTAACGTTCTTTGACCTTCACCATCGTTGGTATTATTTTCTTCTTCTATGGGTACTGTATGGGTGATGGCACGGGTGGGCTGTTTGGAGCGCACCAGGAGCCTAACTGTCATGGATCTTTCAAAACATTGTAGGCCCAAATATTGGTATTGTCGGTCAACAATGTGGTAGCTGCCGAGTCCTTTTCTTTTCCTTGGGGTGGGTGGTCTATAATTTTCGTTTTCCGAATCCAGTGATGGCGGCGATCGGGGGTGGCAATGGTGAGGGTGGTGTTGGCCTACGTTGGCACACTGTGCGATCGAAATAACCATAGAACGTTCGACGAGTTTCATCATCGAGCGTTGTGAGCCATTGTTGGTTGCTGTCAAGTTGTACGAAATGGTCTTCTTCTTGTGGTAGATCCGAGTTTGTTTTCTTCTTATTCTCCTCGTTGGACCAATTACTGGTTTGGTGTGGGGTTGGTGGCCGTCCCCGTTGACGGGATGTTGTTGGTGGTGATTTCTCATGCTTTTCTTCAACGTTCGCAAAGGGGAAGTAGTGGGGAACTCCCGTTTCGTGATGATCTACAACACTCGGACCCAAATATGGTAAGTTCGTAATTCCTTCTTCAATACCATTGGTTGGCCAACGAGGTGGCGGTGGTGTTGGTGATGTTGGCGATTGAACTGGTGGTGTTGGAGATGTTGCTTGTTTATTACACCCCTCGTCATCAATAATTATGGTATCTCCATCATACAGTGGTGGTAGCGTTGTGCATGGGTTGGATTTTCGCTTTTTGTTGTCTTGAGTTGACATTCTATAACAGAAAGCTGAACTACGTGTGACCGGCCGTTTTTTTTTGTTGCTTGTTGTGTTCGTCTGCCTTTTGACGTGGTCGGGACATCGTCGTCACTCAAGAAAATGGTTTTTCGAACTTTCGCCTTCTCTTCCTCCATCCTTTTCCGGAATTTTCTTTGGGAGTTGATAAACTTCTTCCTTTCTTGGCTCATCGTTTGTTGGGTTTTTTTCTTTTTATTTCAGTATCTAAGTGCGACAGAAGATAGATAAAGATTATATTAGTGATAAATAGTGACAATCATAAATTTTTTCCTTTTAATTAATATATAGCTTTAATTCGCTCAAATGAGCCGTACGAGTTTCCCTATGGTCTCCCCGTTGTACCCTAACTATCACAGGCGATATGAATTCCATTACTGAATAAGGCCCCCCATACTTTGGTGCTAACTTTGCGGCAAAGTTCTCGCTAGCCCTTGATAGCGGATGTAGTCGGACTAATACTTGGTCACCGATTTTAGGTTTCCATGGCCGGCGTCGCAAATTGTAGTGACGCTGTTGGTCTTGTGTTACTTTGGTTAAGTTCTTTCTGACGATTTTAAAAATTTCACTCATCTCTTTTTCGCGCTCTTCTGGGCTTGGATTGCGTGCTCCCGTTCCTATAGTTACTTCATCATACAGTGTTTTTGGCAAGCGGGGTTCTCGACCTTGTGTTAGGTACGCAGGAGAATATCCCGTTGATTCTGAAACGCTCGTATTCATAGCTAGCATTATTTCTGGTAACAGCTCATCCCACCGGTTGTGTTGTTGATTGGAAAATTGGGCTATAATTGTCTTTATTGTTCGATTTGCTCTCTCGGTCGGATTTTCTTGGGGCGTATATGGCGCAGTAAGTTGTTGCCGCACGCCCATCTCCTCAAAGCAGCGTTGGAAGACACGTGATGTAAATTGTGTCCCGTTGTCGGTGATAATCATTTTCGGAGCCCCGTATCGAGCAATTATTCGTTCCCGAAACGCTTTAACCAGTCCCTCGGCGGTTGCCTTACGGAGTGGGACTAACTCGTTCCATTTGGAGAATCGATCGAAAAATACCAATAACATAGTGCATCCATGTTTAGACCTGGGTAACGGCCCCACGAAGTCCGCACAAATTGTTGCCCAAGGTTCTTCAGGCACACGAGTTAGCATTTCCCCAGCGGGTTGTTGTTGGCTAACTTTGAACTTTTGGCATGAATCACAGCGGCGAACGTACCGACTCACATCCCGAAACATTCCGGGCCAATAATACCGGTTGGCGATTTTATTCATAGTTTTTCGGATACCTAAGTGTCCAGCGGCAGCATTGTCGTGATTTTCCTCCAGTACGCGAGCTCTTAACGGGCTGGCAACACACAGCTTCCAAGGTGTACAATCTTCATCATTTATATGGCGCGTGAAATGTCGATAGAGCTGACCTTCTATTATGGAATAGTCCGAATATTTTTCTGGGTGCTTTTGTACTGCTTCCATACGTTGCTGCAACCAGGCACATTCGGCTGGTTGTGCTGGTTGAACGGCCCGCAATGTTAAGCGCTTCCAACGGTTGCCGAGATAGAGCATCTGCCACAATATTTTGTTTCCCTTTCCGGTATTGTATTGTAAAGTTGAACTGTTGTAATTCCAAAGCCCATCTGGCCAATCTTCCGGTCGGACTCTCAATAGAGTTGAGCCATTTTAAGGCTAAATGATCAGTCACCACACTAAATGGGTATCCCTCTAGGTATGGCCTCATTTTACGGATACCCCAAATGATAGCAAGACATTCCTTTTCCGTTGCTGAGTAATTCTTTTCCGCTTTATTAAGATGACGGCTGGCATATGAAATAACTCGCTCTGATCCTTCAAGCTCTTGAGTTAAAACTGCTCCTAACCCATAATCACTGGCATCGGTTTGGAGTGTAAAAGTTTTGTTAAAGTCGGGACATGCTAATACCGGGGCTTTAGTTAATTTATTTTTTAGAGCTTCGAATGCCTGCTGTTGTGCTTCTCCCCATTTAAAATGTTTTCCCTTCTTCAATAATTGTGTCAGGGGTTGTGAAATTTTCGCAAAATCCGGAACAAACCGTCTATACCATGACGCGACTCCCAGGAACCGTCGTATCTCTTTCACCGTACGGGGTGGCTGCGTTTTTGAAATGGCCGATACCTTGTCAGGGTCCGTTTTTATACCTTCCCCACTCACCACATGTCCCAGATATTTTGTTTCCTGTTTGAAGAACTCGCACTTCTCTGGATTGATTTTCAGATTGGCTGCTCGTAACCGACGAAAGACTTCTTTTAGATTAGATAAATGTTCTTCCAGAGTTTTTCCTATCACTATAATGTCGTCGTTGCTAGAAGCTCCAATGGGAGTAATGTAATTATATTAATTATAAGTACATTAACTAAAATAAAAAAAAAAAAAAAATAATGTCGTCCAGGTAGGCAAATGCATGCGGCTCCATCTCCGGTCCTATCACAGTATCTAAAGCACGTTGAAAAGTAGCGGGTGCCGAATGTAACCCGAATGGCATTACCCGCCATTGGTACAACCCTCGACCAGTTACCGCAAATGCGGTATATTTTCTACTGTCGACACTTAAAGGTATTTGCCAATAACCATCTTTTAGATCTAAGCTACTGACAAATTTGGCGTTGCGTAACCTGTTTAATATGGTGTCTATGCGGGGTAGGGGGTACGCGTCTGGTACGGATCTTTGATTTAATTGGCGGAAGTCCATACATGTTCTCCAAGCTCCATTCTTCTTTTTCACAAGTGTGATGGGGAAACTATATGGGCTGTTCGATGGTTCGATACATCCGCGCTCAATAAGTTTATTTATCTCTGTATCAATTATAGCCTGCATAGCTGGATTTCTTTGTGCGTAACGTAATTTGATGGGTCGATCATCCTTCATAACGATTTTGTGGGTGGCAATGTTTGTTAACCCCTGTAGACTTTGGAATTTTTGTAGTTCATGCGCCAGAAATCGTTTTATTGTTTCTTGTTCGTCGGTCATGTTTTCTGCTGTTGTCACTCGATATGTCTTCTCCCGAGAAACCATCGCATTTTCACCCCTAATAGAGGATGTTTCATTTACACTCACCTCATTAGTGTTGTTGGGGACAGGTTCCACGATGCCCATGCATTTCCCTGTCCTTGCATACTCGGATTCACAATGAAGGTTTAGACCAGCGCACTTGATGGTGGTGTTGAACTTCCGTAGAAAATCCAATCCCAAAATCATATTTTCAGTTGATTCGGGTAGCACAAGGAAAGTGCATCTGGCGGTGACGTTCCCGAGAGTAACGGTGTATTTTTCGCCTCGGGTGAGTACTTTACGGGATCCATCCGCTAAAATTACTTCAACGTCTTCCCGAACATAGATAGGATGTTTTAATTGTTTGGCAAACTCTGGGTTAATAAAACTCCGGCTTGCTCCCGTATCGATAATGGCCGTAATTCGTTTGCCCTCAATTACCAGGGTTGCCATTAATTTTGAATCTTCGCATTGTAGAGAGGTCAAGTTATGTGAGGATTTTTTTCTTGGAGGACCGTCGTTCCTCAATTCCGACGGCCTCCGTTTGCATTTTCCGATCGACGAGCGCAACAATCTCTGGTGCGAACCCCTCTGCGTCCGCATTCTTCGCACAGTACACCTTTGTTTGGTCCCGAAAGCATACGGTGATGTTCGCCTCGGCTTGGTTGCGAGGTGCTAGGAATACTTTCCAACTCATCGGCCAATGAAAGGAGGTCACTTAGTGATGAGAAATCCCTTCTCCGGATATACCACTGATAATCCGACTGAGTGTTACGGAAAATCCTCTCGAGTTTTTGCGCTTCCGTAAGGTTAGTATGACGCATGAGATTTTGCAGGGAAAGTACATAATCTTTGAAACTCTCCCTGGGCCGCTGGCTGCGTTTTCTAATTTCATCTTCCAATTTTTCGAAATATCGGGGGGGAAGAAAAAATGTACAGAAATCTGATTTAAACAGTTTCCACCCATGCCAATGTTTATTGTTGTTTCGAAACCAAATGAGGGCTCGATCGCGAAAGAACTCAGGCATAATTCGGGGTAGTTCATCCATATTGATGCCATACATCTCGGATAGTTCCTCGAGTCGCTCAAGGAATCCCAATGGATCCCGACCACCATCATATTTCAGACCCCATTTCCTCACCTGGTCTATCAACCCGGCCTTATTTTCTGGCAAAGTATTTTTGTACGCTGCGTCAGTTGATGAGTTTTCTGAAGGTTGGTGCCCTTCCGTTTTCAGTGGTGTCGTAAGTTGCTGACTAGCTCCCTCTTGCGGTACTTGAAGCGTTACCTTTGGTGATGTCGCTGTTGTTATGTTTTCATGTTTCGTTTGTAATTCACCCAGCCGTTGAAGTCTTGTCGGATCGTGTTCTGCTCCTAAGAATTTGCCAAATCGTTTCCTTAGTTCCTCCACCGTTCCGTTAGTATTTAGTTCGAACTCCGTTAAATAAGCAATTAGTTCGTCCCGTTTTAGGGTATATGCCCACGCCGCCTTTAACATTTTTTTATCCAAAATTTCTTCTATCTTTTTATTATCTCTTCTTTTTTTTTTTTTTTTTGAATCGTTACAGAGTTCAGTTTTTTTTTTTTTTTTTTTTTTTATTTGCTGCACACTTTTCTTTTCACTTGTTATGTTTCTTATTTTATTTTATTTTATTTTATTTTATTTTATTTTATTTTATTTTATTTTATTTTATTTTATTTTATTTTATTTTATTTTATTTTATTTTATTTTATTTTATTTTATTTATTTTATTTTATTTTATTTTATTTTATTTTATTTTATTTTATTTTATTTTCTACGATATCACATTTCGAATTCACATCCATTTGTTTCTATTTTGCTAAATTTTTTTTTTTTTTTTTTTTTTAGTTTATCGTCGTTTGTTAATAAAAAAAATATCACGTTTCACTTTAATGTATTTAAAATTCTCTCATTTGTCTGGAACAGTTTATTGCTGTCCCTGCTCGGGCGCCATTGTAACGACACGTTTTCGCTTGATGCTGGGGCAGAACTCAGCGATGCCCAGGGTTCGTTACAAACTATTTGTATTTATGACAAAGAGAGAAACACTCGCGCTTGATTGTTTTTTTTTTTTATATATTATTTTTTTTCTTTCTTTATTGTTTTCTTCCTTTGGTTTTCTTAAACGTTATAATTTTATTTACACGAGATCACGGGACGATACATAATACGATACGTACTAACACACACACACTCGTCAGCCGGATGTGTAGATGACCGACACGGTTTTACCTCTTCTTCTCTTAACTAAGTGTTAAAGGGAGAGAGACGATATGCCTCATCTGACTTGCCAGCAGATAAATCGGGGAGCGTAAGGGCGGTTCACGAGGGTATCTGCGGACCCGCTCTACGAAGAGAAATTATCTGAAGACTCCTCCAGAGTTCTCTTACGAAATGAGAGCGCGACGGTATAAATTGAGTACTAACCCAGTTCTGTGAAGAGAAATTGTCTGAAGACACCTCCAGAGTTCTCTTAACACCGATTTACTATGAATAGTATACCACAAAATACAATTGATTTAACTGTGGAATGCTTAATCCCGTAGCAGTTAAATGATCCTACCTTGTGGCCGGCTACTGACGAACTGCCTGAAATGAACAACAGTGCTGCCTTATATAGTGGTTGACCGCACACACAATCATTCACATACACACAATCTACATTTGACAACTACACAGTTACACTAGTTGGTACTTATTTCAGTGTTGTTCTAAAGGTAGTGTTTTTCTTGACTTGTACTTATTCTACTGACCGCTAGAGGTTTTAATACTTATAATGACGGCCGTTACATTCAAATTCATTTTACTTTTAATTCATTACAAACAAAACACAAAATAAAATAAAAAAAATAGATGTGCGTAAAGTGATAAACACAAACAAATATACTTCATTAATAAGAAAAATATAAATAACGTATGTTGGCAAAAATTGGTGAGCGAATTTTTGGCGTTACAAAAGTTAATAAAAAATTTCTTCATAGTAATAAAATTTCTCGGATATAATGATATTCTTCATTGAATCTACACTGATAGGAATTTGTGCATAGTTTTAATGAATTCCTTCATTAATCCAATGAATTTTTTCATAAAAAAGTCTCCAAAGAAACGTTTCATTGAGTCAATGAAAGGTATTTCATTAAATTTATTTTAATGAATAGTCTCATTGACCCAATGAAAATTTCATAAAGTATATGAAATTTTTCTCATTAATCCTAGCAACATTGATTATTAATAGGTTTTTTGTTAAAGTTCTGCCTATTATATAGGCTCTAGCTTTTCTAAAACTTCGGGTTCTGATGAGATCTTTAGCCAGATCGAAATACTAGTATCAACCTAGCTAATATGTTTGATTTGCTTTAATTTTGTAAATATACGGAGGTTGAAAGCTCGTTATAAATTGAAAATAACATAAAAATAATCTCGATGTATATAAAAACAAAAAACTAATATAACTGTAAAAAATATTACTTGAGCCAGAGTACACACTAAAAATTTTTTATATAAATAGAACATTTTTGGTCTTCAAAATTTAGTAACGTCATGATGCTTGTTAGGAAAAGACCTAACCACGTGGTTGATTACTAAGAAGACAAGAATGGAGCAACATTGATTATTAATAGGTTTTTTGTTAAAGTTCTGCCTATTATATAGGCTCTAGCTTTTCTAAAACTTCGGGTTCTGATGAGATCTTTAGCCAGATCGAAATACTAGTATCAACCTAGCTAATATGTTTGATTTGCTTTAATTTTGTAAATATACGGAGGTTGAAAGCTCGTTATAAATTGAAAATAACATAAAAATAATCTCGATGTATATAAAAACAAAAAACTAATATAACTGTAAAAAATATTACTTGAGCCAGAGTACACACTAAAAATTTTTTATATAAATAGAACATTTTTGGTCTTCAAAATTTAGTAACGTCATGATGCTTGTTAGGAAAAGACCTAACCACGTGGTTGATTACTAAGAAGACAAGAATGGAGCAACATTGATTATTAATAGGTTTTTTGTTAAAGTTCTGCCTATTATATAGGCTCTAGCTTTTCTAAAACTTCGGGTTCTGATGAGATCTTTAGCCAGATCGAAATACTAGTATCAACCTAGCTAATATGTTTGATTTGCTTTAATTTTGTAAATATACGGAGGTTGAAAGCTCGTTATAAATTGAAAATTAATTTATATATTTTTGTCAAGAATTCGTTGACCGGCAGAATAAGGGTTAAAAATAAAAAAGTTCATCCTCATATATCATATCTGATCAAAAATTAAAACATGTTAACCATATATGGAATAATATATGAATTCATATATGGAGATATATGGCATATATGAACCAATATATGAAATATATTATCATATATGGTGTCATTCATATCCATATATGAACCTTTCATTTGAATGTATTTACCCATATATGCTCCCATATATTACATACATGTTCATATATGCCCATATATGGAACCATATATGCTCATACATGAAACCATATATGGCAATATATGATCATATATGAACATTTTCACCTGGGATCTTTAATGTTTTTTTTTAATTATTTATTCGTAATTAAGGCTGTGAAATTAAAGCAAAAATTTTGAAATTTCTGTGGCCTAGTGTTAACATTCTTCTAAAAGCTATATCGGTTATCGGAGTTAGATATAATTAAAAAAAAAATGTTATGTTCTTTTTTTTAAGTTTTTTAAATAATTATTTTTATGAATATATGTCCATTTTGAAAGTAGGGAAAATTCTCATAGCCTGGTAGCGACCCATAAATATTTTTTCACAAAACTAGACAATATTTTTTCATTAATCTTAATCTAACACAAGGTTGTTCCGTCAACAATTCGATGTTTTTAAATATAAGAAGCAGCCTACTAAGTACTTATCAACTTCCTACTACAAACCTTCTACCGCTCAAAAACAAAAACTCTTTATATTATGTACACAGAGAGAATTTTCTTGTACGAATTTTAATGACATTTAACACAATGGTCAATGTTCTAAACTTTCTAAAAAAAAAACTTCAAAATTGTATGAACTAATTTTTAATGAAACTTTTTCATTAAGCGTATGAAAGTTTTAGTAAATCAAATGAAATTTTTCATAAAATTTTATAAATAACTGCATTTATTTATTGAAAAGTTTCCATGGACAAGTTGCAGTGACACTTCATAGATCAAATGAAAAAATTCATTGATATCATGCAGATAATTCTTTCAGTGTAGTTGTACCTAAAAACCACAGAAAAAAAAATAAAGATAAGAAAACGAGAATCTACAACAATTTATAATCACAGTAATAAAAACAAAAAAAAAAAATCAAGTGCATAACACCTGTGCAAATGATTTTTATACTGAATACCCCTTAATTTAAGTACACAATGGAATTGGACGGAATCACCTTTAAAATGTTTAGATAAGTTTACGTTACGTGAAGTACAAATATCGTAGATGCGTAAAAAATTGCGATAATAAAACAAAAACAAAAAAAAAACTTATTATACTAAGGTGGAGTTGTTGTTGTTGTTTTGTACTATCGTTGTACGAATAGTGGGTTGGTGGGTACACAGCTCACATGTTATTCATTATTGGCTGACTGTTGGGTTATTTGATTGTGGGGGTCTTATCTATGAATGCACTCGGCTAAATATGAACAGGTGTGGTTGGTATACAACCATACCACATTACTTTGTTACTAAATTTAAACATTTTGAGACGACGAAACCATAAAAATAAAATTATAAAAAAAAAACTGAATAATTGCACTGAAAATATAACAGGTGAATGTATTTATGTTTAACTTAGTAGTCGTCATATCTCGTTTGGAGTTTTTTTTTTCTTTTTTTGCTGCTGTTTTTTAAATGTTCAGTACATTTGAAAGAGGTAGTTTTTGAATGGAACGATAAACTTAATGTTGTCTACCAATAGTTTTAAAATTGATAAATTTTTTTAAGTTTATGTAAACATTTCAAATAACAAATACAAAAAGTTTTAAACAAAATATTTACAACAAAATGTTCAAATGTTATCAAATGATCTAAGAGATTTGTAATAGTATTGTATACATTTATAATATTTGAAAATTACACACAATCGGTTCCGTAAAACAATTAAAAATTAAGCAAATAAACTAAGGGCATTATAAGTCAACAATTCCAGCAATTATATGGCAACAATTGCAGATGCAAATGGTCGAACTAGTTCGCAAAAGTTCTAAATGCAGAAGTAGTGAACTACAAGTCATGTTACTATTACCGTGAGGTTTCAATAACTTTCTATACACCTTTCTTTCAAAATTCATTGAACTTGGCATTTATATTCTCTTACCCAGCAAAAAACACTGCTTGCTTAGAAGCAGTTTCTTCAGGGAAGATGAACAGCTAAGCGCTTGCAATATTGGAGATATAAGGCATGATTTTTGTTTGAGATAGCTCGGGTGAAAGCACTTGTTTCGATATCCAAATTGCGCTTATTTCACAGATCCAAATAAAGGCAAGAATTCACTGATTTTAACAACTTAATTTTGTTATCATTACCATTCTTTTGACGCACTACCGCGCAAGCTATTTATCTTAGAAATCAGTAGAAGAAGCAACATAGAAGCGTTTATCAATTTTACAGCTTCCGAATTTCTGCTGGCTATATTCTCTTACCCAGCAAAAAACACTGCTTACTTGGAAGCAGTTTCGGTAGGGAAGATGAACAGCTAAGCGGTTGCAATATTGGTGATATAAGGCATGATTTTTGTTTTCATCACCATTATTTCGTGCTTTCGCGAAGTGATAAACTGTGATAAAGAAACCGCTATTGCTTCTTTTGACGCACTACTACAATCTATTTTTTTTTTCTTTTTTATTTTTTCTTTATGATGCTCAAAGTTGGGGTTTTTATTAACAACTGAAGAGTGGAGGCGTTTATACTTTCAGACAAAAAATACTTTAAAAGTTCCATTTTGGGTAACATTTTTAATTTTTTGATTTTTTTTAATACAAGTTTGATATAATTTTTGTTAAAAAATAAAAATTAGGTTTTATCGACCCTGCAATGAAAATGAAATTTTTTCAAGTTCGAGGCCATACTCTATATTTCTTTATTAGGAAATTTGCCTAACAAATACTTTATTAATAGCCCCGTTCAGGAATGTGTTAATAGATCTATTTCAGGAATTTTTTAGGTTCGCATTATCAGAACACGTTTAAAAGAAGGTAGCAATCCCATACAAAACATCAAGCATTCATATAAACTAGTTTTCTCACTAAATGAGAACTCATATATGAGCTCGAAGTTAAAGATTATCACCATTGATCAAAAAGTAAATTGAAAACTTTCAATATTAATTGCATAGAACTATTTCTTGTTTAGGGCTAATTTGAAAATGCAATAGTAAAACAAAGATTGTCAACATTTAAAGTAGAAACTTAAAAATGGGTATATATAAAAAATGCAAACATGTCTAAAAATATATTATAAAAACTTCAGGGCACTATACTTGACTGCGATCGTCAAAGGGTTAAAAGAGAATTACAATATGAGTTAAGCTGTGTTTCATCACATTGAATTTATTTGTTAAAATTACATTACTGACTAATACAATCTTCTAAATACTGATACATTTATACAGGGTGGAACAACTTTGACTGACTGATTTGAAATGCTTATAAATTTTTTAGTTTTTATAGTTTATAGTTTCTAATTTTATTTTTTTTTTTTTGAAGTAATTAACAAATTTAATAAAAAAATTTAATGTCGTCATACTCAATGCAAGAACGTGTAAAAATTGTTGAATTTTATTATGTTTCCAAATGACCAATTGTTAGAACACAAAGAAAATACCGTCAACATTTTAAGACTGCAACAGCTCTCAGTGTAAACATGATAATAAGCTTAATTATCCGTTTTGAGAACCAAAGTTATCCAAAAACCTAGAGCAGGGCATCATCGACAATTTCACCTTCTCAGACGCACGGTTTGGTGTGGAATTATGGCTGATAGAGTTATCGGTCCATATTTTTTTTTGAAAATGAAGCTGGGGAACCAGAAACCATGTTGGAAAATATAATATTTACACCCTATAGTTCTTAATAATCCTGTCATATGGTTCCAGCAAGATGGAGCTACAGCTCATACCGCGTCAATCTGGTAACGTTTTGAAATAGAGACGGAGGAGATTAGAAAAATAAACAAAAATCTAAAAATAGAATATTTGTGTTTGTAAGTGTTGTCACTTCTAATATACAATAACAGAAAAGCTAATACGAAAGATAACTGCAATTTAGCTGCATTACATTTGAGGCCATACTTGGGTGTGATCTCTAAACGGTCATGACTTGGTATTGTTAAGCTTATAATGTAAGATGAGCGCAGGTTTGATTCTTACAACCACAGGTTGTTGAAAAATGTATCATGTAGATACAATCTGACAATTATAAGACACAAATAATAATACGATTTAAATGGAAAATCACTGATGAAGCCTGTCCATAAAAAGGCAGAAACTAGGCTAGTCTGATTTAAAAATTAATAGTGTTTATAATTTTTAGAGAAAAACGTTTATTCTTCTTTTTAACCTCAACATTTCTAAATTTATACATTCATTAAATATAAAAATAAAATAAAAAACTGTAAAAATAAAAAAGTTATAAGCATTTCAAATCAGTCAGTCGAAGTTGGCAAACCCTGTATATTATAATTCCAATACTTAAAAAAATGTCATTGAAACTTCATGTCGTTGAAACTTTTTTAGCTTATAGAGAATGCTGTTCTGGTAATACGGTCCAAATTTTTGTCAAAATCGGATTATAAATGCCGTAGAAAATCATAATTTTTCTAATATTCTTTCAAAAGGAAATTGGTCTGTATAGGGAAATTTCAAAAATAATGAGCACAAAAAAACAACATTTTTAACTTTATCTCTTCTTAATTAAGTAAAACTAGTTATAAACATGCTCACAATTAATATGGAGTTTAAGTGTTTTTTATTTTTTCAAAATTCGTTTTAGTTCGCGTTTTGGTTTTTCAACAAATGTTTAAGAAATATACAATGTTTGAATTATATTATCATAACTTTTGAACGCATCAACAGAAATTTAAAATCTTGGATTCCCTTTAAAGATCAAGTCCTCTTCTTTAGACAGTGTTGCTCAACATTTGTTTTTTACACGAAAAAGATAACGAAAGAGCTCATAATTAATATTTCGGAAATTTATTTTGGAATTACTTCAAATAATAATAATAACTTACAACATATAATTTCAAGTTGGGAATCAGAGGGGTTCAAAAATAAAGGAAATTTTTCCGAAAGTATCTTTAATATTTAAAATAAGATTTTGTATTTTCACATAAGTAGCACCCTACAACAAATTTCAATATTTTTTGACTCACATGGGAATTTTGACTCACATGGGTAGTTAAACTGGGTACTCAGATTTTCGTTGTCACATCCTATATCCTTTTAAAAGGACATTTAAAGTTAAATTTTTAAACATATTATTTAAATACACATTAAATTGCTGCTGTATTGGTATCAGATGATATATCATAATCTCTGGTATTCCACAAAACTATTGGTCATAATATTTCAGGACCAAAGATTTTAAAAATGCCTTTAAAAAAAATGATCCCTTAATGTCATTGATTGCTTTAAATAACTTCGTCGAAATAAAAATTGCATGTAAAAGGTCTAACTACACTCTAAGACATACTCAGCTACTTCAGCCTTCTAGCTTTATTAGTTTAGCAAATGACAAATATTTGAATTAGCCCTGTAAAAATAAAAATCAAACGTAAAAAAGTAATATAACCCAGTCCCAGTGTAGAAACTGTAATGACATGTCATTACTTTTCTCACTACCAGCAATGACGTCAGCTTAATCTCTGTATTACTTTAACACATATTATAAGGACATACTAATAACTACCCGAGTAAAAAATTATAATTGTCTTATATTTTTTCATATTCAAATATATTATAAAATATGTTTATATATAGTGTCATGCATTTCCATATAATATTATATTTTTCTTATAACAAATATTATTATATATTGAGCCTTATAAAATTAGATGTTAGATCAATTGTCATATACAATAATAGATTCACATATATAACATAATAAGTTATTATATATGGAGACATATAATCTATATAACTTAAGATATGACATTATATACAGTCTTTTAAAAAATATGTGTTTGTGTGTTATAAGACATTTACAAGACAACATAAGATATAATTGTATATGACATTGAGTGATATAAGATATAATTATATATGATTCGATATATGGAATATTTAAGATTAAGATATGATTATATATGGTTCAACATCGTTATATTGTTATGTATAACTTCATACATAATTATATATGCGACTGATGACTTAATATTTTTTTTTTAAATTTTATTAAAAATTTAATATTTCATTGGATTTTAATAGATCCAATTTATTCTCATACGATAATATCTAACTCGATCCACCAAAAAACACTTATCTTTTTGGATGTAGTCAGATCCAAGTATATCTAAGTTAATCTCATGCGATATTTTTGAATCCATCAGGATCTTAATTAGTATCAAATTGGATGTCCCAATTTTGAGATAAATTTTGATTTCATTTAATCCAGTAATATATTTGAGGGATCTAATTGGATATTACTTTATACCGCAATTTTGAGAAGAACTTGAATAAGAATTAATATCCATCTAAATCAAATATTATATGATTCAATAATTAAAATATTATTATTAAGCATTCGCCAATTTCTTTTTGAAAGCGCTGTCGTTACTCAACCGAAAATATTTTCTTAAAAATTAATTTTTATCTAAAATTTTACACATCTTAACTTTAATTTGCATATTTAAAACATAAATTATTTTTTCTGGTGGAAAACTTATATTTTAAATTAAATAATCATTAATCATTGTTAAAATGATACCTAAGCCAGGCAAAGATCACACAAAAGTTGAATCGTATAGGCCTATCAGTCTGTTATCAAATTTATCAAAACTTTTTGAAAAGCTGTTAGTGGACAAATTAACTACTCATGTAACTAGGGTTTGGGATTTCCCGGACTTTTTTATTTCCCGGGAAACGGGAATAAAAACATGTGTTTCCCGGGAATCCCGGGAATGCCGGGAAATTTTTTTATGATTTTTTTTTTTTTTAACTACTTACAAGGTACATTTTTGGTAAAATTTAATGGTTTATTAAACAAAAACAAATTAAAAATACACAAATTCAGTCTGTTGAGCAATAAAATTAAAAAAAAAAAATAATAAAAAATTAAATTTCATAAATTTGAGACCACTTAGTATTAAAGATATATACAGTGATGTAAAAACATTAGGTTTTCTAAAAACCAGCTTTTAAAATTATCAATGCATTTAACAAATCATTTGACATTCTGTTTTGAATCTTTGTTACAAGATTTCCAGCAACTGAGAAAACACGTTCGCTTTCCACTGATGTTGGCTTTATTGTTATTAGAGCATTATACAGTTTATCCAAATTTTTGGTACGGTGGTTAGAAGTTTCAAAAAGAGCCAACTCCTTTTTGAAAATACTTTTATTTTTTCCTGCTGATATTTTGGGTATAGCTTTCGTATTGTTAATTGCATTATTTGATTTATGTTTAGAAGTATTATCAGCTTGTACTTCGGAAACGTCGTCATCAATACTAGATGATACTTCCTTATCACATTGCCCAAGCAGGCGTTTATATATTTGTTCGGCGAATATTTTTAAACTATTTTTATTTGAACATTTTTTAATATATTCACAGTCTTTTAAATAATTAATTAATGATACCATATTATTGTCACGACGATCATTAATTTTGGTTTTAATTGTGTCAACCAGCTTTCGGGAAAGTGAAGAATTGGTAGATAAAAGCTGCTCGTATAGCGTATTCATTATGACATCTGCAATTAAAAGATTAGAGTCACGTCGACTTAGGGCCTCTACAGCATCCTTAATTGGATTTAAAACTTCAACCAAAACTTCTAAAAGTCTGTGGAACTGAAATCTATTAACGTTTTTTTGATGGAATTTTTTGTTTTCAAAAAAGATTCTATCATTCCAACCATGCTATTCCATCTAGTTCTGACGTCGAGAATTAATTGAACTTCTTTATGATATGGTGGCCACAATATAAATTAAAATCTGCCGTTTTTATGAAACAATTTTGTTTTATTTTAAGAGTTTTTAACAAAAAAGTTTTAGTTTTGGTATTCAAAATATATTTTATGACTAAAAATAAAAAAAAATATGTTGTATAAACACACAACTTTAAAAAAATTAGTTTTTTTAAAATTCCCGGGAATTCCCGCCAAACTTTTCCCGGGAAATCCCGGGAATTCCCCAAACCCTACATGTAACCCTGAACAACTCTATCCCCGATCACCAATTTGAATTCAGAAAAAAACACAGCGCAATTGAGCAAATTCTTAGACTGGTAGGTGAAATTAGAATTAGCGATTTTAAGCTCTCATAACAATCTACTTGAGGCAACACGTATTTTGCAAAGTCATATTCTTCAATTAGAAGACTGGTTAAATAAGTGGAATGAGCAGAAATGCATCCACATAACTTTTACGTTAAGACGAGAAACTTGTCCCCAAATTCGAATTAATAATCACATGGTACCCCAACATTCAACTGTTAAGTACCTTGGAATTCATCTTGATCGTCGTCTCACGTGGAAAATCCATATAGATGCAAAATTAACGCAGATAAAATTGAAAACCATTGAAGTTAATTGGCTAAATGGAAGAAACTCGAAACGTAAGCTAGACTGTAAGCTATTGCTCTACAACGCGATTATAAAACCCATATGGTGCTATAGTATTCAGTTATGGGGCACTGCCTCTGCGTCTAATATTGAAAAAATACAGAGGAAACAGAACAACATTTTGCAAGTGATTACTGGTGCTCCCAAATTTAAACCTTCACAGAGATCTGAATGTTTCCTTTGTTAAAGAGGAAATTGCGAGACATACACAAAACTATTTACTAAAATTGGAAACACAACCAAACAATTTAGAGCGTAATCTACTCAATAATCGTGGTCACCAACGCCTTAGAAGGAGGACCACTGCTGACTTGGCATACTGAAGTATGCTTTTGATAACATTGTATAATTTACGAGCATACAAAATTTTTGTCTGGCGCTGGCCGGACTTAATATTATGAATTTTTAAGATTAGAAAACTTATTGTTAGTTCACATAATTTTAGTGAAGATTCAATAAAATAAAAAAAAAAAATTAAAAAAAAAATTAATATCACTGATAAACATGAAAAATGCATCGGAGATGCGACTTATCAATTGTGATGGATTTTAGGAAATAGATCACGAGTATGAACACCAAATTTTAATATTAGTTCCACTTTTTGAAATATTCGTTAATTTAACTTTTACCAAAAGTAAAGGGTTTTCTTTAAAATTTCTTTTTAATTCATAAACTGCGAATAAATTTTAATACATGTTTAATTTGTGGAGTTTGAGCATTAAAATGTATATCGGTTGTGTGAAGGATGTAGGATATAATTTCAAAATAAGTGAAAACTTCACGTATTTTTATTTTTTGTGAATATTACAAAATCCCTTAATCAAATTTACAAAATTTTAGCACACGATGTTAATTTTTATTGTACTTAATTATTTTTCAGCGAAAGAACTATCGCTTTCATCTCAATAAAGCGATGGTTAATTTTCAATTTGAAGGTCAAAGTCAATTTGAGGATTAAAGTTTTTGACATTTTTTTAAAATTAATATTGTATGTATTTACTATGGGGAAAAATTAAAAAAATACTATTTTGAACTTATGTCGTTTAAAATCTTTATTTTTAAAAAAAAACGCCCTTCATCTAATTGTAACTTGGTTGGTATTGATTGGAAATAGTGTGTTAAACATACTTGAATGTTTTTATCTGAATTTTATTAATTAAGATACGTCACAGACTCCATATTTTTAAGGCATAAACATATATAAAATGTTTGTAGTTTCAGCAATTTTTTTCGTAAACTGAAAGAGAAAGTACTCCAGGTTTTTTATTAATTAAGTAACCAGTGATGTTTTCTAAAGGTACAGATTAAAATATTGATTCTTCTTCTTTTCGTTGAAGATTTTTTATAAACGAAATCGTACAAAATTCGAAACGTCTAATATATTAAATTGAAAATCATAGTTCATACGAGGGCGGATCAATAAGTCCGTGACTTTTCGAACTTCCCTCATAGTTCTATGAAATGCAACACTGCTCCCATCAAGTACCATCTTTTAATATACTACTGTCAAATTTTGAGCAAGTTCCGTCATTTACTTTTCGTTTAACAGCTGTTCAAAACATACAACCTCGTGGATTTTTTTAAAAATGGAAAAAAGTGAATTTTGGGTGTTCATTAAACATTATTTTTTGAGAGAAAAAAACGTCAATCAAAACAAGGCAAAGTTTGGTAAATACTATGGGGACTCTGCACCATCGACTTCAATGGTAAAAAAGTGGTTTACTGACTTTCGTTGTGGTCGCACAAGTGCAAATGACGCTGAACGTTCTGGACGGCCAATTGAGGTCAATACACCCGAACATGCCGAAAAAATCAACGATATGGTATTGGCCGATCGAAGAGTAAAAGTACGTGAGATTGTTGATGCCATAGGCATTTCATATGGCAGTGTGGTTTCAATTTTAAATGATCAGTTGGGTTTAAGAAAGCTGTCTGCAAGATGTAATAAACGTAATCGTGTGACAACTTCAAAGTATTGGTTGAAGTTGTTTAACCGCTGTTCAAATGAGTTTTTGCGGCGTTTTGTAACTGTGGATGAAACATGGATGCATTACAACACTTCGGAGACCAATCAGCAGTCTAAACAATGAGTTTCTCCGGGTGAACCGGCTCCGAAGAAGGCCAAGGTAAGTTTGTCGGCCAATTAGGTGATAGCAACACTTTTTTGGGATACACGCGAGATAATCCACATCGATTACCTTCAAAAGGGAAAAAACAATAAACCGATTTAACTAGGATTTCAAAAAAAAAAAAAGACCTCATATGGCCAAGAAAAAAGTTCTTTTTCATCAAGATAATGCACGGGTGCACACGTGTGCAGTCTCAATGGCAAAATTCCATGAAGTGGGCTATGAATTGGTACCTCATCCGCCATATTCTCCGGATTTAGGCCCCAGTGACTATTTCCTATTTCCAAACCTAAAGAAATGGATCGGCGGAAAGAGTTTTACCTCCAAGGATGAAATTATTGATCAAACAAATGCCTATTTTATGGACATCGAAAAATCCAATTTTTTGCAAGGGATACAAAAATTGGAGAAACGTTGGACTACATGTATTGAGCTAAAAGGAGATTATGTTGAAAAATTACTTTTTTTTGCAAAAAAAAACTGTAGTTCATTCAAAAAGTCACGGAGTTATTGATCCGCCCTCGTACTATTTGAATGTTGTAAAAAATAGCGGTTTTGTTTTAAATGTTGTTCATTTTTGCAAAAAGTTTACCAAAAAAATTTAATTGCCTACAAAAAGTTTTTTGCAAATATTTCTTTACTTATAGCTTACTTTAAAATTCTAAGGTCATATTCGTGATCTGCATCCCAAAGTCTTTTGAAAATTATAGGTCGCCACCCCAATGCATCAACTTTTTCTTATTTTGTTGAACTGTGTAATCAATAACTGTAATATGACAATTAATTTATAATAGTTTATTTTCTTAAAATTTGTTGAAAGAAAATTACATCTGACATATGCAACACATATAACCGTGTAACGAATTAATATCACGTATACGTCTTTTAAATTGCTAAAACTAAAACTACCCCATCTGGTGGGTAGGCGAAAATGACCCATGATCAGTCGGTCATATAATTTTCTATTTTATTATAGAGCAATTCCATATGAAAGCGATTACCTTTTGGACGACCCCTCTCCGATTTTAAAACAAATAGTCTCAATCGATTGCCCAGCAAAAAATAATGTACCTACATATATTTTTTTTTTTATAGTGACTGGTTTAGTGGTGGTGTGCACCACTGTCATGTGACAAAATTGAAGAATTCTTCATAAGGGACCTCATTGAAAGTTGTTTTAAAAAAAACTACTAAAGCGATCGCAACGAGTGATAGCTCGTTGGAAAGGTATTGAATCAGGCTTTAACTGAAAAATAACCCAAATAACCCAAAATACACAAAAACATGTCTATATTCGACCACGTGTGAAGGAAAAGTGTAAAATTTTGTGACATGAAACACGATCAATAACTACACAAATTATGGAAAGGTTTTTAACAAAGATGTAAAAAAAATACAATGTTTGAATTATTATAACTTTTGAACGCATCCATAGCAAATTTAAAACTTGGTTTTAAAGATTAAATCCTCTTCTTTAGACGAAAAGTATAATGATATTGAAAAATTATCTTTAGTTTGCGAATATCTTAAAAACAACATAATTAATTTGTATGAAATTTATTTTGCAATTAACTTCAAGTATCGCTTAAAGCAAATAAAAATTTCAAGTTGGGAATCAGAAGGCCTCAAAAATAAACGGATTTTTCCGAAAGTATCACCATGCCACAAATTTCAATAATTTTTGCCACACATAGAAAAATCGATATGCATTTTAGTTAACTCAGTTTTTCGTTATCGCATCCTTTCAAAAGGATATTTAAAGGATATTTAAAGTTACATTTTTAAACAAATACTTAAAATATTTGTACATATTAAATGATGCCAATATGTATAACAGATGAAACATCATAATCTCTGATATTCAACAAAATTAATATTTAGTATTTAGGGAACAAACATTTTAAAATGAGCTTTTAAAAATTTCTCCTTTTAATACCGTTGATTGTTATAAACAATTTTGTCAAAAAAAAAAAAAAAAATTTAAAGGTTTGGCAATAAATGTTTAGCAACAACAAACATACGAAATTTCAATGTACAAACAAAATTTTGATATATTACACCGTGCGACAGTAGTTTTTCGTGAAACTACTGTCGTGAAACTAGAAAAATATATCGTTAAACGGCGTTTTTAGTTTTTTGCCATCACGTCAAAATTACTTTTATAGTACTTTTATAGTACTTTTAAGTTTAAATTTTTCAAAAAAAAATATTAAAATACTTGTACTCGTGATATAACATTTATATTGGTATACAATAAAGGTTAGAACCTCTGCCTTAAAATAAAAATATTGATTATATTATTGCAGGATCCAAAATTTCAAAAATGTAAGTTAAATGTAGTTTAAACGCTGCCATCCAATATATTATAGTCGTATACGAAGGAGAAAACTGACCCAGAGTAGATTCTAGCTCGGCTTTTCAAATGAAAGTATTGAATTACATAACGGAAACTAATTTGTCCCATATTTGTATATTCACCTCGTTTATTTTTGATAGCTCCAAAAAAATACTAAACAACGTGGCTCCTTAAAATTTAAAACATATGTTTTATAAAGTTGCCACTTTTCAACACAGTAGTTTTTTTTAGAATACTGCCGCTTTCTATACGTCAGATAGACTAATTTTGTGAATGCCCGTGTACATTCGTTGTTTGAGATAGCCCATAGGAAATAATCAGATGTAGTTAAATCGAGAAATGTCGAGAAACTTCATATAAATTGACCTTTTATTTAACTTCCACTCAAGTGTGAGGTTTCTCCTCTTTAAGTCGGAATTTTTGAAAATATACACTATGACGGGATAACGTGGAAAAGGTATTCTTATGTCACCTAAATACTTCTTCATATATATCGATTATAATTATAATAACACAGCGCTACAAAATTTCACTTTTTTTTTGCTTCTGAGTAACATTTTTCGCAAATTGCTTTAAAGTTGGGCGGCATGCAATGAGGCCCCAAGAAATTAGGCCCCAACCCGAAAATGAAAATATGCCCCAAATTTTGGGGCTAAATTTCGTTATGAAAATTAACCCCAAAAATTTTATGAAAAATCGCCCCAACCCAATGAAAATTGGCCCCAAATTTGATTTTTGGGGCGTATTTTCATTTTTTGATTTTGGGGCTTTTATTCATTATGCTAAATAGCCCCAATTGTCAGATATGAAAAATGACCCCAATTTATCAAAGTTATGAAAAATGGCCCTCAATTATGAAAAAACAACTTTGTTTATGCACAGCATTATTATGATTATTTATTGGAAAAAACACAAACATTATGTGAAAACTTGCATGGAATCAATAACATCCGCTCTACAATAAGGACATTTATACCTATCCTCATTTTCTTGTGCAGCTGCAGCTTGCAACAAAAGATTGCATTCGCTGCATACTTTTAGGTGCTTGCAAGGCAACGTTACAATGTTAGGGCGTCTATCGTGACAAACTACGCAGACATTTGCCTCCACCACGGCTTCTGCTACTTCCGCTACTTCTTCCTCGGATTCCTCCTCACACGTTAAATATTCCTTTTCTTGAAATATATCAGGTATATAATCCGAGCATATACCATTTTGCTTATACGTCATTCTTGTTAAAAATGCGGACACAGTTATTTTTCCTTCTTCCAGCATCTTTGTACCTTCCAATAATTTATTCTGTTTGTCAATATCACGACGTCGTTTTTTTGGTAAAGAACAACCACCACTTTCACAAACAGCCTCGAATTTACGGCCTTTGAAAAACTCCTCTTGTCGAATTGCTGCAACAAACTTAAAAAAGTGACCGCTTTTTTCTAAACATTTTCCTAATACGCCGTTGTATGCCTCTACTGCAGACGTTGTCCGAATGGACTCCTTATAAACGCTAAAGTTACTTGGGCCAACCTAAATAAATATATTTCAAAAAATTAAAATAAAAATCAATTTATATTAAACAAACGTTTTACCTTTCGCATCCACTGCCTCTCAAAATAGTTCAAAAATGAACTAAACTTATTCTCTCCGTCCATTAATAATATATTTCGGCGTGTGTCCTCCCAGCCCGTTTTAATTAAATTGGCTGGTAACAACGGAAGTGCCATTAATTTCCGATATAATATTTTTGCAGCCTCAGACGATCGTATAAAATTTAATAGGGCATGGTTTTTTGAAACATTTCGCCTTAGCGCTTGACAAAAGTGAAACCTGTAAAGAACTATATTAGTTTTGAATAACAAAATGAAAAAAAGTCTTTATAAGTATTTAAAAAATTTATTAAAACTGATAGTCAATTTTAAAAGTTATTAAATGGACAATGTTTATGTTTTGCAGTTTTTGGTTACAATCCAACAGTTGGAGGAGAATCCGCACTAGCCCGGCCAGAGGCCGGGCACTCGAGATCCCCGCCGTCCATAATTAAGACATACTGGAGTTAAAAACCCCTAAGCCCGGCCGTAGGCCGGTCACGCAGAAAATCTTTTCCACGCAGAAAAACTTTTTCTACTTTTCTACTTTTTCTAAAAACTATTTAAACTTTAATGCTCATTTCTGACGCTAGGGGGCGCTTCCGACAACAAATTTTTGAAATCAGGTCAGAAAACACTATTTAGGGTAAAAAAATAAAAAAAATCTGGGCAATGTTACTAAACTTGACTTGTTCCGGGTTTTCCCCCCTGGGGGGCTCCAGGGGCCTTAGCGCCCTTAACGTCACATAAAAAAAAATTTTTCTTTTTGTATTTCAGATAGGGTCCAATATTTTTTTTTGAGTTGTACCCGAAAAAGTAAATTTTTGCCAAATTTTTACCAAAAATCGCGCGATTTTTAGTAAAAATTTTTCATTTTGTTATTAAAATATAGAAACATTTTTACAAAAAATCACGCGATTTTCTGTAAAAATGTTTCTATTTTGAAAATTTTTTGTGTCGCACGCAGAAAAAACTTTATTTCGCGAAGCCGCCTGCCGCGTTCTACGGCCGAAGGCCGGTTACGCAGAAAAACATTGCTTGGCAAAGCCCCTTAGAAGTTTCTTTTGTGTCGCACGCAGAAAAAACTTTATTTCGCGAAGTCGCCTGCCGCGGTCTACGAAGGAAAAAACCCCTATTGGCTTTGCAGATCAAAGTCTTTCTGCGTAGCCGGCCTTCGGCCGGGCTTAGGGGTTTTTTTCCTCCGTAGAACGCGGCAGGCGGCTTCGCGAAATAAAGTTTTTTCTGCGTGCGACACAAAAGAAACTTCTAAGGGGCTTTGCCAAGCAAAGTTTTTCTGCGTAACCGGCCTTCGGCCGGGCTTAGGGGTTCTTTTCCTCCGTAGAACGCGGCAGGCGGCTTCGCGAAATAAAGTTTTTTCTGCGTGCGACACAAAAAAATTTTCAAAATGGGGGCTATTTCTTACCAACAGCCAACCAGTTTTACATCAGTATAAACGCTCCTAATTGCCTCCCTCATAGCATGTTCAAAATCACTAATGAACACAGATGGTTGCAAATCAAATATATTATTTTTTATATATATCAACAATTCTTGATACGATTTTTTTGACTTTTTATCCATTAGCACAAAAAAACTGGATAAATCTGTAAATAGATAATTGCTAAATGGAGCAACAATGTAACATGATTATAACATACCTCCTCAAAATAGCTAATGTAAATTATTAATAGTTGCTTAAAGCAACCTTCAGGAACAATACAAAAAGTAGCATCTATAAGGAATTTGCGTTCCTCAGGTCGAATGTTCTCCTTGATGAGGTCAATTATTTTAAGGCATGAAAAGATACAGAAGCTGTATCCATCACCTGTTATACATGCAGTATAAAAAAAGCGTGGGTTGCTTTCGCCTTGCGTCTGCCCATACTTTCTCCATACCTCTTCATACATAAAAGCATTTATTACTTCTAGAGGGCTTTTCGGAGATGTTATTAAATTTTTACTGGCAATATATTGTAAGCCTCTCTTAATTTTTGCAAATTCAATGTTTTTAGTATCATCTTGGTTTCTTTTTAAAAAAATACAAATAATTCACCAGCTAATATTTACAACATATAATAACTTACTTTGAACAAGTATTTCGGAAAGCCGTTCTGACGTTACTTATAGCCGAAAAGTTTGATCCAATATTGGAGGCAACATTTGCACATTCCTTCTTTATTGAATTTAGTGCATTTAGCTCCTTATAAGCCTCTTCGTCATTGTTGTGGTTGTGGTCAATATAATGCTTGGCCAATTCACATTTGCCATTTTGCAACAGGATAATTCTAGCTTTGCAAGAATTACGCCAGCAAATATATTTTACAACATTTTTATAGTTAGATTTTTTTTTAAAATCATTTTTTGATCCACTATGTACAACAAATTACTATTAGTTTTTTTTTCCACAAAAAAATATACACTCCATTTCACTGCACTTTCTTGCGACTGTCACCAACGTGTTGTATCAGCAAACTAATTATTTACTAATTAATAATGTTTAAACTTCAACAAGATCAAAACAAATAGTAACCAGTACCGTTATAAATTTTTGTCTTTTGGTAAAAATGCAAATTTTATGAAAATGAAATTTGGCCCCAAATTTCACATGGCACAAATTGGGGCCATTTTTCATATTCAAAAAATGCAGTTTGACCCCACATTCAAAAATGAATTTTTGCCCCAAAATTTTGGAGCTATTTTGCATTTTTATTTTGGGGCATTATTTCACTTTTTCAAAATGAAAGTTGGCCCCAAAAAAATTAAAATTCGCCCCAATTTTTTTGGGGCCATTTTGCATTTTTCACTTTGGGGCCAAATTTCTTGGGGCCTCATTGCATGCCGCCTTAAAGTTGTGCATGTTTCAACGCAGTTTTTTGTACATAAAATTTTAAAAATCAAATATATTATCTTAGATTTTTATGGTAGGCTTTAATTTGGGTTTCGAATTTGGTTAATAAATTTGCAGCATTAAGTAAATCTGCGTTTTCTCTCAGTTTTTACTATATTTTACTATTTTTGCAAAATTTATCATCCATTTTGCAATCGATAAAAGTCTTGTTTTCATAAGCAAAAAGACAAATCTGACAAAATCTAATTTGTGTAAAAAAGAAAGTGCGGTTCGTGGGAAAAACGCGAAATGTTTATAACAGCATAGCGAAAGAGGATGAGTTCATCTTATAGTATAATATGTCAATAGCTTAAAAAATTATGTGTACCAAAATTAGCACAAAAAAGTTTTTATTTGCTAAAGTTAATTTAACAAACACTTTCATTATAGTGAATGTCTAAAAATGTGCTAAAAATATGCAAAAAGAAAATGATTTTAGCATTTGCAAAATGGGATGATAAATTGTGCAAAAATAGTAAAACTGAGAAAAAACGCGGATTTACTTGTTAATGCTACACTTTTATTAAACAAATTTGATATAAAAAACTGTGTTAAAACATGCACAACTTTAATGCAAATTTGCGAAAAAAAAATCTTTTCCATACGTGAAAAACTAGGTACGCCATTCAAATCAGCGTGGCCGAAATATTTAGGATCAAGGTCGGTACTCTTACTTTATTTTTCGAGTTGCGCAATGTAAATACCCATGGCCTTTGAGCACTTCTATAAAAAAAATCTAAATGTCTTAAGAGTTTAGTTTTATCTTTAAGAAGAAGATCAATCATTTGGTTTTGTGAGCATTTCTTATAACTTTTCACGGGAATATAAGGAGCGTATGAGTAATACAGAATATAAGTAAGACATAATTCATAATAAGTATACGCCCACATTGATTAATTTTAATCATCATTTATTTATGCTATATTAAAGACTTTTTCAAAAAATTATAATTTTCTATAACTTAATCCAAACAATGTATTAAAAATTATAATAAAAGTCAAGTGGATTTGGATATAATTGCTTTCCTGACTTTTTAATCATATTTTTGTTTTTTTTTTTATTTTTTTTGTATTATGACAGAATACTTGTATTAACAATTAAAAATTCCTATTCTTTCTGAATGTGTTTTTTTTGCATATAAAAATCTGCTTTCAAAAGCCATTAATATTTTAAAAGAACACATTTTGCATTTTCCTACAAATATTTCACATTTTATGTTCTTTATGCGTAGACAAATATTTTTCACACTTTGTTTCTAAAAGGCAACAACAACGAATGAAAAAGTCATATAATGAAACATTCTTTTGTAAAATAACATAAATTTGTCACATTTTAGCTGCCAATTTGTTTGTTGTTTTTTGTAACAGTTTTTTTATTTATTCATTTATGTTGTTGTTGATGTTGTTGATGTTGTTGTTTTTTTGTTGGTTGATGCCAAAGACAACAACACCTGCTGTTAGCCACTCAGAAACGAGATCATTTGAAAATGGTCTATACGAGAATATATGCTTTGAAAATCCATTAGCATGCATTACCATGCTCACACTTACACAAATCATTCGATTTACAAAGTCTCAGTCAGCGAAACAAAGGAATCAATTTTTTTCATTACAAGAAATTTAAGTTTTTAAAATCATATTTACACGCTTCCTCGGAGCAAGTATACACTCAAAAAAAAGTTTGTAAAGTCAGCAAAAAATTTTGCTGAGTCAGCAAAATTTTAGTCAGGAGGGTGCTAGCAAAAAAATTGCTAATGTCAGCAACAAAATTAGTAGATTCAGCAAAAGTTTTGCTAACACTTAGTAGATTAGAAATAAAAAAGCCTTGGTAAAAATTAATAAATTTTTTGCTGAATTTTAGTAGACCGAAAAAAACGCAAAAAAATTGTAAAAAAATTGTAATTTAGTTAATATATTTGCTGAAAATCATAAAACATATTTTTGTGATTCTTTTAAAAATAATTTACAATAATTACGAAATATAAAAATTTTTATTTTCCCACATTGACGATATGAATTAATGTAATATCTGAAAATATATAGAAATAAATATATATAACATAACAAACATTTTCTTTCAACTACTTACATCAATGGTAGTCTAAATGATGATTTCTTTTAAAGAACGCAACTGCCGAAGATAGTTATTGAAACGAAACGAAAAAATAAACAAAAATAAACGAAACGAAAAAACAACTCTTTTTTGCAATAAGAAAAAGGAACCATACAAATCTACCTAAGATGTGTGCCTTTGTCTTTCGCTTTACTCTGTCTACGTGTCTGTTTATGTTTGTTTGGAATTTGACCACACTAGATTATTAATCTCTTAACATTTATTATAGAAATACATATTAAATTTAAATATTTTCTTTTGTCTTTTATTTTATTAATAGACAATTATTTTCACAAGCCGGTGACAACGCAAAATTTAAGTTGTTTTAATCCTCAATTTTGTTTTATGTATGAAAAAGAGATACAAAAGTCTTCCATGGTTGATTTTTTTATATGTCTTATTAGAGTTGTACTTTTTAGTATCATTTTCCTCTTCTCTACTACATCTTGACATGCCGCGACATCTGCTTCATTCTGCGTATATCTTTCAATCTGGTTGTCGTCCACATTATTAATGTGCTTATCAGCACAATTTTTTTTAGCAAAATTAATTAGTAAAACATTAGTATATTAGTAAAGCATTAGTATAAAACAGTTAAGTGCTGGATAAGTATAACAAAAATTTTAGCTGAAAACAGGATTTTAGCAAAAAAATTTGCTAAAAAATAGTATACCTGATTTACAAGACGTTTCACTAACTTTTCTACTAACTTATTTTTTTCAGTGTACGTTTAACAATAAGTTTAGTGGCCTACAAAAAATAACATTGGGCAAAGAATTGGTTGAGGCCACTTTTCGAATGTTGGGACAAAATGTTTTCCAGTTTTATACAGTCAGAAATTGCCAACGGCTCAAAAGCCTAACTACCCAGCAAAACTTTGGTAATGGTTGCGATGAAGTAATGCATTACCTTGTAATGTAGACTCATTAACTGTATCATTATTTTCCAACAATAAGTAATGAGTTACCGATAGTGGGTAACATGATGCATTACTTTGTAATGTATACTCCTTACATTCAACATTATTTTTAACATCACAAACGAAAACTCGAAACACAACAATTCATTTATATTTTAAGCAACTAATTATTATATGTGACGATAGCCCAGTGTATAGAGTTATCGCCTAACAACCAGAGATCCCAGGTTCGAATCTCAGCGCGAACACATTATTTATTTATGTAAAAAAAAATTATTTGTAATATTTTTTTTTTTTTATAAATTAGTTTTTATGAAAATCTATTAATAGATACATTACTTTTCCGAACCCGGTAACAATAAAAGTAACCAGTTACTTTACCCCCCTACTATGTAATGAGTCCACCAATTACTTTTAGGCTCATCGCCTGTAAAATTCATTAGTAAAGTAAGGTGTATTGTAATGCATGGATTCCTATGGCGATGCATTACTTTTTCCATTATTTGGTAATGTGTGGTTTTAACCACTGCACTGTGGTAAAATACGGTCATAACTCTATTACTTTTTTTTGTTTGTTAATATAAATTACTGAAATTTGTTACATGAATACAGGATGTACTTTCTTATCAGTCACCCTAATTTAGGTGCAATAATTACAAGGGTAGGCCAAGTTAGTATGGACATGACATATAGACATAAAATTTGTTGAACATGCACTTAAATGTTTTACAATTTGTCTGATATTTGGGCAAAGTATTTATAAATATTGCCTAATGCCCGATTTTAGACATAATCATGCATTTAGAAGTTTGTATGTGTAAAAGTATGAACTATTTTAGATTTTTATACATTTTCTGTAAAACTTTTAATATATGGACCTAGTTTGCACTTGGTGCCTTGAGGGTTCAAGATGTGTCGTCTGGTCTGGTTAAGGAATGTATCAACTCTCTAAATCGTCTAGAACTTAACAACTCCTTGACACTGGGCTGGGTTCCAGGCCATGAGGGAAACGAACGGGCTGACTGTTTAGCCAACTGCGGAGCTCGTCGACAATTCATTGGCCCGGAACCCTTCTGTGGCGTACCCAATGGGTATGTCAGAGAGAGGCTCAGAAGATGGAGGGAGTCGGAGTTTGGGGCATATAGGGCCAGATCGCCTGGGCAGCGACAGGCGAGGCTGTTTATATGACGAGGGGCGAACTAAGGACCGTGACGGGTTACCTCACGGGACACTGTGGCCTTAGGTATCAATTGTACAAGATGGGACGATCCTCCACGGATACGTGCAGGTTTTGTGAATTGGAACCCGAGACCTCAGAGCATGTTCTCTGCAAATGTCCGAGGCTCTCCGACAGGAGGGTGCGTTATTTTGGTGGTCCAGTAGTGACGCCATCGGACGTTTGGAACTGTTTACCTGGTAGGATAGTTGGCTTCGTAGGGAGCCTGAACCTATAGGGTGTATTAGCTGGCAGCACAAAATGCCAACTTCTGGTCGCGGTGCATAGTGCCACTATAGTCTAATCTAGTCTAATCTAGTTCGGTATAAATTGTTGATTATAAAAATAGTAAGTCGTTTTAGAGTGAAAATCACGCGCAGAGTTGTAAAAAGTTACAACAATTGTTGTAGAGTTGACAGATTTTTTTTTTATATGGTTACAACATTTTTTTTGCGGAAACCCTACACAAAGGTAAGTTGCATTTTTGAGCGAATTGCAAGATTTTCACCTTAGAAAAGATTATTAATACGGTTATTTTAATACAATAGTCTTTAAAAAATAAATGATTTTCAGAAAATGTATTAAAACCAAATAAATTTCAACTTTGCACGTATAGTTTAGTATATCTATCGATTTTGATGATCTACTGATGTGTACATGTATGATGCATTCCATGTGTATTTTTTTGGTATTTTTTTTGTTGCTTGCAGTTAAATAAATGGCGAAAACAGGCAGCTCAAATTTATAGTAATCACTGAAGGCATTAATCATTGTCAAATAATGTAAAGGCCCAACCTCCAGGAAGTCCCAAAACTTTTGTGGAGCTTATTAACATATTGTAGTTTTACTTTTTTTTCTTAAAAAGACAATTTCTGGGATTAAAAATATTATGGAAATACGTAGTTGAAATACTTAAAACCACCATGAAAATATGAAAACAAAACTAGTTTTGATATAGAAATAATGATCTTCTTCTATTTAATTCTTTTTATTTTAAACGAGCTTAAGATCCTTTATTTATAAATTATAAGAATTTATTTTCAATATTTTGTCTCCACATTTGGTGACTTTTTCAGGGAACAATTATTATAATTTGATTGATACAATTTTGTTTTAACAATTAAAAACTTATATATTACAAATTTGTTAAAAAAGGCGGGAAATTAAAAATATTTTCTGTCAATATAAAAAAATAAAGTTAAAAAAATATTTTCTATTACCCGACCTTTTTAAAAAAATTGTTATATATAAGTCTTTAATTGCTAAGACAAATTTTTATCAATCAAATTATAATAATTGTTCCCTGAAGAACTTACTCAATATGTAATCCTAAATATTGGAACTAAATAATTATAATTTATAAATAAAGGATCTTAAGCTCCTTTAAAAGAAAAAGAATTATATGGAAATAACTTTATAAAAGTGCGCCCGGTAGGCTAGTTGGTAGCATGCTGGCTTATCAGTGTGGGGGTCGTGGGTTCGATTCCCACCAGAGGCACTGGTCTGTTTTCTCTATAACGCGCCGAAGGCCATAGTAGCTAGTGCTCGGTTAGGGTAATAGTCAGACTTGGGCGACGTCAATTACATTTCAAAATCGTTCACTTGTGAAATTTTTCTATATCATTAATAATATCAGACCTACACTCACACTTGTGAGCTTAATCGCTTCCTTGGAAAATTTGTAAAATGTTTAATACCAAACATGGGGATTAGTAACAACATCTGGGTATTTAATTACAGGGCAATTACTCAACTACACTCAATTACATGTAATTGAACAAAGAAAGTAATTGGCCTGTAATTAAATACAAAGATATTGGAATTATGTGCCATGTCTGAAAGTGACAAAATCGAAAATTTTTCAAGGAAGCGTTTAAGCCCACAAGTGTGAGCTTATGTCTGAAATTATTCATGATATAGAAAAATTTCACAAGTGAACGATTTTGAAAAGTAATTGACGTCGCCCAAGTCTGGTAATAGTATATAATTTGTAATTATATGATTATTAATTAATTAATAAAAAAAAAAAAAAAAATTTATAAAAAACTAAAATGAAGACTATTGGTTGATCCAACTTTGTTTAATTAGGAAAATGGCAAATCCAACTTTGTTTAATTAGAATAACAAAGGTGGCTGATTATTTTTATTTGGAATATAAATTTTCGTTTGGCAGCAAAATTTCTAAAAAAATATATAAAAATTTTAGTTTTGGCCACATTTTACCATTGTGCACTGGTAGAGCAGTTATTTTATAAAAATTATGATGCTTTGTTTGAAAAAGGGTTTTGTGATCGGAAGGACCCGAATTCGATCCCGGTTTCATGCATACTATTGATTTTCAGATTTTTTTATACTTTTTAATATTTTTTTTATATAAAATTTGTTTTTCATTTCTGGAAAAGCTCTTTTAAGACCAACTTTTTTTTTGTTTTACCAACGTTGGCAAGTTGTTTCCAGCAAACCATATGTAAGTTCTGATATATTTGAACAGACAACTGTTACCCATAAGTTATCATTCACTTACATTTGAAGCTATCAAGTATTAAACGTCTCGTTAGCTTAGCGGTTAGAGCTGTAGGCTGCCAATCTGGTGGCCAGGGCTCGAGACCCAGCAGGACCAAACAAATTATAAATGAAATTTTTTTAAATTTTATATTGGAAAATCTATTTTTCGACCAGCTATTTCATGGTTTTACCAACATATTGCCAACGATGAAAATTTTGTTTCTCCAGTGCTTGTCCGAAATTTTTTGAACAGACGGACATTTTGTCTAATGATGTTATCATTTTGGGATTGGGAAAGCACTTGTTGCCAGCACTTGTAGTACTTGCAACAGTGACTTATCAGCAATGGTCCGTTTGTCTTTACAATTTCCCGGTAAGCCAATGGTATGCCAGTGCTTGATTTTTTGTACCAGTGGAAGTTTTTAACTGGGTACACGTAGAATGCTATGTAGGTAAAGACCACTGCAAATGTAGTTTAACTACAAATGAAATTTTACTTATAGAAATGACGACTTACATTTCAGTAACATTGTCATTTGTGTTTTAATGATCAAAAATGAATCACAGTTGTAGTAAAAATTAAATACATATACAGTAAAAAATAAACAAACATTTTTTTTTTGTTTTTTTAAATAACAAACACGACTGCAAAAAATTAATGTAAAATCACAAAATAGTCATTTGATGTGGTTTGTTTTTTTAAATAAACTTCAAAAGTAGTAAAAAAATTAATTTGTTCTACAAACGACTGACATTTACATTAAAAATAAAGAAACTGTATTACAACCCAATATTTTTAATATTTTTAAAGCAGAAGTACCCTGAGTGTACCTAAGTAACAACATGCTCATCGTTGAAAAGCTTTTTTAAGTACCTTTAAAATGATATGTAATGTTATGTCATTCCATAAATGGTAATTTTTCGAAAATTTGTTTAACTCCTAATTTAAGGGCAAAATCTTAACTTTTAAAAGTTAATAAGGTTATGGCCAATTTTATATATCTCAGGCACGCTGGCTACAATGGCGTACTTTAGTTTTCAATACTTAGTACAGTTTTTTGGATCTAATTAGATACAAAAAGATAAGTAATTTTTGGAGGATCGGATATGATATTTGGAAATTTAATTGGATCTACTTAATTCAGACGACATATATAATTTGTAAAATAAATTTAAAATAAAATTAAATAAAATAAAAATAATTTAGACATCTGGCGCATATATAGTAATGTATGTTGTTATATATAATATTGTTTAATTATATCTTATACTTATAGAAGATATTAATGATGTTGGACCATATATAATCATATCCCAAATTAAATTGTTAATATTGTGTCATATATGGGATCTTATATCTTGTATATATATAATATAATTATATATAATGATATAATTATACATAAGTTGTATTATACATATGAAACCATATGTACTCATATTTTATAACACGCAAACAAATATTTTATATATATATTATTTTATCTTGAGTCATATAGCTTATATGTAACCATATATGATTACATGTTATGTTGTATATGATAATGTAATATTATATATGGCAATCGATCTATCATATTTTATAGGTCAATATATTATAATATATCCACATAAGAAATGTACAATTATATATGACTATGGGTGACACCATATATTATAACATATTTTAAGATGAAAAACATAAGACTATATATAATATTTTTTACTTGGGTACATTCGAAGTTTTTAAAATGCATTCAAACTAACATTTTCTTGCTGAAATGAAATGACAACTCCTGCAGTCTTATTTAAGGTACATATTTGATTGAAATTAAATTAAATCCGCTATTTTTTACAGTTTTAGCTAATTTTTTCGCTAAAAGTGTAATTGAGCTTGTCAAATGATCATGCAAAAGAATAAGCATTTTGTAGCAAGAAAATAATTATTTTGATTTGTTGACTCATATGCATAATGCTCGACTTGCCAAAAATTGTATATTGCAGCATACACCCAGAAAAAGGTTTGGTTAAAATTCGGTCGAAACCATTAAAATGTAGTTGATAGGGCGTTATTTTACTTGGAAATATCAATAATCGATTAATAAAGCAAAAATACTGTACTAGAATTTAGAAAGAGGGAAAAAGAACTTACCCAAATATTGATATTTCCATTCAACTTTTCAAATAAAATTCGGTTAGTTATTGTGTACTTTAGAAGCAACCATTTATTTTGTGATAATACAGGAGAATTGAAATCATCTATCAAAATTTTTTAAAAAAATTGACCAAAATCAAAAGTGGTTAATGCAAATACGAGGTTCAGTAGTACCAACCGAATTGTGTATTGCATTGTTTATAGAAGCAACTAATGATTGGTATTGGTAAACAAATTTGAAACAATGTTTGTTTTCCTAACAAAATATTTAAATTCAAATTTGTCTCTTAACATTTATAAGTGTTTGTGTTGTAGTGGGTAGAGAGTTTGCCTTGTACTCTGAACTTCCGCGTTCAGATCTCGGAAAAGACAAACACAAAAAGTTCATTTTTTATTTAAAATAAAAAAGTCAAATATTTAAATAGCAAATAAGGCAATGAAAATTAAAAGTGATTGTGGTGCTTTCTATTAATCTGAAGGCCATGGTTCAATACCAGAAAAATCAAAAATGTTTTTTAATTTCACTAAAATTTTGTGGAACATAAAAATAAAAAATTTATTTGGAATGTAATCTTGGGTTAGGCAACTGAATATTAGCTTTCACGACAAAAAATATAATTTAACATTACGATAGTTGTCGTAACCGCCAGAGTTTGATTGGCAACAAATTCGGTGGCAACAACTTAGACTGTTTTCTGGGTGTAGCTTTCCGAGATTAACCCAAATTTTAACTTTTAGTATGATATGTGAATACCTTTAAAAAGTATATGTGCAAAAAATCAACCAAAAATATTTCTATTGGCAAAAGGTTTTTTTTTAACAAAAACCCTACTTTTGTGACAAATATGTACCGAAGCTGAGGGTTTTGTAAGAAAAACTTTAGATAATATAAATATTCCTTGGACGAGTTGTAATGCAATTTTTTCACAAAACTAATGATGTTTTCTTCACAATGAAAACATTTTCATTATTTGTATGAAATGTTTAATAAATAATTTGCAATTTTACATAAAATTTTATGAAAAACTGCAGTAGTTTAATGAAAAGTTTCAATGGACAAGTTCCAGTGACAATTCATGGAACTTATGCAAAAATGAATTCACGACATGAAGAGAATTCCCTCAGTGTACTATTAAAAAGCATTCACACAGCATACTAAAAGTTGGACTTTGGAGTCATCTTGAAAACCTATGCTGCATTTACAATTTTTGACAAATCGCGTTTTTTATATCAAAAACGCCTTAAGAAAATAACTTTTTTTTCGTAGTCATATACGGGGTTTTTTATACAGGTATAGAACTTTAAGTTTGCAACACTTTTTTAACTGGCGGCCAATTTGTCAGCTGTCAAGTGATTTATCTTTAGTTTGGTCTGGCATTTCAACATAAATAGACTGACGCCTGAACAACGCTTGCAAATTGTGCAAATTCATTTTGAAATCATGGTTCTGTTCCCGATTTTTATTTAGCGATGAAGCTCACTTTTGGTTAAATGGATACGTCAATAAACAAAATTGTCGTATTTGGAGTGTATGTTGAGGCACCGTTACATCCAGAAAAACTGACTGTTTGGTGTGCTTTATGGGCTGGTGGAATCATTGGTCCGTACTTCTTTAAGAACTATACAGTCAATGGTGACCACTATAGTGGCATGATTACTCACTTTTTCGTTCAACAATTGAACAACCATGATGTGAACAACCATGATGTGCTCGTGTCACAATTGATTTATTGAAGGAAACGTTTATTAACCGCATAGTTTCACGTTTCTATCACGTGAATTGGCCTACAAGTTCGTGCGATTTAACGCCGCTGGACTATTTTCTGTGGGGATATGTGAAGTTGCTAGTCCAAGCCGATAAGCCCGAAACGATTGACCACTTGGAGGACAACATTCGCCGCGTTATTGCCAATATACGGCCCCAAATGTTCAAAAAAGTCATCGAAAATCGGACCTCCAGATTAGACTACGTCCGATCCAGCCGTGGCGGTCATATGCCAGAAGTCGTATTTAATTTAGAAGAAGATTATCTTTCGAATAAAGTAAATTTCATGTCAATTTAAAAAATTCATCTTTGTTTTATTTCATTTTAAAATTCTTTAGCTCTATAAAAAAACACACTTTATATCCCTATCTAAAGGACTCTTTAAACGGCGTAGAAATTTGGTTGTCTCGTTTGATTATTTAGCGGTCAAATTCAGGAAAACCGAAACAATTTTAATGAAATATGTATCTCAATGTATTTCAATAGAAAACATGTTTTTTTAGGTATATAAAAATCTGTATGAAGATGCGTCAAACTTTAAGTTCATATTGCGAAAAAAAACTGTGCCATATATCAAAAAATAATGTACGCCATTCAAATCAGCGCATCCGTAATATATAACTGATGGTCAGAGCCTTATTAATTTTTTTGATGTCATGCAGTGTAATTAAATTTCAAATAAGACCAATTAGTTCTTTTAGATCCCTGTTAACAACTAGACTAAATTAATGTCTTGAAGATAAAGAAGAAAAAACTATCGGAATAAACTGCAAAATCACCGAATGCAGCTGTAAACCATCAGTTCTTTTTTTTCATTATTTTTTTTTTTTGTCCAACCGACCACAAATATACCACCCACTGTTAATAGTTGAGTTTATGTGTTTTTAAAAGGGAAATTAACAAAAAACTAAATAAAATAAATAAATAAAAATTTCGTTTCTTATCGAAGGTTTATGTTTAATTAATGGATTATTTAAATAATAAACAACCAGTTTGTATCATAGACCTAATTTTTCTGTTTTTTTGTTCATTTTGATTTTATAAGTGTGTAAAAATCTGAATCATTAAAATCTATTGGTGATTGGTAATTATTTTGCACCTGTTAAATGTTTATTATAATGTAGTACGTAGTATGTATGAATTTGAGATCTGATCATATACGAATGTGAATTTATGTGTTTAAACAGATATTGATTTGACTTTTTTTTTATTTATGCATTTGCATGTCGTGTGTTTTACCAAAGCACTAATGTGTGCTATTGTGTATTATTAGTTGGAGATGGTGTTTGAAACAAGTGAAATATTTTTACATATTGTCGGCTTGCCTGCAAGTAGTGATATGTGTTTTTTTCAGGAGAGCGAAAAACATATTTTTATTATTCTTTTAAGATATTTTATTGACATCATATGCCTTAATGACTCATTTACTAAGAAACTGCATTAAAAGATATTTGGATGTTATCTCCATTATAGAGCGCTGACCTCAATGGTACAATAAGAAGAAAATCAAAATAACACATGGCCCTACTTGCAGGCTGGCCGAAAATATAAGCCTTTCCAAGCCAACAGTCTGCACTCATGGGAAAGGCTTCATCAAATTTGTAAAGATTTTCATTATTTTTCGTCCAATGGAAAAACAAAAATATTTTTAAGGTCATGCGTTTCTGAGTTCTACACGAAACTGTCTAAATTTGTATACCGAAGTACACTGTGGAGCAACAATGAGCCAATGTTTTAAAATTAAAACTCAAGGTGTATATCAGCCGTTGCACCGAAGACCGGCCAAAAAAGGGCATTTTTTTACTTTGAGTCCACCGACTTCCATTAAATTTTACAGTTGGAAATTATATGGAGCCACTTAAATATTGACGTTTTTAGTTCCTCAAATTTCTAAAAAAAGATGGTTTTCTGCTTGAATTTTAGAAAAAGAAAAATACGTTAACTCCGTATTAATATATATAACGGCTTTTTCAATAAGGACTTGACAAGTTTTTTTTTAAATAAAACGCAAACCATTTGAGATATTTTCGAAACTTTATTATCGACTTGAAATACAATCAAATCACATGTCGTTGAAGTCCATGTTTTAAAATTCGGGCCAAAAATAACCGGTAATCATGGCGCGATAACGTGACGATCGCTATTGTCGACGAAAAAATATGGCCCAAAGACGCCGCCGGCTTCGTCACTAAAGATGATTTTGCGAAGAAATTCATTATCTTGGCGCTTCTTCTCCAGAGCCCAATCGGAGAACGTACGTAGCGTCAAATGGTCCATCGGCTTCAATTCTTGAGTCAGCTTGATCTTGTATGGGTGTAAACCAAGATTCTTACGCAAAATTCGCCATAAAGTAGTCTTGGTGATGACCAGTTCTTGAGAACCCCGCGGAATCAACTGATTTGGATCGTTTGCTACGGACGCGTGAACGGCAGCGATATTTTCGGCACTTCGACCAACACGTTGTCTCACTGGCACGGCAGCATCACACAATGAATATGTAGACTCAAATTTTTGCACTAAACTTGTTATTGCTTGTCTACTAGGGCTAGAATAACGACTGAAAATTGGAGTTAACGCTCTTAAAGTTTGCATACGTTGTTCGTTCGTGTACTTTACCATGATGAAAATGTTGAGTTTCCTGAAAAAAAGGTAAGTAACAGTTAGATGATCAGTGAAATAGTGCGTTCACAAATTAAATTCAAAATTGTCAAGTACCTATTGGAAAACTCTTAATATATATATATGGGGCGTTTCATATCAAGTGGCCCAATTTTTGAAAACGATGTCTTCCAATCGGTATTAAATTTGCACCAAGGTGAGTCCTATTGGATAGTAGTTTAGACACAATTTTTCAACAATATCGGTCAAGAACTCTCTGAGTTAGAGGAGGTCAAAATTTTTCATTTTGGCCAAACAGGTGTTTTTTCTCATCCATGTGACTTATTACCTAAAAAAAATTTGTCCTAAATAGTTTAGATAGCTGGTTTTTTAATATTTCGAAAAAAAAATATTTCAACAAAAAAAAAAATAATTTGACCATTTGTTTTCAAAATCAAAAACTCTTTTGACTTTTTTTCAAAATATGCCCATTTGTAACATACCTACATACCGTCGGAAAGGTTAATTTGTCTAGTTTCTTATTAGAATTTTTATTTTTAAGGCTTTAGAAACACTTACACACAAATAAGAAATAATTTAAAATAGTGCAAGTGCTAAAAATTTAAAAACCTTTTTCGTGAGCTACAAAACATTTATTTTGATATATATCCCACTCGCATCCCACTTAGCAACCAAAAAGCTCTTAAAGGAAAAGACCTGATCTTTTTTTGAGCAAAAAAAAAAATGGGCGCATTGTGAAAAAAAAGTCAAAAAAGTCCTTGATTTTGAAAAAAGATAGTCAAAAATTTTTATCTGTTTTTTTTAATATTTTTTTCGAAATATTGAAGAAATAGCTATCTAAACTACTTACGACAAAATTTTCGAAGAACAATAGGTAATAAGTTACATGGATGAGAAAAAAAAACACCTGTTTGGCCAAAATGTCAAATTTTGATGCCCTCTAACTCAGAGAGTTCTTGAAAGATCTTGTTGAAAATTTTTGTTTAAACTACTATCCGATAGGACACCCCATAGTGCAAATTTCATCCCGATCGGAAGACATCTGTTGGAAAAGAAACTATTTTTTGATAGTAAATATGAATTTTTGTTAATTTATTAATTTCAAAATAAATAGTTTTCACAATCAGATTTTTTTCCAACTGAAGTTAAGAAATAAATTGTTTTGAAATTTCTAATATTATTTTCAAAGTTAACAAGTTTTAAGTTTTCTTTTTTCTGTTGTTCAAATTTAAAGTAAAAAGGTTAAAGTAAATAAAAGGTAAATTAAACATAAATCTTGTTCTCAACATTCTCCCCCTAGTTAAAATTTGTTTTAACCAACATTATTTTGAAGATCCGTTGTTCGTTTTACATCAAGCTTTGCTAATCTGGCTACTGGTCGGTTAAGAATGCCACTATTTGTAAGAACTGATGCGCTTCTAACATTCCCATTTTTTTATGTACAGACTGATTGCACTATTCCTCTAGGCCAGTTGTTTCTTGGTAGATTCGGATCAACTATGATAACTACGTCGCCAACCTGCAGCGGATTACATTTTTGAAACCATTTCGTACGCTTTGTTAATGTTGGAAGATATTCATTAATCCACCGTTTCCAAAATACGTCTGCAAAATATTGAACCTTTCTCCAATTCTTTCTTAGCAAACTATCGGCTTTCGTAAATTCACCAAGTGGCTTATCACCATTAGAAGATCCCAATAGCAAATGATTTGGAGTAAGGGCCTCATCTGTTGTTGATTCTAAGTCGACATACGTAAGTGGTCTAGAATTAATAACACATTCGCACTTTAGTAATCCATTATAAAGCGTATCATCTTTAAATACAAAACTTGGCATAATTTGATGAAGTACCTTTTTTACTGATTGCACCAAACGTTCCCAACTACCACCCATATGTGGAGCAGCAGGTGGGTTAAAGTGCCAAGTGGTAGATGAAGTCGTAAATGTTATTGAAACTTTATCAAAGTTGACTTTATTAATTGAATTTTTTAGCTCTGTTTCCGCTCCTCTAAAGTTTGTTCCATTGTCACAATATATTGCAGTAGGTGTACCACGTCGTGCAATAAAATTTTGAATTGCTATTATCTTGTTCTCAACAACATCGATTTCAAAAGGTGGGTCACTTGACATGAAACGCCCCATATATATATATATATATATATATATATATATATATATATATATATATATATATATATACATATATATATATATATATATATATATATATATATATAATTGAAATTTGAAAGACCTTTATCTGAATAGTATGATGATGATTTTTAAAACCTCCCTATAAATAAATTACTCCTTTGAAGCATTTGCGGTCAATTTCATGCTGCCCTGTCAGTTACATTTTTAATCGAACTTGACTATTGTATTGCAATAGTTTACAATTAAGTCGTCAATGCCCGATTATAGACTTTTTTTCTATATATTTTTATTTTTGTTTTTATTCTATGGTTTTCATTTTATATTATAGAATTGATTAATTGCCTGATCTCTTTGCTATTAGCTTTTGTAATAAATTTTATGCAAAAAAGCTAGAAAATTATATAAAAAAAAAAACCTAACCGAATTTAACTTTACAATCTGATAACTACTACAATCAAACATAGTTAAAACTAAATAACGTGTATAACCAACATAAAATAAACATGTTTTGATCAATAAAAAAAAGATCGAAAAAAAACTTTGATTATATGGCACCTGTGTGAATACGAGTAGTTTTTATACTCAAATTGTGCGTATTTATTGTCATATTCATATAAAAGCAAACAAATATTGTACAAAATGTTGTTTGACACCTTGATTTGCATATTTCAACAATTAAAAGTAATTACAGTTGGTAAATAGTTTAAGGCTTTTATTTTCTGATTTTTTTTTTTTTTTTTTTTGAATTATATTGATTTTGTATTCCAAAGTAATTAATAACTATGTCGAGGGGTTTTACATCTTAATAGCTCAAACTTAAAAGATAAATAATTTAATTAATGATATTGACCCGCAATTAACGTTTAATAAACATTAATAAACAGAAAAAAATGCTAGAGTTGTGAAGAAAAGGATTTTCATTTAAAGCAAATTTTGCGAAGCTTTTTGTGGGACGGGTTTATAACGAGTGCTTGGCTCACGCATTTTCACTCATCATTTACACAGAAAATATTTTTTTCTTAAATTTTTATAAAGGGTCCGCCATCTAACGTTTTTTTTTTCAACTAGTGCTTATTTCGTGAATGGTAACATTTAGCTCATGTCTGATTTGACAGATAATTAGATTTATCCTTCCGCTGAACGAATATGGTTGTGTATACGCTTGAACAACGCTGGGAAATATTGCGACATTACTTTGAAAATCATGGTAATGTTGCAGAATGTGTGCTAAAGTTCAAATCAGCCGCAGAGCTGATGTGGTTTGGCCACCTCGAAGTTGCGATTTGACACCGTTGGACTATTACTTGTGGGGTGCCGTCAAAGATAACTGTTTCGCCAACAAACCAGAGACAATTGACGCTTTAAATGACAATATTCGTGAAGCCATTGGTGAAATACAGCTGCACACAATCGATAATGTGCTTAAAAATTGGACCGATCGTGTAGGCTACTGCATGGCCAGCCGAGGCAGTCATTTGAATGAAATTATTTTCCATTATTAACCGGAAGGATTGTACTTTCAAATAAAAAAAGAAATTTGAGAAAATATTCAGTAGTTTTTTTTATAGCATTTTCAAAAGAAAAAAGTTATTTGGCCTACCCTTTATTTGAACTATTTACTTTGACAGTGGTATTTATAAGTATTTTTGTTTTAAAAAATGCGATATACAGAGATTTGAATTTCAGCGTTTTTGAAACTGTAAACGGCAGCTTCTGTACCATATTTTTATACACATCTCTTTAGAGGACAATATATTTTTTTATACTTAAAAAAAAAAAAAAAAACACTTTTATTTCGAAAAGCCAAGTTTTCAGTATTTAATGGACTCATATCACTTTCAAAATAGAAGCTTTAAAAAAATGTTGTACCTAAATTACTAGTATTCTTAGTTTTATTGAACATTTACTCAGAAATTGGAAAATTAATGTGTTTTTTCATATGATTAGTTTATATACGTGCTAGAAAAATTTGATTAGCAGATTTCGAATCTGAAGATCAATGTTTATAAGACCCATTTAATACTTTAATATGGACAATATCCGTGTTACAATTCCGTTAAAATTTCAGCGATTTTGTAAGTTTTGACAAAAAAAATTTTTGCAGTGAATAGAAGTCGTTGAATATTATGGAACCAAATAATTATCTGCATTGTTTTTTAAATTGACTTATACCACTTTCAAAATGTGTGGTTTATTTATATCTCGAGTAACAACTTTAACATATAACCACGCTATTATATGCGAATATATAGGTTTATGTAGGTATTTTTCCACCTACTACGATGCCACACATAATTACATCTTATTACATATCGACTTCTTTTTTATAAAACTATATATTGCCGCAGGCTATATATTATACAGTCGCGAATTAAAAAAAAAATTGTGAATTTCGCCAAGTACTCAAATGAAAGGTATTTCTGAGCTGTTTATGTATAAAAACCAAAAAAAATTTTGATTTTACATACTTATAGTTATTACCCGCGGTCTTCGAAGTGTATTTTTAATCATAGAAGAGTTTAAAAGTTTGGAAAAGCTAAGCATATTATGGTAAAAACATTTATAAAATTTCCATAGATTTATTTTGGCCCACCACAGCATCATTTAGTTTGAAACAAGTCATTTTATTTATTACTTGTTTTTAATTTAAAGACTATAAATATATTTTCAAAAATATACACAGCATTACCTACCCTGCGCCCTATTTTACACAAAAATCTAAAAAATACAAGTGGCGAACTATGAGTATTGTCGATTTATTTTTTATTTTTCACATAATCAACTGGATGATGCTCATCGTTTGAACACTATACGTAAAAATGTACACTTTCGGGACATAAATGTGCATTAAAAAATTTATGCCATAACTTTTGTGAAAACCGCAAAATAGTTTATGTTTCTTAATATTTTATATGAACTAAACGGATATGACAGGATGATCATATACTTGTATGAGTTTGTGTATATTTTAATACAATCATATACAAAAATGTAACATTTAATGCAATTTTAGCAGACTAAAACTCGGATTTAGTTATATTTAAATCAGAGATAGGCAGAGAGATTTTGTCGTTATGGGATTTTGTCATTATGAGGCATTCTTCATCATTAACAGTACATTATTCCTCTTTAAACTCCTCACAGTCATTTTTAGTGCATTCTTCCTCATTAAACTCCTCAGAGTCCGCAATAAATTTTTCATAAAATGTTTTTTTTTTTTCTTTCATCATTAGATAAATTATCATATTCATAATGGCATGCTTTAAAATGCTTCGCCATGTCATATGTAGTGCAGCGTACCAACGTACGTTGACACACTAGACATTCTGGATTACCGAAAAAATTTTCGCTTAACAAGAATTCACATTCAAAATGTTCATTCATTCTCACAGTGCATATCAAACAAAAAGCGTAGAATCATGTGAGACTGATTGTTTTTTTTTTTAATTTTTTTAATGTGTGAGGCAGTGATGCAAAACGTGGCACAATAGGGCCATTTGTGGCACTTTTGACTGCTTGATGGCCCTGTGGTACTTTCTTATCTATTTTGGCCCTTTCAGCTCAAAATTGAACTAACTACTTTAAACTGTTTAGTTCAGACTTTTATGAAATTTGCCTGATTTTTTTTATTCGATGAGAGCATATGCTAGTTGCTTAGAGAATGAATAACGGGTAGTTGTTTAATTTTTTATGAAAATAGCATTCAAAATCATATATTCTCGTACCAGGAGGTCAGGTTTTAAAATTTTTGAATGCAGGACGATAACATTTTTAAATCTTTTTATATTTGTTCAAATTTTTGAAAGAAGTGCCGCAATTCATTTTTTATTAAAAAAATGTGTTTTTGGAGGCTTTTTAAAAATGTGATGTTATCGCAAGAGCGGAAATAATTTATGAGAATTCATAAAATATGTTAAACTTTATTGTCAGAGGGGTTTGTCTTGCATTTTTAAAAAAGCATTAAAATGACGAACTCTAATTAACAAATTAATACTATTTTTATTTTAGTAAAAATCTAATAATCGGATTTTTTAAAAAATATGGCCCTACAGGGATGATAAATGGGATTTTCAAATAGTACCAACCAGCATAAAAAATAGTATTTGTTCGACCCTTAATAGTACTAAATACAAGTTTTTATTATAAATTAACGTTTTTAAAATTTATTTGTTATAAGAACAAAATTTTAGTTGATTTTAGTTACAGAATTTATAAAAATTATCAGACTATTTCTTAAATTCACCTTTTTTTCCAAGGAAATCTATTTCATTACTCATTCGATTTTAGAATCACAATGCAAATTTGAAGATGTTGGCAATGGCCTTTTTTCAATTGTACTTTTTTAAGATATTTATTTTTCACTTTTCGAACACTTTTTTTTTTTACTCGAACTCAAATAAAATCATCTTTAATCAATTCCATTTACAACGATTGGATCCAAATAAATACATTTGATAAATGTTAATTTATGAATGGGTAATTGAATTAAATGTTGAATCTTGAAGTTTCTCTGAAGTTTCTAAAAATAGAACTGTTGTGTTGTTGGAGTTGTACTTCTGAGATTATGTATGCAAGAACAAAACCACCGTGTATTGAATAAAACTAGTTTTAATCACAACAAAACTCGATCTGACGATAGATCAGTGCGCAAAAGCGCTCTGTCTAACGTGTGGTGCGAGTGCATGTGGCATTAGAAATCAGTTTATCTATACCACGGTCAGTGATTGCACAGAAAATTTCATATAGACGCAATCGAACAAATAAAAACATAACAAATATTGCATTATGCAAAAAACAGGGTCATTGACAAAGGTTCAATACCAGAAACTGCGCAGTCTGATTCAGGAAAATTGAAAAATTTACAATGTAGTTATGATTTTTAGAAAATACACTCATTCTTCTCTACCACGTCTTTCACAATTAAAATTAAATAAAATGGCATATTAATTATAGTATTAATTGCAATTGTGTGAAAAATACGTTAAAATGCAAACTCAGTCTTTAATTTTTATTTATATGTAAATAGTACTAAAAGAGTCAAAGGAGTACCATATTTTTCAGGATCAAATAGTACCAAAAAAGTACTATAGTACTATATCATTCCTGTGGCCCTATCAATGGTATTTTGGCCCTTCTAAATTGTCAATTTGGCCCAAAAAAAAAAAAACTTAAAATGCAACACTGGTTGGTGTGAGGGCATGTAGGTGTGAGAGCAAAAACGCCGCGTAGTGGTTTTGCCTACCTCTGATTTAAATGTATCAGTTTACATTAAACCATATACAATTAAATCAGTTCAAAATCCGGATACAATAATATCTGGTTTTTATATAATTATATATATTTGTATCAGTTCAGATATAAACTGATACAATTAGATACAAAACTGATACAATCCAATACAATTCAATCGTACCATAATTTGAATAAAATTATACTGGACATTTATCGAATTGCATCAGATTACATCTAAACCCATACAAACAGATACAGATTCAATTATATGGGACCATATTTCGGATGAAATTTAATAAGATTACATAGAAATTTATATGACAACATAAAGCTTCATATTAATTTTTTTAATCGGGTACATAAATAATTTTAATCGGGTACATATACATTTTCTTTAATCGGGATATTAAAATATACTCCTTTTTGTACATTTAGAACTAAAAATTGTTCTATTTCTTATTATTTTCTTATAAGTCTTTATCGAAGCCAGCATATAACTTTCATTGCACCTGTCTTCCTCATGTTTTTAAATATATTTAAAAAAATGTGCTTTAAACAAAAATACAATGATTTTTTCAAATCATTGTAAGGAAAAACTGGAACGTAGCCAAGACTGCAAACTTTCACATACCTTTTATTGCATCGTTATAGCATCTTTATATCAGAAGTAATATAAAAATTGAAGTGAATTTAAAGACACGTTTCTAAAAAAAATGGGCTAAGCTTGACTAAAAAACTGATTTCTTTAGTGCTGAGCTAAACTTTTTTAAGACTTTGAAAATAGACATATTATTTTTGACTGCTCCATTAAAGCTGAATCTGACTAAACCAAAATATTTTTCTGAATGCAAAATTCGGAAAAAAAAACAATTATTGGTGGACTGAAATCGAAAGCATTATTAAAAAATTATTGGTTACCAACTTTGAGGGAAACTTTAAAATAAAGCTGAATTTTAAAGTTAAAGTACTCAAGAAAACATTTTCATACCCATATTGCCAAATATGTTCCAAATATTTTAACGATTTAAAACAAGAATCTTAGGGAAAAGTCTAATAAAATCCCTAGTATATAAATATAAATATAAATAAAAAATAAAATTAGTTTAACTTGGTTAGAATTATTTTCACAAAGTTTATGAAAATTTTTTATGAAATGATGAATATCTATGAGACATTTGTCTTAAATTTTCATAAACTCTTCGTCGTGTTTGAGATTACAAATTCCATAGTTGGTGCCAACTGTTTTATCTTTGTAATTTTAAAATATCAAAATGTGTGTTTTCAGATAATATTTTTTTTAGCTGTAATTAAATGTGTACATTAAAGGGTTAATTGTATATATTTATTTCAAGAGCCAGATATGAGCCTAGTCAACAATAGGTTTTATTTTTAGAAAATTAATTTTATAAATTTTATTTAATTAAATTATTAATAAAAACCTGTTTTCTATATTTCGTTTGCTTTCAATCTAATGTCAGCTACATACACATACACAAACGTATGCACTGTTGATAAGAGCATTATTTGTTTTGTTTTTATTTCTCGTTTTGTAGTAAACAAAACTTATAAGAATACTAAATAATTCTCATTTACAAATATAACATTTATTTTTAGACATTCTACTCATACCAATAATAAAAGAGTATAAGAGCGCATGATATAAGAAGACTCCGTGGCGCAACGGTAGCGCGTCTGACTCCAGATCAGAAGGTTGCGTGTTCAAATCACGTCGGGGTCATTAGAGGATTAACTTTTTTTTAAATAATTATATGGCCAATTATGTAAAAAAAACTCTTAATTAAAAAGATTTGAAAAGTGAGAGCGTATTATTATTGTTATATATAATTACTTAATATTACGTATATGTTTTGATTGGTTTTTATTAGATATGACAGAATTAGTGAAATGGATGGAAATGTCTCGAATATTCGGTTACTATTCGGCAGGTTTTTACTATTACCTCATAAAAGCTATATTATTCGGCGGATGTTTTGATTATAAGGAAGTTGTTTAAAATTATGCATTTTTATAGAGGTGTCACGAATAGTATATGTATGCTTAATAGTATAGTGTAGGAGTCCACACAGGGTTAATGTTTCTTTAACTTTTAATATATTTTATAAATTATAATATATATAGTATAAAATATATAAAAGTTTTTGGATGTAATTATTTGTATTACCATTTTATTTGCAATATATATCCGTTTTAATATTTTTGAGACACAGGTTGCAAAGCAAAGACAACAAATTCAGTTTGAAGAAAATTTATCGAAAAATAACAAAGATATGACCAATTATGTAAGAAACTGTAATTAAAAAGATTTTAAATGTGAGAGCGTATGAGTGTTATATAATTAATTAATATTACGTATACGTTTTGATTGAATTTTCTTAGAGATGACAAAATAGTGCAATAGTTAGAAATGCAATAAATGTTCGTTTACTATTCGGCATGCTTTTACTATTCGGAAGAGTACCGAATAATAACATGTCACGAATAGTATATTGGCGTCTTCACCGAATACCGAACAGTTGGTAGTAATATTAACCGAATATTTGTTCATTAGAGGGTTAATTTTCAAAAACTAAGACTTTTATATATATTGTATTATATATATTATAATTGATGAAATATATTACATATTAAATAAAATAAACCCTGTATGGAAATATATACTATACATATACTATTCGTATCACCTCTATAAAAATGCATAATTTTAAACAATTCTCTTATAATCGAATAATTCCGAAGAATAATATAGATTTCATTAGGTGTTCGGCCGAATAGTAAAAACCTGCCGAATAGTAACCGAATATTCGAGACATTTTCTACCATTTCACTAATTCTGTCATCTCTAATAAAAACCAATAAAAACGTATACGTAATATTAAGTAATTATATATAACAATAATACGCTCTCACATTTCAAATCTCTTTAATTAGAGTTTTTTTTACATAATCGGCCATAAATTAAATAAAAAAAAAGTTAATCCTCTATTGACCCCGACGTGATTTGAACACGCAACCTTCTGATCTGGAGTCAGACGCGCTACCGTTGCGCCACGGAGTCTTCTTGTGGCATGCACTCTTATACTCATTTATTATTGATAGGAGTTGAATGTCTAAAAATAAATTTTATATTTGTAAATGAGAATTATTTTGTTTACTGCTGCATAAAATGTATTTTTAAAGTTTTTTTAAAAAAATGGGTCAATTTAGCACTAAAAGCATCTAAGGTTTAATTTAGCTCAGAATATGTTTTTAAGAATGTAAAAATGACTGTAGCCTGATTTGTAAAAATAGGACTTAAATATTTTTGGCCAAACATATGTTTTTTTCTCATCCCTGTAACTTATTACATATTGTTCTTAGCTAAATTTGTCCTATATAGTTTAGGTAGCTACTTCTTCAATCTTTCGAAAAAAAATAAAAAAATTTTTGACAATTTTTTGTCAAAATCAAAAATTTTGTTAACTATTTTTTTCAAAATATGCCGATTTTGCTCAAAAGAAAGCGACCTTTTTTTCCTTTAAGAGCTTTTTGGTCACTTAGTGGGATGCGAGTGGGATATATATCAAAATAAATGCTCTGTAACTCCAGCAAAAGGTTTTTATATTTTTAGCATATGCACTATTTTGAATTATTTCGTATTTGTGTGTAAGTGTTTCTAAAACCTTAAAAATAAAAATTCTACTGAGAAACTAGACAAATTAACCTTTCCGACGGTGTGTAACATACCTAACTAAAATTGCATACCCTCGATACTGTAATACCAACAATATGTTAAACCCCCAATGCCTTTCATTGTGGCTTTTTTGTCAATCCTATAGGCAATTTTGAGCGCACGTAATAATAATTGTGTTTTTTATTGTCGAAATATCAGGGGGCCCAGAAACAAGTTTTTGAATCAGGTGGAAATATTTTATTACCATTCTCCGAAATACCAGTTTATTTATTATTTTATGACACTTGACTTTAAAAAGTGTTTGGGGAGGTAGAAGTTAACATGTAGTTCATTTTAACACTATGTTGAAAAGGTAAAAAATATCAGGTAGTTTATTTTTATTATTATTAGTAACATTTGGTTAAAACTATTTATTTAAAAACTATTTATATATATATTTATTTAAAACTATTTATTGTCATTCTAAAGAAATTCGGAAATCAGTTTTTAGAAACAGCGTTAAAGTTTAGACGTGCGTTATTTACATAATTTCTTACATAATTAATCTTCACAATATCTACGGCTCCTAAAAAGGCTAAGCTTGAAAATAAAAATCATGGTTCTTTTTGTTTTAATCCTTTTAACAAAAAGAAACACACATGATCAGATATGCGAAATATTTCCGACGGCTTATTAAAAAAATTCCCTACGTTGTCAAAACGGTTGCTAATTTGTGGATCATGCGGGAAAGAGCTCGGAAAGTTTAAAGAATTACCGGATTTGAATAGTAATGAGCCTAGCGTTGAAGTTATTCTAGACGAAGACAAAAGTAATTCTAAGAATGCTGACAGAACTGTTGATGATGATGGTGATTCTAACTTTTCAGTAGAAGGTATAAGTTCAAAGAATGAGTGTCAAAACCAATATAAGGATGCAGTAGAAGAGCAAATAAAAGAGAAATACAAAACGTCACTGAGTAAAGCTGAAAGAATTCAACTTCTCACGCTTGCTCCATCGACATAGAGTTGTGCAAAAATAATGAATGAGTTTGGAACGTCTCAACGAAAAGCAAGAATTGCTAAGAATTTGGTCGCTCAGCATGTGATTCTTACACCCCCAAACAAAAAGAAGGGAAAAACGTTAGAGTGCGAAACTGAAGCTCTAGTAACTCAGTTTTATCAGCGAGATGATATGAGTCGCCTAATGCCAGGGATGAAAGACTGGGTGTCTGTACGAATCGATGGCAAAAAGTTCAAATGCAGAAGAGAATGGTTCTCTGCAACCTGAAAGAGTTATTTGCAACATTTCAATCTGAACACGTGGATGTCAAAGTTGGCTTCACAAAAAAAAAACAACTGAGGCCAAAATATTGCGTTTTGGCAGCGAAATCAACAGCTGAACCTAGTAACGCCAAGAAAGGATTGATAAATAATCTGGATGAAAGACTGGGTATTTGAAAATTTACAAAACTTAAGCACTTCATCAGCTACAATAAATTAAGTATAAAAATAGTTATGATGTAAATGGATCTAATGTGATTAAGATTAAGTTTTATTAAATTATTTATCTTTTTATTTTTATTACTATTATTATATATTAATTTAATTATTATTACAAATAAATAAAAAAAAAATAATTTTTCAACATTTCTATAGAAAAAAAGTTATTTTATTCCTGAGGTTAGCATATTGTGGGTATTACAGTATCGAGGGTATGAAATTTTAGTTAGGTATGTTACATACCGTCGAAAAGGTTAATTTGTCTAGTTTCTCAGTAGAATTTTTATTTTTAAAGTTTTAGAAACACTTACACACAAATAGGAAATAATTCAAAATAATGCATATGCTAAAAATTTAAAAACCTTTTGCTGGAGTTACAAAACATTTATTTTGATAGATATCCCACTCGCATCCCACTAAGCGACCAAAAACCTCTGAAAGGAAAAGACCTAAACTTTCTTTTGAGCAAAAAAAAAAAATGTTCTTATTTTGAAAAAAAAAAACAGTAACAAATTTTTTTTTTTTTATTAAATATTTTTTTCGAAAGATTGAAGAAATGGCTATCTACACTATTTAGCACAAATTTTTTTTAGAACAATAAGTTACATGGATGAGAAACAAAAACACATGTTTGGAGAAAATGTCAAATTTTGACCCCCTTTAACTCATAGAGTTCTTGACCGATCTTGCTGAAAAATTGTGTCTAAACTACTGTCCAATATTACTAACCTTGGTGAAAATTTCAATCCGATCGCAAGACATCGTTTTAAAAAGTGGGGTCACTTGACATGAAACGCCCCATATATAAATTCCCGCAATATCTCATTTGATCTAATTGCGGGTTAACGTTGTTCAATTTGCTCAAAATTATTGCCACAGAATCTTCAGATATTGTGTTATGATATTTTAGATCACCTTTCTTAAAATTCGATACTAGTAAGCAAAGCTTTGACTTTCTTTTAAATTAAAATAAATAATTCTGGGATTATTTCGGGCCACATGACCACATGGGTTAATGATGGTGGCAAAAATTTTTTTTCAACCTTAAGTTGCTGTTATAAAATAAAACAACAAAAGTTACTAAAGTAGCTAATTTTCGATTTTAAATATTTTATGACAACAAATAAGCCTTGTTATTACCAAAAAACACAATTTCCTCGAAATCCGTAAAAATCAAATTATTACCCTACCAAAGTGTACCGGGGGATATTTTTAAATTTTTTTACTTTTATTTTCTAAGATGTTTTAAACAATTCCCTAGAGTGCAAATATCATTTTTTTCGCTTTTGTTGAAAAAAACATTTTAAAATTTGAAAAATTTTGTCTGTGTTTGATATTACCTTAAGACAGGTTAACGAGATCCAAAAAAAAAAAAAAATTTTTTCCATGTCTCTCAATTTTGAGTCTTTTGAATAAAAAAATTCTTTTGTAGTAATCAAATTAAAAAATTTTATGAAGTGTGCTCGAATTTGTCGGTCAAGTAATAGTTGGCATATTAGTGGGTTAGTATTTTTTACTAGGGTAGTTATTAACCGATTTTGAATTTTTATACCAGTTTGATTACATAATATTAGCATTATGTCGAATAATTTATCATTTAGAAAAAAAAACTATTACAATATTTAAAAAAAAGTTGCAAAAACTGAAAAAAGTAATTTTCCTCCATATAAACGCATGTTTCGCTTTTTAAGGCCTATTCGCTTAGGTTAGGCGTTATCGTAGAGGCTCATAATTACACATGAGTTATATTCAAGTCAAATATAAAAAATTAGAGGGTATCGTATTAACATTTCCAACACTTAAACTTATGAAACACTCTAAGGGACACTCTAATATACATATATCCAGAGATATAACCACTTATGTGGTAAAATCTTCTACACTGGGATTTAAAAAGAGAACATTTTTTTTTATATTTAATGAACTTTGCAAACCGATAAATAAAGAAATCAGAAACTTGAAATTGACATATCCAAATGTATTATTTTGACATACACAGAAAAAATTATCAACCTAAAATACCTAATTAAAGCTTTGATTTAAATTAAATTTGTTTCTAAACAAATATTTAATTGAATCAATTAATATTTTAATTGACTTCTAAATATATAAATAGATATTTTATTTTAGACGTAACTTATTAAATTATTTTTTCATACACTGTATGCTTTAATAGAAAATTTTCAGTATAAAATACCAAATGAATTTGAAGTTTACAAACAAAACAAGCACATACACAAGCATACAAACGGGCATAGCATTACAAAAAACACTCATACCAACGTATCAGTGATGCAAAACGTTGCACAATAGGGCCATTTGCGGCACTTTTGACTGCTTGAGGCCCTGTGGTACTTTCTTATCTATTTTGGCCCTTTCAGCTAAAAATTGAACTAACTACTTTAAACTGTTTAGTTCAGACTTTTATGAAATTTGCCTGATTTTTTTATTCGATGAGCATATGCTAGTTCCTTAGAGAATGAAAAACGGGGAGTTGTTTAATTTTTTATAAAAATCGCATTCAAAATCATATATTTTCGTACCAGGAGGTCAGCTTTTAAAATTTTTGAATGCAGGACGATAACATTTTTAAATCTTTTATTTGTTCAAATTTTTAAAAGAAGTGCCGCAATTCATTTTTATTAAAAAAGTGTTTTTGGAGGCTTTTTAAAAATGTTATGTTATCGCAAGAGCGGAAATAATTTATGAGAATTCATAAAATATGTTAAACTTTATTGTCAGAGGGGTTTGGTTGCATTTTCAAAAAAGCATTAAAATGACGAACTCTAATTAACAAATTAATATTATTATTATTTTAGTAAAAATCTAATAATCGAATTTTTTAAAAAATATGGCCCTACAGCGATGATAAATGGGATTTTCAAATAGTACCAACCAGCATAAAAATAGTACTTTTTCCACCCTCATAGTACTAAATACAAGTTTTTATTATAAATTAACGTTTTTAAAATTTATTTGTATATAAAAACAAAATTTAGTTGATTTTAGTTACAGAATTTATAAAAATTATCAGACTTTTTCTTTAATTCACCTTTTTTTGCAAGGAAATTTATTCATTACTCATTCGATTTGAGAATCACAATGCTGGCAATGGCCATTTTTCAATTGTACTTTTTTAAGATATTTATTTTTCACTTTTCAAAGGAGTACTATGGTACTTTTCGAGATCAAATAGTACCAAAAAAGTACTATATTACTAACTTTATCATTCATGTGGCTCTATTAATGGTATTTTGGCCCTTTTAAATTGTCAATTTGGCCCAAAACAAAAAAGCTCAAAATGCATCACTGCAACGTATCGTTAACACACATTTTTTGTGAGTATCATATTGTTTTTAAAGAAGTTATTTAAAACTTTTTTTTTAATTTTTAATTGATATTATCATTGCCGTGATAGGTGCAAAATCAATTAAAATATTAATTGATTTAACAAATTATTAATTGAAACCCGTTTTCAGTTTTTTCTGTGTATCGAAAAATGTTTTAAAGGAGAAACACCTTAAACACAATAATTTAATTTTCATCTTAATATATTTCGATATGTAAAACTACCGGTGACAAAATATGGTACTTTTAAGCTCGTAATTAATTTTAATGCTAAGACATTCCAAATTTGTGAAACAAGCCTGTGTCCACAACTTTTTTTAAAAAAAATTGAGAAATCTTTTCCCATGTTCTTAAGTTTGTAAGTATTGTAAGTCTGAACTTATACAACGGAAAGCCTTAAATTTAACAGCTCATCCCTTATAAAAGCCTTTAAGCTATACGGGTTTTGAAACGCACTGAATTATTATAAGCCTAAATAAAACAGTCTAACAAGGAGAGTCTCCCAGACTGGTTCGCTCTGAGAACCGATCATTATAATGATAGAAAAGTTATATTAAAACTGACGGTTTGTTAAGCAAAAATATAGTTCGATTAAGCTAAAAATTATGTATATTAATGCCTATTTAACTTAATCGAGAGGGCGTCTGAGTTTTTTCTGATATTTGTAACCGTTCGTCTTTTATACGACTTTTACCCAAGAGTTTCACTTATATTAAAAATATTTAAAATAAATGGCAACCCTAAGTTACTACATAGGCAATATGGGAATCAATATTTTTTGCTTGTTTGAGTACTTCAATGCTGTGTACAAATAAAGCGGAAATGTATTAATTTTGACCCCATCTTTTAATCTTTAAACGTGAGATTGGGAAGCAAAAAAAAAAAAAAAAATACCTGTCCCTTATTTTATGCTCCTCTATTACATATTATCGGAAGACTCTCTTGTAAGTTGAAATTGATATATAATTATAGGGTCGTTCTTAAAATGCACTTTGTCGATTTTCGGAGATCTCAACGATGAAAGTTGTTCAACGTGGTCGTGAAAGTTAATGTTGAAAACTTTAAACAAATCGGACAACTGTAGAACTTGACGATTTTGTTCAAAATGAGCAAAATTTAAAAAATTATTTAAAATTAAAAATTTCATTAATTTTAACAATTTGAAACTATTTTTGTTTTGCATTAACCAATAGATACTCTGAGAAAAAACTATGAAGATTTTTGGATATTGTTAACACATTTTAATTATTACAAAAAAAAAACGTTCAAATTTGAGGTGTTGCTAGAAAACCAACATTTGATTTTTTAAACAAAATATCGAAATATAAATATGTATTTGTTTGTCTTATTTAAATATATATATATATATATATATATAGTTGCACTTTAAAAACATACATTTTTGCAGATATACAGACTTTAACCGCCGTCTTCATAAAAATGTTAAACAGCATTTCAAATACATTTTAGTTAAAACACAAATTTTAGCCTTAAAACTGTATTCATAAACGAATATTAGCTTTTACTCAACAGTTAAAATAGTTCTTTTAAGGTTATATTCGTTTACGAATACAGTCTTAAGGCTTAAAATGTGTGTTAACTGAAATGTATTTGAAATCTGAATTAAGATTTTTTATGAATACGGGCATAAGTGAATATTACATATCTGGAGTTGGTAACAAATTTCTTAAATTTATTTCTTAAAAAACGCGAGTTTGTATATTTACCTAATTTTGATTTTATATTATTCTTTCGATTGTAAATATTAGGTTATCTAATAAAAATTACGTAGACATCAAGGAACCTTAAATATCCGGCGTCAAAACTTGCCAATACCATCAATTTTGGGCTTCATAATGAAATTGATTTGGATAAGAAAATTTATGAAATCGAATAATGCCAAAGCATTGATAATCCCAATTTAAATAAAAAATAACAAATAAAATTGGTTTAACTTGTATAAAATTGTTTTGTTTATGAAACTTTTTTATGAAGTGATGAATATCTATGAAACATTTGTTTTAAATTTTTATAAACTCTTCATCGTTGCTCTGAAAACTTCATAAATATGATAAAAAAAAAATTAAATACAAACGATTTATGAAACTTTTTCTATCGATATAATGAAATTTTTTCAAGATTTTTCCATATCTTATGTCAAGATTTACTTATTTTTAGCTTTAAAAATATGATATTGTTACTATTGTTTTGTTAGATTTAGCAATTCGAGTTTTGAAAAGTTAGTAACATTAAATTAGTTAGTTTAGGAACTAAAATTTGTATAAAATTTAAAAATATGTAAAATGAGAATAGCAAAAAATGTTACTAAAAAATAACGTTATACTTAAAATTAGCAACAGCGAATAATATTAAAGTGAGATTGAAAACTGTTTTACTAATTATTATACTAACTTTATTTTTGAGTGTAGTTGTGTAATCCAAAGTTTAAATAATACACAAAAAAATTACAAAATTCTGTTGGTATTATTAAATATGTTCCACAAGACACCAACAATTGGAATTTGAAAACATAATCGCCTTTTTGTGATTTTTTTTTTTTTTTTGGAATATAAAATTTAGGTTTTAAGATATTTTATAATAAAAACTGCAATACAAATGAATTTTAAAGAGAAGATGTTTGAGTTTACGAATTCCATAGTTGGTGCCAACTGTTATATCAGTGTAATTTTAAAATTTAAAATGTGTTTTTCAGATAATATTTTTTTTATCCGTAATTAAATGTGTACATTTAAGGGTTAATTGAATATATTTATTTAAAAAGCCAGATATGAGCCTAGTCAACAATAGGTTTAATTTTTAGAAAATTAATTTTATAAATTTTATTTAATTAAATTATCAATAAAAACCTGTTTTGTATAGTTAGTTTGCTTTCAATGTACAGACATGCCCCAATCTAATGTCAGCTACACATACACAAACGTAAGCACTGTTGATATGAGTATTATTAGAATTATTTTTGTTTTTTTCGTTTTGTAGTAAAAAAAACTTATAAGAATATTAAATAATTCTCATTTACAAATATAACATTTATTTTTAGACATTCTACTCATACCAATAATAAAAGAGTATAAGAGCGCATGATACAAGAAGACTCCGTGGCGCAACGGTAGCGCGTCTGACTCCAGATCAGAAGGTTGCGTGTTCAAATCACGTCGGGGTCATTAGAGGATCAATTTTTTTTTTATTCAATAATTATATGGCCAATTATATTATATAAAAAAAACTCTAATTAAAAAGATTTGAAATGTGAGAGCGTATAATTACACTGGTCAACAAAATCAAATTTTTTCCAAAATTACTAGGTCCGACCTATAAATTTTGATAGAAGAGACAAAAAAAGACAAGTGTATCGGCGTTTTGAAAGTTTACATCTGGGTTTCATTTTAGGGGGAGGTAAAATTTCCCCCAAATGCAAATTTTGTATTGTCAATCGGCATAGAAAATCGAGTAAAGCTTACGCTTAAAGTATATAGTATGTTCAGCAAATTTATGTAAAATGTTAAAGAGAACATTTTTGTAGAATATGTAAACCCTCTTACTCCTCAAGGTAAGGGTCTATTTTGTCAATCTTTTAAAAAAGAGCAAAAAACACCATTAAAACAGGTATTTAAGGGGTTAAAATGTTTCGCAAAAATATTCGCCTTGAAATTTTACTATAAGTAATTGACTACACCAAAATCAAACATTTTTATAGAATCTGTTAACCCTCTAACTCCTCAAGTCTTTTCTGTCCTTCTTTTAAAAAAAGAGCAAAAGCACCATTAAAACAGGGATTAAAATATTCCGCAAAAATATTTGCCGTGATATTTTACTATATTAAGAATTTTATTTTAAAGTACCCCAAAAATTGTGCATTAAAGAAAAATAGTTCAAATTTAACTAAAATCAGTAATATCTCTATTATTTTACCTTCGATAGCAAATTTGGATAGAAAGTATTCATTAATTAAATTTTTTTTAGCTATACGCAATTCCACTTCATTACACTGTACAACACAAAAACAAATTACAAGGTCCGACCTATAAATTTTAATAGATTGCCAGCTGTTCTTTGGCTGATTAGATCCGTTACATTACAACAAAAACAAAAAAAAAAAAAAATCAAAACAAGAATCAAGTGCTATATTTCTTATTGTACTGAAAGCATGTCAATTTGCGGTGCATATATGTATGTGTACATAATTTGTTTTGTGATTTGAGTGTATTCAGATTTTGGTGTATTCAGGGACTTATAGTAAAATTTCACGGCGAATATTTTTATGGAACATTTTAACCTCTTAAATACCTGTTTACCTTGAGAAGTTAGAGGGTTAACATATTCTACAAAAATGTTTGATTTTGGTGTATTCAGGGACTTATAGTAAAATTTCACGGCGAATATTTTTACGTAACATTTTAACCCCTTAAATACCTGTTTTAATGGTGTTTTTTAATCTTTTTTAAAAGGAGGACAAAAAAGAACCTTACCTTGAGGAGTTAGAGGGTTAACATATTCTACAAACATGTTTTCCGTAACATTTTACATAAATTTGCTAAACACAGCATATATCTTAAACGTAAGCTTTACTCAATTTTCTATGCCGATTGACAATACAAAATTTGCATTTGGGGGAAACTTTACCTTCCCCTAAAATGAAACCCAGATGTAAACTTTCAAAACGCCGATACACGGGTCTTTTTGTCTCTTCTATCAAAATTTATAGGTCGGACATTGTAATTTTTTTTTTGTGTTGTACAGTGTTATTGTTATATATGTAATTAGTTAATATTACGTATACGTTTTTATTGGTTTTTATTAGAGATAACAGAATTAGTGTAATGGTTGGAAATGTCTCGACTATTCGGCAGGTTTTCGCTATTCGGCCGAACACTAAAGCTATATTATTCAGCGTATTATTCGATTAAAAGAAACTTGTTTAAAATTATGCAATTTTAAAGAGGTGTCACCAATAGTATTGTATTGTACAGTGTAGGAGTCCATACAGGGTTAATTTTTCTTAATATATTTTATCAATTATATAGAGAAGTCTTAGTTTTTGGATATAATTATTTTTATTCCATTTTATTTGCAATATATATCCGTTTTAATACTTTTGAGACACAGGTTACTCCTTTGGGAACACAACAAGTTTGAAGAAAATTTATCGAAAAATAACAAAGATATGACCAATTATGTAAAAAACTGTAATTTTTTTTTTTTTTTTTATAAAGAGAAGCAACACTCAGGAAATTCTTCCTATTAATTACTGTGTTGCTTTCTTTGGAAAGGGGACAGTGGAGAGATGAAAGTTGGTGAAAGATGAAGGGCTTCAAACATGGCAACACTGTAATTGCGCGAGATGATAAGTCTTAGAACAGTTGTTGCTCGCCACCTGATGTAGAGTTGGCGAATTTATTGAAGCTTTTTGTTTCATAGCCCTGATTCATTATTTTACTTCGGTGGGGTTAAGTGCTATGGGAACACCGAAGGTGGGCGCAGTGATACATATAAGTGATAGAAAACTCATACATATTATTTTTTTCTAATTGATGTTGTCGTCACCGGGAATCGAACCCGGGACCATCTGTGTAACAGTCCAACGCGCTAAGTGTTAAATAATTAATTAATATTACGTATACGTTCTGATTGAATTTTTTTAGAGATGACAAAATAGTGCAATAGTAAGAAATGTCAAGAATGTTCGGTTACTATTCGGCATTCAGCATGTTTTTACTATTCGGAAGAGTACCGAATAATAACACTATGTGGTACAATGTATTTTTTAGAAAGATGTCACGAATAGTATATTGGCTACTTCATCGAATACTGAACAGTGGGCAGAAATAGTAACCGAATATTCGGTCATTAGAGGGATAATGTTTTAATATTTAGTTTAGTTTTGTTTTATTTTATTAATAATTTTTGTCGCCATTATTTTGGCAGAAGATATTAGTTTTTATATTTATGTTATGAGAAGGCGAATTATATTTAAAAAAAAACCGATCCAAAAATAACAAAGCTACTCACAACTCCACAGAAAAACCTTAAAATGGGCTTCAATTAAAAAATGTATTAAATCAATTAATATTATAATTTATTTGGCACCTATCATATATAATAATAATATAATATCAATTAAAACTTTTATTGAAAATTAAAAAGAAAAAAAGTATCTACAAAAAAAAAAATATGATACAGTAGAATCTCAGAAATTAAAACCACTTTGTACATCGGGTAGTTCTAATTTCTGAAAAGTTCTAAATTCTGGACATTTTTTTTTACAGAAAATTATAATTAAACTAGTTATGTAAGCTTTATTTTAGCACAAAACAGTTTTATTTAATAATATTTAATTAATTGAACATATTAAATTCATAGAAAAACTTTAAATTTTTTTTTTATTAATAGGTATTTAATTTTGTACAAGCATATCAAATTTCACATGCATTTGACCGAATTGTACTCACCACGAATAACTCGGCGATTTTCCGTTTTATTTTTTCTTCAATGAGCAAAAAAATAATTTGTAGTGAAAATACAAAACAATATAAAAAAAACTTCCAGAAATTAGAACCATATGTTCTAATTTCAGAGCGCACAATACATTGGAATGGCCGGTTCTAATTTCTGGACGGTTCTAATTTGTGAGAGTTCTATTTGTGAGATTCTACTGTACTCACAAAAACATTTTATGAAAAAATTATTTGATAATTATGTCTATAATAAAATATGTATTTATATATTTAAAAATCAATTAAAATATTAATTTATTCAATTAAATATTTGTTTAGAAACAAATTTAATTCAAATTAATTCTTTAATTAAATATTTAGGTTGATAATTTTTTCAGTGTATGTAAAAAAATCTAATTACAAATAATTGAAATCAGAGCGCATATAAGTGTTAAATATCATGAGTTTCATGATACATCACAAATGGAATTAACAGAGGATACTTAAATTGAATAAACTATTTGTACGCTCATACTCAGTGGAGCCCAGTACACATCCCCAAGTTCAGTTTTTCTGATTTCCCAAAAACTCGCGATTCTTTCACGGGTTTTAACTTCAAAAGATCACAAAAGCATGTAATTTCAAAGAGCTTTATATTCATAGTTGTTATTGGAGCAAAATTTTAATTTTATAAAAAAAGTTAAATTTTCGATTTTATGTTTTCGATTCATGTTTAACAAATTTTCAAGGGGAAGAGCAATTTCGAAAATGCATATATATATTACTGCAATAAATATAATTTCTTTATTTTTGAGACACAACTGGCTCTTTTGCGAAAACCAATTAAATTTAAAAAAAAATCGGTCGAAAAATAATAGATATGACCAGTGTTATATATAATTAAATAATATTACGTATACGTTTTTATTGATTTTTTATTTGAGATTATATAGAAATTATTAGATATGTTACAAATATGTGGTTATTATTCTGTATATTCGGAATGTTATTAATATTCGACCGAATTCCAATTAATATCACTATTTGGCGGAATTATTCGGTTAAAAGAAAATAGTTTAAAATAATATATTTTTTGTAAAGATGTTCAGAATAGTGTGTTCGGCTCTTTCCCGAAAATGGATGTTTTAAAATGTGTGAAATATTTTGAACCGAATAACAAATAGTTTCCAAATAGCTGAACTTTAGATATAAATTAAAATAAACAGTACCATTAAACTTTTTAGGTCCAAAAATAATCCCCACTCAACACAAACAGCCGTGTTTGACATTTTATAGTAAAATATTTCGTAAAAAACTTTATTTTCTCAAATAAAAAAAAATATATATATATATTTTTATTGTAAAATCTTTTAACCTAATAAGTCTACAGAATTATGCTTCTGTTCGTAATTCGCCCAAATCTTAAAAACTTGTCAAATAGTAACCGAATATATCTGATATCTCGAACCTTTTTTATATTATTATTCGATTTAAACCGAATGGAGAATATGTATATGATATTCGCTAAATTGCCGCAGGCACTATTTTCTTACGTGTCAAAGCTCCGATCTGCAAAACAAAAAAAAATCATTCGTCATACAAATGAAGCCATAGAGATGACAAAAATAGGGTTATTTTTAGAAATGCTACGAAATCCCAGTTATTATTCGCTATACGTCTGGTTTTTCCTGCAGAACTCCAAATAATAGCACTATTTGACGAAATTATGCTGTTAAAAGAAAATAGTTTAAAACAAAGTATATTTTTATAGAGATGTTACAATGTATTTTTTATCGAGATGTTATATTTTTTTACCGAATTCCGATCCTTCGGTCATTAGAGGGTTAATTCTTTTCAATATTAATACATTCTTAATTTTTTTTTTTTAAGAATTTTTATTTCAATTTTAGTTGCAATAAGGATAAGTTTTTATATTTTTGAGATATAGCTTTCTATTTTGCGAAGAAAACAAATTAAATTTGAAGAAAATGGATCCATAAATAGTTAAATATGATGTGAGACTTTATCTACTGACAAAAAACAAATGATTTTCAACTTGAATAATCTAGCTCACATCATAGCGTATTATAAAAGATCGAAAAATAAACTTTTGGTTTTAATTTTTAAAATTTTAAAGTGCAATATTTCAAAAATAATAAAACTACGAACTGAAATATGAGAGCGTATGATTGTTATATATAATTAATTAATATTACGTATACGTTTTGAATGATTTTCATTGAAGATGACACTAATATTGTAATAGTTACAAATGTCACTAATATTCGGTTACTACTTCCGCGTGCAACGAGTGATAGTTCGTTGGAAAGGTATTGAATCAGGCTTTAATTGAAAAATAAAATTTTCCTAATTTTTCTCAGAAATTTACCTTTTTTCCCATGAAAATTAAATTTTCCCATGAAAATTAAATTTTCCGATTTTCCACAGAAGCTCCTAAATTTTCCGGCTAATTTTATTTTTTTTGGATTCCTCATAATTTTTGCATTAAGAATCAGCAATAAAAAAATGGGCCCCGACTCCTTTTTTGGACAGGAGAAGAGCATTTAAGAGACCACCTTGTTCTCATTGTTTTTATATTTTTTATAATTGAATTATTTTTAATTATTTAACAAGAAAAATTAGGAAAATTTTATTTTTTTTAAAACAACTTTCAATGAGGTCCCTTATGAAGAATTCTTCAATTTTGTCACATGACAGTGGTGCACACCACCACTAAACCTGTCACTATAAAAAAAAAAAAATATGTAGGTACATTATTTTTTGCTGGGCAATCGACTGAGACTATTTGTTTTAAAATCGGAGAGGGGTCGTCCAAAAATTTGCCAATTTTGATCGTTTTCATATGGAATTGCTCTATATATATATTTTCATTGGGATGTTACGTGTGTGTCAGGCACTTTACCGAATACCGAATTTTGTCCGATTATTAATTATTATATTAAATCTATTCTAAATTTCATATGAAAGTACACTGAACTTTAGATTTAGACGAGATTTAATACACAAAAAATGTTATTGTAAAAAAATTCAATTAAACTTTGGTTTGATTTCGAGCTCACTTTCAATAAAAAGTTTAGTAACATCTTTTAAATGTCAAAGTGAAAATAAACTTGGTATATCGCTGATATATATTTTTAAACGGCGATTTAAAAAAAGATATAAAAAATGAATCGTCAAAACTGAAAAAAATATCGCCAAATTAAAAAAACGCAAACAAAATCGCGAATTAAAAAAAAAAAAATTAAAACAAAATAAAAAAACCCAAAATTAAAAAATATCGCTGAAAGTTAAAAAAAAAATCCGTAAAATCATAAAAATTCGCCAACATTTAAAAAATTTAAAAACACAAATATAAAAAACGCTATACATAATTAAAAAATCGCAGAAATGGAAACAAAAATCAAAGAAATGCCAAAAATGAGTTGGATGATTTAAATTTAGTTAGGGGATGTTTAAGATTTTTTAAAATTTTTATTATTTATTCAAATACTACAAATTTTGGCGATTTTTCCCAATTTGAGAGATTTTTTTGAAATCTTTGCTAATTTTTTAAATTATGAAATTTTTTTTTTAAATTTTGTAACTTTTTTCTTTATATTTTAGGATTTTTTGAAATCTTATTTTCGTTTGGTTAAAGATCATGAAAATTTTTAGAAATTAATTGAAAAATTATAATTTATTTATGATAATTTAAATTGACTAATAGAAAAATACAGAAAAAGTTTTTGGACACTAGCATTAATGAAATACTTTTTCTGGCCAGCTACGGCCTTCGTCAACATTCTTCGTACCTTATAGTGTTAATAGTAAAAGCACTTGTAAAAGTAAAAGCACATTAACTCAGCAAATCTAAGAAAATATGTCATGTTAAACGTTCATTTACTTTTTTTACATTGATTTAAGCGAAATTTACCTGCGAACCTTTTATATTTTTAGTGTTTTTATTTATTAATCATTACACTCAAAGAACTTCTGCTTTAAAAAATATGTACTTGTTGTGAGTTCTCATACAGTTTTTTTATTTTTAATGTAAATGTGAGTCATTTGTAGAACAAATTTAATTTTTTACTTACCTTGTAGTTCATTTAAAAAACAAACCACATCAAATGACTATATTATGATTTTACATTCATTTTTTACAGTTGTTTTTTTGTTATTAAAAAAACAAAAAAAAAACTAAATAAATTTTTGTTTATTTTTTACTAACATGTGGTTCATTTTTACTACAATTGTTAGTCATTTCTGAACATTAAAAAAACAAATGACAATGTTAGTTGAATTTACTGAAATGTAAGTCGTCCTTTCTTTAAGTGAAATTTCATTTGTTTTTAACTACATTTGCAGTGGTCTTTACCTACATAGCATTCTAAGTTTACCACAGTTACCAATTAAACATTTAGTTGAAATTCTAATATCAAGCTTTCCACCCATGTCGTACTCTTCTATGCTTTTCATTGTAAGTAAATAATATCAAACATATTTTTTTTTTAATTTCCCGATTAATAAAATAATATGATGCCACTAAGAAATGTATCAAATTTTATATAGCGTTATTACTAATTGAAATACAATTTGATCCAAAAAACGGTGGATAGTATGGCATATAAATGGATTATATTACATTGAGTTTGATATAATGTGATATGATGTAATCCAGTGAAAACAAATTGGTTTAATTGAATACTAAATATTATGGTCCGATTATTAAGAGCTAAATTTAAATTTAACGTACAGTTATGCTATAAACCAGGAGTGCCCAAAAGTTCCTTATGGAAGAGCAAACACCAATACATTTAAAGAAAAACTAATTTTTATTCAATATTTTTTGTTGTAAAAACCAATACATACAAAGAAAAAAATATTTCAATGTTTACCAGCAAAGCATACGAAAGTGTTGTTGCTTTGCGCTTGCGTGTATACAGTGAAGAACGACAAAAAAACTAATAAGACAAAGTTGTTTGTGTATTTCGTATTGCTAGTGCTGAGCGCTCTATATGTGTATTAAAACACACAGCCTATAGCTAAGTGTTTTTACAAAAACAAATGAGCACCAAGCGCATAGGCCTTGGGAACCCCTGCTATAAACACATAGACCACAGCAGGCTACAGATCTATACGACTACAAATACCGTTCACTGCAATCGTCGCCGTGTGGTCAGCTACTTATTATTTTGGAAACGACAGCAATATAGTAAACAGCTGTTTTTCATACAAATGAATTTTTATTTCAGTAGTGCCAATTACATCTTTTTTTTTGCTTTATTCAAATAGAACAACATGCATGGTTGTAGACACGTATATGAAGTTGATTTAAAAATACAATTACTTATTTATAATACATTATTATAACGTAAAAATAAATTTATTTAACCCCTCTTGAATATTGATGCAATTATAGCATTTAATTAGATTTTATTTTTAAGGGCTAATTATGGTCAATTAAATATTAAGATGAAAATAAAACTCAAATTATTACATCCTTTTCACTCGACGTTTCGTTGACGGTATTTCAACTTCTTCTGGAGTGTGAACTTTATTAATTTCTAGCGACAAAAATATACAATAACATCACATTAATTTAATATTATAAACTTAAATACTAGTATCAAAAATTAACTTACGATTTTATTAACATTGTCAAGTATTCCTCAAATTTAAATAAAACTCGACATCACGACACAAAATTTAATAAATAATAACAACTAAAATAAATCACAGTTTAACCTAACGACTAGTATCACAGAATGTTTGTATTAGACTAATGCTATAGAGTATTGCAGCTTAATATTATCCTGATCTTCTTTTGTGTTTAATGTTGTTCGTATTTTTTGTTGAATTCGAAGACTCTCTATCGTATAGCGCTTTTGCTCATTTTTTTCCCTATCTAATAATCTTACATTATTAAAATTTGCGTTATGTTTACTCTCTTTTATATGTTGAGATAAAGCTGTGCTTTCCTTGTTTTTGTTTACGTCGGATTCATGTTCTGCAATTCTTACACCTAACATTCTTTTTGTAGTTCCAATATATACCTTGTTGCACTGTTCATTTTCATTGCCGCTACATGTGATCTGATGTACCACATTATTAGTTTTTAATTTGTCAATTTTTGATTTGCGACGTTTTTTATGATTAACAATATAAAATATTTTTAAGCACTAATTTGTTACATATTTTGTTTTATTGTCAACACTATTTTTGTGTTGTAGCCAACAAAAATAGAAATTATCCTAAGTTGACTACAGCGGCAAAAGTGGTCGGGTAGCCGTGTAGCTGTGTTGGTGCCAAAATAATCGTTTTCATATAAACGTGTTTATTTTATTTTTGACAGGCTGTAGCCGTGTAGCTGCAGTCGTCTATGTGTTTATAGCATTAAACTTTAAATTTATATGCTTAGCAATCAAACTTTTTTATATCAAACCAAAATTTTTGGAGTTTGATAACACTCTTCAAGTTTTTAACACGAAATTTCTGGTACTAACGTGAAAACCATATGGTTGTGTTTGGATGAGCCCCCTGACTACTACTCCACCGATGAAAGTGCCAATTTGGCTCATTGGGAAAAATTTATGGGGTTTTTTTTTAAATTTCGGTCAATTCGTCAAACGACATAATTCTTACCGTTTTTCCTTTTTACAATATATTATGCAATATTATTGCCATTTCAAGCAACTCAACACACTTTTTAATACAAAAACCATCCTTTTTTACGCTTTTTCGGATGATTTTCGCGTTTTTTATTGATTTAAATAAATTTTTTGTGGTTGAATACATTTTTTCGGTATAACAATTAATGGAAATGCGTGTTTCTCCGTATTAATGTAATTAAATTAAATTGGCAATTGAAATAGAGAAATAAGCAATGGAATATCATTTGTTAATCTCCAATTCCATTAACAAATTCCAGCAAAGATCTACCCAAAGTGAATCTAATTTTTTTCCACTATACCAGTGTTCCAACTATGCTGATACCTGGTGAAAACGTTCCCCATGCTCGTCTGATTCAGACGGCAACTGACGCTCGAAGTGATCCTGGTGGTGATGCATGAAATGCACTCTCAACGACATTCGAACACCGATGTTTTCGAAAGATTGCAGCATATCATCAACAATGGCACGCCAATTGTCCACTCGATGAATGCCGAGAACTTTTTCGATCACTGCTTTCAGGCTATCCCAAGCGATGAGTTCCGCCTCTTGAAGTACATTGTTGAAGTCTTCATTCTTCATCAGTTTGCGAATGACTGGGCCATTCAACACACCTGAAATAAATATATGATTTTATATAAAAACTTTCAAGAATGCTTCATCTTTGTTTGGCGGAAAAAGAATTCCAAATATTCATTTACCTTCTTTAATTTTCGCTTCACTCAAGCGTGGAAAAATGTACTACAATCGTCCAAATGCCAATCTATTTCCACGCACCAGTAACGCTTTGATGAAATTCTTCATTAACCCAAGTTTAATGTGCAATGGTGGCAGCAATACCTTATCCATCGGCACCAACTCCTCGTGGATAACGTTCTGCTGCCCGATTAGACGATTTGTTCTCGGTAACCAATCTAGTTTTTGATACTGTGGTGTATATCGCGAATCCCACGTACACAAGTAGCACATATTTTTAGTGTAACCAGTTTGAAGGCCACAGATAAGTGCAACCACTTTCAAATCAGCGCATATTTTCCAACAATGTTCATGGTATTTCACAGAATCCAAGACTAGTTTCATGGAATCATACGTTTCCTTTGTTTTCACGGCAAGCGCAATTGGCACAGAGTTTTTTGTATTATCGAAATACAGCAGCACAGCCTTGAGACTGCTCTTCGATCCATAGATGAATAATCGCCATTGGTCCGCATTGTACGTGTAATTCATGGCCGACATGAAACCATTGTGGGCGTTGTGGTGTAATGGTTAGCGCGTTGGACTTTTACACAGAAGGTCCCGGGTTCGATCCCCGGTGCCGGCAACATCAAAATAATATGTATGAGTTTTTTTTTCTATCCCTCATACGTATCGCAATGTCCACCTTGGGTGTTCCCATAGCAATTAACCCCACCGAAGTAAAATAATGAATCAGGGCTATGAACCAAAAAGCTTCAATAAGTTCGCCAACTCTCCATCAGGTGGCGAGCAACAACTGTTCTAAGACTTATCATCTCGCGCAATTACAGTGTTGCCATGTCTGAAGCCCTTCATCTTTCCCCACCTTTCATCTCTATACTATCCCTTTCCAAAGAAAGCAACACACTAAATATAGGAAGTTTTTCCTGAGTGTTGCCTCTCTTTAAAAAAAAAAAAAAAAACCCAACACTTTAATTTCTGGTGACAGGATGTTCACAGCTTTAAGATGTTGAGCAAGAATTATGGTTTTATTTTGTGACAACTTTAGTTGTCTTGACATTATGTTCAAGCGCTGTTGTGTAACTTCAACGTGTTTGCATGGTGGCGTAATATTTGATGGCTGATACAAAGAAAAATTCGATTCCGGCTCCGAAAAAAAAGATGGTGGGATGTATTCTTCGGTTGGACTCGGTTTTCTCGGGATTGGCACTGGCGGAGAATGGGGAAGAGTGGTTTGAGCTGACGGAACACTTTGGTAAATATATTCCATCGCCTTTCTTCTGTTCATACCCACAACATTATTTTTACATACGTAGCACATGTTTTTTTCGTGGTCGACTGGCTTTGACCAAATCATCGGTATTCCATATGGCATGCTTTCCCGTCGACCTCTTCGCCAATCATACAAACGTGCTACACACGATGAACAAGCCATTTTAGGCACCCAGTCAACATTACGAATCACTGGAATATTGAAGTACTGCTCGTACAATGTTTCAATTTCATCAGTAATTTTTTTCTTAGACGACATAATGGTCCACTTTCCGCACATATAACAGTAATGATTGAATTTTTTCAGGCATTCATCCATTTTTTACCGTAAAAATTAATCACTTCAAACTGGAAACTTTATTTATACTTTTATTACTTTTTCGTTACTTTAAAAAAATCGTACTTTACGCGTTCGGAGACACTTGTTGAATGACAAAAATCGATCAATGAACACCTATAAGAAATAAAAAAAGGATGGCTATATACCTGATTCGTGTGCGTTTGTGTAAAAAAAATTTGTGTAAAAAAATCATGCAGGTAGCCAACGGAAAAAAACCCAAATAATTAAAAAAGTACACTTTCCTTTTTTCCTTTTAATTGTCCACGCACATTACCGAAAAAGCGTAAAAAAGGATGGGTTTTGTATTAAAAAAGTGTGTTGAGTTGCTTGAAATGGCAATAATATTGCATAATATATTGTAAAAAGGAAAAAGGTTAGAATTATGTCGATAAGTTTGCGCAAGAACTACAAAAAGCTCATAAAAACAGCAAAAAAATGGGGAAAATCGATGAAAAATGGGCAAAAATCATGAAAATATGCTAAAAATTTTGATTTTCTCAGTTGAAATGTGCGTTCTAATGGTGGAAATAGTAATTGTGAGCCGTATAAAGATAACACAAGAAATTTTGAATGCAGGAAAAGCGACTTAAATGGGCTAAAAATGGTCAATGAATTGACCGAAATTAAAAAAAACCCCCATAAATTTTTCCCAATGAGCCAAATTGGCACTTTCATCGGTGGAGTAGTAGTCAGGGGGCTCATCCAAACACAACCATATGGTTTTTACGTTAGTACCATTTTACAACTTGAACAGAGTAATTTAAATTGTGATATTCATTTAAGATAATTTCGATAGATATTTCCGAGTTTTGGAGTTAGTATTAAAATTTGGAATAGGATGTTATGAATTTATTTCCTACAGACAGGATTCGTAGTTATTAGCTTTAAATATAAAAATAATTATTATATAATTTTAATGAATTAGAAAAATTAATGAATGATAAAGTTTATTCTAATAAAAATAAAAGAACTATTTTATAACAAAATCTTAAATTTTTTAAAAGGGGTAATACTTTGTTTTGCTTATAGCGTTTTCTTTTCTGACAAAAATGTCACATTTTTTTTGCACTTTGCCTTAAATTTCCTTATTGTTCTTTTCTAAAATGAGGTGAACACTCTAAGAGGGTACCGTGTTTGTTTCTAAAAGTGTTGCCTTATAAAAGGCAAAAAATGCAACATTTTCTGCCCTCAAAAAATTTACAGGGTTGGATGTGCCTTGTTTTTTTTGGCTTATCAATCTCATGTGTATATATTGCAAAGTTTTTGGCGAGAAAACTCTCACCTTGGTAGTAGAGTGGTAGTGTGCTGGCTTCTGATACAGAAGATCCCGAGTTCAAACCCATATTGGTATCACATTTTTTATATGTTTTTTTTTTTGTTAAATTTAATTTACGATTTTTTTAATTTGTTTTTGCTATTTTTTTTTTATTTTTTCTTTTTGTAAGTAGTTAATAATGTTTTTAATCTGAAATTCGCTTACAAACAAAATTATGAAAAAAAATGTAATTAAAAAAAATGTATGAAGCTAAATCCAAATTTTTTAAATAATTAAAAAAACAAAAATTAATTATTAAAAAAAACATTAAATTTTTTTTAAAGTTTGCTGGGATTCGAACCCGAACTTTAACAACACTAAAAAAAAGATTTGTTTAAATAAATGTAATATGTGATGAAATTGTGTTCTATTCTGATTGTAAAAATGCTTCATTTTAATGAGGAGAGGGCAAAATTTGAAAAACTTTGCACATTAAGAAGGCAACACTTTTTTCCAGAAAAGAAAACACCATTAATTACATATATTAATTTAGTTCTGCTAATCCAGTTATATATTGCCCGTCTAATAACGTATTGTATAATAAATTGTAAGAATATGCTGTTTTACAAAAATAATTTACTAACTATACTCAATGTTACAAAACTGGATCACATTATAAGAGATTATAAAAAAATAAAAATTATGTTTTTTCGACCTATAATTGTGCAATGAAAATGAAAATTATTCAAGTTCGAGGCCATAATCTATATTTCTATATTTGGATATTGTCATAACAAATAATCTATCTATACAGTTTTTGTTTTCAAATTTATTAATTGATCACTTTCAGGAATGTGTTGATAGATCTATTTCGGGAATTTTCTAGATTCCCATCATTAGAACAGGTTTTGAAATAAGTGACAATCCCATGCAAAACATCAAACATTCATATAAACTAGATTTATCACTAAATGAGAACAAATATATGAGCTCGAAGTTAAAGATTATTAACATTGATCAAAAATAAATTGAAAATTTGTTTGTTATGTGCAAGGTCTACCTTAATAGATCTATCAACACATTCCTGAAAGTGGTCAATTAATAAATTTGAAAACAAAAACTCTATAGATTATTTGTTAGGACAATATCCTAATATAGAAATAAAAAATCGCTTAGACTAAAAAAATCGACTAAATTGTCAACATTAGAAAAATAAGTAACCAAATTAAAGAAAAATCGTAATAATTAAAAAAAAAAATCGTAAAAATTTTAAAAATCGAAGAAATTAAAAAAATGCAGAAAATTAAAAAAGTTTTTAATGGCGTTTTCTTTTCTGGCAAAAATGTCACATTTTTTTTCCACTTTGCCCTCAAATTACCTTTTTGTGTTCTTTTCTAAAATAAGGTAAACACTCTGAGAGGGTGCCGTGTTTCTTTCTGAAAATGTTGCCTTATAAAAGGCAAAAAATGCAGCATTTTCTGCCCTCAAAAAATTTACAGGGTTGGATGTTGCCCTGTTTTTTTTTTTTGGTTTATCAATCTCATGTGTATATATTGCAAAGTTTTTGGCGAGAAAATTCTCACCGTGGTAGCAGAGTGATAGTGGTCTGGCTTCTGACACAGAAGATCTCGAGTTCGAACCCATATTGGTATCACATTTTTTTATATATATTTTTTTTTTTTTTTGTTAAATTTAATTTACGATTTTTTTTAATTTGTTTTTGCTATTTAAGAGGGTACCGTGTTTGTTTCTAAAAGTGTTGCCTTATAAAAGGCAAAAAATGCAACATTTTCTGCCCTCAAAAAATTTACAGGGTTGGATGTGCCTTGTTTTTTTTGGCTTATCAATCTCATGTGTATATATTGCAAAGTTTTTGGCGAGAAAACTCTCACCTTGGTAGTAGAGTGGTAGTGTGCTGGCTTCTGATACAGAAGATCCCGAGTTCAAACCCATATTGGTATCACATTTTTTATATGTTTTTTTTTTTGTTAAATTTAATTTACGATTTTTTTAATTTGTTTTTGCTATTTTTTTTTTATTTTTTCTTTTGTAAGTAGTTAATAATGTTTTTAATCTGAAATTCGCTTACAAACAAAATTATGAAAAAAAATGTAATTAAAAAAAATGTATGAAGCTAAATCCAAATTTTTTAAATAATTAAAAAAACAAAAATTAATTATTAAAAAAAACATTAAATTTTTTTTAAAGTTTGCTGGGATTCGAACCCGAACTTTAACAACACTAAAAAAAAGATTTGTTTAAATAAATGTAATATGTGATGAAATTGTGTTCTATTCTGATTGTAAAAAATGCTTCATTTTAATGAGGAGAGGGCAAAATTTGAAAAACTTTGCACATTAAGAAGGCAACACTTTTTTCCAGAAAAGAAAACACCATTAATTACATATATTAATTTAGTTCTGCTAATCCAGTTATATATTGCCCGTCTAATAACGTATTGTATAATAAATTGTAAGAATATGCTGTTTTACAAAAATAATTTACTAACTATACTCAATGTTACAAAACTGGATCACATTATAAGAGATTATAAAAAAATAAAAATTATGTTTTTTCGACCTATAATTGTGCAATGAAATGAAAATTATTCAAGTTCGAGGCCATAATCTATATTTCTATATTTGGATATTGTCATAACAAATAATCTATCTATACAGTTTTTGTTTTCAAATTTATTAATTGATCACTTTCAGGAATGTGTTGATAGATCTATTTCGGGAATTTTCTAGATTCCCATCATTAGAACAGGTTTTGAAATAAGTGACAATCCCATGCAAAACATCAAACATTCATATAAACTAGATTTATCACTAAATGAGAACAAATATATGAGCTCGAAGTTAAAGATTATTAACATTGATCAAAAATAAATTGAAAATTTGTTTGTTATGTGCAAGGTCTACCTTAATAGATCTATCAACACATTCCTGAAAGTGGTCAATTAATAAATTTGAAAACAAAAACTCTATAGATTATTTGTTAGGACAATATCCTAATATAGAAATAAAAAATCGCTTAGACTAAAAAAATCGACTAAATTGTCAACATTAGAAAAATAAGTAACCAAATTAAAGAAAAATCGTAATAATTAAAAAAAAAAATCGTAAAAATTTTAAAAATCGAAGAAATTAAAAAAATGCAGAAAATTAAAAAAGTTTTTAATGGCGTTTTCTTTTCTGGCAAAAATGTCACATTTTTTTTTCCACTTTGCCCTCAAATTACCTTTTGTGTTCTTTTCTAAAATAAGGTAAACACTCTGAGAGGGTGCCGTGTTTCTTTCTGAAAATGTTGCCTTATAAAAGGCAAAAAATGCAGCATTTTCTGCCCTCAAAAAATTTACAGGGTTGGATGTTGCCCTGTTTTTTTTTTTTGGTTTATCAATCTCATGTGTATATATTGCAAAGTTTTTGGCGAGAAAATTCTCACCGTGGTAGCAGAGTGATAGTGGTCTGGCTTCTGACACAGAAGATCTCGAGTTCGAACCCATATTGGTATCACATTTTTTTATATATATTTTTTTTTTTTTTTGTTAAATTTAATTTACGATTTTTTTTTAATTTGTTTTTGCTATTTTTTTCAGTTTTTTCTTTTTGTTAGTATTTAATAATTTTTTAAATCTGAAATTCGCTTACAAACAAAATTATAAAAAAATGTAATTGAAAAAAATGTATGGAGCTAAATCCAAATTTTTTAAATAATTAAAAAAAAAACAAAAATTAATTATTAAAAAAAACATTATATTTTTTTAAAGTTTGCTGGGATTCGAACCCGAACCTTTACAACACTAAAAAACAGATTTGTTTAAATAAATGTAATATGTGATGAAATTGTGTTCTATTCTGATGCTAAAAATGCTTCATTTTAATGGGGCGAGGGCAAAATTTGAAAAATGTCGCACATTAAGAAGGCAACACTTTTTTCCAGAAAAGAAAACACCATAAGTTTTTTAAAATTTTAGCGATTCTTTCAAATATTACAACAACTCTAAATAATTCTCATTTAAAAATACAAAATTTTTTTTTAAACATTTTACTCATATCAGTAATAAATGAGTATAAGAGAGTGAAATACAAGAAGACTCCGTGGCGCAACGGTAGCGCGTCTGACTCCAGATCAGAAGGTTGCGTGTTCAAATCACGTCGGGGTCATTAGAGGGTAAATTTTTTTAAAATTATATTTTTATGTTATAAATTATTGCATTTAATATAATATTTTAATTTTTTTATTTAATTATTTATACAACCTACCACTTTCGTTGCAATAAATTGACTTCTTATGTTTCTGAGCCATAAATTGCACTTTTTCGAAATTAAATTTGAAGAAAATCGATCGTAAAATAAAAAAGATATGAAAATTATGTAAAAAAAAACTGTAAAAAGAATTGAAATATAAAATCATATGAGTGTAATATAATTAATTAATATTACGTACACGTTTTGACTGAATTCTATTTGAGATGACAAAATAGTGTAATAGTTAGAAATATCACAAATATTGCGTTATTATTCGGTATTCGGCATATTTTTACTATTCGGAAGAGCCCCGAATAATAGCACTATTTGGCGGAATTATTCAGTAAAATACAATGTATTTTTTATGGAGATGTTACGAATAGTATATTGAAATCTTCACTGAATACCGAACAGTCGCTAGTAATGGCTACCGAATATTCAATTAGAGGGTTAGTTTTTTTAATATTTAATTTTGTTTTATTTTATAAAATAGTCTATAAAATATAATATATATAAAATTCTTGCATTTTGTAATTAATAATTTTTATCGCCATTATTATGGCTATAAAAATAATTAAAAAAATAAATAAATTGCTGAAAGTGAAATAAAGAATTTTCAAATTTAAAAAAAAAAAAACCAAAATTAAAGAAAAATCGTAAAAATTAAAAAAAAAATCCTAAAAATGTAAAAAAACCGAAGAAATAAAAAAAAAAATGCAGAAAACGGGGACTTTCCCGTTTTTCAGTAAAGGTATATGTGAGTGTTTTGCACTTTGCCAACCATCAATTCTTATTGGTCTTTTCGAGCAACTCTGGGATGCCAGTTTGTAAAAGATGCGATACGCCCAGATAGATTTAAACGATTTAAACAAAACATACGTTTCCAACAATGAAAATCTGGACAAAACCGATAAATCTGCAAAAATTGCTCCATTGAATGATGCCTTAAATATAAAATGTGTGCTAATCTTTCGGTGGGCGCCAGTCTTTGAAAATGTTTACAAGACGAAACCCGATCAGATATGGCTACAAATATTGGGCCATAGCTTTAGCAACAGGATATTGCTTCAAGTGTATAATCATATGCTGGTTCTTCTGCAAACACTAGTGCAAACAGAGAATAAATTGGTTGGAATTCCATTGTAACCAACAAAATACAATCATTATTCGACAATTTAAATTGTAAGTACTTAAAATTCATCATCAGAATAATTAAACTTAATTGTAAACAGAAAATATATAAAATTAACCAAAACACAGTCACATCATTCAAAATATTGGTTTTCCTAATCAATATTGAAAAAATATTATCTTCGGCATTACCTTTACTACCAACAGCCAACCACTTTTCGGAGATTTTATCCCTTGAATAAAATATTTGCAGTTAAAAACGAATATTAATTTCGCCTGCAAAAAAAAAAAACATCTCTCTATCTAAAATATTAATTTTCGGTACCAATTTTAAAATAATATAAAGTTATGGTCACTCTAATAAAATATTAAGATTAGCAACCCAATTTCTGTTGTACATACAAATCTATTTTTAGAGATTCATATTTAAACTTGAAAGAAAAAAAAATATTCAATATTTATTACAAATTAGAAAATACAAATTCATATTGGGTGTGGGCTAGAGGTAAAGTAATTGCCTGACAAGCAGAAGGTCTTTGGTTCGACTCCAATTCGCGGAATAACAATTTTTTGTAATAAAATAATTTTTAAATAATATAAATTTTTGTATAGTTTGTTTTGGTAACTCTTATAAAATATTGAGATCAGCAACCGAATTTCTGTTGTAAAATCTATTTTTAGACATATATATTAAAATTCAAAACGAAGAAACGTGCAAGGTTGAAATTGGAAAACACAAATTCGAATTAAACTTAGGCTAGAGGAAAAGTAATTGCCTGGCAAGCAAGAGGTCGCCGGTTCGAGCCCAGTTCGTGGTATAAAATTTTTTATTAATAAAATAATTTTAAAATATAAAATTTTTTTATAGTTTGTTTTGGTAACTCTAATAAAATATTGAGATTAGCAACCGAATTACTGTTGTACATATAAATCTGTTTTTAGACAAATATTTAAATTTGAAACTAGAAAATATTCAAGGTTAAAAATAAAAAAAAAAAAACATTTTTAAATTGGATTTAGGCTAGAGGTAAAGTAGTTACCTGCCAAACGGAAGATCGCCGTTCCGAGCCCAGTTCAGGGAATACAATATTTTTATTAATAAAATAAATTTTGTTTAATGCATGTGAATCTATTTTAGAATATCATAGTCCATAAACATAAAATATTCAATTGTTACAATAAAAAATCGAAATTTGTAAATGAATGTTGGTTGTTACAATAGTATTAAAATTTAGTAATAGTAACAGTAAGTGGAACCACAAAAATTCGGTTGGCAAAAAATTCTGTTGCAACTACAAAACTGTATTCTGTGTGTGCTAATTATGGTCTTAGAGAGAAAGAGATTATATCAGATCCAACCAAACACAAAGTTACATTTGCTAATTTTGAAGAATTATATTTGCAAACGGTGCCATTCGGGACAATGTGGAGGTAAAATAGAGTTTGATTGCACAAAATGCAACACCCAAAGTTTTGTTTTGCACATTTTCATGCTGACATCTCAAAAAAAAAAAAAAAATAGTAAATCCAAAATATTTCAATAATCAACCACAGATGTGATATTTATTTTTTTATATTTTTTAAATAAAATAGTTAAAAGCGTTGTTTTATGTGAAATTAACTATTTTATTTAAAAAATATAAAAAAATAAATATCACTTCTGTGGTCGATTATTGAAATATTTTGGATTTACTATTTTTTTTTTTTTTTTTTTTGAGATGTCAGCATGAAAATGTGCAAAACAAAACTTTGGGTGTAAGTTTAGTTACCACAAAACTAAAAAAAAAATATGTGCACACAGAAAAAACTGAAATTCTGTTACTACGACTCGCATTCGGATATTACGAATTTCAGTCAGTTCGCACAACTTTATATTAGTTTCCAAAACCATGTTCGGTTAATTCAACAGAATTTTAGTAGCAACACCCAAAACTTTCAGAAATCGAATGTAAATATTATTGTATTTACTGAATTTCTATGTTGTTACCATTAATAGACACTTTTCAATTCGGTTGGCACTTTATTTCTCTGTGTGTATCTTTTGAACCCCTAAGAACGTCATGAAATTAAACATGTAGCCCTAGTGATGGGCACGGTCTTAGTGAGCACTCCTAATTGTTTTCCGATTTTCTACTTCCCCAATTTTCCAGACCCGTTGCCTTGCAATTTCTTCCAAATTTTGAAAATTCTGCAGACTTTTCACCCTCTAACTTTCTTAATAGAAGGGGGTAAAATTTTATTTTAAATTCTTTTTTAAGTAGTCCTATCGTTTCTCTACTCGTCTGTGAAACCCAATTTGCAATTTCTTTAACCCATTAATGCCTGACCCCCGATTCCATTGTCCAATATCGATGAAATTTCACACATTCTTTACTTAAGGTTATGGAAGTTATTTGATATAATTTTCTTTTCGATTTCCCATACTTGGGACTTATGAATTAACCACTGATATAAAATAATTCCTCTGTGGTTTTTTAATTAAATTATTTTGTTATGCTCTTTCATGTAAAACTCTTCATTTTTACTTGAAAATAATCGATATTTCAAGCAAGGGTACTTCATAAAACTGTAAAATACGTATTTTAATGGTCATGTCATGAAATCATACCTGTAGCCCAAGTGAGTGGTCCTACCTAGCTACAAATTTTTTGCACTTTAAAGAATACCTAACACTATTAGCCAACAATAAAGTTTTCCGATGTGTCGCTTCTCCAATTTTTCAGAGGCAATTTCAATTCTTTCTTTCAGTTTTTCAGAATATGTAAATTTGCAGACAATTGATCAGATAATTAATAACCCCCAATTTTACACCAACATTTTCCTAAAGTAGTTTAATCCTTTCTCCACCTACCTGTAAAAATCAATTTGATGCAACTTTTACCTGGCTTTAGCTTTACTTTTTTTAAGATGGCTCCTTTTTGGGTATTTAAATACCCAATAGGCAGGAATGGGTTAACCAAGATTTAGGCACAATTTTCGATGGCTCCGTTTTTGAGTATTTAAATACCCATTAATACCCGTAATGAAATAAAGTTGAAATTAGCATATAAAATGACGACATAAAAATCCTAATCATGCAACTACAACAGGAACAACAATTGTTAAAACAAGCAACCCCTAAGAACGAAGTGAGTATTTAAATACCCATGTCATGAAATCAAACATGTAGTGATGGGCACGAACTTAGTGAATATTTTTTGTTAAGTCAGAGCACTCCTAAGGGTTTTCCGGTTTTGCTGACTTTTCACCCTCTAACTTTTCGAAGATGGAGGTAACATTTTACTTTAAATTCTTTTTTAAGTACACTCAGGGAACTTCTGCTTTAAACATTTTGTAGTTGTTTAGGTTGTAATACAGTTTCTTTATTTTTAATGTAAATGTCAGTCATTTGTAGAACAAATTAAAATATTTACTAACCTTGTAGTTTTTATGATTATACATTCATTTTTAACAGCTGTTTTTTGTTATTTAAAAAAATGGAAAAAAATAAATGTTTGTTTATTTTTTACTAACATGTTTTTCATTTTTACTACAATTGTAAGTCATTTTTTGAACATTAAAAAACAAATGACAATGTTAGTTGATTTTAATGAAATGTAAGTCGTAAGTCGAAATTTTATTTGTTTTCAACTACAATTGCAGTGCTTTCTCTACTTGTCTATGAAACCCAATTTGCAATATCTCTAACCAAGATTTAGACAGAATTTTCGATGGCTCTGTTTTTGAGTATTTAAGTACGCAACAATCCCCGTAATGAAATAAAGTTAAAATTAGCATATAAAATGATGACATAAAAATCCTAATCATGCAACTACAACAGGAACAACAATTGTTAAAACAACAACTGTTTGTTTTTTCGAAAAATATAACAGAAGGATTGACAAAAAATTACTTTTAGCACTATTTTATCCCATTTATATAAAAACAACATAAAGGATGATAAAAGCTAAAACTTCACATTTGTCATCATTGCATTATTACTTTTACTTGTTCTAATTATGTTGCTTGGATCATCAATATTTCTGATAACATCCCGCTTTATATACAAAACCTCTTGACTTTACCAGTGTGTATATTATACATATTTTATTGTTGTAGACCACGCACTGTGGTTCGTTTAAGGATTTTAGGGAATATAAAGTGAATATTACGGTTTTCATACTTATTTTTGTATATTCTTCGACAACATCTGCATGCAACAATATTTTAAAACTTTAGAGGAAACATATTTTGTTTTTCATCCTTGATAATTCAATTCAGACCACTGTAAGTCACCCTTATTTTTTTATTTATATCGTATTTATGACTTTACCACATTTTGAAATATAAACTGGGGTTGTATCATTTCTATGCGTATTTTTTTTTTTTTTTTTATTTTTGTTTGTTTTTGTTGAAAATTGATGTCCTTATTAATACATTTGTTAGAGCATTTGTTAGAACATTTGTTTTATTATTCAAAGAAATGTTTAAGCTGTCATTATTGTTGTTGTTATATCTGTTCCAGTTCTTCCTGCTGTTGTTTTTTTTTGTGTGTAATTTAGTTAAGGACAAATTATAAGCGTTTTAGGCGTCATAACAAAATTTTTAATTTTGTTGTCACCCTTTTTTTCTGGAATCTCCCTAAACATAATAAGGCCGCTATTGTGACATATTTGTTGATAATGTTTTGACATTTATTGACTTTGGGCTTTAAAATAGATGACCTGCTGTTAAGATTTATTGTATTTTAAATAACTTAATTTCAAATATGAGCTACACTAATAGAAAAGAATTAGTAAAAATTGCTAAAACTACTAAAAATTAGTTTAAAATAGCAGTTCACGAAAAACTGCTAAGAATCGCAGATTTTTTTTTTTTTTTTTTTTTTGTCAAATATTAGTAAGAAATGAATACCAAAAATAAATCTATTGAATCTACAAAAACTAAGATATGTTTGATAAAAATTTTAATTGATTGAAATTTAAATATAAATATGCTAAAGTCAGCAAAAAATCTGCTAAATATTAGTAGGACAATTTTTTTTACGTTTGTAATTTAAGAAGAGCACAGGTTTGATTCTTACAGCCGCAGGTTAGACACAAATAATAATACAATTTAAATGGAAAACCACTGATGACGCCTGTCCATAAGAAGGCAGAAACTAGTCTAGTCTGATTTAAAAATTAATAGTGTTTATAATTTTTAGACCTCAACATTTCTTAACCTCAACATTTCAAAATTTTTTTTATTATTTTTTTTTATGCGAATAAAAAATAGCCTTTTTAAAATAAGCAGTTCTGCAATGTTTTAACAAATATTTGTGTTGCATTTAACAAAATACACTGTTATTTTTTACTGTTATTCTGTTTCTAGATGGTCTTAAAACCATTTTCCGACAAAAATGAAGAAAATTCTAGGTGGCGCTTTTTTGCGGCCAACCACAATTTTAAAAATTTGGTGTGTCTTTGTTTAGGGGCACTTTACCGATTTTGATTAATAAAAGTAGGAACGATTCAGATGCGAGAGAAGAGTCTAGAATTTTATTTTTTTGTCAGATACGCCCCCTTTGGAGGCAGCAAGGCTTTAGAGTTTTTTCTTTTAAATCAAATTTTTTTCAAAAATTATTTTCAAGGGATGGGTGCGTATTAATTCACTTTAAATTTGAAAATTACTATATTTCGTCAAAACAAAAACTCTGTATTTTGTCAATTATATGGTCTAATCGACAAGACGTGAGACCAACAATAAAAGTAATACCTTTTTAGGAACAAAAATCTAGGTGGCGCCTTTTTTCGCTACCAATAAAAATTTTCAAAATTTTACCTGTTTTCAGTTTAGGTGCGCTTCACTGATTTTAATTAAAAAAAATGAGAAACAACGCAGATACGTGAGCTAAGTCGAGAATTTTATTTTATGTCAGACACACCTCCTCTGCAGGCGGCAAGACTAAAAAGTTAAGTTTTTAATCTTAAATTTTTTAAAAAAATAATGTTTTAATTGAAAGTAAAAGAACACGCACCCATCCCTGGAAATGTATATTTATATAATATGAAAGAAGATTCTATAAGCTTTCCAATGAGACAAAAAAATTAAATTCTGAGCTCAGGTCATGTATCTAAATCGTTAATGAATTGTTGATAAAAATCGCTGCGGTTCCCCTAAACTAAAGCCTAAATTTAAAAAAAAGCGCCACCTAGATTTTTTTTCGTTTTCTTTGGAAAACAGTCTGTAGACCATCTACAGTTTGGGATAACATGCAAATTTTATTTAAATCGACTCAAACGCGCCTTATTCTAGGGAATTCACATAGACAAGTTAATCTCATTAAATTGGATTAACTGCTTAATCAAGCACTAAACAAGGCGATTATACCATTTTGTAATCTTGTGGAATAACACTTAATCTAACTTTTTATCTTACTACTATTTCTAAACGACTCTGTATTATACTACTAATTGCGTGCAACTCAATAATTTAGGTTCTCAACGCTAAAAAAACATACATTTCAATAACTTTCGCAATTTTTCTATTTTAGAATAGCGTGTTATATGTTTGGATTAACAACACTTTAACCCGTCGAAGTGCAAAATTTAATGACCATAGGGGTATATTTCTAATTGTTATCGTTACGCAAAATTGCGTTTGGGGCTTTCAATTTTTGGATTGCATTTGGTAGTACAAAAATCTCCCAATACTTGAGAGATAAATTCAACATGTACGGCGTGACATCAGCTAACAAATAAATACATGCTAGCCGAAAATTGAAACCAATTTTTTCAGTTTTTACATTTTAGGTGTCTTTTGTACCGGACACTGACGTCTTTCTTTGAATAAAAATTTGCAAACAGTGATTTGTTAATGTTGTAATTCTGCGCAGTTGTAGGTATGTCGCGTTGATGTGCCCTTAACATATAACGAGTACGACCGTCACAAAAGTTGGAAAACATGTGTGTGAATTTTGTTCCAAAGGCAGTTTTTCAAAAGGCACATTCGCTATTTAGTTTTAAGTAAGCCACTTTGCTGCGTGAACTGATTTTTTGTTATTTTTACAACACAAAATCATTGGAGCAAATACAAAAATTATATGGACGTTTAGAAAATTGTGCAAAAATTGCGAAATTAGTTTTTGATTTTTAATCTAACGAACAATGAATGATATTGACAGATTTTAAAAACCCAGAAATAATAGTGTACTGAAAGAATTATCGTTCATGGTATTAATACAGCAATATCATTGCATTTTTTTCTCAGATCCAATTAAGATTTTCATTATATCCAAGAATTTTTATTAATATTAAGAAATTTTTCATACATTCCATAAAATTTCATAGTTTTATAAAAAAATTTATTCAATTTCATAAGTTTTCTCTTCATAAATTTAATGAAAATTTTCTTTAGAGCTATGAAATTAATTCAAAGACTTATTTTTTCATAAAATGTCATTAATTTTCAAACATTCCAAACTTTAGTTTAAAGATTTAATTCTCAAGAGTTTAACATATTTTAAAAATGCTTTATCGTTTCAGTGTAGCCCTGTATTAATTTTGGACTTCTATGAAATTGTTTAAAAAATGATATTAAGCGGTTCATTGACTTAGTTCTAATGCATTTTACAAGACATTCATGCAGAGTTTTATTAATTCAAGGAACTTCTTAATATTAAACAATTTTATTAAGCTATTTCATGAATTCTATAAATGTTTTATTGTCTGAATGATTCATTGGTTTTATGAAGATTTTCATTAATTCTATAAACATTGACTTTAGTGAAACCTGTTTCATAAATTCTTTGAAAAGTTGCAATGGACAAGTTCCAATGACAATTTTAAGTTAAAGCTATGAAGAAATTCATTACCACAATGAAGATAATTCTCACAATTTACTCTTTTGTCTAAACATGTTTTGCTCCGTTACACCAACACTGTTTAGTGAAATTCGTCAAAATTGATATCATTTGTACGCTTTGTTAATGCTTTTAAACAATCCCAGGAGAGCATTAGTAAATTTTAAAAAATAAATATTTTATGGACCAAATGAAATTTAGTACACTCAGGAAACTTATTGCTTTAAAAATTTGTAGTTGTTTGGGTTGTAATACAGGTTTTTTTATTTTTAATGTAGATGTCAGTCATTGTAGAACAAATTAAATTTTTTACAACAAAAACAAACCACATCAAATGACTGTTTTATGATTTTACATTCATTTTCTACAGTTGTTTGTTGTTATTTAAAGGTCTTAATGTTTGTGTATTTTTGTTTTATTTTTTCTACAATTGTTAGTCATTTTTTGAACATTTAAAAACAAATGACAATGTTAGTTGAATTTACTGAAATGTAAGTGAAATTTCATTTGTTTTTAACGTCATTTGCAGTGGTCTTTACCTACATAGTATTCTAAGTGTACTTATTAGAAAGCATCAATCAAAAATTAACTTGTTGAAAATATATGTTCTCTTCAACTAATTATGTTACATTTAAATATAATCACTAAATCAAATTATAATTTTTAAATATCGCGTAAACCGAGATTTTAAGTCACATATTAAATTTTTTGAAACACCACGAAATTTGACAAAGATTTTTGGAAAGCACAAAATAAGGGAGTAAATTTTCATGAAAACGCCAAAAAAAAAATATGAAACAATGTGCGAAGTTTGAGAATTATTTTAAATTTTAAAATTTAAACATCCATAACTTTGCGCTCCTTACAACAAGTGATTCACGTAAACGGATTTGAAGACCCTAAATAGTGATTCATTTTCGTGTGAAAACTTATTAACGTGGCGTGAAGTTAACCTTTAATATAAATATTTTGAAAAATAGCCCTTATGTATGTAACCGAGTAAAAAAATAACGTACAAAATTATAACAAAAAAAAATTTATTTGCGAAAAAAAAAATTATTTATTGAATTAAACCAAAAAAAAAAAGTTAATTGAATTAAAATAATTAAAAAAAAACTTTTTGCTCCTAGCGAGATTCGAACCTGGAACCCTCGGACTTTCAGCCGGACGTTTTCACTTTAAGCTTTATTAGAAGATGAATTTGTTCTAGATATAAATGCACAAAGTAACGTTAGCGGGATATAAACAACATTATTTTGTTGCTATAATTAGAAATAATGTAAACAATCGAAAATAACATATTTTACCGTAAATATATTTAAAATAATTTAAATTGTAAATATAAAAATACCTTTAATAATAAAAATACCTTTAATAACAAAAAAAAAGTATTTCGACATAGTAATTATTTTAAACAAATTTTCATTTTTATATTTTTAATTCACTCAAAGAAATAAACATATAAAAATAGCAGAAAAAAAGTACTAAAAATAAGTTAAAGATGACGTTGCAGAAAAAAACTGAAATTATTAGATTTGTTTACTAAATTTAGTAAAATAAGAACAGCAAAAATAATACTGTTAAATTTACAAAATTTAAGTCATATTAGAGATAAACACTAGTTTATTGAAAATAGCTATGAATTCTGCTAAAATAAAAAAAAAAAACTGTGCTAAATATTTGTAGACAAGATATAGCAATAAAAAAGTGTAATATCAGCAAAATTTAGCTATATTTACCTATAGTTTAGTTGAATGCAAAAAACAGTAAGTTTTGCTAAAAATCAACTGAAATATTTGCTAAAAAATTGCAAACAATTGTTAGTAATTGTTTGAACAGTAAAAACAAATGACAAATGTTAGTTGAATTTAATGAAATGTTAGTAGTCCTTTCTTTAAGTGAAATTTCTTTTGTTTTTGACTACAAGTGCTCTCGTCGTTACCTACATAATATCCTTAGTGTACTTTTTTAAATGGTTTTTTTTTTATAAAATTTTGTAAAATTTAGACTCATTTCTCTACTCTAGTAAGTACATTAGAGATTTTTTTCAACATTCGATTTTTATTAAAAAAAAAAATCGGATATCATTAACCTGTGGTGCGCCGCGTACAAAGTTTTAAATTTTTTTAAATTTTAATAAAAATATATCTTGCGACACATAGTTTTTAATTAATTTTGACATGCTAAGCATGAATACTTATTAATTTTATAAATTTATTTCGGACTAAAGGTTTTCGTGATAATGCGACTTGATTTTTACTAAAAATGGAGTTTTTCTTCCATTCTACAAATTTTTTAAAAATGATCCAACATTTTTTTTAAATTTATTTACAAATATCTCGGAAAAACAGAATATTAACATAGTAAAATTTTTACGCTTTAAGAATAAGTGGACAAAAAATTTAAATTAATTTTAAAAAATATGTTTTGTGATACATCGTCTCTAATTTTAGATATAATTATGATCTATTGAAAGCACGGTTTGTGCAGTATTTGAGCACAAAAACAAAACATTCTAAGATTACTTTTAAAAAATTTCTAGAATAGAGGAAAATATGGCATTTTTAGGTAAAATCAAATCGCAATACCTCGAAAACCGTCAGTCCGGTTTAAAAAATTTCAAAATATACTTGTTCACTATCTGAAAAATTAAAAAAACTGAAAAAAGGGTAAGAGTAGTGTGTTCAGGTGCCGCTACAAATATTTTCAAAAATTAATTTACAGGAAGGTGAAAAATCGAAGCATTTTAATCAAAAACGACACTTTTTCCATTAATATAGCTCGAACGACTGATGCCGGAGAGTGATTCTTAGTGTCAAATATTTGTCGGCCTGAATCTTTAGGTGCAAAAAGTATTTACATGTACCAACGAGTGCTCCCCCTATATAAAAACTTATTTGTGATGCATACAAAAAGATTCGGTTGTAGAACAGAAATTAGAACCTATTGTAATACAGTATAAGCTGCTTTGCAACCTGTTATTTGGATTTTACTATTTTACCGGGAATGCTGATATAGAATTTGTCGGGTGTTACTGGCAAAAGCTTTGAAAATGGTGTTTTTCTAGTGCAATATCAGGAAATTTCTAACAGGGTGTGTTTTTCAAAAATAACAGTGGTTTGCCAGTACTATTTTTTTTGTACTGTTGGCAATTTCTACCTGGGCTATTACGTTTCATAAAATTTCATGGAAATTTAAAAGCTTTCTTTTATTTTTCTAGTATTAAACCTATTGCTACAAAAATACGCACAATATTTAATGAAAATCAAAATTTTAGCCCGAGATGTAAATTTTGCGTTAATTTTTTTACCTGTTAAAACATACAAACTTAAAATTAAAAAACTTTGAAAAATTTTGTAAAAATAAAACCATTAAAACAATATTAAAATAGCTTTTTTTGTTTGAGCTCAACGAATGCAACAATTTTTTCAAACATTAAAGTTCAAAATCTACATAATTCAGAAGGGGAAATCTTTATTCGCAATACAAAATATTTAAAAAAAAAAACCTGTAGCAATTTCACATTTTTGGCGGATTTTTGTATCTTATATTTATCAAATTTTTTATTCTGATTTTAGCGGATTAACTTATTACTTTCGATTAATTAAAATTAAGCTCAAATCTAACTAATTTTTTGTAGATTTAGAAGATTTATTCTTGCTGTTCTTATCTTACTAATAATTTGCAAAAAAAAAAATCTGATACTTTTAGCTGATTTTTCTGCAACTTAATGCATTTGTGCGACATCCCCATATAAAAGTAATGAGTTGTGTAATGGCAATTGTAAGTACTTGTCAATACGTACTATCCACTTATATAACCACGTATATTTTAATGCTTTTCTACACTGGCTTATTTATTTCTCATTTATTTATATTGTTTTATATTTATATATATTGTTTTAATTTAAATAAATATTTAACCCTGAAAAATAGCCATAAAAAAATTTGTATATAAAAAAATAAAAAAAGAAATAAAAAAATAATAAATAAAATAAAACGAATAAAAAATTAACCCTTTGATTACCCTTGCACACTACAGTGTACACTAGGGTGGTCTTTCGTTGTATGGGCAAAAAATAAAAAGGAGATTTTGACTGTACCCCCCCCCCCCCCTTAAAATATTTGTTAGGGTATCAAAATACGCCACGCAAAAAATTAACGGGAAGATGTCCCGCATCGCCCTTGAAAATCGGGCCCTTGGAAAAATGGGCATAATTTAAAAAAAATTACAAATTTTTTTTTCTTCAAAATTAAAAAAATATAAAATAATTTTTGTGTTGGGTTTATTCATAACTACTCAGATAAAAAATATTACTTTCCCAGAAAATCGCTAACTTACCCTAACTTTGTGTCAAAAAAATTAATAAATATTTTTGGGGTACCTCAAAGTGACTTTTTTGCATTTTTGAAAATTTTATTCAACAAAAATCAAAAACCTAGTGTTTGCTGTCAAGTATTTCATTAAACACATATCACAAAGTGCTTTCTTTTTACGTTCTACAGGAAAGTAAATCGAAAATAAAAATGGGTATGTGAAAGTTAAAGCACCAAAAAGTCGTATTGATTTTCCACTTTCATGGGAATGTGAAACATAGGATAGAGGTGATAATAAATTTTTTGCTTGTCGTTTTTTGTCCAGAAATGTTCATCTATTAAAAAAAAAATAAAAATAAAAAAAAAAAAAATCTTGGAAGGATTTAGAAGTCGCATTCGGTGCAAAAGGTTTTTATTTCAAACTGACCTAAAATAACGTTTTTTATTATCAGTACAATATTCCCCATAGCGTAGTGCCTGTTAAATTTTTAGTCAAAAAACAGTTATATGCCTAGTATACACCTATATTTTGATAAGAGCAAAAAAGCAACCTTGTGGAGAAAGAATCGGAATATACTTTTATTTTCCATATAAGAGTGGGCCAGTCTAAGGTACACTCATAATAATCCATTATTAAAAAACTCGAAAACTGTTGTTCATATTACAAAAGTTTCGCTTGTACGCTGATAATATTCCATGCGTAAAATTACGAAAATATGTCAAAATAACGAAATTTTTTGTAAAATATACTAAAATTTGAACATTTTACTAAAGTTTTTGTAGTTTTGACAATAGTTTCGTATTTTTTTGCATGGAATATTATAAGTGTATTGACACTACGAAAAATTTTGTAATATCCACAAATGAGATTTCGCTGCCAATAAAACATTTTATTTGTATATTTTGCGAATTTTTGTAAGAGCAAACAAAAACATTTGTAAATATGCACAACTTTCGTTAAAATACAAAATAATATTGTACATTTTCTTATATTTTACTATTTTATTTTTGTGTTATTTACGAAATTTTTGTAATGTTACAATTTTTTTGTACTTTGTGTTAATAATATTCTACGAAATCGTGTTCGTATAAATTACAAAATCTGTAAATTAATAAAATTCGTTATATACGGAAATTTTTGTATAAAATTATATAAAATTTACGAAAAATTATTTTGTATTTTCAAGCATGGATTATTATGAGTGTAGAAATATACGAAAAAATTGTCAAAATAATGAAAAATTTTGTATAAAGAACGAAATTTTATTTATTTAACGAAATGTTTCGTTATTTTGACAAAAATTTCGTATTTTTATGCAAAAATTATTATGAGTATAATATTTTAAATGCTAGACCGTTTTTCATCTAAAGCATATCCGTATTGGATATCTTAATTATTATTTTCTTGAGTTCTTTGACTACATGAAAAAGTACCTGGTACATTTTTAAAAAAATTAGTAAACTAAACTAATAGTAAAATAATGTCTACTTTTAATTGTTTAGACGATTTATATCGAACAATAAAATGTTGTCAGTTGTTCATTTAATTCATTAAATTTATGACAATATTTTCCGTGTGTCTGTCTATCTGTGTCTCACAGTCGGTAATGGCACATGTTCAATTTATTTGTTGTCGAGTAGTACTTTTTTTTTTGTTTTCAACATTTACCATATAATTATTATTTTGTATGTCTGCACTAGAGAGACTTTGGTTAATTCATATGAATGACTGACTCTAAAGTCTTGAATTATTTATGAGTTTTTAATTATAAGGCGTTGAATGACGCCTGCCAGTAGTTTGAAAATGTCTAACCATAAACGGGCAGTACCATCTAAAATTATTGAGGTTTTAAGGTATAAATAAGAATTTGAATATTAATTTGAGTGTTGCTTATGTACTGACAAATGTTATTGGGAATTAAATGGTCAAAGTAGTGAATATTAAATATTATATCAATTTATAGACAATTTAAAAAATCTGCAAATGTTTCATAACACAAAAGTACTCGTACCAAAAAATTGTGACATTACAAAACTTTCCCAAATAACATAAAAACAAAATTGTAAAATATAAGAAAATGTACAAAATTATTTTGCATTTCAACAAAAGTTTTACATATTTACAAATAGTTTTTTTTCTTTTACAAAATTTCGCAAAAATGTACACATGCAATTTTGTTATTGGAAGCGACATATCATTTGTACATACTCGTATTGCAAAATTATTCGTACTGCCAAAATAACCAAAACTTTTTAATATGAACAATAGTTTTCGAGTATTTTACCAATGGATTGTTATGAGTGTGCTGGCCCACGCTAATATGGAAAAATAAAAGTACATTCCGATTCTATTTTCACAAGCTTTCTTTTGTGCCTCTTATCAATATATACGTGTATACCAAAAATTGGCACAATCGGACATTATTTAGAGGTTTCTATAAAATGCGACTTTTGGGTTTCGTGTAGTGTTGCTAGATGGCCTTGATAGCGCTTGATTTTCAAAAAATGCTTGTCAAGAATCAAGAAAAAATATGTTTGGCAAGTTTTTTAAGCCACAGTTCGTGACAATATAGAACAAACAATATTCGAGCTTGTAAATCTATTATATCCCAGCAAAATCCACTCATTACCAAATAATGGGTAAAGTAATTTATCGCTATAGGGCTTCACGCATTACAATACACCTTACTTCACTGGCGAATTGTACACGCGATGAGCCTAAAAGTAATGAGCATACTCATTTCCTAGTAGGGGGTAAAGTAACTGCTTACTTATTTGGTTTCCGGGGTGGGAAAAGTAATGTGTCTATGAATAGATTTTCATAAAAAAAAAATTATAAAAAAAAATCATTACAAATATTTTTTTTTAATTACATAAATATCGTGGTTGCACTGAGATTCGAGTCTGGAGTTTCTGGTTGTTAGGCGAAAACTCTACCAACTAAGCTATCGTCACATACAATAATGGGTAGCTTAAAGTCCCAGCAAAATTTTTTAGAACAAGTTACCTCTGAACCTGTTCTAGAAAAGCTTCTTTTACCACCGGTTACATGGAACGGGTTCTAGAACAGGTTCCAGGAAGTCGAAATGTAAGGTGTCACTGACCCAGAAACAGTTCTATAAACAGGTTCTAAAGCAACCTGTTCTTGTTTGGAGGTAAAGAACCTATTGCAAATAGAACAAACTCCATATAAAAAGAACCAGTTGCGGAACTGAAATTAGAACCTCCCAGCAAAATTTTTTAGAACAGATTACCTCTGAACTTGTTCTAGAACAACTTCTTTTACCACCGGTTACATGGAACCGGTTCTAGAACAGGTTCCTGAGAGTCGAACTGTAAGGTGTCACTGTAAGGTGTTGCAGAACAGAAATTAGAACCTGTTATAATACAGTATATGTTGTTCTGCAAGGGTGAATGCAATAACCCCCAATGCCGAAATGAAATAAGCCCCACCAAATTTATAAAAAATTTAAAGTGGGGCTTATCTCATTTTTGGTGGGCAAAGTTTTATTGTAATACGTGGGTATTATTTCATTTTATTACTCACCACATTTGGTGGGGGTTAATTCATTTTCATTGGTGGGGATTAATTCATTTTGGTGGGGTTTAATTCATTTTAATTCTAATATCAATTCTTGGTTTTTGAATTAATTCCTACTTTTACAGTACTAGTTTTATTTTGTAAAGGTGATATTAGAAAGTACGAAAAAAGAATACGTTATTTCAATTAAAAAAACACATTTCTTCTTATTAAAAATCCATTCGTGCCCATATCACCAGGTTCCTTAGTTGGTAAAAAACTAATAATTTGCCCTTTTACAGAATGTTGACATAAAGGTGTATCCATATTTTAGAAGGACACGTTGGGGTCCAATAACACCAACTGAAATAATACAAAAATGGAAATGAAGTCAAATTCACAGGTTGACTTTATTTCCAACAAAAATGGAAATAAAACCAAGTTGGCTATATTTCCTTTTAAAGAATATCGTGTTATCCAATTTAAATCAATATTCCATTTATTTAATCTCAACGTGAAAAAAAAAAATTTAAAAAAAAATGTTTATTGTTTTGTGTCGCGGGCAGGAAAACTATATTGAGCGAAGCCACCTGCCGCGTCCTACTGGAGGAAAAAACCCCTAAGAACGGCCGCAGGCCGCCACACAGAAAAACTTAAGCTTGCGAAGCCATATTTAATTATTTGCCTCGTATTGACAAAATGTGCCAACTTTGACCCCTTATATCTTCTTTATTTAAAGGGTTAAGAGGTTAAGTTATATCTTAAATGAAATCAATTACATGAAGTTTTTGTAAAAGTTTTATTTTATAAAATAAAAATATAAATAATGTAAAGTGGGGCTTATCTCATTTTCGGTGGGCAAAGTTTAATTTTAATACGTGGGTATTATTTCATTTTAATGCCCACCAAATTTGGTGGGGGCTAATTCATTTTCATTGGTGGGGAATAATTCATCTTGGTGGGGATTAATGCATTTTGGTGAGCACAAATTCGGTGGGGCTTATTTCATTTTCGGTGTGCACAAATTCAGTGGGGCTTATTTCATTTCGACGGTGGGGGTTATTTCAGTGGGGGTTATTTCATGCACCCGTTCTGCAACCAGTTATTTAGATTTTACTATTTTACTGGGATGTAAATGAATTATTGTGCTTCAAGTTTTCGTTTGTAATGTTAAAAATATATACCTTACCCTCATGATTACAAAAAATCACAAAGTAATGTGTCTAAATATAGACTTTTAAAATTTTTTTTTAAATATTACTTTATGTTTTTAGCTCATGCATTATGTAATTGAAGATCGGTAAGTCATTATTTTACATTTTGAAATAATGTAAAATGGAATGATGTATCATTGCCATATAACCTGTGAGTGTCCAATTATTGGTAACTCATTACTGTATGTTTTAAAATAATGTTGCAGGAGTATGCATTACAATGTAATGAATTCTGTAACTAACTATTGGTAACTCATTACTCTATGTTTGGAAATAATGCTGAAGGTAAGGAGTATGAATTACAAATTAATGCAGTATGTAACCCATTCTTGGTAACTCATTACTTTTTGTTCCCAAATAATGATACAGGTAAGGAGTATACATTACAAGATAATTTATAGCGCCCATTAGTTACGCCCATTACTTTATCTCGCCCATTACCAAAGTTTTCCTGGAATATGAATTTCACCCTAGCTAACAATGCAATACAAAAAGAATGAATCACTTGCAATTTCAAAGTGAATTAGTTGAACTATTTTAATTATTTATGTACAAAATATAATAAACATTTTATTGTTTCCCCAGCAAAACTTTCTATTACCCTATAATAGATTTGGGAATAAGAAATTAAGGTCGGTAACTAGTTACTTTTCTATTACAAACCCTACTATTTTAATAAGGTCATGTCCATTCTGGTAACACCTTAAAAAACACATATTACATCGAGTATAAATGTAATAAGTGGTTTTTGTTTTTTTTTTTTTGGAAAATTTAATTTTCAAAAAGTTATCGCTTACACCCAGGGTGGTGTAAAAGTGAAAAATGCATTCAAAAATTGTATTTGCATTATAAAGGCATTTTGGAATAAAATTGTTGTTCTTTAATTACAAATGGTAGACAATTACAAAAGTGTACAATTAAAGCTTTCGTATGATTTTTAAATCTTTGAAATAGTCCATCTACTTTACAAAATATGGCTGTTCAAATATTCACTACTTTTAAAACTTTTCGGATTTTTTAAAAACAGAAAAATGTCAACAAAAACCGTTAGTTTACAAAATTTGAAGAAACTGAAAACGGTAGTAACTAATAGACGTCCTAGAGAATACGTATACAAAAGGAATTTAGATAACCCCAGTTCAGATTTTGTCCGATCTATCATGGAATGTACGATATTTATGAAGGTTTTTAATAAATATGATGAAGCTATTCCTTCGAGTGTACTTGCAGTTTTTCTGTACATATTTCTGCAATTGTCTTTTATGTGTTAAATTTGTGTTGAGTGATTCCTCGTGACTAATTGACTAAAACTGACTGAAAATTTTAAAAATTTAGGTGCTTCTTAATGATGCTGATAAAGTAGTTTTTTTTCACTAATTATAATAATTTAAAATAATAAAGTTCACTTTGTCTATCACATTCACAAGTGAAGAGCCTTAAAAATAGATCATATGCAATAATAAATGAGGCATTTGCAATTGTTGTCAGGCTAGAGTAACAAAAAAACTAAAGAAAAAGTTGTTTAACAACGACAGCAACAATTGCTGATTGTCGCAGCTGTCAGAATTTGGCATTAACAACATCTACATATATGCAGCATGCGAGCACACACATACACCACAGACAGATCTTTCAAAGAAGCAGAAGAAGAAAAAAAGACAGAGCCTCAAACTCAACAACATGAAAGATGTCTATTAATAATAACTCTACAATAACTTGAAAGACATATTCACAGACAACAAAGCAACAGTACTAGCAAATGAACTTGGTTTGAGATAGATAGTAATCAACAACATGAACAGCAACAACAACTATAGAAGCGGCAACAGCATGACAACAACTAAGCAAAAGCGTGATCATCAGTAGCTATAATATCAGCAAGCAACTACAATATAATATGATCAAAAATTATTCAGAAATTAAAATAAATACCCATAAAATTCCAAGTTATGGACAATTATTTTTAACAATATTTGTTAATTTTTTCCTAAACTAATGTAAACAGGGCGTATGAGTGTTGCGTGGAAAAAACAACACTCATAAGTCTTGTTATACCCTCCACATACTGCACAGTGCGATGTTTCACAAATATTTTGGAAATCAGGCACTGATTGCTTAAATTGCAAAATTTATCCGTATTTGAGAAGCTAAGTTTAGCATTTTGCAATAACCTGGTCCGGTTTTTTTTTTGTCAATGAAAAAGGCAAAGCTTTACCTTACTATTGTTTTATTAAAGCTGTTTTGGTCAAAATACACTACAACCGGTAACTTCAATCGCTAGTGGGGAAAAGAAGATCCACTTCAAAATGTTTTTTTCTTATTTTTCCTATATCGATTGAGTGATATTCCAAATGTTTTTTTTTTATTATTTGGGACACCCTATTGTCCATATTCAAAGCGATGTTAAAAAAGTCTAATGCTATCCTATTTAAAATTAATTGGAGGACCTTTGCCCGTTTTTTATTTTCCAAATTCGGGGGTGCACTCTGTGAAAATATTGGTTAAAGCTGAAATTTGAGTAAAAAAATGGTCGAATTCGGAGGGGAATAACAACCAAGTGGGGTATATAATTTTCATAAAATGGAACTATATGCAGTAGTCCTTAAGAGAAACATAAACAATATATGTGTTCCGGAAGAAACTGTTTTCCGGAGGCTATAGAGTCTTGCTAACTTTTTGGCCAACAATATACTAAAATCACGTTTTTTTTTAATTTACAACTTTATAAGCATTTTATTTTAAGCGTGAACAAGATATTGCATAAAAGTTTTTTAATTACATAATTTGTTATTAATATTACCAACACTTATAAAAGTAATAAGACTTGATTTGCCTTTTCTATTGGCAAAAAATATAATAATAATGTAATATTTTGATTTTCAAATACGGATAACTTTTGTGGTTTAAGAGATAACCCATATCAGTAACCATATTTATAGTTTGATTACAGAAATGTTTAATTTTTCAAAATCGGCGGATAAATACAAAATTGACAAGATCTCAAAATTTATAAATACCGGAGGTGTCCTACTTTAGAGTTTAATTGATCAGCGCCTGACAGATCTAATGGGCCCTTCTTTGAAACTTAAGCTTGAAATTATGTTTATGATGGATATCCGATCATGGTAATCCGAACCGCCAGTAGGAAATGGTTGAATTATTTCCAATATATTTATGATACACCCTACTGTGCACTGCATATAGTTATCACAAAAATTTTGGAAATAATCCGGCCATTTTTTAATTCGTGTTAATTCCGATCGAACAGGCATTTATGACATAATATCGAGCCCAGTCATTAGTGACGTAATCTTGAGCTGTAGTTTTGATGTTTATCCTCCCAGATCACATTTTTCATAACAAATTATGAGTGCATGCCATTTTTTTGTTTCTAATCGGAATTAAACATTCTTATAATCTACTAGTAGAGACCAACTACTACGGTCTTACTTGTGTCCGCAGTCTTCTATAGTTTCCGAAATATTCCCATTTGAAAAATGTGAATTTTCAAATTTGGTCCAACTTAACGAATACCGGGACGAAATTGTGGCAATTTTATGTTTTAAATATTTGTTATTATACCAATTAAATTCTTGATTAAATAAAAAACAATGTATTCAATACATTCTTCCACTCAGAAACTACATTCCCTTAAAGTAATAATTAAAAAAAAAAAAAAAAATTTGCAATTTTTTCCCCAAAAAGAACTAACATTCTTTTGCCTCCAGATAAATATTTTCTTTCAAAACTTATAAAGTATGTATACTATTCTGAAAGGAGTATAAAGCGAATTGTGTTAAAGATCCCATTTTCGGAACTTTATTTATTGCTGAATTGTTTATAGCAAATCATGAATTCCATATCGTTGACTTTAAAGTCTATTTAAGTCCAAAACATCACTGGATATGTCTATTAATAAATCATATATTGAATATGCAAAACTTACATTTTAAGAAAAACCGTAATTTTTACATTCCTAATAGGATCACCCAAGGTTCTGTTCCACCAAGTGAGCTAAATGGAATTCTTGTTTAAAATGTCGTAATCTGCAGTTAATTTCCATTCCAAAAATCTATGAAAAGCTACAAAATTTAATCTTAAATGTCTCTGCATATAAAAATAATAATGCGATCCATTTAGCACTTCCACACAATAATAGTAGTACTGATCTTTACTGATCACTCAGCATTGCAACTAATTATATCTTTAACTGCGGATGAACCTGTCAAAAGATATAAAATTTTAATATCTTCACGCATAGACCTGATGAGATTTGTTTTGTCGTATTTCCTATATTTCTGAATGCACACCAATCGATTTGATCTCATTTTATAAGTTTAATTGTCATTTATATGCCAATATAAAAAATTTGCAGTTACGTTGACTCTGAAAGCTCAAAAATGAAAAATCTCTTAAATTTAAATTTATCGAAAACACACGTAACTGATTTTAGAGAGCTACCTATTATTCCTAACTGTGGGCACATATTTTTTGCAACAATTAGGAGATTATGCAACTTCAGGATTATCATCGACCAACATTTTTAGGCGATTTTTATTAGAATTAGTTGCCTTAAAAATTATTCTACATTGTTCCTAAAATGGTTTCAGCCCTGAATGAATCATACGGATACGTAAATTTTCCCACATGTAAAAAAAGTACCGTAACTCTGTAAATTTTCAACTGATTTTTACAAATGAGTGCTCATTTTACTCAGAAAAACGCCAGCGTTATGAATGTTGGTATTTTAAAAGATGTAGATGCTGAAAAAGTTAAAAAAAACTGAAAATTTTAATTATAATACATAGAAAAAGTACCATTGCTTTGTCATAGGAATTTTAAAAAATTAAGGCTAATTTTACTCAGGAAAACAATATGTTCACTCAGAGAAAAGAGCATGAGTTTAAGAGCATCATGTTATGATTACAATGTCTAACAATCATAATATTATCGGATCAATTATATTATGATTCTAGATGGCAATGAAATCGTCTTCCGGAATCATAATATGAACAGCCAGAATCATATGTCTGGTAATTACACAGAGAGAAAAATTTAGCGATTTGCCAACTAAAATGCGGTTACTACGACTCAAATTCAGTTACTACAACTGAAATCGGTTGGTTCAACTGAATATTGGTTTTCACAACAAAATCCGGTTAATACAGCTGAATTTTAGTTGCAACAACCAAAATAATTAGAAATCAAATTTGAATATGTTTGTACTAATCGAAGTTATTGGTTGTCAACACTAAAATACAATTTTCAATTCGATTTACAGTTTACTTCTCTGTGTGTAGGATCATACTAAGGTAATTTCATGTCCGCAATCATATTCAATCATATTTTTTCTCTGCGTATTTATGAATATTGTTGTTTTAAAAGAAGATTAGAAAAGACCCTCGTTAAAGTTGAAAAAGTTAAAAAAACTAAAACTTTTAATTATTATTAAAAAAATCTCTTCATACTTGTATTTACGTTAATAATATAAAAAAAGTATATCGTCACCTAAATGCAAAAGGACGCAACTAACATATTTACTGTTTTACAGGAGAAGCAAAAAATGTCAACAGATATTTTAACAACATCGATAATAAAACTGATAATCATTGAACCAAACAATTTTTTTGACAAATCTAGTTGGATGCAGTGCTTCGTAATCAGTCAATCCTACTTCAATATTGTACAGGGACAACGAAAAAATGCGCGAAAACAGAACCATATAAGATACGAACTTTATTTATAAAACCGTTATTTTTTGTCGCAGAAGTTAAAAATTGTGTGAAGCATGAATTTTGGGAAACTTTTTTTTTCTTTAAAATACCGTTTCATAATGCAAATCGAATAACCTTTCCGTGCTAAGTCCGAATTTGGTTTCCAAATTTTTTTTGTGTAAATTGAGGTTAAAGTTAAGAAAAATTTAACTTAAATTTGAATCGCACATGCGCGGTTTAAAGAATTACGGGGTCAAATCTCACTATAATGATATACATTACTTTAATGAAAGATATTAGCATATATGTAAATATTAAATCGATCGGACAATATTTTTACTCTCTATATCAATTTGTTCTCCAAAATAAATAAAAGTAAAAAAAGAATACAGCACAAAATTATTATTAAATTAAAGAATTATGGTATCAAATATGCCGTGAATGGTAGAAAGTCATCATTACTGTTATTATGTGAAAGCGCTAAATGGATCGGATAAACGTTTAATTCTCTACAATATTTTTTCTCCAAAAATCGCTAAAAGGCTAATTTCAAATTAAGCCGCACCCGCAGCTTCAAGAATATTTTGAATTGCAGATATTATCATAACAATCGTTATGTAAATAGATCGGATTTTATTTTTTGTTTTTACATCACTTTTAGCTCCACAGTGTGCTGAAAATCAAACTTTAAATTGATTGGCAAATCCGCAGTTTAAAGAATTATAGGCGGAAATCTGGCATATATGATAGAGATCACTATTGCTATTGTTTTCTGTTAGTGTTAAAAGGATGGGAGTATCCCTTTCGTTTCTATATCACGTTTAGCGCCAAAAATCTATGAAAAGTTACAAACTTTAAACTTAAATGACTCCTGATACCAAAATACTAATATGATCCATTTAGTACTTACACACACACACAATAATATTAGTAATGCCATTTACGCGATCGGTAATCGGTACAATTGCACCAAATTATTTCTTAAACTGCGGATGTGACCTTAAAAAATATAAAATTTTAAGTTCTTCACGCATAGACCTGATGAGATTTGTATTGTCATATTTCCTATATTTCTGAATGCACACCAATCGATTTGACCTCATTTTATAAGTTTATTTGTCATTTATGTGCCAATATAAAAAAAAACGCAATTTCGTTGAGGCTGAAAGCGTAAAAATGAAAAATCTCTGAATTTTCTATTTAATGAAAAAACAGAGTTACAGATTTTCTAACTGAGGGCACATATTTTTTTCAACATGTAGGAGATTTTTCGACATCAAGATTATCATCCCCCAAAGGATTTAAGGTATTTCCTTTATACTGAAAAAGTTATATCTAAAAGAGCTGAAAATATTTTAAAGTTACAAGCAAAATTATGGTAAATTAAGGTGATTTTAATTGACTGGAACACATTAACAGTATAAATATTAAAATCAAGGAAGTTCGCTTGGTCAAAATCGTTGCCTCAAAAGTGATGATACCATCAAACATATAATATATTGTTCTTAAAATGGTTTAAATTTTGAGCTACGTAGATTTTCAGATATATAAAATTCGTATTTTTTTTTAAGGTTTTGATGTTTTTTATCGAACCAAAATTACGTAGAAATATGGAAATATTCAATATTGAACATTTTACAAACTTTTACGAGTTACAAGTCGAAACCTTCTGATAATAAACATCTAAAACTTTTCTAATAAATAAAAAAAAAGTTTTATTTTTGAGTTGAATTAGTTCAATTCTTCCAATTTTGTTTTTTACTTCTTATCGGGCAAATAAAACAATACGGGTATAGCGTTGATCTTTTCCTTCAACATTTGGGTAAATCTTCTACCCCTTCTACATTGGTTCCCTGAAGATTTTCAGAGACGCGAAATGAAACATGTAAATAAACATTGCACGATTTTTTGTTTAACAAAAAACAAATGATCTTGAACTTGAGTAATCTTGCTCACATAATAAATAAAAAATGATAATAAAACAAAATTTTGCCGAGTTCTAGATAAATTGAATTCTCTAAAAATTCGGAACTAGTTATGAGTTTTTAAAACAAATAAGGTGTCGTCAAAATGATAAGGCCACTTGCATTTGTGTCGTTTATGGAAAAAAAAGAGTATTGAATAGTACCGATACTTAAAAAATTTGTTGCTCAAGAGCTGTTTATATAAACATCATTTGCTCTCATTTATTTACCGTTAGTTCAAATTAAAAATCAAAATGTGAATAAAGTTAACTTATAAATGCTTCAAAATGATAAGGTCAGTGCTAATAAATCTGCAATCGTAACGTGTTGTTCTTTTTGTGAATTTTTTTTTTTGTGTAATATTTTATTTTAGACAATATGGGACGAGGAAAACCTTTACCTGAACTTGAAAATGGTCAGATTGACGCATTTTTTTTAGCAGCAATTGGGAATGCGAGAAATTGCGTGGAAATTGGGTCGTTCGCTTTGTGTAGGCACGATTATATAACGTTTGGTGAATGAAATCCGAACAACCATAAAAATAAAAAATACATGTGTTTATAAAGTTTTTTTGTTTTAATTTTTATTTATTTTATATCTACAGGTAATAAAGAAATTTACAAAAAAAAAATTTGCCCCGTACCGATTAGCTTTCCTAATTTTTGCTGGTAGTTCATTCATTGACCTCTGAATGCCCTCTGTATTAATGGTTTTTAGCTCCTTTTTTATTTTTAAAATTAGGCAATCTACATTTTTGGCCCTGTATCCATTTTCGTATACTTTTCTCTTCAAATTGGCCCAAAAAGTTTCAATAGGTCGCAGTTGAGGAACATTCGGGGGGTTCATTTGCTTTGGGACAAATTCTATTTTCTGGTTGCTCAAATTCTGTATTGTGGCGTTGGCGTAATGTGAGGATGCCAAATCGGGCATTGACAGCTAACCCTCCTTTGAAAAACACTGGATCACTGATACCACGCTCACTAATGGCTAACCATAACAAAACTTTTCCAGGAAACTTGGTCTTATGAATAAATTTCGATTTATCGGGGGCTTTGTGACTGGAAGATTCAAAATAATGTTTTGACTGCCATTCATTGCCTTCGACGGTGAAATATGACTCGTCATCCATCACGCATTTGTACTCTGATGAGCAAGAAAAATAATTTTTAGAAAGTTCGCGTAACCTGCATTTAATAACATTTTGTTGTTTTTCTGTAGTAAATGGTGCTGTTTTTTTATTCTTTTTCTCAATTCCCATGGATTCTAAATATCTTTTAACAGTATTTTTGTCACATTTATATTTTTTACCCAATTGACGGTACGATTTGGCACTACGGCCTGCTGTTTCAGCTTTAAGCTTTGCCCGAACTTTGGAGTCTTGTAAACTGCATTTCTTACCCGATCCAGGTTTTCTTTCAACTGATTTATTATGCTCAAATAAATTCATTATGTTATAGATAAAAGTTTTTTAAACCCCATATCTTTAAAATGCTTAAAAACTTCACTTTTTGTTTTGTTCGGATTTTCCTCACAAAACTTGCAAATTAATTTGCGACGGTTTAACTCGTTGAGTGACATTTTTTAACTAATATGCAACTAATGCATGTGTTCTTATTTTTTGCTTAATAACTATATAGTACAGTTATATTTTCCGTTAACATTTTTGTTGTAAACATCATGTGTTTTTTTTTAACAACAGTGTTACACTTGTTCGGATTTCATTCACCAAACGTTAAAAGATCTCAAATATTATGTTAAAAATAAAAGCTCTGGTCGATCAAAAGTCCTTTCAGAGCGTAAAATTCTTCAAGTTTCCAGATTGGCTTCAAATACTGTACGCAGCGCTAATATGATAAAAATGGAATTGAGTTTGAATGCGTCGACAAGTACGGTTTTGAGAGTCATTAAAGCACAGACCCACATTATCCGAGCTAAATTTAAGAAAGCTCCATGTTTGAATGACAACCATAAAATTAAACGCTTGGAATTTGAGAAAAAACACATGTCAATTTACTGGCATCAGGTACAAATTTTAATAGTTTTAAAACTAACTGGCAATAGGTACCAATTTCACTAATTTTAAAATTTGTTGTTTTGAAATTTGTTTTTTCTAATGAAAAAATTTAATCTCGATGGTCCAGATAGTTTAAGAGACTATTGGAGAGATTTGAGAAAGGAACCCAAGTATTTCTCAAAGAGAAATTTCCGCGGTGGTTCCCTAATGGTTTGGTGTGCGTTTAGCTCAAGTGGAAACCTTACTTCAGCGTTTCCTTCAACTAGAATGGATAGTATGGAGTACCAGCGAGTGCTTTCAAATCATTTGTTGCCATATCTGGCCACACATTGCGAAAAAAATTTATTTTCAAACAAGACAACGCTACAATCCATGTAAGTAGATCAAATAAGGCCAGGTTTGAGGAACATAGAGTATATGTATGTTATGGAATGGCAGGCACGTTCACCAGATCTTAATATTATGGAGAACATGTGGAGACTGGTTAAGCGTCAAGTTTATGCCAAAAAACAGCAGTACATTTCGGTAGGAGCGCTAAAAGTGGCAATTTTGAATGCTTGGGCTGATATAAGACTAGAAACACTACAAACTGTGATAAATTCTATGCCCAATTGCATTTATAAAACAATAAACAAAAATTGTCTATAAATTGAAAAAATCGAGGTATGTTGTTTTATTGAAATTAAATTAAAATGCACTGACCTTATCATTTTGACGCATTTCAAAATGCACCTTATTGATATTTTGATTTATGATTTGAACTTATGATAAATAAATGAGAGCAAATGATGGTTATATGAATAACTCTTTGTATTTTTGAATAAATAGAACAAAATATAGGTGACCTTACCATTATAACGAGCACCTTATATATAAATTTTTTTAAGAATTTTCAATTAAATAAAATATTTATATAGTCAAATTTCAATCATATGCAAAAAATTAGTTAAGTAATAATAAATAATATACTAAAAACGAATTTTTAGAAAAAATTTCAAAAGTTGTTACACTTTTTTTTGTGTTTTAGGAGAAAAAATACTGTCGGTTTGTCACTGCTGCAATATTGGCTCAAAATAGTTTGTAGTCTGAATTAACTGAAAATGTAATTTACTATAAATGATAAATCACTTAAAAGTCGCCTTACTTTTCATTTAAATCAAATGTTTCTTGTTACATATTTTTAAATTTAAATATAATATTTATCAGTTTCTTGTAATTTGATTTAAAATGATTTTGTATATAAACAAAACATTTTAGTAAAAAAAAAACAGACACAAGTTTTCGGTGTATTGAAAGTGTTCAATTAATAAATTTGGAAACAAAAACTCTATAGATTATTTGTTAGGACAATATCTTTATAAAGAAATTTAGAGTATGGCCTCGAAAATTAATAATTTTCATTTTCATCGTATAAATAAATATTTAAGATATTTATTTAAAAAATAATTATTAAACTATAAAAAGTAAGCTACGTAATACTCTGAGTGTACTCTTCCTGTAGCAGGGCAGTTGGCTTGAAAAGAATCATATGTATTTTTGGTCGTATTACTCCCTGACATGGTACCTTTTGGAATTTTGCCTCCAACGTGATAAAATATGTTTTAAAAGGGGTAGAAAGTCTTACCCTTAACGGCATATAGAAACCGCTAAATCTAGAAACTTGAAATTTGAAATGTATGTTTCAGATCCCGCGTAGCCATCCGTTTAGACGGAATTTTTGAAATTTCCTATGGGGAGGGGCAAAATGAGAAACAGCCTCCTCACTGCCGGATAGCCCACCCCCTTTTGACTAGAAAGCTAAAAGTGCGAATATGTGTTCCATCGAATAAGACCTAACTCACAGATATGATATTTTTGGATTTAATATGACCTTACTGACTGACATGATATTTCTGCTGTCAAGGATAAGACTTCCCTTAACTCTCAAGTCCCGCGTAGACATCAACGTTGACGGAATATTTGAAAATACATACGGGGAGGGCTTGAGTGGTGAATTCCACCCCCTTGACGGCCTGACCAAGCAGCTAAGGCGTGTAACTTGCAAGTTGGAATATGTGTCCCTAAGAGTTCACTAAAGTTTTACTAAAGAGTTCACTAAAGTTTCACTTTATTAATAATTACAGACTTGTTTTGATAAAATAAGCTAAACGGTCTGCTGGCCTAAAAATAGTTAATTTTTCTGTAAATTTTCATATTTTTCTGTAACTTAAAAAAACTATGTATTTGAATGTACCCCTATCTAATATAACACATTTTTAAGGCAATCATTCTTTCTTTGATTAGACATTGGCTGATATTAGCAAATCGATTTCCTTAATGCTTTACTAAAATTGTATTGAATTTCGATAACGTTTACCAATTTTTCTTACTACTTTCCCATTACCAATTATTACAGCCAAGTTTTGCTAAAATTTGCTAAATGGTATGCCGGCCTAAAAATAGTTAATTTTTCTGTAAAATTACAGTTTTTTCCGTAACTTTTACAGACTTTTTTTGAGTGCTATTTATGATTATAATTGAAAAGTACTTTATTAAAGTGAAAATCTCTTAAAATTGATTTTTAAATTATGTGCTCTCATGCTTTTTCACATTAAATTCTAAATACATTTTGATCATAGTATTCCACTCGTTTTCTCACAAGAGCCACAGACAACACATGTTTTTGCATATAACAAACAGAGTTGATAGTTTGCGAATGATCGACATCATCATCAGCATCACCATCAACATGATCAACAGCAACAAATGTCTGACATTATCCATCTTAACATACTGCATGAGCATCAACATACTACACGAATATGTATGTATTGGATTCTTATGATACACTATTCACTCTACACTGCGATTGCAAAGAAGAATTACTTATTTTATTGTAAAAGTAAAACTACGCTACTCAACAGCCAACAAAAAAAAAACTGGCTTTAAACTGCATCTTTTTTAATAAACCTATGTACGCTGAATCCATATTTGGAAAAAAATTTGATTTCTCATTTTCGGGTTTTTAGATATCGCGGTTCTTATATTTACATCATTCACCTCGTTTTTTTCGTAGATTTTGGTATTTCTAGGTAGTTGAAAATGTGACTGTTTCAATTTTATCCTTATAAATTTCATGCATTTTAAACATTTTTTAATGTTCTCATAAACTAGTCATTCCAATGAACAAATTTTTGTATTAAAATTACAAATCCATTAAAAATGTCCTGAAATATTTAGAAGCGAATTTCAATCAAATTCCAAAAAAAAAAATCGTTTCTTCGTATAAAAATATATTAGTAACATTACTGCTGAATAATTCTCAACTTTTTGCTGATCTTGTCTTTGTACCAAACATTTTCTAGTAGATTTTTCTGGAGGAGTGATTTTTTTTACAAAACTAAAGATTTATTTAAACTAAAGATTTATTTTTTATTATTTACTTGGTACAAATAAGACTTAAAGTCTCTTACAGCACCTCAAACATTTTACATTAAACATAGGTAAATAAATAAATAAATAAAGATTTATATTCTTATTTTATTATTATATTTAGATCTATATTTAATTTTATCAAAGTAAATCTCAAAATTGGGTTATCCAGTAATATCCAATTATGTCTCTCAAATATATTCCTGGAATTAGTTATATAAAAATTGATTTCAAAATATTGGGATCTAATAATATGTAATTTACGATCCTGATAGATCCTAATATATCCCATGGGAATTATTAAGATATAGTTGTATCTGATTAGATCCAAAAAGATAAGTAATTTTTGGTGGTTCGAAGAAGATAATTTGGAATTTAATTAAATCTAGTTAATCCCATGAAATATATAATTTTAAATAAAATTAAAAATAATATTTGTTACTAGGCTCATATATATTTATGTATAGGTTTATATGTAACAATACATAATTATATATTATGCGCATGGAAAATATAATAATGATGTTGGACCATATATAATCATATCTCAAACTTTATTGATAATATTGTGTCATATATGATATCTTACATAATTGTATCTTATATATTTGAATGTCATATATATTTATGTCCTTAGTTGTATTATACATATGGCACCATATATAAGCATATCTAATATCTCAAGAAAAAAATTATAAGTATTTATTATATTATCTCAATTATATAGCATAAATTTCACCATATATGATTACGTATTATGTTATACATGAAAATGTAATATTATATATGACAATAGGTCTATAATATAGTATTATATAGTACATACAATAATATATCGTTATATATGTTACCACACGCATATATATATGCACAGCGCACACTATTAGGACACCTATATATACACCCCAAAATGTCCTCTAAGTATACGCTGTACCCAATTAAATATCATCAACGTATACGCTACATGAATGAAAACTTTAACACAGTTACACCGCTTAGTTTGGGGACATTTGCGGTCCTTGGGGACTGTCCTCAAAGTTTTCATATATGTAGCGTATAAGTTGGAGATATTTTGTTCGATACACCGCATACGTAGGGGTCCAATTGTCCTCATCTTATACGCTAGATGTATGAAAACTTTGAGGACAGTCCCCAAAGTAAGCAAATGTCCCTAAACTATGCGGTGTATCGAATAAATGTCAAAACAGTATGCGCTGTGCATACATGTATATATATGTATATATACGTTTGCTTACTTTGGTGACTGTCCTCAAAGTTTTCATACATCTAGCGTATAAGATGAGGACAATCGGTTCGATTCACCGCATACTTAGGAAACAATTTTGGGTGTATGTACAGATGTCCCAACAGTATACGCTGTTCATACATATATTATATATTTATATATGTATGCACAGCGCATACTCTAGAGACATTTGTTCATTCCCCCGCATAGTTTAGGGACATTTGCTTACTTTGGGGACTGTCCCCAAAGTTTTCGCGCCTTTTAATACATCTAGCGTATAAGATGAGGACAATTTTTTCTATACACCGCATATTTCGGCGACAATTTTGGGCGTGTCCCTAAAGTATGCGCTGTGCATACAAATATATATATATATTAATATATTTTAAGATTAAAAAACATAAGACAATATATAAGTTTTTTACTCGGGTAAATACTGCTGTTAAATTTTAGAAAGTTTAGCATAATATTCAAACAAATGGTGTAAATAATGTAAATGTCAAAACCGAAATATTTTAAAAACTGAATATAAGAAAACATATTTGTTGACATATTTGGATTCAGCGTAAGTCAATCAAAAATCATGTATTTAAAGCACAGGTTCTGCAAAGAATTTAAATTTGTTGAATAGTGTTAAGTTCAAAGCTCTTTATTTCATGTTGTTTTATTCACTATTTCCATTAAAAATAAAGCACACAACTAATGAGTACAACGACATTTATTCGCAACTGTTGTTTCATATGTTTTTTTTTTTTGATTTCTGCTGTTGATGATGCTGATGCCGTTACAAATTTCTGTTGCACGTGCGTTAAATATATGCCTTTTTCATGTTTTGAATCTTGTTGCTGACGCTTTTGTTGTAGTTGTTGTCGTCGTCGTCACTGTCAAATAATTGATTACTAGCTGTTGTTTAGATCATTTGACATACAACGACAAATGTAAACATAATGGCATTGTTTGGTACTTTAAGAAAAATTAAGTTTTTCCCAATAATTGACAGACAACTTAATTAATACAGTTTAGGTTTTGTTGCTTGGTTTAATATTATGTTGGCGAAGGAAAGAAGAGTTGCTATTTAATTAATAAACTTTTTTTTTGCATATAGCAATTTTTTATAAAATAAGAATAAAAAGTAATGTCTATGGCCCAGCTCTGGTAGCACCCAGCAAAGCAATTATTAAAAAAAGCTTACATTAGTTCCAACCCTTTGAATTTATAATTATTAAAGTTCAGGTAAACGTTAATATTTATTTTCCCTACATGTTTTGCACCATGGCGTATACTTTATATTATAATTCTTACATATGAGGCTTTCCAGCCAACTGAACCGCTACAAGATAAAGTATTTCATACCAATGTCGAACTTACAGTATCTGTTATCCTTTATGATACGTATACAAATGTACACTCAAATAAAAAAGTAAGTAAAGTCAGCAAAATTTAAGTCAGGAGGGTGCTTTCAAAAAAATTGCTAATGTCAACAAAATTAGTAGATTCAGCAAAAGTTTTGCTAAAACTTAGTGGATTAGAAATTAAAAAAAAGTTGTTCCAATCCGCAATTATGTTTTATGTATGAAAAACAGATACAAAAATCTTCCATGGTTGATTTTTTATGTCTCTTACTAGAGTTGTACTTTTTAGTATAATTTTCCTCGTCACTACTACATCTTTACATCTAATTCATTCTGCGTATAACCTTTGATCTGGTTGTCGTTCACACTATTGATGTGCTAATCAGCACAATTTTTTTTAGCAAAATAAATTAGTAAAACATTAGTATAATATTAGTAAAACATTAGTTCAAAGCAGTTAAGTGCTGACTAAGTATAACTAAAATTTTAGTTTAAAACATAATTTGAGCAAAAAATATGCTGAAAAATAATATACCTGATTTACAAGATGTTTTACTAACTTATTCTTTTGAGTGTAACAATTATTTAAGTGTTTCCCGAAAATGTGCGAAGTAGGCGTGGTTAAATATTGACACCTAATTCGAGCTCATTTTTAGTATATTATAATTTGTTACTAAATATTTAACTAAAATTCTCAAATGTAAGAAATTTCAAAAAAAATTTTTTTTTAATTCCGAACTTGTCCTGAATTTTTAGTGTAATAGAAAACTCAATTTATCTAAAAATTGGCTAAAATTGTATATTATTTTCGAATTTATGTAAACAGTTCAGATGTTTTCCAATCGATGCAGAAATATCCATTGTGTAACTCAGCAGGGGTTTGAAGAAAATATTCGTGGAATAGTATTCATCTAAAATATTATAAAATCTACTTTTTAGGACCACACGGCGTATAATAAATTATATAATATATATACACAGAAAAATTTATTATACGCCGTGTGGTACTAGCAGGGGTGCTGATTTTTACAAGTCCCGGTATTCGGGGTTTGGGAAACTGTGATCCCCGGATCCCGGGATTTTTTTTTTAATTCCAGAATTTTTCGGGACCCCGGGATTTTTCGGTATTCCGATATATTTCGGAAACTTTTTTATATTTATTTGTTTAAATAAAACATACAAAAGAAAAAATTCATTAGAAATTTTATTATTTACATCTTACAGAATGAACAATAAACAAAACAAAAACTATTAACTAGATATGGACACGTGAGCAGAATTTTGACGGATTCACGATAATCACGTGTGAGTGAAACCTAAATTTATTCACGTGAACATGAGTGAGTGTGAGTAGAAAAAGTATTCGTGAGTGAGTGTGGAGTGAATCAAATTGTTGCATAATTTACTAAAAAAAAATATATAATTATTTCCTTTAATGTTTTCGCCGCTTTAATATTTTTAGTTTATTAAAATAGAAGTTTTAATTTAACATTCACAATTTACCTAAATTTTTGCATTTTATATTTTTCTAAAAAGATTTTATTTCGTGAATTTGGGTGATTCACGTGAATCAAGCGTAGGTGAAATTTGAATTTAGAATGTTAGTGAGTGTGAGTTAAAAATATATTCGTGAGTTATCAGTGAAATTTTTGTCTAGTGACAGTGAATGAGTGTGATTCAAAATTCACTCACCAGCCCATCTCTACTATTATCAATATAAAAATAAATTTAACAACAATCTTAAAAAAAAATAAATAATAATTTTTAGAACTTATCACTTAATTAATTCAAAAGTATTTCAATTAATAAGGGAGGTAGCCAGACGCGTACCAGTAGATCGTAAGGAACGTTAGATATATCAATGCGGGAAATGGGCCAGTCACTGGTATCGTCACGTGACTAGAACTTTGTGTGTATGAACCTGTCCTAGTTTCGATTCTGTTATATGAAAGTGACCGGTACTTTTAACATGGGCTTGTCATAGGAGGTGACAATTGCTACCTGTGGAGCACTGTGTGACGTGGCGAATAACGTGACCAAGGTAACATATCACCGCACCGACTGAAATGAATATGCTACTGGATAAGTTAGAAGTAGGTAGTGTTAAAGTAGTACCATTTTAGGATTTATGTGATATTCAACATAACCAGTGGGAAAAAATTTATCACGTGACTGGTGTAGGTGTACGTATCGTAGAACTGGAGAGCAATTTTTGAAGGAATACTAGTCATATTTTATGCGAAATGTGTTCTGTGATAGGGGTAGTTTGATTGGAATAGTTTTGCGACGTACCACTGCACTGGTCTCACTATTTATTCAGCATGTGTCATATTATGTACGGGTTGCGAAATAGCCCGTCCGAAACCAGTCACTGCACTTATCCAAAACAGTGTGTCATACCACCTGTTCAAAACACCTTCAAAACGGCACAAGAAAAGTTAATTTTAAAATCAGTTTATTTTGTCTATACCCAAGACAAAACTATAATATTAAATTCATTATAACCATTTAAATTTGGAGAAGTACAGGGTGTCCGCCGGGAAGGTATACTACTTTGTTTTGCCGCCATTTTGGTAAACATTTATATTTGACAGTCGTGAAGTAGACACGTGGCAAATTTATTATGGAAAAATATTCGATAAACCAACGTGTTTTAATCGTTAAAACATTTTATCAAAATCAATCATCGATTACTGTGACGATGAGAAAGTTACGTGAAATTTTTGGGAGGAACGACGTGCCAACAAAGCGCACTATTTATCGTGTAGTGAATGATTTCGAAGAAAGAGCGTCTGTAAGTGATAGTCCCAAGCATGGACCACAACGTACTGCAAGATCGGCTGAAAACATTACTGCTACTCAAGAAAGTATTTAAAACAATCCATTAACCTCAATTCGACGCCGTGCTCAGGAGCTTGGTCTTCAAAGAACAACTTTGGCCAAAATTTTGCGCAAGGATTTGCATTTGTTTACATTTAAGATTCAGTTGACACAAGAGCTTCTTCCACAAGACCATTTGCGCCGCCGTACATACGCCAATAGGATGTTACAGCTCGCCCACGACAATCCCGATTTTCATGAAAAAAGCATAATGAGTGGCGAGGCACATTTTCATTTGAATGGATATGTGGATAAATAGAATAGTTGGTTCTGGGTAATGGAAAACCCTCAAACTATTCATCAGTCCCTTTGCATCCATTAAAAGTGACAGTCTGGTGTGCAATTTGGTCAGGAGGAATCATTGGACCTTACTTCTTTGAAAATGAGAACGGCGTAACGGTAACTGTGAATGGGGAGCGATATCGTGATATGATTGAAAACTTTTTAACCCCACAACTGCATGCTTTGGGCTTGATTAACATGTGGTATCAACAAGACGGTGCCACATCGCATACAGCCAGGATTACAATGGAATTACTGCGAGACCTCTTTCCACAACAAGTTATTTCAAGAAATGGTGATGTTGATGGCATCCACAGTCGCCTGATTTGACTGCTCCGGACTTATTTTTGTGGGAATATCTGAAAAACAAGGTTAATGCAAACAAACCAGAAACGCTTGATCAACTCAAACAAAATATACGTGATGAAATTAATTAAATACCTCCTGAAATGTGTGAGAATGTAATGAAAAATGTACTCAAAAGGGCTCGCATTTCTGAGGCTAACAGGGGCGGACATTTATCTGATATTGTATTCCATACATAATTGCCGACATTAAATAAAACATTTATCAATATAAGATCCATTCTCTTTCATTTAATCAAAAATTATAAACAAACAAAGTAGTATTTACAGTATTTACAAACAAAGTACTATTTACTTATATTTTTGTTAAACAATTAAATAAGTAGCATAATTGTTTTTTGTTTTTTCTTTGTGATCTTTTGTAATTTAGTTTTTAAGTTATTATTTAATTAATTACATTAAAATCTGTCCTTTTTTTCAAATACTCAGTTCTGTACTGCAATATAAGACGTTTAGTCTTGTGTATGGAACACCAAAATAAAATAAAATAAATAAAAAAATAAAAAATAGTATACCTTCCCGGCGGACACCCTGTACATAAACTAGATAAAAAGTGCGGATGTTCAAAATATAGATTTTTTTGCAGGTTTTTTCTTAATTTGTTAACATTGGTATTATCAAACAATTTCCACAAATTTTTATGTTCCAGCACTTCTAAAATACACTTCATGAACATTTTAATTTTGCATTCTGCATTATAATTCTAGTTCACAATTATATCTTAATAAATTTTATATATAACTTAACTTCCAATTTTGTACCCAAAGAAATTCCTACAAATCGCCATTACTTATACATAAAAAATGGTTACCAAAAATCTTGTAAAATATCTTAACAATATATTTCGAAACCAATGCGCAGATTTTGCAATTTTAATTTATATTCTTGTGAATTGTTTCAAGTTTTTGAATAAGTTGTGCAATAAATCATATATATTCTAGTTTTTTGGTAGCGATATTTTATGTGTAAATCGCCATTCACTCGAAAAATCGCCATAAAAATTGCCAGTCGTCATTTCAAAAAGTAACTGGCCACACGAGTTTTAAGGATCACGACGTTTGGCGAGAAATCGCCTTATCTGGCAGCACTGGTCACAGTCTAAACAGTTCCGTATTCAGTTTATCTATCTTATGTATATAAAAAGAAGTGTACATTTTGATTGTCACTCCATAACTCGAGAACGGCTGCATAAAATAAAAAATGGCTGAATACGTTTTGTAGAACATGCAATGAGGATGGTTTAAAAAAAAAATTGTTTAAAAATATTTTCGTTTGGTCCAGATGTAGTGATTTTTCTGAACATTAGTCATTTTCATATAAATTGTGTGAATATCAAAATTTTTTGCTTTGTTACACAGCATTGCTTGGATACGGGTACAAAAAATAAAAAATGGCTGAATACGTGTAGCACATGCAATGAGGATGGTTTTTAATCCAACATAATACACAAACTTATACATACACATATTCAGTTGATTGACAGAATACATTATTTCTGCTCCTTTTGAAGGTATTTGAACAAAATTTGGGTTGTCGGTGCAGTCCAACTATCATTCTTCTTTGAAATATCAATCCACCACAACTTTGTAACGGAACCAGACTTTCAATAAAAATAAAATTTGAAGGCAAAACAAAGTTTTTCGGGTCAGCTAGTATATTATATATCACAGAATTACCACTTTCGATCAATCCACCCTTCATTTCCCTCAGGGATTGTAGAGAATACAAATTTAAAGGACACGTATTGTTTTTTTTTTTTTGTCTGCCCAGTCTCATATTTAGGTGTTTCTAAATGGGGCTAAGAAGTACCACTTTAATTTAATGATTCAAAGTAGATTTAATTACTTTTGTGAAATACTATAAATGCTGAATTGTAATTTTTATAATTAAGATGAATAAACATTATTTAAGTTTATTTCTGGTATACATTAATGTAAATGTGAAATGATTTTACCAATTTCGATATTAAATTTAACTGATTCAAACTGATTAAATTAAATTTAATAACTTTTCGAAGGGTGAATAAATATTTAATTTTTTTAAAATTTCATTGTTTAACGTGTTGTGTCACTTACACGAAATGTAATAAAATACAAAAAATTGGAAAGCCAGAGATTTTTTGGGAATAAATCCGGGGACTTCCAGATTTATAAATCTCGAAAATCCAGGGATATTCCGAATCGGGATTTCGGGATCGGCACTCCTAGGTACTAGTTATTGGATTTTAGACCATTTGAGGTAGATAATATTTAACGAACATTTTCTCCAAAATACCGAGTTTTTCAATAAAACTTTGTGTATCGATAGAAAAACATCTCGGATTTTTTACATAACGAAATGCAGACAAATTTTCGCTTTTTTACTCAAATTATTATTATTATTTTTTTTTTTTTGTTAATCTAATTTTGTTCAAATTATTCGTAAAAAACCTATTGATACAGTTAAACTATTTTAATTAATATCGTTGTCTTATATTCAAACGGAGCGATAAACATCTATAAAATTGTTCTGAAGAATGAAAAAATAGTTTAATTTGATCAAATTGAAAACTTTTGCAATCATAATTAAAAACTGCTACTGAATTGTATATGTAGTTTGTTTTTTTTTGTTTAAATTCCTAATATTCGAGGCGTTACATTAGATAGCTCCATATTTGTATTGGAAATTAATCAACATGAGTAGATAGACCCTTTAAATTACTTGTATTAGCGTTAGACATGAGAGGGCTCGTATTTTCATGTAAATACAAGTTTTTTCTCGTTGCCCGATGAAAAAAGTCAAGCAAATATCTTTTCTAATCAACTTCCAACAAAGAGCCATCGATTTGTTAATGCATATTTCGCTATAAATACATATTTTTACATATTTTGCTATAAATGCATATTTTTATTACATACTTTGCTATTAATACATATATTTGCATATTTTGCGTTATACTGCATGTTTTTAAACAAAGTTTTGGATATTTTATTAAAATTTAAAATTTTTTCAAAATTTATATATTTTATAATTTTTTTAATTTTTTTTTTATAAATATTTGTTTGATGCAAAGTTTTTCCCACGAAGACTAAAATAACAGCAAAAATACAATTACTGACTTTCTTGTCACGATTATCGCCAATTTTAAGAGTTCTGAGACAAACATTACTTAAATTGTGCTAATAATGTTGAAAACATTAATAATCAATCAATGATGAATGCACATTTTTAATATTTTAAGTGCATATATTACGATTTTTAATGCATATTTTATCTACATAAAACAAGATTATAAATCCATTAACTTTCGAGCCCTAGAACTAAGAAATTTTTTAATTTTCTGTATTGAAAAGAAATTTTGTATTGTAATAACGGAAGTGATACTGAACAAAATTTTCGAAATTATATCATCCAGATATGTGTCATGAAATCTGTGTTGTGCGTATCTTAATGATGTAACTGGGAAAACGTAGTTAATGCTAAGTCGAGTATGCTAAATACGATGGTGTTAGCCGTTTTTAAACTGAACGCTTGTTTTCCCGATAATCGCAATACAAAGTTCGATTTCAAAGTGCAATAGAAACGATATTTTTTTTTTGCCATTTATATAATTAATTGAATTTAAATCAACTAAACTCTATCGAATATTGACAATATTACATTATATCGCAAATTATTTTAGCAAAAATAAATTTTTTCTCGCATTTTTTTTTTTTTTTAATTTCGATTACAGTTTTTACGATGCGTAGTATTTTTCAAGAAAAGAAATCGAGCAAAAAAACTTTTGGTATAATTTACGGAAAACCGTGTTAGAATCAGTTAACGCGAACATTTTGTATCTAACAAGGGGAGTCTCTCCGATCTTAATGAAATTTGGAAGGCGGTACACGTTTACAGTATAAAATGTTGGACCAAAGTTTATATAATTTTTGTATGGAAACATGCCTGAAAGTAATGAAATTCAAATATTTTTGAACGCAGCTTTGATGTACTCGGGAACATAAACATTTTTATACCAATTTTGCCTTTGAAGTCTGTTAGGGTTGTACTTAATTTAAAATGTCGCATAAAAGCTGAACAATAAAGGCTCAGACACCCCTTCGATTAAATTTAATGGGCATTATTATACATTAGATCAATTCATCTTGTATGGAGAAAACGACGTGTTTTTGTTCAAATCACAAAATGTACCTTCCCAGTAAAAAATGTTCATGTTTTTAGAAGCGGGATAAAACAAATGCACTAATGTAAGTGATCACTTTTTTAAATCTATTTTCATCGGGATAAACATTAATTGCATTTATAGTAATTAAATGTGCTAAAGTCCCAAAACTTATTTAACAAATTGTGAAAAGCAATCTGATGTAGGCGTGTCCCTATCCGGATTTCATTCCTGCCTAAGGAAATGTTCAGGGGACTTTGTTATTATAATTTCTAGAGATATTTGTTATGTTAAATCACAAACTCAATGAGAATTTCTTGTCCTCGTCTAGGAGCGAGATTCAAAACTTAAAATATCAAAACAAAAAACAACAAAAACAACAACAAAAAATTTTCACAATTGGCTTTGTCATCTTCCAAATACTACTCTGTTTTTTTGACAGACCTAGCAATGTAGTGACGTTTATTCAAGTAAATCAACAATAGAAAATCATATGTTTTCTATTAGTGTCAGTTACATTTAAATTTGCACAAGCACCTGCATATTTGTTATTTAAATTTATTTTCATCGGGATAAACATTAATTGCATTTATAGTAATTAAATGTGCTAAAGTCCCAAAACTTATTTAACAAATTGTGAAAAGCAATCTGATGTAGGCTATTCACTATTTACATAATACTGAGAAGCAGCAAAAAAACAAATAATTTTCGTATAAAAACATACAAACAAGCATTTTGAGCTTACTATTTTCCCTAACAAAGATGCAGTTTGTAAGCAGCTTACCCTAATCCCTTATAAGGATGCAGATTGTAATGCAGAAAGCTTCATATCGTGCATTATATACAATCTGTACCAATTTTCCTGAGTGGTTTCCGATTGTGTTTGGTGTTTCGAGTTTGTAATAAAAAATAATTAGTCATAAAATTGTTTCTGAAGAGCTAGCATGTGCAGCGGTTAAAAAAAAAAATATAATCTTTTTATTATTGTCAAAAATTTTAACAACAGAAAAGTAATATCTGTAGAGTTTTATATAAAATAAATTATGCATATTCATATTAATACTTTTAATCGTAATAATGTGGTCATGAAATATGATTTTACTGAAAGCCATGAAATCACAACTTTGTTTGTAAGCACTAAAATCCGCGCTTATTTTTATTAAGATCCCGAGAGCTACCCTAAAAAAAAGTCTGTAAAGTCAGCCACATTTTTGCTGGGAGTATCATTGCTGAAAAATTGCTACAGAAAAACATTTTCTAAATTGAGCAAAATTTTTTATGAATATACTGATATTAGCAATTTATCTGCAAAGATCATACTAGCAAAATATTGCTGACGTTACAGACTGTTCTTATTAGATGTAGACCATTTTTATTTTTTTAGTTTTTCAAACAATTTTGTCCTTTAACTAAAGAGCAATTCCATTTATTATCACCGTAAAATTAATCGATGTTCTTCGATTTTGATAAAATGAAAGTGAACGCAAGTATTAAAAAAAATTTTTTTTTTTTGTTTTGGAAAACTCTGGCAACCCTATAGCTTCAAATTGTAGGGTAGTGACGTCACTTAAAAGGTCATAACTTTTGATGTGTAAAAAATATCGACAAATTTATTTTTGCATAAGAACGGCTAGGGTTTGGGGTATAAAAAAATATATAAAAAATAAATAATAATAATTTTACACATTTTTTTAAAAATAAAAATTTTTGAAAAAAAAAACTTTAAAATCAATTTTTTAAAATTTTTATACAAATAGCTACACATGCGTGCTAAATACCCTGAAGTTTCAGAGTGGAAAGCTCCTTACTTAGTGAGATATCAGAAAAAATGTAGAAGTATGGACACCAGAAAATGTGTTTTTTTTTTATTGTTGCTATTGAAAAACTACTATTACTATTATTATTGAAAAAAAAAACATTTTCTGGTGTACACACTTCTACATTTTTTCTGATATCTCACTAAGTAAGGAGCTTTCCACTCTGAAATTTTCTAGGTATTTAGAACACAGTTTTTTTTCAAAAATTTTTATTTTTAAAAAATATGTAAATTTTTTTTAGATTTATTTTTTTATACCCCAAAACCTAGCCCTTCTTATGCATCAAAAGTTATAACCTTTTAAGAGAAGTCCCTACCCCACAATTTGAAGCCAGAGTTTTCCAAAAAAAAAAAATTTTAATACTGCACACACTTACACAGTTTTATCAAAATCGGAAAAATCGATTAATTTCACGGTGATATTAAATGGAATTGCTCTATGTCGATTTAAATCAAGTAATATTTTTTCCCGTCAATAAGAGGTGACGTTAATTCTAATATAAATTCCTTAACATCAACCTATAACGGCCATAATAGGATCGTTTAGAGCTATTTATTTTCTGTTTTTTTTTTATTATCATATATTACACTTTCACTCAATTAACTTTAACAGCAATAATCTCTTTATAAACTAAATGTACAATAATTACTGTAAATATGCAACTTATATGAATATTAATGATCAGTAGTTTTCAAACAGAGCAATCAATAATTTAATCAATGACTATTGTTATAACGAAGCGAAAGAAAACACAAAAAGAAACATTGAAATATATACATCGTTACAAATTATGACTTTTGTTTTTATGAACTCAATACAATTCAACATTATGTGGCAACCGTGGAAAAATAATATTGTTAAATTAACAAAAAAATGAAAAACATCATCAGACTGAAAACAGCTAAAACACTTATACAATGAATGCAATTGTTATTAGGAAACTGTTAAACAAAAAACGATTGCAAACTACAATCTACACTAAAAAACTAACTTCTTCTCGTATTTTTATGCGCCCGAGTAAAAATATTATATATATCATGAGTTCTTTGATGCATCCCATTGAAATATAGCGAGCGTCCTTAAATTTGAATAATATTTTGTACATACACACTCCATGAAGTCCATAAAATATCTCCATATACAACCAGCAAAAACACGCCTTACCAAATATTGAGTCTAGTAATCTAAACTCGAAATTTTGGATGTGTTACCTCTATATTACCCCAAAAGTAATGAGTAATGCATTACTGGCAGTCTTACATAAATATGAATTATAAAGGGTTAAATATATGCAGACAAGGTTATAATTAATAAGTCATTACCCGAAGGAAGAAAATAATGGGACTAAAAATAAATTTTGAAAAAAATAAAGAATTTAAAAAAAAAATATTATTAATTTATTTTTATAAACATGGTCGAGCCAGGAATCGATCACGGGTCGTCAGTTTAATAGGCCGCTGCTCTATACCCTAAGCCACCGAGGCATATATAACATTTGGTACTGTAAAACATAAATGAATTTTTCTTTTATGTAATTTACCCAGCAAAACTTTGGTAATGAGTTCGTTAAAGTAATGCATTACTTTGTAATGTGTACTCCTTACCTGTATCATTACTCTCCAACAAGATGTAATGAGTTACCGACAATTGGACACTCATGGATTACCTTGTAATGATACCTTATTACATTTTACATTACTTCAAAACAATAATGACTTACCGATCATCAATTACATAATGCATGAATTATAAACGCAAAGTAATTATTAAAATATATTTATAGTCACATTAATTAGTGATTTTTTGTAAGCATGAGGGTAAGGTGTATATTTTTGATATCACGAACGAAAACACGTAGCACAACAACTCATTTAAATTTTAAGCAATAAAATATTATATGTATCGATAGCTCAGTTAGTAGAGTTCTCGCCTAACTAAATAGTAAGTACCAGAGACCCCAGGTTCGAATCCCAGAATGACCACGTCATTTATTTAATAAAAAAAAAAGTAATTTATTTAATTAAAAAAAAATATCTGTAAAAAAATTTTTTTATGCATTTTTTTTTTTTTTATAAAAATCTATTTATTGACACATTACTTTTTCCCACCATGTAACCATATAAGTAACCAGTTACTTTACCCCCTACAAGGTAATGAGTCCACCCATTACTTTCAGGCTCATCGCCTGTAAAATTCATCAGTAAAGTAAGGTGTAAGGTAATGCATGAAGCCCTATTTCGATACATTACTTTACCCATTACTTGGTAGTGTGTGGTTTTGCTGGGTATTCAAGATATACCAAAACTAATACCTTACCATTTAGCTTTTAAAAAGGCGAATTATAATGAGTCTAAAAATATATATCCCGTAAAATTGTGTATTTTGAGTGGAAGTAATGAGATGAATAACATATTATTGCGCAGCATTTATTTTTTGTATGACAGTAATGCATTATAAGTTTCTAAGTGGTAACGCATTATTTTATTATTTAAAGAAATGTAGAGGTAATAGGTACTCATTGAAAACCCGAGTAAAATAGTTATGTAGAAAATTATATAATTTGACAAATATGATTATTAGGGTGGGGCGATTAGTATGGAAGGAAAAAAATCTTAATGGGCGATTCGCGTTTCTGATTCTTGGGCTTGTATTGAGCAAAAAAGTCCACTAGACCATACGTCTACGGTGAAAATCGAGCTTCCACATTTTGACTTTACGGCAAAGAAGCCCTATTTTGAAATTAAAAATTAACCCTTAAATCCCAACCACAAATATGATTGATGCATTAATCTGCTAGAGAATTTTCCAAAGAAGAGATTGATAACATAATCTTGGATAAGCTCCTCCTACTTCCTGAGATATGTCCATCCCACACATTGCTACTTTCACAAAATACGGCAAAAAAAGCCCTATTTTGAAATTAAAAACTATCCCCTTAAACCCCACCCACAAATATGATTGATGCATTAATCTGCTAAAGAATCTTCCAAAGGAGAGATTGATACCATAATTTTGGATAAGTTCCTCCTACTTCCTGAGATATGTCCATCCCACACATTGTTACTTTCACAAAATACGGCTAAAAGTCAAAATGTGGAAGCTCGATTTTCACAGTACACGCATGGTCTTGTGGACTTTTTTGCTCAGTACAATCCCAAGAATCAGAAACGCGAAGCGCCCATTAAGATGTTCAAATCGCCCCACCCTAATCATTATACATAGCCAAGTGTGGTACTGAAATTGTTTCGACATAATTATGTATAACTTTCAGTTTTTTAACATTTTCCAATATGCCGTTATATATAAAGAAAAATGAATAAGTATATTCCCATACATATTTATATGTACCATATGAGTTATATATGCTCGGAAGTTTTTAGCACAGCATTATATATAGTTAAATATGGTTTTATAGAAAATCATATAAAATTGTATATACCGACATGTTAAAAATATTTCATTTATATATAATTAAGTATAGCTCCTCGTAGAAAAAAATTTCTAAGTTCATTTATATATAATTTAGTGTAGTCTCATGCAAAAAGAAAAATTCTTTAAAAATCATCTAAAAAAATACTATAAGTTTTTTTTTAATATATTGTATATATCAGTATGATTACAATTACTTAATTTTTTTTAATATCCTTTTTTTAAAAAAATTATTTTTAACACTTTAAACGGTCGAGTTCTTTTACCATAAGATAGAGTTCGTTATATGACAGGAAAAATATTTTTTTAATAAAAAAATTATTTTGTTTAATGTGTAATTTATATAAAACTTATAATTAAATTTTTTAAAATTGTTTTGAGTTTTGTATTTCATAAAAAACATAAGGTCGCTATTTTTAATTTTTGTTTTATAACAATGTAGTCCTAATACATTGAAATCAATACATATCTATAGGAACTATAAAATAATGTCTTTCTACATCAAATTAGACATTATTATATCTGGTCAAAATCCTGATAAAATTTTAAATAATTTAGTGTATAAATATCATATCCGATGAAATTTTATCCACCATCTTTCGCATCATATATGTTTGTAGAATTAATAGAAATCTTCGTAAATCTAATGAAACATTCCGACAATGAAGCGATTATAGAATTTTTAAAACAGTTTCATAAAATATTTGAATATTAAAAAGTTTCCTTGAATTAATAAAACTCTTCATGTATGTTTTAAAAATGCATTGAAACTAAGCCAATGAACCGCGTCATATGATTTTTTAAACAATTTCATGGAATTCCAAAATTAATAACAGGCTACAGTGAAATAATTTATAAAATATGTTGACTGACCACTTGCGAACGAAATCTTAAAAGTAAAGTTTGAAATGTATGAGTGTTTATGAAATTGTGAAATTTTATGAAAAAATAAAAAAAGGGTTCCAAATAATTTCATAGATCTAAAGAAAATTTTCATTAAGCTTTTGAAAGCGAATGAATTTTTTTTATGAAACTATGAAATTTTATGAAAAAAAGTTTATGAAAGATAAAATTTCTTGTATATAAAAAACAAATCTATTAAAATCTATTATTTTATTAACATCATGAAGGATAATTCGTTCAGTGTATTAAGAAAAATGCATTTTTGATGCAAATGCAATTTTCAAATGCATATTTGAAATTGTTCTTCCCCTTTCAAAATTTTTTAGACATGCATCAATTGAATACGTAACATTTGTTATATAAAATGAATTTTATATTTTTCTGTGATGCAAATGCCTTCTAATTTGCTGAATTAAAAAAGAAAACTTGATCTATTATTTCCGTACAAATAAAAAAAAAAAATTTAATTTTTTTTTTTATATTATATTTATGAAAAACTGTGTTTTCTTCCGATTTATTTCTACAAAAAATGCATTTTTTATGCATATTAAATTTTTAGATGAATTTTGCATAATTCATTCAAAAATTACATCAGCTTTAAAAATAATTTTTTTTATACAGATAAACTTAAATGAATCACGATTTCGTGTTGCTCTGAAATGGAAGCCCTTGAAATATAAAAATTAAAAATTATACAAAAAATTAAAATTTTTGATGCATGTTTAAAAAATTATTGAAGTGGAGAACAATTTCTAAAATGCTTCCAAAAATTGCATTTGCATTAAAAATGCATTTGATTTTACTGCACAACTTTAAGAAAGGAGAGAATCGAGTACTTTTTGGATTAGAGAAATTCTATAGCAACTTTTGAGTATAATAGGGAGTAAGTATAATAGGGAGAAATTCTATAACAACTTTTGACTATAATAGAGAGTATAGACAGCGAAAATAGTCTATTTGAAGCTCAGTAGTTCTTGAGACAATATTTTCATTGAAAACTGATTGTGATCTTCCGGTTAAGTACGAGTACATCAGTTTTGTGGCAGTAGTTGAAAAACTGAAAAATTTATTTAGCTTCAGTGTATCAAATGACTTAGCGTGATCCAGGAGAATTAGAAACTTAACTTTGTCATCATCCAGTTGTGATCTTAAGAATTCCGAGACATCAATCAAATCGGACATACAACTGTGTTGTTGTCGAAATCCCTATTGACTTGGCGTGAGCAGGTTGTACAAATTCAGTGATTTGATTGTACATTTAAGACTTTGGACAGATAAGGCAAAATGGTGTTTTCCATTGGGTAGGAAAAACAGATTGAGTTAAACAAATTTGTTATGTAAGGCAGTATAAATGGGAACATTATTTTGATGCACACCATCACAACTAACAGAAAAAAGACCGTACAGATAGTTTAAAATTCAGCTACGAAAACAGAAAATAGTACCTGAATTTGTGCCAGAAGACTTTTCAATAAAATTGATAATCACAGTCTGCTAAATTTGGATGACCTTTATTTTAGAAGAACTAAATTTTGGTTCACAGTTGTAGATGAATTAACAAAGAATTTAGCCACATCAGCAGATCTGCCCAGAGGAAGCAAGTCCATATTTATTACCAAGAATATAACAGGTTAATGAAGACTACATAATAAGTGCGGAGTAATGATTTTTTGTCTACATTGCTAGCTTAGTTTCCGAGATATTAAGAAAATTATGAGGATATACCGCCATCTACAATTGAGACTGATAGCGGAGACACAAAACAAAATTTTTGCAAATACAATTATGGCTTAAATTAAGAGGCAAATTTGTAAATTCTAGAATCACGCGTTACTAAATTTTATGTTGCAAATTAGCCCTTAAATACTGATGAAATTTATTCTTGTGGTGTAGTAAGATAACTCAGAACTATGGCTAAATAACTGATTAAAACGTAAACAACAGAAACAATTAGTTCAACTGAATTAGAGACCGTTTAACAGACTTTTGAACCAACTTTTTTTTATGAGTGTAAAAGCATTTAATTTAATATACAACTACTTCTGAAAAACAATTGAACTGAAATTAAATTTGATCATTTGTTCTTATGTGGTTTAAACGACCTTTAGATTTACTGTTTATTTCAATATTACGGATTTTATTCCATTTTCCCTGGATATCTATGCAGTTCGAAAATTTTGAGTTATAATAAGAACATTTTGCTATTTTTATGCTAGTATTAAGTGTATAAATTTTTCAAAAATATATAGTGTATAAATTTTTAAAATTTTAACAAAAAAATCACGTGAGTTGGCAGTTATTTGATCTTATTTCTTGGAAACACCGAGAAAACACACTATTTATGTGACCTCACGTCACCCTCTTTACTTGCTTATATTTAGAACGTTGCTTATTTTAGAACTTTGCAACTTTCAACTAAATATAGAGCTTATAACGTTCTACACATGAAACGTAGGATTGCAGTCGACTATAACGTTTCTGACTATGGACTGATTGACTTAACTATTTTTAAACTTCTTTTTATGAAAATTTTATTAAAGACTAAATATTTCATGGCATTTAAGTAGATCACATTCAATCTCGAAATATCTAATTCGATCCATCGTTATTAGTTATATTTTTGGTTCTAATTAGATCCAAATAGATTTAAATTAATCCCAGGGGATGTCTTCTTTATCAAGATATAAGTTAGTTATTATTGGATCACTGAATTTTGATATCTATATTGATCTTTTTTAATCCAGTAATATATTTGAGGGACCTTATTGCATATAACTGGATACCCAACGATTAAATATCAATATACAGTCGAACGTCTCTATAGTGAACTTCAATACAATGAAGCTTTCCCTATAATGAATTAATTTTAAAAACACAGCTTTTTCGTTTCAATTTTAGTGTTTTTTGATCTCCTTATAATGAATTTCCCTACAGTGAATTTTTCGTTACAATGAACAAATTTTGCTGATGTGAATTTGAGTCACATGCGTTTTTGTCTCCATATAATGAATTATTTAAAAACAAATTCTGTTACGCAACACTATGTACTGAGAAGAAAGAAAAATATAATGAGGGAAATCCCCAAAATATAAAAATTAGATCAAACAAAAAAAAAAGTTCCATCAATAACAATTTTGACAGCAGTTAAACGTATTCAGTGAACGAAAATGACGCAGTAGCATTTCTCTTGAAAAAAAGTTATTTATAATTAATAAAGTTGAAGAAGAAGTAACAAAAAAAAAAAAGATATTGCTAAGCAGTTTGGAATTCTTCCCAACACTTTACCAAATATTTTAAAAAACAAGGAAGTAATTCTAAAAAATGTAGAAGCCGAGCAATTAAGCACTAAACGCAAAAGGCTTCGAACCTGCCTTTTTGAGGATATTGATTCAGCAGTGCTCAAATGGATAAACGCGACACATGGCAGGAATCTTCCTATAACTGGACCATTAATAAAGCAAAAAGCCAAAGAGTTCGCTGATTCATTGGGACTTGGACAAATTTAAAAACGTCATGGTATTGTTGTTGTGGAGAAAGCACTGATGTCAACATAAGAGATCGTGATGAATGGGTAATGAACGTTTTACCGAGATTGATACAAAAATATAATCCAAATGACATCTTTAATGCCAATGAGACACGTTTATTTTACAAATGTTTACCAAATAAAACACTAACATTCAAAAATGAGAAATCCTTTGGTGGAAAACAGAGCGAAGATAGAATAACTGTCCTAGTAGCGAGCAATATGACTGGTTCTAAGAAGCTTAAACTGCTTGTTATAGGAAAAGCCAAAAATCCTAGGTGCTTTAAAGGAGTAAAATCTCTCGATGTGCATTATGAGTTCAACAAAAAAGCGTGGATGACAGGCGACATTTTTACGAAATGGCTTTTGCAACTTGTTGAAAAAATTCACTTCTCAAAAAAGGAAGATTTTACTTCTTGTGGATAACTGCACTGCGCATCCTAAGCAGGTAAAAGATAAATTGCAAAATATTGAGCTTGCCTATTTTCCTCCCAACATGACTTCGTTACTTCAATCAATGGACCAAGGCATTATCTACAACATAAAACAATTTTACAGAAAACGAATTTTGACAGACATATTGACACAAATGGAGGAGAACAAACCTGTTATGGTCATAGATTTGCTTCAAGCCATTCGAAACTTAAGCACAGTTTGGAATGTCTATGTAAAACCAGAAACAATTGCGAACTGTTTCCGAAAGGCAGGATTTTTGAAGGATGGCATGCAGACTCAAGCTAACCATTGGGATGAAGAAGACTTTCTTTCATTATCTGATTTGGCTGCTCAATAAGACGTTACCTACATTGGAACGAGTTTCTTCATCAATTGACGTACTTCGAACCTTTGTTAGGTTTTATTGAGGATGAAAAATGGAAAACTGTAATCCAAACTAAAATACCTGATTATTATAAATAAAAATTGAAAAAAATACAATTTCTGTATAATGAAGTTTCTATATAATGAAATGATTTTCTGGTCCCATGCAGATTCATTATAGGGAAGTTCGACTGTATATCAAATCAGAAAGGATTTAGTATTTAAGATATAACATTTTTTTGATCGGGCAGTCAAATGTATTGCAAAACAATCTCATTAACAACTAAAAGGTGCTTCATATTGCAAAGATTTCTTCTCACTTCTTTGATTTTAATATCGAGTACATCTTTTGTCTGTTTTGGTTGTTCACGTAAACAAGTAGTTAAACCTCTTTAAACAAAACGTTACATTAATCTATATTTAGGATACTCACAGTTATGCAGAGGATATTTTAGTACGCTTAAAATAATGAAAATTTTTAGTAAACTAAAATTTAATGAACACCTTCATACTTTATATGAAAATAATATTTTAATGAAAATTATTTATTGAGTGAATACAACTTTTAATGAATGAATTGTAATTTTTTATAAAATTTTATGAAAATATTTAATGAAAATTTTCAATAGACGAGTTCGAGCGCAACATCACAGAGTGGGATATATCACAAAATTTATGGAAATAATACGTTTCATACAGTTTAAATTTATTTTTTGTAAATTTGTAATTAAAAATCTAAAACCTTTAAGATTTCCAGCAGAATTTCCATTTTAAAATCACGATTTTTTTATGTGTGCGTTGTAAGCGTAAAAATTTGTATAAAAACTCGTAAAAGAGTCCAAACAATTAGTTCGTTATAAACGATGTTCGGCATAACCGTATTATTTTGTATGGAATACTTTAGTAAATGAGTTGTGACAAGAAAAATCGTTCGTTGTAACCGGTGTTTGTTATAACCGAACTCCACTGTACTTTAATTTTGTGTTGTTACCGGCTTTTTAAGGTAATTGTCTATTTATTGAATTAAAGAAAAAATAAAATATTTAAATTTAATAAACTTTAAATGTGTATTTGTAATTTTAGTAAACTAAAATTTAATGAACACCTTCATACTTTATATGAAAATAATATTTTAATGAAAATTAAGGACTGAGTGAATCCAACTTTTAATGAATGAATTACAATTTTTCATACAATTTTATGAAAATATAATAATGAAAGGTCAATAGACGAATTCCAGCGCAACATCACACAGTGGTAAATATCACAAAATGTGATGTCTTACTTAGTAGACCGATTTCAATCAAATTTAAAACAGGCATAAGTGACGTAATATGGAACTTCCAGAACCGGCGGCAGCGGCAATATGACCACCCAAAATAGGGAACTTTACGCAAAAAAGTTTTAAGTGCTAGCCATTTTTTGTTTCTAATCCGATTTTCAAAAAATTAACATATTTGCTCCGAAGATATTCTCAGTTGAAGATTTACTGTTAAGGAGTTATTAACACATCTTACAAATGTTTGGTATCGTCGGAAAGAAAGTTATCTGTAGATTACAACATTTTTAAAAAGAGTCCCATTTCGCACTCTTACCAGAACAAAAACTTGGGTATTCCTAAAACTGTCAGCTTTTATTAAAATGTAAATTTTCACTATTTAATAAAATATTTATTAATAGACATAATCCAATGATTTTTTGGAATTACATATACACTCAAAAAAATAAGTTAGTAGAAAAGTTAGTAAAACGTCTTATAAATCAGGTATACTATTTTTTAGCAAATTTTTTTGCTAAAATCGCGTTTTCAGCTAAAATTTTTGTTATACTTATTCAGCACTTAACTGTTTTCTACTAATGCTTTACTAATATACTAATGTTTTACTAATTAATTTTGCTAAAAAAAATTGTGCTGATAAGGAGATGTCGCGGAATGTCAAGATGTAGTAGAGAAGAGGAAAATGATACTAAAAAGTACAACTCTAATAAGACATATAAAAAAATCAACCATTGAAGACTTTTGTATCTGTTTTTCATACATAAAACAAAATTGAGGATTAAAACAACTTAAATTTTACGTTGTCACCGGCTTGTGAAAATAATTGTCTATAAATAAAATAAAAGACAAAAGAAAATATTTAAATTTAATATGTATTTCTAAAATAAATGTTAATAGATTAATAGTCTAGTGTGGTCAAATTGCAAACAATCATACAGACATGTAGACAGAGTAAAGCGAAAGACAAAGACACACATCTTAGTATTGTTCCTTTTTCTTATTGCAAAAAAAAGGGTTGTTTTTTTCGTTTCGTTTGTTTTTGTTTATTTTTTCGTTTCGTTTCTATAATTATCTTCGGCAGTTGCGTCCTTAAAAGATAGCATCATTTAGACATCCATTGATGTAAGTAGTTGAAAGAAAATTTTTGTTATATATATTTATTTCTATATATTTTCAGATATTAAATTAATTCATGACATCAATGTGGGAAAATGAAAATTTTTATATTTCGTAATTATTGTAAATTATTTTTAAAAGTATCACAAAAATGTGTTTTATGATTTTCAGCAAATATATTAACTAAATTACAATTTTTTTTACAATTTTTTTGCTTTTTTTTCAGTCTACTAAAATTCAGCAAAAAAATTTATTAATTTTTACCAACGCTTTTTTATTTCTAATCTACTAAGTGTTAGCAAAACTTTTACTGAATCTACTAATTTTGTTGCTAAAAAGCAGCTCGCTGATTTTCAGCAAAAGATTTTGCTGACATTAGCAATTTTTTTGCTAGCACCCTCCTGACTAAAATTTTGCTGACTCAGCAAAATTTTTTGCTGACTTTACAAACTTTTTTTTTTGAGTGTACATTTAAGTCAACAATGTTAAAGCTATGTCCGAATTTATGATTTGCTGTAAGCAATCGCACAATTCCCAAAAATAAAGGAAAAATTTCCATAAATGGGATTTTTAAAATGTTTTGCTGCCATGTCAACATTTAAAGCAGGGATTAGAAGAGACTTACCCAATAAATTAGGTATATGCTGGAGTATCTATAACCTCTTCCGCTGTCTGATTGGAGGCGTGCACAATTTTTAACAGTGCGGCGGGCAACTTTCGGAGCGGCTGGCTCTAAAAGAATATACAAATAAAAAAAATGTTTAACACAAGTCTCTTTTGTAAAAAAAGCCTTTCAGAATTGTATGCACATGTTATATATTCAGAAAGAAAATATTTATCTGTAAGTAAAAGACTGTGCATTTTGGGGAAAAATTCGCAAAAATCGCAAAAATTTGATTTTGTTTTAATTTCTACTTTAAACGAATGTTGGTTTTGAGTGAAACAAGATATTGCATTAATTTTTTTTTTTATTAAGTCAAGAAGTTTTTTAGTTAAATAATCAATATTTAAAAAAAAAGAAATTGGGCAAGATATCGTCCCGCTATTCGCAAAAAAACTGGACCTGAGTCGGACCAAATTTGGAATTTGTCATTTTTAAATGGGTATAGTTCGGGAACTATTAGAGATAACCCACACATCTAAGCATGTGTTTTGTTAGCCTTTATTAGTAGATTACATATATGTTAATTTTTTTAAAAAGGCTTAAAAACAAAAAATTGGTGATGCAAAAAGTTACCTAGTTTGGGTGGTCATATTACGGCCCCCGAGGTGGCTGAAAGATTCAAAACTAAAACTTAAGCTTGATATTACGTCGCTTATGTCTGTTTCAAATTACATTGCAATCGGGCCACTAAATAAGAAATGACATGCAAAACTTTTGTGATATATCCCACTGTGCATCACTGCTATTTTCCTATTTCGACAATAAAACTTTTCCATACATTCATTTCTTAATATTTCCCAACATTTTTACACCCACATACATATAAAACTAAATATTTTATCTTAAGCTTCAGTAATTTGTTTAGCATGATTTATCATGACAAATGTTTTCATTTCGGCATTAATTTTGGTAATAGAATAAGAACATGTATTCCACTACTTATATAATCATGTCAATGCATTAATTTTTCAAATTTTTATAGATCCATTTTTAAGCTTTTTTTTCTTTATTTCTTACCTATCGAAAACATTTGTCTGATTTTTGTTCTTCTGGTGGTACTTATGGGCACCACACTTCACGCACATGCCATGACATGTTTATTCCCTTTCGCACGCATCTTATTGGAATTTTTAAATTTTAATTTCTTATTGGTTTTAAAAGTTTTTTTTTTTTATATTTTTATTAATAAAATTTTCATGAGATTTTCGGAGTGTGGTGCTGAGTAGATTGACATTGGGTTTTGTCAATTTAACAAGGCGCGTATTTGTGTATTTGTAAAATGTCAAAATGACAACAAATATCGCGGCTGTTATTTTACAAATGACAGTTTTAGATAGGATTTAAAATAGAACAAAAGTTTAGGACAAAGGGATTTGTTTAACATTTTAAATCGATGGCCATAAACTGATCATCTAATCTGCTGGCTTTAGTTTTATTTTATTTTGTTTGAGATATTGTTGGAAAACAGAGAAAATTTTATGTTAGTCACCAAATTGCTTATTGCTTTAATCGAATTTTTCATTAAATAAATCTAATAATGCAATAATATTTATAAAATTTAAATTTTATCAAAAACTTGTAGTGAGTTTCTTAAAATAATTTAATGTTACGCGCTTATACTTTGATTACACTGAGAGAATTATCATAAAACTCTACGGAAAATATCATTTAATTTACTAAAAGTTTAATTCACTCAATGAAAAAGTTTCATTAAAAAACAATCCCTATGGGGAATGATGAGTCAATTGACCTAAAAGTGACTGGTTAAAGAAGGACTTATCACAGGACTGGTATAATTTAATACTGAAGTGGGTTAAGCAGTGTCAATTGTCCTAAAATTACCAATCCTGTGAATGGTAAAGGGAGGACATACCACTTAACCAGAATGTTTATTAACAAGAAAAAGCCAGTTGGCCAGAATTTTACCAATTGGAAGCTGTTTAGTTTTCGTTTATTTTATACGACATGGCCCTTCTGCGACAGTCTTGTTGTATGCACATCTTTGGTTAGTTCTGTAGCATGCCACTATGTGGTTTAAAGCAGGACAGATGACCCCCTCCTATGACAAGCCAATGTTAAAGTTGCTAATTGTTTACGTAGGGTAGGGTTTAGCAGAGGACCGGTATCTGGCACGAAGGGACCGATCCTGTGGCACACGCAGAACCGGTCCCATTCCCCATAGGGTAGTGTTTACTCTGTGAAGAAAATTCTCATAATTTTTCGCAAAATAAATTTTTTTCTGTTTCAAAATGTGGGTTGTTTAACTCAGTTCTATAGATATTACCATGGGAAGTGTTTTGCTGATATAATTCGACTCATCCCAAGGACCCGGGTTTCTATTCGTACTATCCGCTTATCAATTATATCTCATCCGTTTTTTATCTTTAGTCCAACAAATGGCACAACGCAGAGAAAATTCGGTTTTCAGTCGCACTAGCCGTATGTGAAATCGTCTCCCTAAGGAGCTATTCCCTGCAACTTACAATGTAGAAGAATTTAAGTCAAATGTCCACAAACACTGCTCCCTCCTTCCTTCTCGTCATAACCTATTTTGCTGATATCAACGCAATGCAAAGCATTAGTAGGGGTCATGTTTCAAGTGCTGGTTTGGAGATAAAAAAACTAAGTTTACGGATTAATTTTTAAGCCAACTACATTCAGTTACTGTTAAAATATTGTGAGTGTACGAATGTCATTTTCAGGGGCAGCAAATTCATGCACTAAAAAGTGTGTGTTTAGGCGACTATACTATGAATAAACAACTTTAAAGCATTAAAAATTAAAAAATATGCTCTTATATTTTTTTTAATTGGATATTTTTATGTTTCTAAGCAATTTTAATTAAATTATAAACTTATTTTGCATCGTTTAATATATTATCTGCATACGTTTTGCACAATTAACACAGAATTTATTTATATTAAAAAATATGCATTCACGTATTTATGCATATGAAATTTTAGCGATTTCATATTTGGTCTATACTCTTGTTGGTCAAATATAAAAATATTGCAAGTTATTTGCTAAGAAGAATGCAACAAAAATATGCATTTAAAGCAAAATAAGTAAAGTAAATCGAAATATGGTAAAATATGCATTTATAGCTAAATATGCAAAAATATGACATTTTAACGTAAATTCTTTGATTCGTAATGATATTTTGTTTACCCTGCTCTCAGACTCAAGGGGAAAAACATGCATTTGCATGAACTTCCGGTACCTGTTTATTATATTTTTTAGAACCCGTATTTCATAAAACTTTTCATTTTTCATCAATTGTACTCTTGCAGTACAATCTGGTGTCTCTTTGAAAATTTTATTAATTTTTTCTCTTACGTTTTATTGATTATCCATTTTTTGACGAACCAACTAATAGTTTTGATTCGTACTTTTTACTAGCAGTATAAGTTTATTTTCAAAGCTCACTTGATAAATAAATATTAGTGTCCGGCAGAACATTTCGGCCAGAAAATGCATTTGGTCTGTATTCGGTTTTTTAAAGCATTATGTACAAATTTGGCGGATGGAAAAATGTTTATTGGGCTGATTAGATGCTATTTTGAGTGTCAAATTTGAAGAAAAGTCTTTAGTAAAGCAATGAATTCACTGTTCGGCCTCAGAAAGTTCAGCCAAATTGAAAATAGTTCGGCGGCCGAACTTTTAACTTTATAGCTAAACTTCGCCTTTTCTCTAAAATTTTATACACAAAATCGATTAAATCGGCTCAACAAACATGTTTGCAATACCAAAATTTGTCATCATTGCCTCTAGATATCAAAAAACCGACAAAATATAGTTTTTTGGCCGAACTGTTCGGTCGGACACTAATAAATATTACGTTTGAAGTATGTAAAAGAAATTACAAGCAACGAGGTAAAGGAGATTCATTTGTTAAATGTCTGCAAATTTACACTCTTAAAATTTGTATGCACACTCGGTTCCGTGAATTTCCGTTACGAAAGAGAAGGTAAAGGAAAATTAAAAAATAAAAAAACAGTGTTTTTCTTATTTAGGAATAAATCTGTAAAAAAAAACAACAACTTTAATAATTAAATTACGCAGTTCAACAAAATCAGAAAAATTTGCTGCATCGGGGTTGCGACCTATCATTTCTATAATATTTGTGGACGCAGATAACGAATATGTCCTTAGATTTTTAAAGTTAGCTATAAGTTAAAGAAATATTTGCAAATCACTTTTTTTTGGGATATTGAAATTTTTCGATACAATTGTAATAAAATAATACAAAATTGGAAATCATAACGCAACATTTTTGCAACATTCTAATAGTATCAACTTTGCTCTTTAAGTTAATATAATACACGTTTTAAAATGTTTGTTTCCCATTTCCCTCCCAATGGAATCTGATTCTATGTATCTATTTATAGTTGAAATCTGTCATATTTCACGATTTCGTTAATAAAATATCTAAAACGAAAAGAAGATTCAAGATTTTAATATGTACCTTTAGAGAACATCACAGGCTACTTAATTTATGAAAAAACTCTTTTTTAGTTTAAGAAAAGAAATTAGTTAAACTACAAAAATCTGATATATTTGTATGTCTTAAAAATATGGAGTCTGTGAGAAATCTTAATTAATAAAATTCAGATACATACAAAACTAATTTTAAACAAATGTCAAACATTTTAAAGTTCAGATTGAGATTTTGGAAGATTTTGTTATGAAAGAGGTGGTTCTTTCCTGAAATTAATTAAGTGGAATATAAATTAACATCGTGGGCTAAAATTTTGCAAATTCAATTAAGGGATTTTAAAATTTTCACAAAAAACAAATATAAGTGAAGTTTTCACTTTAATTGCAAGGATATCCTACATCCTTCAACCAATCGCAATTAATTGATTTGGTTTTCTGTGTTTATTTTATTAATTAATAATCATACTGTGTGACGTATCGAATAACTTGACAAAGGTAACCTATCACCATACAGACTAAAATGCATATGCTACGGGACAAGTTAGAAGCAGGTAGTGTAAAAGTATGACCATTTTAGGATTTATGTGATATGCAACAGAACTAGTGGGAAAAAAGTTATCACGTGACTGGTGTAGGTGTACGTATCTTAGAACTGGAGAACAATTTTTGGAGGAAAACTAGTCACATATTAAGCTTAGTGTGTCCTGTAATAGGGGTAGTTTGACTGTAATAGTTTTGAGACGTACCACTGCACTGGTCTAAGGGGTACATGTCGCCGGGCATGCGAAAAGTAATTAGTAAGTAACCTGTCAGTTTTTATTCAGCGTATGTCATATTATGCACGAGTTGCTAAATAGCTCATCCGGAACCAATGACTGCACTTTTCCAAAACAGTGTGTCTTACCCCCTGTTCAAAAAAACCTTTAAAAAGGCACAACAAAAATCAATTTTATAATTAGCTTATTTTGTCTATACCCAACAAAAAACTAAATTTAAGATCGTGACGTTTGGCGAGAAATCGTCATATCACAGTTGCGTGTTCAGTTCTTTTAAGCCAGTGGAGTGTTACGTCTTCATTTCTACTGTCACATATACGGTACAGATAAAATTCCTTCAGTGTTATGTCTGATGTGTAGCAGTCAAGGGACTGAATAATTTGGCACTAATTACCATGTTTTCATCCACTGCTAACGGGTTTGAACCAGTTTAATGACAAGTAATAACTTCAACTGCAACGGCCCTAGTTGCTTCAGTACACTTTGATGTTATGTTACTTTTTCTCCAGTTACATGATATATCTGGTAGCAATCAGTGAATGTTTTTTCACCATAACTATAGTCACGTGATTGGTCATTTCACCAAAATTAACACTTTTTGGTGCACCATAATTTTGGGTTTCACCAGTTTCGTGACGTGCCCCCAAATCATATATCACAGATTTGTCACTTTGGATCAATCAACCCTTCGTTTCCCACAGGGTATATACGTACTATTACCCTAACCGAGCTAGTATGGCCTTCGGCGCGTTATAGCGAAAACAGACCAGTGCCTCTGGTGGGAATCGAACGCACGACCCCCGCACTGATAAGCCAGCACGCTACCAACTAGCCTACCGGGGCGCACCATTTTAAAAGTTATTCGTAGTTTATTCATGTATATGAATTAAAAAGAAATATTAAAGGTAAAACTAGATTTTTGGTTAAAGTTAAATTCGCGAATATTTCGAAAAGTGGTTTGGTGTTCACATTCGTGATCGACGTCATAAAGTCTAGTACAATTGATAGGTCGCATCTCCACTGCATTTTTTTGTGTTTAACTGTGTTATTGATAAATAATTCGTTCTGTTTTGTTTAAACTTTAGTTATTTGCTCGTAAATATGATTTTTAAATTTTATTTTTTCGTTTTCGTTTATCGACTCTCGTTTATCGTTCAGTTATGGCAAATTATCTCATCTTCTTAAGGGAATGTCTGCAAGAAAACTACAGACTTTAAAAATCTGCAATCGGAAACCCCACGTTAAAAGGTAAAATGCGAGCACTAGTTTGACTACTCTCACTCCTTAAGCCTTTGACTACCGACCTTTTGTTTTTGGATATATTTTTATTTTGAATTCAAATTCTTGTTAGGGGTCTTAAAATTAGGAAGAAATACGTTTACATGTAGGCCCCCTCATATCCACCAAAATATGGTACCGAAAATCGAATTTTTGAAACTGTTTAGCACATTTTGCCCACTTAAACATTCGAGTATCCAAAAATGTTTTATTTGATTTCGTTTTGGTTATTAGATGACGCTACATGCCAAATTCGACAATTTAGCTATCTTCGTTTACGAGATACACCAATCGACCCTTTTTGCGGAAATAAAGGTTTATTAAAAAAAACGGACTTTCTTAACAAATAACGCGAATATATTGCCCTGATGAACAGCTTGTCCATACTATGAATTTTTTACAATTACCAATATCCCAACGAACATATTTAAACTAAAGTAAAAAGTTTTATTCCATTATTAAATTTTGTATATTTATTTAAAAATGTGTACACTGGTAGTGTGCAATGTAAATCTTGTTTGTGATTGCTTTAATTATATATAAAAATTACAGGACTTCCACACTGTTAACATAATGCAATTAAATAAAAAATCTGGAAATAAACAAAATATTTTATTAATTAAATAGCAAAACATTAGAATTCACAATTACTTACATGAATGACGTAAATCTATATTTTTCACATGAAGATATTTCCAGAAACCAAAAAAAAATATATATAAATATCATAAATACTTCTTATCTTTAAAAAGTAAAGGGAAAATGCAAATAGTTGGCATTTCTTACTACCGGTTGTGTACAGTACAACACGGCACTATGTCACAAAGGATTCTTAAAAAACAAAAATTTCTTAAAATTTCTCAAAGTATTGTTTATTGTAACACAATCAGTCATTTGACTCATTCCATATAAAACCATCAACAAATATCCAATTTTCGACCTCTATCCCCTTCAATTTTAACAAAATTTCATATGGAAGGAAAGTGTCCTATAAATATGTCATCATACAAGTTTTAGGCCGTTAACCTTAGCGGTTGTGGAAATATTGCGTTTTAAGATATGAAAAAAAATCAAAAATTAACAAAAGTAGTCGTACATAATCATTCATATCTTCATAACGGCTAAAGATACGTTATTCATTGATGACTCATTTTAAAGCCACTGTTATCGTGCTTTAAATAAAATAAGCAAAAACATTATTTTTTTAAAGATAAATTGCATTTTTTTTCCCCCAAAATCCGCTGTTTAAACCGCTGTATTTAAAAAAACTTGTTTTTATTTAAAATTTCAAAAAAATATATGTTATTTATAATTCATGTTGAGCTCCTATGGGATTCAAAGTTATGGATAAAAATCTATAAAAAGGTGCGAGTACTAAATTTAGTACAAAAAAAGATTTACCTCAAAAAAATTTTGTGAAAAACATAAAAATAAAAGTTTTGCAAAAGTAATTGCCCCTATCTTTTAAAAGGTTTAAGCTACAATTGTTCATTTTAAAGGTACTTAAACATAATTCACTTCATTCACAAACATAATTCACTTCTTGACGATAAAATGCATTGTTTTTCAAAATATATGTTTCAAACCGCTGTATTTCAAAAAAACTGCTTTTCTAAAATTGTTGAAAGAAATTGTATGTTAATTACAAATTATTCTTATATACTGTCACCAAATCCATATGTGGTATTCCTGCATATTTCTGAGTTATCGACTGTTTAGTTAAATTTTTTTCATATTTTTATTCATAACACAGGATACCGTGAGAGCTCAACATAGGGATTTAGACACGGTATAGGAAAGTAATTTGTATTTAACATATATTTTTTTTTAAAACTTAAAAAAAAAACAGTTTTTTTAAATACAGCTTTTTTTGAAAAAAATGCATTTTGCCTTATAGAAGTGAAAAATTTGTGTGCTCTAGTAAAACCACAATTTCAGTGTCTCTCATAGGCGCTACGAAATAACCCCCAATGAAATAACACCCAAACGACAAAATGAAATAACCCCAATGAAATAAATCCCAAAAAAATGAAATAAGTCCCAACAAAAAAAAAATGAAATAATACCCAAAAGAAATGAAATATTACCCAAAGGTGAAAATGAAAAAACACCCAAAATTTGGTGGTTGTTTCGTAATGAAATAACTCCCAAAGGAAGAAATGAAATAACCCCCAATGAAATAAGCTCCAAAGAAATGAAATATGTCCCAAATTTTTTTTATTTTTTGTTTTCATATTTTTGATTCTTTTGTTACACTGTTCCGTTTTTCTGCGTGGCGGCCTGCGGCCGATCTTAGGGTTTTCTCCTCCAAAGGACGCGGCAGGTGGCTTCGCTGAATACAGTTTTCCTGTGCGCGTCTCATTATCTTCCCTAGTGTGACGCGCGCAGGGAAACTTTATTCAACGAAGCCACCTGCCGCGTCCCATGGAGGAGAAAACCCCTAAGAGCGGCCGCAGGCCGCCACGCAGAAAAACTAACAAATATTAAAAAAATTTCACTTTTAGCAAAATGAAATATCCCCCAAAAATATGAAATAACCCCCAAAATGATTGCATATGAAATAATCTCCAAAGAATTTAAATTTTGGGCTTTATTTCATTGGGGGTTGCTTCATAATGAAATAATCTCCAAACCGTAAGATGAAATAATCCCCAAAAAAAAAAAAATGAAAAAACCCCCAAACAATTTTACACAATTTTTTTGGGGGTTATTTCATTTTTGGCCGTTGGGGGTTATTTCATTGGGGGTTATTTCGTAGCGCCTCTCTCATAGCTTAAGCCGTTAAAAAGATATGGAATATTAAGTACGACTACTTTTTAAAAAATTTCGAATATTTTTCATATTTTGAAACGCTATATTTTAAGATCCGCTGGCTTTAGCTGTTCTACAATTGGGCGAGGTTATAGTTATATGATGTACATATCATATACCAAGTTAGGTTGAAATCAGAAGGGGTGGAGGAAATAGAGTGGTGGATTTTATATTTTTTCAGTCATTTAGTAAATTTTTTAACTTAGTTAATTTAATTTATTGTTTTATGTATTAAAAATATACATATTCACAATTTTTATGTAAACAACTTTTTGCCGTTCCTTTGCTTTATGTAGTAGGTATACAAAAGACAAAAAATTAAATGAAAGTACTTAACCACGGTTGCATTTTTTGTAAATCTTATAATGGTTGTATTTATTTGTATATTTTATTTTCTCTCAACTTCGTCTAGGCAAGCTGCGACATCTATAGCTCGCCTTTTCATTTGTTATACAAGCTATGAATGTGTTTATCAGCACAATTTTAGTAAGTTAGAAATAAGTTAAACATTAGTTTAAAATTTGTTTTTTTTTTTTTTTTGGTCAAAGCGTTTAACTAAAATTTTTGCTGAAAACGAAATTTAAGCAAAAAATTTTCTGTAAGTTAGTTAACTATTTAAATAGACGTTTAACAATATTTTCAACTAACTTTTGTTTTGAGTCCACTCAATATAGTGAAAAACAGGCGATTTTAAACTCTGTTTTACGATATCTCAAAAAACTAATGTGATGGAGAATTTGTGAGGTCAGACTCGGAGTCAGCGCACAGTGCTTTCAAACCAAATACTCACTTTTTGTAGAGTACTTTTTGTTGGCAGTACCTCATTCTAGACCACCTATGATTTTGTATATTCCCCATACCAAGAAACATAGATATTTAACCCTATTCGCTATTATTTCATAATTTAGAAATACATTAAAATTAAAAAAAAAAAAAATAAATACGTTATGTTTAAAAGAAAATAAACATTTACATTAATTTGTAACAAAAATGACACCATTAATGCCGTAAGCATATCATATTTCCAAAAAAAACCCATAGCAAGCCACCCAACCCAACTTTTCGTTTCATATTCTCTTTAATCTGCATAAAACCATGAAAACCGTTAAATTTAGACAAAAAAAAGGTTACAAATGACCCACTCCATTTGAAAATATTATTTGTAAATTTGAACATACGGACAAATTATACAAATGTTCTTCTTGAAAAGAAATGGAAGAGTAAAAACTCTAACATATGGAAATCGTGTCAAATAATGATGAGTACAAAATATATAATACAGACATATTACCGTTAAAATACATTATACTCCACTAGATGACAAGGAAAATCCATAAAAGTGCATTTTGTGGCATGTGTTGTTTTACTACAACTACTACAAACTAAAAGCCAACAGACACAAACAAATTTTCCAAAATAAAAACTGGTAAAGATACATTACAAATAGATAAAAGGTTTCAAAATTGGTAGTGACACCCTCTTGAAATCAGCTATACAATCGCAATAATGCACACAGCCATACAAGTACAAATTTATTCATATTATTGAACAAGCGTACAATTGAAGAGGGGTAGAAACATCCCCTGTGTTTGAGTGTGTGAGTGGTTTTGTGTTAAAAGGACTAAACTCTTTGGGGATTTTGTAGGTATTAGTGTTATAAAGGTGAGGTTTTGTTATTAAAGAAACAACTGTTCTAATGATAGACTTAGACTTATCCACAATAGTTGTAAATTTTCAAAAAAAAAAAAGCTTAATGTCAGTAAGTCACTTCATTTCTAAACTCATTTTTTTTCTTTTTTTTTTTGAAACATAAGGGGAGTGGAGTGCAAATTTGTGTTATTGTTTCAAACTTAATCAAAAAACCGTATGTCATTCTTTTCTTTTTTGGTTTTTGGTTGGCTTATGTCTTTTAGGACTGGTTAATATGATGATAGATTTAAGGAGCATGTTTCCAAATTAGTTAATAAATATTTACTTACATAAATTCTTAATCAAACAAATTATAAAACTAATTATAAATGCCACATGTTTATGTTATTTTAATTAGTTTCATATTTTATTTAATATTCATTAGTTAGCTTTACTTAATGTGCATACTAGGGTGCTTCTTATTTTTAAAAACTTAAAATTTTTGGCGGGACAACTCTGGGTTACATTAAGATTAAGGAAAAACAAAAATTCTTTAATTTTTTAAAAATATTCGAAAAAAGTTTACGAATGTTAGCATACTTAGAAAATGGGTCCGCTATCCAAAACGGACATATTTTTATAATAATAGTTTATTAAACAAAATTTGTTTTTGTGTTCATATAGTACCCCAAGTACCAAGGAAAAAAATATTTAATTGTTATAAAATTGTTAACCCTTACTATGACAAAAAAAAACAAATGTACAAACTTTGCGTTATTTTCAAAGCTCTAATTATGAATAAAAAATAAAAATTGAAAAATGCTATAATTAGAATAATTTTTGGCGCTTTTTATTAAATACATCATAGGAATTAAAAATAATATTAATACTGAAGTTATCCCTTAATCCATTTAAAATGTATACCGATTTAATTATAGCGGATTTGGAAGAAAGTCTGTATTTTTGATAAAAAAAAGAGTTCTAAAAATATATTTTTGCTGAAATAAACAAATTTGTCATTGTTAATTATTTTATTTGATCTTAATTACACAGAAAAAATTATGGGCAAAGAATATTGAATTAATCGATTGTTTGAATATAAATGGTGTTTTAAACATTTTTTTAATTGATTCAATTAAAATATTTATTAAATTTTCTTATAAATCGAACCAGTGTTGATAACACATAAACATAATTATTAAAAAGTTTCCCAACATTTTTTTTTATTACTTTATTGTTATTAAAATTTCAAACGAACGTTTAATTATATACATCTATTATTTTATTTGTAAATAAAAAGGACAAAATGCAAACACTTGGTTAGGGTCTTATCTTAACAAGCATCATGACGTTCCTAAACTTTGAAGAACAAAATTATTCTATTTATATAAAAAAAAATTAAAGTGGCTCTCTTTTTACGTTTTTTGTCAATTTCCTTCGAAGCTGTCAAAATTCCAGTTTTGGTTTTTGGTATGTTTTCCGGTTGATGTTGCTTGATTAAAATTACTTAAAAAATGTTTATTTGTTAATGTTTACACGCTGAAAAAAAAGTCTTTTTAATATGTTTGCAGGTAATTGTTTATATGTTTACAATTATTAAAATTTTGCAAAACTTAATAAAGACAAATTTGCAATTTTAAAATATTTAGATATTTGGAACATGCAAACATACATCATTTAGTGCAAGACTGGCTAACCTAAAAAAACACGATTTTGCACAAAACGTGTTTAAAGTTTTCAATCCATATCTGCCTCGCTTGACACTTTTTCTACTTATTTGGTCACGTTTTTTTAAATGGGGGTTTTAATTTATTTTTCTCTTAGTGAGAGTTCTGTGTGAATTCGCTCATTATCGAGAGACCCGTGAGTATCACAGTTTCTTTATGAAGTATATACTCTTTGCACCCACTTTAAAGAAAAAATAAAATATATTATGCTCTATCTCGAAAAGTATACATGATATTAATATGAAATTTTTACACAATATTAAGCATGATATAACTAATAAATCTGCACTGTCATAAGTCAAAAAATGCGATTTTTGAGTTAATGATGCAGATTTATTAGTTATATCATGCTTTATATTGTGTAATTTCATAATAATATCATGTATAATTTTCGAGATAGAGGATAATATATTTTATTTTTTCTTTAAAGTGGGTGCAAAGAGTATATACTTCATAAAGAAGCAGTGCTACTCACGGGTCTATCGATAATTAGCAAATTCGCACACAACTCTCACTAAAAGAAAAATACATTAAAACCCCCTATTTATAAAAAGCGTGACCAAATAAATAGAGAAAGGGTCCAGCGAGGCAGATATGGATTGAATACTTTAAACTCGTTTTCTGCAAAATCGTGAACATTTTCAAAATCTGGTAGCTACTCGGATAATTATTTTTCGAAAACTTTGAAAAAATTAGATTTTTTTTATGAATCTTAATCTAAACCAGGTTTGTAACGCCCAAAATTCGTCAATTTGTTTTTTTTAAGGAGCAGCCTAATGAATATGCTACTTTTAATATCATGTCAGATTATTATCAAAATTACCTGTTTAAATCTTAATTAAAATAAATACTCGTATAACTAAAGTTGGTTTCTTAGTCTTCATACTTGTTAAAACTACTACTTTTTTAACACTTTTCTAGTTGTTGTAGTGTTTTTTCTTCTAATCTTTTAAATGTTATTTTTTTTTCATTCTGTATGAATTTTCATGTTGCATGGTCAACATCTTTTAGTTATAATTATTTTTTTCTTCTTCAGATTGTTGGTGCAACATTCATAATTTTAAGCCTCTTAATACTACTGGTCTTATTAAAAAGTTTAAAAGTTTTTAGGAAAAGAAACTGGAAACCTGGCTTTTAACTTAAATTACAAGATGTTTTTATTCATAAGTCGACAACACATCACATGCTAAAAGTTGATTTTAAAAATTATTTATGATTAACCCATTTAAAGAGGATTTTTTATTAAAAAATTCTTCTTAATATCCGGTAAAACTCCTTGAAATCGTTGTACAAGTGAAGAATTTTATTTGGCATAAAACTTTTAAAAATATCAAATATTTTGTTCAAGCTTTTCTGCTTGACAAAGCTCTTTAGAATGTGAACTTAAATTACAACGTCTCCTCATTTTTTAGTACTTTGTTTATGCTTTATAAAAAAATGTAGATGCAAATGGAATATGTGGCACTTTATGGACTTTTTTTATGCTTTAGAAAAAAATGTAGATGCAAATATTGATAAAACTAGTTTACAGCAAAAATGCTACAAACTATATTTTTATTACATAAATCGATAATCGCATAAAAACTATTTTTATCGAGTATTGTTAAATTTTTTTTTTAATTTTTGAGCAATTTGACTATTTTGACTATATTGCGATCAAATTGCAAAACAAAAACTATTTAATGCGCAACACAAGATGCATTTCATATTTATAGCCCATGTATGAAGTTGTACTTTGCAGATCTATAAAATTTAAATTAATTAATAAAGTTGTTTTAATTTTTCCACTCTCATAAAAGTTCTAAAATTTTATCCAACCGAATCGATTCAGAACCGAATTCGGTTGTCACAACCCCCAATTCGGTTTCAACAATTGAATTCTGTTGTGACGACCGAATTCACGAGGTTGCGGCAACCGAATCAATTCGGTTGGATGGCATTCTGTTGACGCAACCGAATTTGTTATGCGAGTGTACAGCGGGTTATAATTGTTTATTTTGTTGGCTACATAAGCAATCGAATAAAATCTCGAAACTTTAAGATCTATGTCGCGAAAAAGGAGTTTTTTTCCAAAACCCTACCATTCTCTGAGGTTCATATTTATAACCCAGTAGAAGATTTTTTAAAAAGTGCATTTTTGAATATTTAATACTCAATTTGACCAACATTAATTAGCATTAGCACAAATAATCTTTTGTGCACAGAACTGATTAAGTTTTGTAATAAGTTTATGTCCAAATTTGACCACTCTGTTAAAATGCCGGATTTTAGCTGCCGGATTTGCCTCTCATTGTCGAATATGTTACGAACCAGTATACCCCATAGACAATTTTTTGATCAATGGTGATAATTTGTAACTTCGAGCTCATACGTTAGTTCTCATTTAGTGAGAAAACTAGTATATATGAATGCTTGATTGTTTTACATGGGATTGTTACCTATTTCAAAACGTGTTCTGATGATGGGAACATAGAAAATTCCGGAAATATATCTATCAACACATTCTTGAAAGGGTCAAATAATAAATTTTAAAACAAAAAACTCTATAGATTATTTGTTAGGACAATATCCTAATAAAGAAATATAGACTATAGAACTTGAATAATTTTCATTTTCATTGCTCAATTAAAGGTCGGAAAAAACATAATATTTATTTTTAATAAAAATTATATCAAACTTATATAATTAATGTTTCAGAATTTTTAATAATTTTATATAATTCCTCATATATAAATTTAATTGCACATAAAATTTTCTATATTTCAAATCAAAAATAAAAATTTTAATTTATGGTTTCTAATTTTCACTATTTTTCCCTATAAAGGAAAAATTTATTCTCACAGAGTTTATGAAGTTATTTATGAAATGATGAAGGTGACACATTTTTTATGAAACTCTGCATCATATTTATGAAAAATGAGTGTACTCTGTCACAAGGAGAGTCTCCCGGTGGATTATTGCCATAATTAATTAAATTTTGATATGTGATAAAGAAAAGAAAGTAAGGGACATTTTTTTTTTTTAAGCGGACCAATCTCACGTTTAATGAGGGGTGGGGGGGAGGGGGGGGGGGGGCAAAGTTAATACACTTTTGTATGGAAACAAGTCTGAAACTAATGAAATTCAGATTATTTTGAATGCAGTTTTGTGTACTCGAGAAAACAAGATTTTTGAATCTAATAGTGCCTATGTTCTGTGCTAGTTTTGCCATTTATTTAAAATATCTAAGAAATAGATTAAACTGCTGTTCGGAAAATGTAGCATAAAAGCCAAAAAATTGCTAATGAAAAAGATCGGACACCCCTTCGATTAAAGTTAATAATCATTAATAGATTTGCTTTCTAGATTAATCCAACTTTAATTCTTCAATAAAACGCCAGTTTTAATATGGCTTAAAACACTTATACTTCAAATTTAGCGGACATGTTTCGTATACCGGTTAATGCGTCTACGAAACCTCTTTCATTTTGGTACCTCAATTGCTATTTCTGTACAACAATTCGAAATAAGCCGAAAAAATAGAAAAATTGGGTAATTTTTGACCCCACTTTTCAACCCTCAAAACATGAGATTGGGCCGCTAAATAAATACACTTGCCTCTTATTTTTTTTTTCTTTCTTTAACATTTATCCTTATTTCATTTAGATTGGTGGGAACCCATCGGGAGACTCCCCTTGTAAGTTCAATGCTGGCTGCTATTAAGATATTTATCATTTTCTAATGACAGTGGGTGGTTTATTTGTATTACTCACATGATATTGTGGTCATTCTATTGATCCAACAATTTTAAGGCATATGGGCAACAAAATGCTCAAACCAAATGTTAATTTGATTAAATTACTTTTAAAATTAAGAAAATAACAAAAACCTTAAAGTTCTTCCACCCCAAAGCCAACATTATCCAAGCAAATAAGATAAAAATTGCAATTTAACAAAGAAATGAATAAACAAAAAAGTCATGTCAACTTTTTTCCAGCTCAAGACATTAAAAGGAGCTGAGATTACATGTCTTTAACTTTGATATGGTGGTGGCAGGATACAACTGAACAAAAAGAACTGTCTAACTACAAGTACAATAAAGCGTTATGGCATATAACTTTGTTACGCGTTATCAATCTTGATTAGACGTGATTTTTGGTGTTTCATTACTTGGCAAAATGTACTAAAGGGGGGAAGTTTGTAGCACTGAATAAGGGTGGATTTCTAGATGCGAAGAATATACATGAAACGGATAATCAAAGGAACACGTGTCTTTCTTAGACTTATTAGATAGAGGGTCAAAATACTTGGCTTTTAAGAAAATTAAGAAATTTCTTTTTGACAATATAAAAAAAAAAATATTAATAAAATTCATCTATTAAAATTTGTTGGTAATACAATGTTGCCAATTGTTGTTTGTATATATTGTGACCAAAACAAAATCAATTGAAATTTATAACAGTTTCGATTACTAAACTGCCTTAAGGTATTGTCAACTTTACCTACATGAGTAGTTTATGACTATTTTGTAATTTATAACTATTATTCACAAAATTTCGTGAATATTTTAAAGAAAAAAAAAAACGTGTACTAGGATTGCCAACTGTTAATAATTTCTAAGAAATTAAATTTTATAACAAAAGGCTGTTTTTCCTATACATGTTACAAAACTTGACATTGGGCAAGTTAAATGTTAAGTCTTTGAATTTTTTCAACGTCGATACGTAGCACGGTGGTACCAAACACAAAAAAATTATGTATCTTCTTAACCACAGGTCCATGTTGCCATGTTTGTAGCCCTTCATCTTTCACCACCTTTCATCTCTCCACTATCCCCTTTCCAAAGAAAGCAACACATTAATAAATAGGAAGAATTTCCTGAGTGTTGCTTCTCAAAAAAAAAAAAAAAAAAGTGTGAACCGATTTCACTGATTTTAGACTGTAATTTAACTAAGTTTACGACATAAAGGAAAAACATGCATTATGTGCCATATAGTTTAAAAATATTTGACTTTGAATTTAAAAATCTTAGTTTTCCCCTTGACTTTTTTGGATTTTTGCAAAACGTTTTAAAATTTTTGTGTAATTGTAATTAATCTTAGATTGGATTTTTTTTTTATTATCTCCAGACATTTCGTAGTGAAAGTTTTTTATACTCAAAACTTTCAATTATGTTCATTTTGAAAAGCGGTAAAATTTTCCAAATCTCGTAACGCCCCTACATTTCTTTCGAAAATTTTGGAAAAATTACACAACCTAGGGTTGGCCCGACCCACAATTTATTTTATTTTAAAGCACCATATGAAATATTAATTTTTGCATATTTCGATTTAAGTGCATGTTTTAAGCGCATATTTTGAGATCTTTTGATAAATAATATCTAAATAGGTGTTTATGCTATGTAAACAATTTTAATATAAATTAAAGATTATATTGTCGTTAATTAATAAAAAATAAATGAAAGTAAAAAAATTGGATCTAAATATGATTTTTTTAAAAGCGAAAAAATCTAATTTCAAAATTTGACTTTTTTTACAAAACCTCCTCCCAGGACCCCACTTTTCATTTCCCGGCGGTAAACTTGATAAAGAATAATTAACATTTCATTAGTCTATAATATTACGTTTTAAAAAGTTAAGAAATGGGCGTGCCATTTTTTGCCCACGTGTGTAAACTTGAAATTTTGCTTGAAAATTGGTAATTTTCGATCAATGCTGGGTGTAGGGTGCATGTCCAAAATTAATAATACTTTCATTTAAAACTATTCTGAAAGCCTGTTCTTTTCGAATACTTAAAAAAATATTTAATTTTTTTCTACTAGATTATAAAAGAAAACGTATGAGTGAAGCTACTGTTTCTCAAAAATTTTACAATTTTTTTGACCTATTTCAAAAAATTGACTTTGCATATTTTTCTTTACTCAACGGTTACAAATAATTAAATGAAACTTTAAGCACAACATTAATGATAAAAGTGGCAATACACAAATTTTTTTTTTAATGTCTTACCACTTATTATAAAGGAGTTATTAACTTAAAGCCTAAAAAAAAATTAAATTTTAATGTTCAACATCACACAACTTTTAAACTTTAAGATATAACATATCACCGTAAGCATGTTTTTTTATTAATCTCATCAAGCGGATTCAAAAAGTCTAAAATCATCGAAATCGATTCATAATTGTAGAAGTTACAGCATTTTAAAAGTTTTCTGTACTCGAGGTGGTCTACATTGGCACCTTAGTGCTCACCCTGTGTTAACACATGGTGGCTTCAATATTAATTTTCTGAAAGCTATACTTCTTCTTAACGATTACATATACATTTGGTCTTAATCGGTTCAGTAGTTAAGCAGTTCTATATTTATTACCACTTTTTATTTGATTCACTCCACTGTGCGTCATGATGCTTGCTAGGAAAAGGCCCTAACCCCGTGCTTGATTACTAGGAAGACAAGAATGAAGCAATGTTAAAGTTCTGCCTATTATGGAGGCCCTAACTTTTCTAAAACTTCGGGTTCTGATAAGATCTGTAGCCAGATCGAAATACTAGTATTAACATAATATGTTTGATTTGCTTTATTTTTGTAAATATACGGAGGTTGAAAGTTCGTTATAAATTAAAAATAACATAAAAATACTTTCGATGTATATAAAAACAAAAAACTAACAAAACTGTAAAGAAAGATAATTTTGTTTAGATTTATATTCTAAAAAAAATTTTGTGGTTAAATTTCGGAAAATTAAGCAACATATGCGAAAAAAATTACATAAATGATGTATATATAAAACCCGCGATATTATAAAAACTGCAAATGAAAAAAAAAAATTATACTGATTTGGATTCAGTCTAGTCTATTAAAAAATAAGTGTACTAAAAAGTATTTCACAGAGAGGTTCTACAAAAAAGTAAAATGTGTCGAGTAGTGTAACCGATGAAGTCAGAATTTTATTTTATTTAAGTTTCAAATGTTGGTAATATTAATTTAAATACACTTTTTCTTTTTTTCAAAACTATGACATTTTCGGCAGAAATTCGGCACGGATTAAGATTTTACCAACAAAAAAAATCAAATTCTTCAATCTGGAACCACTTGCGATACTCGTCAAATCATATTTGAATGGACATCCTAGTAAGGATCAATAAGTCCGTGACTTTTCGAACTTCCCTTAGTTATATGAAATGCAACACTGCTCCCATCAAATACCACCTGTTAATAGACTACTGTCCAATTTTGAGCAAGTTCCGTCATTTACTTTGCGTTTAACAGCTGTTCAAAACATACAACCTCGTGGATTTTTTTAAAAATGTAAAAAAGTGTATTTCGATTGCTCATTAAACATTATTTTTTGTGAAAAAAACCTTCAATTAAACCAAAGAAAAGCTTAATAAATACTATGGGGACGCTGCACCATCGATTTAAATGGTAAAAAAGTGATTTACTGACTTTCCTTGTGGTCGCACAAGTACAAATGACGCTGAACGTTCTGGACGGCCAATTGAGGTCAATACAGCCGAAAATGTCGAAAAATCCACGATATGGTGTTGGCCGATCGAAGAGTAAAAGTGCGTGAGATTGTTGATGCCATAGGCATTTCATATGGGAGTGTGGTTTCGATTTTAAATAATCAGTTGGGTCTTAGAAAGCTGTCTGCAAGATGGGTGCCGCGTTTGCTCTCAATTGACCATAAACGTAATTGTGTGACAACTTCAAAGGATTGTTTGGAGTTTTGTAACTGTGAATGAAACATGGATCCATTAGAACACTCCAGAGACCAAGCAGCAGTCTAAACAATGGGTTTCTCCGGGTGAACCGGCTCCGAAGAAGGCCAAGGTAAGTTTGTCGGTCAATAAGGTGATGGCAACAAATTTTTTGGAATGCACGCGGGATAATCCACATCGATTACCTTCAAAAGGGAAAAACAATAAACGGCGAATATTAGGCCAACTTATTAAACTGATTTAACGAGGATTTACAAAAAAAAACGACCTTATATGGCCAATAAACGCCTATTTTATGGACCTTGAAAAATCCTTTTTTTTTGAAGGGATACAAAAATTGGGGAAACGTTGGACTACGTGTATTGAGCCAAAAGAAGATTATGTTAAAAAATAATTTTTTTTGCAAAAAAAACTGTGTTTCATTCAAAAAGTCAGGGACTTATTGAGCCGCCCTCGTATATTAACCCAAATGCTTGGCAACTCTATACAACTATATCAGCCTACAATATAAAATTTAACATAAATATATCTGTGTTGCACACAGAAAAATCTTAGAGACAAAAACAAAATCTCTTGTATTCGATAACATGGACTTTAACAGAGTCATTGGTAATTTCAATAAACAATAAATCCATCTAAATTTAGCCTAAAAACTAAGACACTGTTAACCAAATACAAAATATCGTCTACAATAGTTGTCTATTTTAATGTTGCTGTTGTTATTTGTTTACAACAATAACAAATAAATTGTTTTATTTTGTGAAATAAATATGCCAACCTCTAAAGTATTGACAACAATTGGCAACATGTGTTGCATTGTTTAGGTTGGCAACATGGACAAAATACAAAAATATAATAATCATACACCCAAATAAAATCAACATAATCACATTACATATTCTTTCATAGTGGTCGTCAGACGGTTTTTGCAAAGCTCTCAAAATTTTTAAATTTATAACATTTTTTCTCATAAAACTCATAAAATTGTAACCTAAGGCGCCTGTAAACATTTGCCAAAATCCATGTATCCGGTAAATAGTGTTGAAATTATGAGCATACCAAATAAAGCCAAGCAATACTTTTGAGAAGTGGATATCCAACGGAAACTTATACAGGACAGCAGGAATTATTATAATATTTTATGGTGTAATTAATGTAAAAACCTCGTTTTGTTTGCACCTTTAGAAGATAATGCAAATTTTATATTTAAAAAAGTGCGGAAGCTTCCCAGGAAAAAATTACACATTCCAAAAAGATGCTGATGCCCACACTTTCTTACATATCTCATTGCGAAATTTAGTAATCTTTGTTAGAACAATTCAACATCCCTGTTTCAGGCATACATTTTATCTTATAATTTTTTTAATATTTTTTTTATATAAAAAGGATTCATTTTTTTTGTTTCTGGAACACCTCTTTTAAGACCAATTTAATTTTTGTTTCACGAGTTGTTTCCAGCAAACCTTATGCCAGTGCTGACATATTTGAGCAGCCAACTTTTACGCAGCAGTTATCATTTACTTACATTTAAAGTTATCAAATGCTATATATCTCGTTAGCTCAGTGGTTAGAGAGCTCGACAAATCTGGCGGCTAGGGTTCGAATCCCGGAGGAACCATAAAAAATTGCAAATGTTTTTTTTATTTTTTATGTAGGAAACTCAATTATAAGACCACCTATTTTATGGTTTCAGCAAATTTTGCCAACATTGCAGATTTCGTTTTTTCAGTGATTGCCCGGCACTTTTTGAATGGAGAAAGCACTTGTTGGCAGCACGTATACCACATGTTAAAGGGCCTTGCCAGCGGTGATCCTCTTGTCTTTTTCTGACTGGGTACTGGTAGAGCATTTATAAAATTGATGATGCTTTGGTTGAAAAAGTTTAAAGTCAGAAGGTTCCAAGTTCGATTCCGGTTTCAGACAGCGATTTTTTTGGTGATTTTTTATACTTCTTAATAATTTTTTCTTTTATAAAATTCATTATTTTGTTTCTGGAAAAGATCTTTTAAGACCAACTTTTTTTGTTTTCCCAACGTACGCAAGTTGTTTTCAGTAAACCTTATGCCAGTACTAGAATATTTGATCAACCAATAATTACACAGCACTTATCATTCACTTACGCTTAAAGCTGTTAATTATTATATGTCATGCCAGTTTAATGGGTAGAACTGTCGGTTGTCAATCTGGCGACTAGGGTTCGATCCCCGACAGGCCCAAACACATTATAAATGAACTTTTTTGTAATTTTATTTTGGAAAATTAGTTTTTAGAACACCTATTTTATGGTTTTACCAAAATTTTTTCAACGTTGATAATTTTGTTTACTCAGTGCTTTACCTAAATTCTTTGAACAGACGGATCTTTTGATGATGATGATATCATTTTGGAATTGTTGAAGCAATTGTTGCCAGCACTTGTACCACCTGTTAAATTGTCTTGCAAGCTGTGGTACATTTGTCTTTTTCTGACTGGGTAATTTGACATAATTTTATCTGAGATTTGTCCATATCCCGGACATTAAATTATATCAAATTGGATATAAATATATCCGATTTTATATAATTTTAGCCGATAGTAGGTGGTCTTTTTGAGACTATAAGTTATGCTCTGAAATTCAAAAAATTGTTTCATAAAAGATTAATTTAACAATACCCAGCAAAATCTAAGTAATGGCCTCTCATTACCAGTATCTAAATAATAAGCGGTAGTATTAGGGCCATCTGCATATAATTCTACTTCAAAACTCATTATTTTTGTTCGACGAGTTGGTTTTTTGTAAGTAGTTTTACGTATTTGCACAAAATTTGTACACTTGTACACTTTGTACACACTGCATTACAAAAAATAAAAAATAAGTGGTTACCAAAATAATAAGTTATTCGTATTCTGATAAACAACTCAACACATATGTGGTTACAAGTTTCTGTATAATAAAGTTTACCCTTATACTTATCGGTAATTAAAAAATAAGTAGTTGAAACAAAAGGTTTTAATTCTGAATTTTAATAAGTAGTCGCGAGTTATCTTGACTGCCTATTAAAACGACTTCGTCAAGCAAAATAACTAGTGCTGCCGCCAAATAATGACGTGTTAAGATATTTTTTTTTCATTATATAACCACTTACGTGGTAATGAAAATTTTTGCTAAGTAAAAAATACAAAAAATTAAATTAAATACCCACATTTTTTTAAATTAAACAACGAAATGTTTTAAAATTTACTCATAATTTTCTTAATATGGTATGCAAACCGTTGGTATTTTTAATGATTAAGGACCGAATGCTGAATGTCCAGTTAAAATTTAACAAACAGTTAAATTGAAAATTTGTATGGGAAACAACAAGAAATGTGTCAGTTAAAGTCCCAGTTTGTAGCTAAAGGGACATTGTGAAACTGATGCTAAATGTGCTTAAATCCCAAAACTTATTTAACAAATTGTGAAAAATTAATTTGCTGTAGTATTGTGAACAAATTTTTATATTGGGAACATGTTTGTTAAGCCAATTTAATGTCAAATTTTGGGAAAAGTATGTTTGGTCGCCGAAATTTTTCCGATTTGTCCGAACGTTTGGAGGTCGAACAGTAAATTTAAGAACGTACATTTCTCTCAATTTAACATCAACCCTAGAAACATTTCCTCATTTACAAGGTTATGTTAGGTTGAGCTGGACGGTCAAAGACCCCGCATAGACCATTAGGTCCCTAGCGTTACCAGATTAGAAACGATATCCCCCACGTTAGGTCAGTCGTCAGTGATGGTAGCCAGAGTTCCCCACACCCTCTTTGCAAATGACAGAAGTCTCAAGATTCCGATTTCTGAGATTTCTCCCAGATCTCGGAATAGGTGGTCCCCTAAACATTTCGCCCTGGAGCGTGCAAGAGCCGGACAGTGGCACATTAGGTGCTCCACCGTCTCTCTGTCCCCCGGTACCCCACAGAATCTACATTCGTCACTCTGCAGCCTTCCCGCTCTCTTGGCAAGAACTGCCGTCCAGCAGTGACCAGTTAACACCCCCACCAGAAGTCTACAGTCGCTCCTGGACAAGGACAGTAAAAGTTCGGTCGCTACGGGATCGTAGGATTTCCACATGACTTTAGATACTCTGCATGTTTCGGTATTTCTTCAAACCGCATCAGCTCTTCGCATCATCGTGGATTCTACATCCCTTTTCAGAGACCGAAGTGGCACGCGAACATCCAATGCCATTTCAACTGGCAAATGGACTCCCCGTTTAGCCAGTTCATCCGCAACCTCATTCCCTTCAATACCCCGGTGCCCACGAACCCAATAGATGTGGACTCTCCTTCCGGACCCAAGTCTCCCTAGAGAGTTCTTGCACTCTTGGGCAATCGAAGTGTAGGTCAAGTTGGCGACGATAGCTTTGATAGCCGCCTGACTATCAATAAAGAAATTAACGTAACTGCCCTCCCGTGACTATAAGGTCTCGTCGTAAATCGCCCCGTAGCACAAAGGCGAACGGCGGATTTCCTGACGGTTCCTCATTTATTAAGTTTTTGTTTAAATTTTCAAAACTCAGCCAAATAAATTTTTTAAGCGAACTGTTCGGTTTGACACTAAAAAAAAAATCAATTTAAATTGTTATTGGCTTGTATAGTTGTATATTAAGTGATATAATTAAGTCTAAATTTGCAAATATCTTAATTTGACATGGAACTCTAATAACTCTATTTGTATGGGATTACATATGAAGTCACATATAGTTTACAGTATGAAGTCACATAAAGTTTAATATATTTTAGCGTGCGACCATTATATATATTTGGATTACGATTATATGACTATATATATGGAATAAGATTTATAATAACATAAGACATATAATATCATTTACCATTTAAAAATAACGCTGAAAAAAATTATAAGATGTAGTTTTATATAATGATATAAGTCTTAATGTGATCCAATTCAATGCCAGATATATCTCAATTGCATATACACTAAAAGCTCTAATTGTCACCTGCTTTAAATGTCGGTATGCTTTAATTGTCACCACCCTTTAAAGGTCTAAGAAATTAATTCATGTAGTACTTTAATTGTCACCTTACCTTAAATGTTGAATAAAATAAATTTAAAAATTCTAGAATAGTATTTTTAAATAAGTAAAATAAAAAAAATATACATATATGACAAAAAATAATTCCAAGCTTTAAGTGTCTGAAAATTCTATAAGAGTCTTGTTGTTTAGAAAATTTAATCAGATATTTATGTGGCACTTAGAGAACTTTTAGTGTATTACTAGTTTTACTCGGGAATTTTATTTTTTTTTTGGATGAAAATCAGTTTAACTTTTGCCTAAGCTTTTTTGCATTTTACCACTTGTTCGGCACGAAAAATAAACAATAACTTGTTCTACCGAAATTCTTTTCGTTGCCTATTTTAGGCGATATGGGACAAAATGGGTTTAGAGAGAAAATCAAAAACAAAGAGATAACGAAACTTTTAACTTCAACGCAGTGCGCCCCGGTAGGCTAGTTGATAGCGTGCTGGCTTATCAGTGCGGGGGTCGTGGGTTCGATTCCCACCAGAGGCACTGGTCTGTTTTCGCTACAACGCGCCGAAGGCCATAGTAGCTAGTGCTCGGTTAGGGTAATAGTATATAATTTGTAATTATATGATTATTAATTAATAAAATAAAAAAAAAAAAAACTTCAACGCTTTCTCGCTTGAAAACAGTGCCATGAACACAAAACATTTCTTCACAAAATATTTTGTAAATTTGGTTTTCTATCGAAATAGCTTAATTCCTTACTAAGAAATACTCATTTGAAGCACTTGTGGTCAATTTAAAATACCCCACCTAGAGGCGGTCTTGCCTGTTAGAGGGTTAAGTTTTTGAATTAAATAAACGATTTATTATCTTTCATAGTTTTAGTTTGATCCAATTTAATTGGTGATTTTGGCATAAGACCATTATCAGAAACAAATATATTGTTTTACAATTCAATTCATATAAATGTAAAGTTTAACAAAAAGTAGATAAATACAATATGATCTACTTCAAAATTGTTCGGCATCTGTTGAAACCGACTTATTTATTTCTTATTTCTCAAGGTTTTGGTTGATTTTACTTAAACGTTAACGTGCAAAGTTTTACGTTGAAACGTCTTCACCAAAAGAATTGATGAGCATTTAAATGTCGACAAATTTAAAAATTACTTCAAACTTACAAAAATTTTTTTATTCATTTAATTTTTTTGCTCATGGTTTTTAACTTTCAGATTCAAAACAATACAAAATGGACTCACTAGACTTTGGAAAATACATTCATTGAAAAAGTACTTCCCATATCGCTTGACAGAAATTGTATGGTGGTTTACAAGTGAAACCAAACTTTGACGATTTTTAAACTTTTGCAGTTTTTTCCACAGGGGTTTTGAGCCGTTTAATGGAGTTGAGTTTTTAGAACAGTATTTGAAAAACGGTGTAATTTTTTGAAAAATTTGAAAAACGGAGATATACCAAGTTAATGCCAGCGCATCAATAACGAGATACAAACATCACAAGCATAGTGGTTATTAATGAAGTAATTCAGTTTTATTTTAACTTGTATCTAATGTATTTGCAAACATAACAGCTTATATAAGGATGAAAGTGTTAAATTATTTTTTTTAGCTTAAGTTTGTACACAGAAAAAACTAAAAACTGGTTTCAATTAAAAAATTTATTGAATCAATTAATATTTTAATTGATTTTGCACCTATCACGGCAATGATATTATTAATTAAACCTTTTATTAAAATTAAGAAGGAAAAAAAGTTATAAATAACTTCTACAAAAAAAAAAATATGATACTCACAAAAAAAGTTGGTGATCTATACGTTGGTATGTGTGTTTTTTGCAATGCTGAGTCTGTTTGTGTGTGTGCTTGTTAACTTCAAATGTATTTGGTATTTTATACTGAAAATTTTCTATTTATGCATACAGTGTATGAAAAAATTATATGATAATTGTGTCTAAAAAAATATGTGCTTATATATTTAAAAGTCAATTAAAATATTAATTGATTCAATTAAATATTTGTTTTGAAACAAATTAAATTAAATTCAAATCAAATCTTTAATTAGATATTTTAGGTGCATATATTGTGTTTAGTATTTAAGTTATCTGCATTTGTATTAGTTATTATATTAATCATATATGGCCCTAAGGGCTCGGTTAGTTCAATGAATTCCATAAATATAATAAAAATACATATAAGGATTTGGCGTAAATATTTGTTAAATCTATGTTTTTTTCGTCTTGCATTAACAATTATATTTGAAATTAGCTAGCGTATTGCGTGAACTGAATTACTTTCTAAATACGGGGGTGGATCCCTAGTAGTTATATGAAATGCAACACTGCTCCCTTCAAGTACCACCTTTTAATAGACTACTGTCAAATTTTGAGCAAGTTTCGTCATTTACTTTGCGTTTAACAGCTGTTCAAAACATACAACCTCGTAAATTTTTTTTTAAAGGGAAAAAGTGAATTTCGAGTGCTCATTAAACATTAGTTTTTGCGAAAAAAAAACCGTCAATCAAACCAAGGAAAAGCTTGATAAATTCTATGGGGGCTCTGCACCATCGATTGTACCATGGTTTACTGACTTTCATTGTGGTCGCACAAGTACAAATGACGCTGAACGTTCTGGGCGGCAAATTGAGGTCAATACACCCGAAAATGTCGTGAAAACCACGATATGGTGTTGGCCGATCGAAGAGTAAAAGTGCGTGAGATTGTAGATGTCATATGCATTTCATATGGCCGTGTGGTTTCGATTTTAAATGATCGGTTGGGTTTAAGAAAGCTGTCTGCAAGATGGGTGCCGCGTTTGCTCTCAATTGACCATAACGTTGGACTTAGTGTATTAAGCTAAAAGGAGATTTTGTTGAAAAATAATTTTTTTTTTTTTTTTTGCAAAAAAAAAATGTGTTTTAATCAAAAAGTCACGGACTTATTGATCCGCCCTAGTACGTAGCACCTCCTTGTCAAAAATGTATTTAAAAAATTTCAAACGCAAAAATTTTATGAACTTTTAAAAATGTTGTGAAATATTTGGTAAAGTGCAAAAAAAAACTAAATTGTTTTCATTAATAGCGGCTACAGTTGCAGTTTTTTCAAACACATTTCGCTTTGTGACAACTAAAGTGCAAAACGTACATCAAATAAAATTTTTTAATCAGCTTAATACTAAAATCGAAAAAAACATTAACAAATATGAAGAACTTTCAATTTTATTGAGCAAACAAAGTTTTCATATCCTCAACAAGCATCATTTTTATTTTGCGTATTTAATTGTATTTAATATGAATTACTGCAAATATGTAATGCTAAATCCAATTAAATATCATGAAACCGGAATCAGAGAAATGCGATAACAACTTTTGTATATTGAGCTCTTCAAAAGTATATACTTTTACGATTGTTTTTGAATATTTTTGAAAACTGAAACTGAAATATGGGGCTGTGTTAAGGGCTTCAAGGAGTATGTGTGTATAAACAATTAATCGAACTTTAAGATTCTCGGTTAATTATATTTGTGATGTATCATGGATTTCATGAAATTGATGTAGCTTTAATTAAATTAAACTTTAATTTTAATATTTTGAATTTGCTTTAAACTTAAATGGTTTACACGAATGGATTAAGCATGCTCGAACATCTGCTGACACATATACAAAAGTAATTCATGTCATACAAAAATAAAAATTTGATAATGTTTGGTCCCAAAGTGTCAAAAACTTTTGAAATAACTCATATATACACACAATTTGAACTTTCTTAAACATTTGAATAAACACCTCAGACATTTGCCTAGTGGGTGGCTAACTCCTCTTTCAACTCTTAATTGTATTCATAACAAAAAAAAACTAATTTAACAACTGTCATTTCTAAAAACGAATGAAACTTAAACAAATCTGTTCATAAAACCCAATTCATTTATTTTAGTACTACTTTCGCAGTGCTATTATGAAGCAAAAAATATATCGGTAAATATTGACAATTGTACTCAAGTGTATAGAATTTCCTATGCATATAAATATCAACTTAAACAAATAACCACTAAAACGATGAAATAAATCGATATAACATATAAAACCATATCAAAAAGAACATGCCAGAAATGACAAGATGATCACGAGAATTTCATTTCGAATTTACACAAAGATTACAACGACAAATGTGCGAAATACTATTTAAACGAAATGTATGAATGACAAGAAGCAAAAAAAAAAACACTTGCAGGCATATGGGTAGATTACAACAGGAAAGAAAGAACACTTTGCATTTGGTACACTGTTAAACAAATTGCCATCGACTCCGCACAGTGGGGAATTTTAAGAAAAAAATAATAGCAATAAATACCAGACATGAATGTTAATCATTACATTTTGTGATTACTTACATATTCAATTAAAAATTACATGTAATAGTAATTGAAAAAAAAAAACTCAATTACAATTACATGTACACTCAAAAAAGTAAGTTAGTACAAAAGTTAGTAAAACGTCTTGTAAATCAAGTATACTAATTTTTAGCAAATTTTTTTGCTAAAATCGTGTTTTCAGCTAAAATTTTTGTTATACTTATTCAGCACTTAACTGTTTTATACTAATGCTTTACTAATATACTAATGTTTTACTAATTAAAAAAATTGTGCTGATAAGCACATTAATAGTGTGTACGACAACCAGATTGAAAGATATACGCAGAATGAATCAGATGTCCCGGCATGTCAAGATGTAGTAGAGAAGAGGAAAATGATACAAAAAAGTACAACTCTAATAAGACATAAAAAAATCAACCATGGAAGGCTTTTGTATCTGTTTTTCATACATAAAACAAAATTGAGAATTAAAACCACTTAAATTTTGCGTTGTCACCGGCTTGTGAAAATAATTGTCTTTTAATTAAATAAAAGACAAAATAAAATATTTAAATTTAATATGTATTTCTAAACTAAATGTTTATAGATTTATAATCTGGTGTGGTGAAATTGCAAACAAACAAACAGACATGTAGACAGAGTAAAGCGAAAGACAAAGACACACATCTTAGGTAGATTTTTATGGTTCCCTTTTCTTATGGCAAAAAAAGGGTTGTTTTTTTCGTTTCGTTTGTTTTTGTTTATTTTTCGTTTCGTTTCTATAATTATCTTCGGCAGTTGCGTCCTTTAAAAGAAAGCATCATTTAGACAACCATTGATGTAAGTAGTTGAAAGAAAATTTTTGTTATGTTATATATATTTATTTCTATATATTTTCAGATATTAAATTAATTCATGTCGTCAATGTGGGAAAATGAAAATTGGTATCCAACTATTGTATGTGAATAAAGCGCATTATAAAACGTGATAATTACTTGTGAAAAAGAGATAGGATTAAGAAGAAAAAGCATTCTAGTTGAGAAATGAATTGTGCATTGGTATTAGCGAATTCTGTCTCTTCTGATCAAAACAATACTTGTGTGTATGTAGTGTGACCAAACTCCAATTTAGTCGCAGTCAACGCTGTGTCGACCGTGGCTCAACTCGTTAAGAGGCGAGATTACGATGCATAGCTTGTTTGCTAAGACCGTGAGTTCAAATCACAGTACGACACCAAAAAATAAAAAAGTTTTTCATATAGAGCAAAATTAACAATATAAAATACTTTGTTCAATTGACACATAAATTAACCACTGACGAGTCCCAGGAGGGGGACGAAACTGCGGCAGTCTGGTGTATCCCTTGTGTCCGTAAAAATTTTTCAATAAAAATGTTTTCTTCTTCTTCTTCCTGTAAAGAGACTAACTAAAGAAATATTCTACAGAAATTAATATAAAAAAAAAAAAATTAATTACGATTGTCATTATGTGACGGTTGCAAAACACTTTCTAACATAAAATTTGAATAAACTTGCTTAACGGCGACTCTAACCTACACTTGGTATCCCACTATTGTATGTGAATAAAGCGCATCATAAAACGTGATAATTACTTGTGATAAAGAGATAGGATTAAGAAGAAAAAGCATTCTAGTTGAGAAATGAATTGTGCATTGGTATTAGCGAATTCTGTCTCTTCTGATCAAAACAATACTTGTGTGTATGTAGTGTGACCAAACTCCAATTTAGTCGCAGTCAACGCTGTGTCGACCGTGGCTCAACTCGTTAAGAGGCGAGATTACGATGCATAGCTTGTTTGCTAAGACCGTGAGTTCAAATCACAGTACGACACCAAAAAATAAAAAAGTTTTTCATATAGAGCAAAATTAACAATATAAAATACTTTGTTCAATTGACACATAAATTAACCACTGACGAGTCCCAGGAGGGGGACGAAACTGCGGCAGTCTGGTGTATCCCTTGTGTCCGTAAAAATTTTTCAATAAAAATGTTTTCTTCTTCTTCTTCCTGTAAAGAGACTAACTAAAGAAATATTCTACAGAAATTAATATAAAAAAAAAAAAAAATTAATTACGATTGTCATTATCTGACGGTTGCAAAACACTTTCTAACATAAAATTTGAATAAACTTGCTTAACGGCGACTCTAACCTACACTTGGTATCCCACTATTGTATGTGAATAATGCTCATCATAAAACGTGATAATTAGTTGTGAAAAAGAAATAGGATTAAGAAGAAAAAGCATTCTAGTTGAGAAATGAATTGTGCATTGGTATTAGCGAATTCTGTCTCTTCTGATCAAAACAATACTTGTGTGTATGTAGTGTGACCAAACTCCAATTTAGTCGCAGTCAACGCTGTGTCGACCGTGGCTCAACTCGTTAAGAGGCGAGATTACGATGCATAGCTTGTTTGCTAAGACCGTGAGTTCAAATCACAGTACGACACCAAAAAATAAAAAAGTTTTTCATATAGAGCAAAATTAACAATATAAAATACTTTGTTCAATTGACACATAAATTAACCACTGACGAGTCCCAGGAGGGGGACGAAACTGCGGCAGTCTGGTGTATCCCTTGTGTCCGTAAAATTTTTCAATAAAAATGTTTTCTTCTTCCTGTAAAGGGACTAACTAAAGAAATATTCTACAGTAATTAATATAAAAAAAAAAAATTAATTACGATTGTCATTATCTGACGGTTGCAAAACACTTTCTAACAGAAAATTTTTATATTTCGTAATTATTGTAAATTATTTTTAAAAGAATCAGAAAAATATGTTTTATTATTTTCAGCAAATATATTAACTAAATTACAATTTTTTTACAATTTTTTTGCGTTTTTTTCAGTCTACTAAAATTCAGCAAAAAATTTATTAATTTTTAGCAAGGCATTTTTATTTCTAATGTACTAAGTGTTAGCAAAACTTTTGCTGAATCTACTAATTTTGTTGCTAAAAATCAGCTCGCTGATTTTCAGCAAAAGATTTTGCTGACATTATCAATTTTTTTGCTAGCACCCTCCTGACTAAAATTTTGCTGACTCAGCAAAAATTTTTGCTAACTTTACAAACTTTTTTTTTTGAGTGTAAATGTAATTAAGCCGAAGCAAAATTTCTATAAGAATAATATATAATTGTAATTGAGAAAATATCAATTACAAATTATATGTTATTGTAATTGTAATTGAAATAATATCAATTGCTAATTACATGTAATTGTAATTGAAAAATGTGAATTACAATTACATGTAATTGAAAAAAGAATTGGTTTTTAAAAAACTAATAATAGAAATGATACTAAGAAAAATATAATTATTACATTAAAAATAAACTAATATCAAAAATGTATTCAATTACAATTATTATCAATTACAAATAACAGCAGCATTCACTAATAGTGAAAATAACAAATATTATTAATAATAATAATAACAATAACGATAATGATATTAACAATAATTACAATAATAATAATTGTAATATTAACAGCGACCTTATTTATGTATTGAAATAAGGCGTAGCAAGTACCATATATTAAAAGCAAGGACCAACAGTTCATGCAAATGTATGTTTTTTCGCCTTAAGTCTGAGAAGAGGGTAAACAAAATATGTTTGCGTATCATACATAAACTTTGTGTTTAATTGGCATCGATTTCTTAGTGCATATTTTTTGCATATTTTGTTAGAAATTCATGTTTGTTCATATTTTGCTTAAATGCATATTTTTATAGCATATATTTTTTATTTTGCGTTACATGCATATTTTTTGCATTTTTGATTAAAATTAATATTTTTGTTGTACTTTTCTACGCTTTTCGTAAAAAAGTTACTTTTTACCAAAATATGCAGAGAATGAAAATGAAAATTATTCAAGTTTGAGATCATACTCTATATATATTCATTAGGATATTGTCCTAACAAATAATTTATGGAGTTTTTGTTTTTAAATTAATTATTTAACCCTTTCAGAAATGTGTTGACAGATCTATTTCGTTAATTTTCTAGGTTCCTATTATCAGAACTTGAATAATTTCGAACTTAGTGCGCCCCGGTAGGCTAGTTGGTAGCGTGCTGGCTTATCAGTGCGGGGGTCGTGGGTTCGTTTCCCACCAGAGGCACTGGTCTGTTTTCGCTACAACGCGCCGAAGGCCATAGTAGCCAGTGCTCGGTTAGGGCAATAGTATATAATTTGTAATTATATGATTATTAATTAATAAAAAAAAAAAAAAATTCGAACTTGAATAATTTTCATTTTCATTGCACAATTAAAGGTCGAAAAAACATAATTTTTATTTTTTATAAAAATTATATCAAACTTGTATAAAAGACAAAGTATGGTCCTGTTTACTACTTCCCCTGTACATTTTGTTTTTAACAAATGTACATATCAAAGGAAAAGAAACAAAAACGTGTATTGAATATTTACCAAAGGCAGAGATACACACAAAAAACAAGTTTTCAATTTATTTGTTGATCAATGGTGATAATCTTTTTTACTTCGAACTCTAGATCTATCAACACATTCCTGAAAGGGTCAAAGAATAAATTTGAAAACAAAAGCTCTATAGATTATTTGTTAGGACAATATCCTAATAAAGAAATATAGAGTATGATCTCGAACGTGAATAGTTTTCATTTTCATTGCAGAATTAAAGGTCTAAAAAACATAATTTTTATTTTTAATAAAAATTATATCAAACTTGCAGAGAATATATTAAACAATACACACAGAGAAAAATTTAGCTATTTCCCAACTGAAATTCGATTACTTCGACTCACATTCGGTTATTACGAATTTTACTTGGTAGGGACAACCTATCAATAGTTTTCACAACAAATTCGGTTAATTCAACTAAACTTTAGTTGCAACATTTAAAATATTCAGAAATCTAATGTAGATATCGTTTTACTAACTGAATTTATAAGTTCTTACCACTAAAATACACTTTTAATTTCGGTTGGCACTTTACTTTTCTGTGTGAACAAACTAAATTTTAAACATGAAAAATAATTAATTAAAAGTGCATTTCGTTTTCGAATTCAACGTCTTTTTTAGACAAGCGCAATTAATAGTAAAATTAATATGCAACTTATTTCATCGTTTTGTGAGAGCAGTGGAAAAGAAGAATAATCATATTTTTAAAAATCATAACTACATTGTAAATTTTCAATTGAATCAGACTGCGGTTTCTAGTAATTAACCTTCATCAGTGATTCTGAAAATACTGTTATATTCGTTATATTTTTTATTGCTTGATTGCGTCTATATGAAATTTTTGTGCAATCACTGACCATTATACAAAAGACTGCTTTGTACTACCGCATGCACTACGACGCACTAAACTTCAGTTGGAGCGCTTAGTGCTCTGACCTTAAGGCAGGTCGATTTAAGCTGTATCCTAAAACTAGTTTGCAATACACGGTGTTTTTGTTTTTGCATACATATCTTCAGATGTACAATACAAAATATAAAACAGTTCCATTTTTAAAGTTTACATTTCTATTTTCTTTTCAAGGGTTTCATTGATTTTCTTTGAAACTATCAAACTCAAACACTCAAATAAAATAAGTTAGTAAAGACAGCAATATTTTAGATGGGAGGATCCTTCCTAACATCAGCAAACATTTTGCTAAATTAAAAATTTTTTTTTATCAATTTATTATCAATTTTTCTGCAAGGATCCTCCCAGCAAAAAAATTAGCTTTTTTTTGAGTGCAGTTAAGAAATTTAGAAGAAAATTTCGAAGAAATTTAACATTAAACAAAATTATAAGTGCATGGTTTTATAGTTTTTAGTGCATATTTTAAAATTTTCAATGTATATTATAGGCACCTAAAACACACTTTTTAGTGCATGAAGTTCCTATGCCTGATTATAAGAATACCAAATCAAATACAATCAAATGATTATTCAAATGAATCGTATTTTCCTCGCAAATGGACTGGGAAAACAAAAGACTTAACACACAAACTTTAAATATGGCTAATGTATTTGTTGTCATAAAATATTTAAAATCGAAAATTATCTACTTTTGTAACTTTTGTTGTTTTATTTTAATACCATTACTCAAGGTTGAAAATATAATTTTTTCGGACACCATTAACCCATGTGGACCTGCTGCCCCAAATGACCCCAGACTTATTTATTTCAATTTAGAAAATAAGGCAAAGCTTTGCTTACTATTATTGAATTTAAAAACGTGTTTCAAAATATTATAACCAAATATTTGATGATTCTGTGCCAAAAATTTTGGACAAATAGAGCAACGTTAACAAAAAATTAGAGTTGTGTCGTTTATGAACGAACTAGTTCAATTGAACGACTCACTCGATTGAACGATATGACTCGTTCACCAATAATCGATCTTCTCGTTCATTTCGTTCTTTTTATTCACAGAACAATTGCATCTCTATTCAATTAAAACTGCTTGTAAGAGCAATTATTAAAAAATAATAGTAAAAAAATAGTAGTAATATTGTTTCAAATTAAGAAAAGCAATTATAGTCATACAAATAAAATGTTTTTTACACAAAATAAATAAATTTTTGTTAGAAAAGTTGCAATTTTATAACACTTTTTGTCTATGTACAGTAACATTTGTGAAAAAAACTCGTAATTGTCAAACGAACGACACAGTTCACAACACGCAGTTCAGTCACAAGTCAAAGGAAAAAGAACGATTGAACGATTTGAACGAACTAGTTCACTGATTCGAATTGAACGATACTGACCGAGTCATAAAAATGAACGAATAATCCCAACTCTACAAAAAATATTTTAAAATATTGAAATTCTTCTTTTTTACAAACCTGGCTAAAGCCATTCTTTAAATTAATAAAAAAAAATTTTTTTCCGAGCTAAATTAACCGTTAGATACTCTTGCTGTCCAAATGACCCTTAGTTGAAAAAACTTTAAAAAATATGCAGCAGATATATATTTTTTTTTATCACAAAAGAAAATTTTACCAAAATAATTATAAAAAGCTGACAAATATTACTAGCGATTAATTCCATATAAAACCATAAACAAATCGATTTTTTTACCTGTATCAATTTAAACCAAACTTGGTATGGAAGGTCACTGTCATATAAGTATGACATTGTCCATGACTACATAATTTTATCTCTATATCGATTAATTTATTATATAGAATAAAAACTATAATACTATTTAAAAAATTTGGCAAAAACAGAAAAAAGGTATTTTTGTCCCTTATAAACACAGTTTGAATTTTCAATCGATTTTAGGCACAACTTTTCTTTATAAGATTGACACCAAATTTCAACACCCCAAAAGTAAATATTCTGTTTTTGTCGATCTCTATCAAATTTATCGCTTCTCTAAATACATCAGTTGTTCTATTTAACTTAATGGTTAAAAAATGTAATTAATTATAACAAGTTTGTTTTTTGTTGTGACCAATGTTAATATTTAAATTAGATTTAAAAAGGGATTTCCTCATGGGCTATTTTGATCAATAATCTGATTTATTTGTAAAGAAAAATCAATTTATCATGTTTTTGCTCAATGTTCGATTGCTTTATTCAACTTCTTCAGGAGCGTAAAGTTATAAAATGAGTTTTTGTTACGTAGTCAGAAAATATAATATATAAAATTTATTTGTAAATAAAAACTGGACATCACTACACAGAATTTGAAATAAATAATTAAATAAATAATAACAACACAGTACACAGAAAATCACAGGTTAAGCTGACTGCAGTATCACAGAACTTTGACTCATTAATTATATATTTGTTCAATTAATAAATAAAAATTATAATATATATATATATATAATTATATATAATAATAATTAATAAAAATGTGGCTAAACTGCACTTTATTGGGCGTTCTCCAAAAAAAGTAGGTTGTCCAGATTTAAAAAATATTTTTTTTCTATTTTCGGTTAAAGGGGCCGGGACCCGTGGGTCCCCCAGGTCCAAAAAACAAGTACGCGTAGTAACAAACAAGTGTACTCTAATAAAAGAAAATTTCCTCAGGATTTCAAAAGTGATATTAATTTTACAAATTTTGCCTGCAGCTGTCACACAGGGAAACTTTACTCAGCGAAGACACTAAGCTCTTATCACATAGGAGAAAACCCATAAGTCCGGCCGAAGGAAAACTTTCCTCAGCGAAGCCCAGCTTTGGACGGACTGGAGGAGCAAACCTTTAAGCCAATAAATTTGTCAATATCACCTCTACGCGGTTATAGGTTGATAATGCCAACGATGGCAACTAAAAAGTCATATTTTCACGTAAAATTCATTGATAGAAGAGCAAATTTTACAAAAATAATTTAAAAAAATAACACTAAAAAAATTTCTCCCAATTTTTGTACTTAAAACAGATCAAGAGGGCGCTATTTAATTACTATAAATGCAATTAATGTTTATCCCGATGAAAATAAATTTAAATAACAAATATGCAGGTGCTTGTGCAAATTTAAATGTACTGACACTAATAGAAAACATATGATTTTCTATTGTTGATTTACTTGAATAAACGTCACTACATTGCTAGGTCTGTCAAAAAAACAGAGTAGTATTTGGAAGATGACAAAGCCAATAGTGACAATTTTTTGTTGTTGTTTTTGTTTTTTCTTTGATATTTTAAATTTTGAATCTCGCTCCTAGACGAGGACAAGAAATTCTCATTGAGTTTGTGATTTAACATAACAAATATCTCTAGAAATTCTAATAACAAAGTCCCCTGAAGATTTCCTTGGCAAGAATGAAATCCGGATAGGGACACGCCTACATCAGATTGCTTTTCACAATTTGTTAAATAAGTTTTGGGACTTTAGCACATTTAATTACTATAAATGCAATTAATGTTTATCCCGATGAAAATAAATTTAAATAAACATTTTCATTTTCCCACATTGACGATATGAATTAATTTAATATCTGAAAATATATAGAAATAAAAATATATAACATAACAAAAATTTTCTTTCAACTACCTACATCAATAGTTGTCTAAATGATGCTTTCTTTTAAAGAACGCAACTGCCGAAGATAGTTATAGAAACGAAACGAAAAAATAAACAAACGAAACGAAAAAAACAACCCTTTTTTTGCAATAAGAAAAAGGAACCATAAAAATCTACCTAAGATGTATGTCTTTCGCTTTACTCTGTCTACATGCCTGTATGTGTTTGTTTGCAATTTGACCACACTAGATTATTAATCTATAAACATTTAGTTTAGAAATACATATTAAATTTAAATATTTTATTTTGTCTTTTATTTAATTTAAAGACAATTATTTTCACAAGCCGGTGACAACGCAAAATTTAAGTTGTTTTAATCCGCAATTTTGTTTTATGTATGAAAAACAGATACAAAAGTCTTCCATGGTTGATTTTTTATATGTCTTATTAGAGTTGTACTTTTTAATATAATTTTCCTCTTCTCTACTACATCTTGACATGCCGCGACATCTGCTTCATTCTGCGTATATCTTTCAATCTGGTTGTCGTCCACAGTATTAATGTGCCTATCAGCACAATTTTTTTTAGCAAAATTAATTAGTAAAACATTAGTATATTAGTAAAGCATTAGTATAAAACAGTTAAGTGCTGAATAAGTATAACAAATATTTTAGCTGAAAACACGATTTTAGCAAAAAATGTGCTAAAAAATAGTATACCGGATTTACAAGACGTTTTACTAACTTCTGTACTAACTTATTTTTTTGAGTGTATGTATATGTTTGCCAGTAAACGTTTTTCACTTGTTTCAAACATATAAATGTCTGCAGGCAAAAATAATTATTTTTCCAAGCAAACATGTCAAACGGAAATGTTTTTAATACAAAAGTATATTACCAGCATTTATATTGCTAGAGTTTTCAACTTGCATTATTTTTGAAAATATCCCACTGTGCGTCGTAATAGTATAACATTTGTGTTTTATTTGCCAAAGAATTTGTGTATGACATTGTATGTTTGAAAAATATGTTAAGATTTTATGTTGATTTTGAGTTAAGAATGCATTTTTTTAATCATTAATCAAGGGATGAATTTTTTGTTTTCAAAATATTCCAATAAATGCTAAGTGGTGGTATATTTTAAAACAATTGTGAGCGTTAAAAGCTGTAAAAGTAATTATTGATATTTTTGCAATTCATTGCATTGGAGAAAATGTTTTTTTTTACTAATTGAACACCTGTTTTAATAATATACCGAAATGAATATAAACTTTCTTTGCCATGCCATGGAAATCTATGCAATTAACTTAATTAAAAAGCGATAACAAACATTCAGTCATGTTACCTTAATTTCTTTCTGAAGGAAACTTCTCAAATATACAGGCAAGGAAATAAATATATGCTACAAGTGTTTATTTGAAATATTTTTAACCTGTAACAGGAAACTGGCACCTGTGATTTTAAATAGTTTCTATAGGAAGCCAAAATTATGGAAATAAAATGTTTCTAAAACTAATTTACTGTTTATTGCCAATGTCGGAAAACGAAAAAAAATTCCAATAATTTATGGTCCAAAATGGAATTTAGTTGAAGTTAACTAGAAATGTCAAAAAAACTTAAGTCAATTAGTTAAAACTTTTAAAGTTTTAAATCCATGTATAGTAGTCTCTAGCAAAAACTCAAACTAAACTTGTGAGTTTTGCGAAGTATAAAATTTTTGTATTGTGCGTATTTTTGTGAATTTTTAAAATAATCACAAAATTTTAATCCGTTAAATTTTGCAAAATTAATACCCTATAGCAAAAATCTTTCTTCCAATTACAATTTTGTACAAAATGATTAATAAAATAATAAAAACATATCCATTCCTAGTAGAAACGGTAATCATATATATTATTACTTTTCTTACTACCAATAATAACACCAGCATACTCTCTGCACTTACTTTAACACAAATAATAAGGACTTACTAATAACTAGTTAATTATACCATTATTTCAATACAAATATTAATGCGTTATCAGTATTTAAAATATAACACAGTACAACACATGATTTTGGGCCTCAGTTCTGAGAATTCCCCGTGAAAGTAGCACCAAAAATAAGAACTTCTGCATCATTCGTTGTGTCAAGTTGGGTACAGTAATAGTTTAATGGCCATACGAATTTTTTGGCTCAAGGCGGACTTTTAGCACTTTTTCTATATTTTAACACGGTTATATCTCGGTTACCGCTCGGAATATCTCTTTTGTGTCTAAAGCAAAGTTGTATTTATTGAAAGCAGACAAAAATGCGAAACAATCCTACCCAAAAAAAGTGCATCCGGTGCCTTAAACAACGCAAAAATGCCCATTTTTCCCCATTTTTCACCTTTTTTGCTCAATAACTGGATTACAAATCCACAAATATGCTGTTTTTTTCTTTATAAACTTTGGTTTACATGAAAATAAAAATTCCGATTGATTTTTTTTTGAAAATTTAGAACATTATAATTGAATATTATCTAAATTTTGTTTCCATGCATAGATAACATATAATTATCTCATATTTTCTGTGTACGAATAGTTATAATATGAATCCGAATTTTTATTTTCATGCAAAATAAAGTTTATAAAAAAAAAACATCATATTTGTGGATTTGTAATCCAGTTTTCAGAAAAAAGGTGAAAAATGAAAAAAAAAATAAATAAATAAATAAAAATCGAAATTTTTATTTTCATGCTAAAATAAAGTTTAAAGTGGATAAATGATCAAACAATTTTTGGAAAATCTATTTTTAGACTGATTATTTTTTCAATTCTAGTAAGGACGTATATAAGTACTTATTTTTGATTTTTTTTAAGCTGAAAAGCAATGACATTTTGTGCAAGTAAGTCATTTATGTTTTTTATCTATCAAGTATAACATGTCGAGATAGCTCAGATCGAAGAGCGGTTGACATACAACCAGGAAGCCTGGGTTCGAATCCCGCGTGGGCACATTCCCAAAAAAATAGGAGCTGAGGAAGAAGTAGTAAAAACACCACATCTACTGATCCGGATGTGGTGCAAACTTAGGTGAATCATTAATGATTTTAACATTGTCGTGTCATTCCGGGGATGGAATGAATAAATAACTTCTTTTACAGTTTTATTCGTTTTTTGTTTTTATATGCATCGAGATTATTTTTATGTTATTTTAAATTTATAACAAGCTTTCAACTTCCGTATATTTACAAAAATAAAGCAAATCAAACATATTAGCTAGGTTAATACTAGTATTTCGATCTGGCTAAAGATCTCATCAGAACCCGAAGTTTTAGAAAAGCTAGAGCCTCTATAATAGGCAGAACTTTAACAAAAAACCTATTAATAATCAATTTTGCTCCATTCTTGTCTTCTTAGTAATCAAGCACGTGACTAGGGTCTTTTCCTAACAAGCATCATGACGTTACTAAACTTTGAAGACCAAAAATGTTCTATTTATATAAAAAAATTTTAGTTTTTACTCTGGCTCAAGTAATATTTTTTACAGTTTTATTAGTTTTTTGTTTTTCATACAACGAGATTATTTTTATGTAACTTCTTTAATAGCATTTTAAACAGTTCATGGATGGTCTTTTTGATATATATACAAGGTGGCGCAAAAATAACCTTCCGATGTTTTTTGGCTGTAATTTAAAAAAAAAATTAAAAACTTTGATTCTTCTTGTGGATTATTTTTATTTGGTATTTTAATTTTGTTTACATCAAGTCGAGAATATGATGTCATGTAAATGGCCGCCGCCACAGTTGATTGTCATTTGAGCCCTTTTTATGGCATTTTCCATCACTTTGGCCAAAACTTCCGGCGATAGGTCCTCACATTCTTGACGGATATTATCTTTAAGAGCTGCAAGAGTCTGAGGCTTGTTGACATAAACCCGCGACTTCAAAAAGCCCCACAAAAAGAAGTCTGGAGCGGTCAAATCAGGCGATCTTGCTGGCCAGTGCAAATCGCCAAAACGGGAGATTAGGCGCCCGGGAAATGCATCCTTCAGCATATCGGTTGTGGCACGTGCAGTGTGTGCCGTTGCATCGTCCTGTTGGAACCACATGTTTTCCAATCCCAATTCATCAAGTTGCGGCAAAAAGAACTCGTTGATCATTGCTCTGTAGCGCTCACCATTCACAGTAACCGTTTGGCCCGCGACGTCTTCGAAGAAAAATGGTCCGATGACTCCTCCAGCGAAAACAGCACACCATACAGTGACTTTGAGCGGGTGTAATGACTCTTCGTGGGTTACACGCGGATTTTCAGTACCCCAGAAGCGTAAAGTTTGCTTATTTACGTACCCGTTAAGATGGAAATGGGCCTCATCACTCATGATTATTTTTGATGAAAAATCATCTTCCTCTTGGTGGTGATTAAGGATGGCTTGAGCGTATGTTACACGCGATTGGCGGTCAGCAGCTAACAGCTGATGCACCGTCTGGACTTTGTACGGAAACATCTTCAAATCTTGTACCAAAATTCGCTGTAAAGACCGTCGACTGATACCCATTTGCGTGGCACGTCGTCTGGTCGATGTCGACGGCGCTTCCATGACATCCTCGGCTACAGCAGCAATATTCTCTGCAGAACGGCTACTCCGGGGTCTGCCACGCCTGGCAGCATCTCGTGTTGTGCCAGTCTCTTCGAGGCGAGCGGCTAAACGTCGCAGTGTTTCACCAGTAGGCGTTGGACGGCCAGGAAATCTGCGACGAAATTCACGTTGTGCCAAAGTCACCGACCGATTATTGGTCAAATAAATAGTCACCAATATTCCGCGTTCTGGAGCAGTGTAGCGTAACATTGTTTATTAACGTGTATTTCGCATGTGTTTACTACACAAATGTCAAAACAGAACTGACATTAGGGGCCAATCGCAAAATTTATAGCATTTTCTGATAGGAGGATTACTTTTGCGCCACCTTGTATTAACATTTTTATTGAATGAAAATGTGATGCATACTCTAGGGGATGTTTTTTAAATATTAAAACAAAATCTTTTGGTACCAGCGAGTATTGAACACTCGAATCTGAGGCACGATCTGCTGTATTGAAGTAGACTGCTCTACCATTTGCACCAAATTTACTTATACAGCAGAACGAACTTGAAATGAACTTAAGTTAAAAATATTGATATATTTTTATGAAAGCAAAAAAAATATGCTACAAAAATATAATAAAAAAGATAAAATAATGATTTTAAAAACATTTTTATTATGTGATTTCGTATCAACGAGACATTATTAATTATTTTTAAAATTTTTTTTAAGTTTTGATTAGATTGAAAAAAAATATTAAGAAATTAGAAAGCTCATTTACCAATTTTTAATTCATTGCAAATTTTTTAATATTTTTTAATAATTTGACGATGAAGTGTCTTTAATATGTTAAAATATACCACACACAGAGAAAAGTTTTACTATTTGCAAACTGAAATCCGGTTATTGCGACTCAAATTCGGTTATTACGAATAGCAGTCGGTTGGTAAAACTGAACATTAGTATTCGCAACAAAGTTCGGTTAATTCAACTGAATTTTAGTTGTTAGACCCATAATATTTAAAAGTCTAATATAAATATCGTTGTACTAACTGAATTTATAAATTCTTACCATTAATATACACTTTTTCAATTCGATTGCCTCTTTATTTCCCTGTGTGCAGACAATGAGAAGATAAAATATTGGAGAATTCGTTTAACCACATGTAGGGAAAAGTGGCCTCCAATGAAACGATTGTGCCTTGGAACGTAAGATATTTTAATTACACTAAATATATTTCTACACTGAGATTATTTTATTTTTCCACTGCGCTAATGTTTACTAAATATCTGGGTCTTTTAAATATACATATGTATGAGAAAGAGGTCGGTATATTTAAATTAAGTAAATGTTAATTAATTTATTATTATTATTAATACTAAACTAGCTTTTTTTCAAGTTTTAGCTGCGATATTTTTCGTTTTTGCTAATCCGAAACAATATAATTAAAAAATCAAATAGATTTTTCTAGCCAAAGTCAATTTTTTTAACATAATTTTTCTGAATATTGCACACGTCTCAAGGCACACCTGAAAGAAATATGAAAAATGTATGTTATGATCGGTCAGATCTTAGCAGTGAAATACATTTCATCATTTTCTTATCAACTTAACAATAAAAAATATAAAACTATTTTTTTTTTAAATTTTTAAATAATTTTTATAAAAAGTACCATCGAAAAGGCCAAAAATATATGTTGTCAAATAATAATTTGTCAACTCTGGATAACATTTTTCTACAATTTTTGCTTTACGATTAAAGTCAAGATGTTAATTATTTGGTCGTTTTTAAATTACTTAATTATCCTAAAATACGCAAAAAAACTGATTTTAATAAAAAGTCCCACTAAAAAAATAAAAAAAATTAAAAAATAACTTAAATAACTTTAATTTAACATTTTTGGCAGTTGTTAACAATAATTTCTATGAAAGCGAAAAATGTGCTTATGCTAATGCTTTGGAGGTCAAGTTAATAAGTTTCTTAAAGCACTACTTCCACTTTATTGTGCTGGGTTGTATTAAAAAAAATTTTCAATAAAATAATATTGTGTTATTAAATTTAGTTTTTTGAAAAATTAATTTTACACTCATTATTTTTCTCCATACTGATAAGCATATAGGTAACCACATATTTTTCTATTTTTCGTAAGGAGATTATTAATGATATGTCATTATTTTGCGCGACATCTAAATATAAAAGTAATGAGATTTGTACTGACAATTGTAAGTACTTGCCATTACCAAATATGTACTTATATAACCACTTTTCTGGTAATGCTTTTCTACACTGGGTCATGTCGGAAAATCATTTAAATAACTTTAAAATATAATTTTGTTTTAAACAGTTTTCATTAAAAATAACTAACATATCGTTGCCATAAAATAAAATTAACTGTGATATTATATATATTTTAAGCCGTGTTTATTAAGAAAAAACTTCATGTTGAATGTTAAATGTTTTTTTTTATGTTTAATACAAAATAAAATTAATTTAAATGTAATTAACAAAATATTTATGTTACTACGTCTCTTGAAAAAGTCAACAAATAATTGACGAAACGTAGAGAAAAACATGTAAAATAAATGCATTTTTATTTACAATAGAACAAATCATAGGTCTGATTAGCTTAACAAACACAACAAGAAGATTATCCAAACTGACCAAATAATAACTAAATTGAAGTTTAACATATTTACAGTTTTTAAGCAGTTTGTAGTTTTGTACCATATACTTTATTTATACGTAGGTATACAAATACAACACAACTTTTCTTTATACCATTTATACCAAACTACGCCTTTTTAATTGTAATCTTGCCAAATATTATTAAAATATAAACTTAAAAAAAAGTATACAAATAAATAATTTAATCAGTTTGTTACTTTATACCATATAATTTTTTCCTTGCATGTATGTACGACATAATTTAAATGACATAAAGGGCTGTGTACACGCTTTCATTTATTATTCTGTCCTGTTGTCGTGGTCTTCAAATATTTACACACATTTTATGTTTGTAATACAATCATTCTACAAAACTAACAAATTTTAATTGTATCCATACAAGACTAATTCAAATTCATAGTCATACAACAGCTAAAATTGTATTTGTTTGAAGTACCCAGTGTAGAAAAGCATTACCATAGAAGTGTTTATATAAGCAAGTATTTGGCAATGGCAAGTACATACAATTGTCATTGCAAATCTCATTACTTTTGTATGGGGATGTCGCGCAAAATAATAACATATCATTACTAAACACCTTTCAGAATATAGAAAACACCAGTAGGACAAAAATAATGAGTTTAAAAATTAATTTAAAAAAAAAACAATCTAAATTTATTAAAAAAAATATAAATTTTTTATTGAAATTTTATTTTTTTAATAAAATGTGTAAACACAGGATTCGAACCCGGGTCTCCTGGTTGTCAGTCAACCGCTCTACCATCTGAGCTATCTCGACATGTTATACTTGTTAGATGAAAACATAAATGACTTGCTTGCACAAAATGTTATTACTTTCCAGCTTACATAAAATCAAAATTAAGTAGTTATGTATGTACTTACTAAAAGTGAAAAAATATAGACTCATTGTTTTTTTACTTTTAGATAGATTTTAAAAAAGTATTTAGATCATTACTATTTTTTTTTTTTATTAATACTATCATCAAAACAATTAAAAAATACTTATAAAGGGTCCGCCAAATAACTTTTTTTTTTGAACTCCTGAACCAATTGGACTTTGTATGGCGTCACACCAAGGTCTTTATGCAAAATTCGTCTCAATGATGTCTCCGAAATGTTCAATTGTTGAGAACTACGATGTTGATGGCGCTTCACGCACACTTTTTGCCACAGCAGCAATATTCTCGGGTGTACGCACTGTTTTTGGCTTTTCACGCTTTGGTTTATCGATGAGGATGCCAGTTTCTTTCACTTTTTTCACAACATAACGAACATACAGACCATATTCGTTCAGCGGAAGGATAAAACTAATTATCTGTCAAATCAGATAATAAACGTAATCAGAATAAAGGTTAGATGGCGGACCCTTTATTTAATATCTACAGTATTTGAGATTTTACTAAAAAGTATTGCAATAAGTACATGACATATTTTTATTTGTAAATGAAAAACTAATTTGAAATATAAACTATATTAAGAAAAAAAGATAGGCAAAAACCTTTTGAAATATCTAAGAAATTTTGACATTGGCTCTTTCATACATATTCTCTTCAGAAGTTGTAGAAAGCAGCCAATTAATTTTACAAATTTCTTATTAAATCAAATCAAAATTTGAAGACCAGTTCCTGTCTTTGAATCTGGTTGTTAAATTACTAAACACAGTTTTTAATATATCTTGTTTGAAATTTCTATGCAGGAGTGCAGTAGAGTATAGTCTAGGGAGGTTAAAAATAATCTTTAAATTTTTATTTTGAATGACTTGTAATTTTTTTAAATAAGTTTTAGCACATCTCGTTGACCATATGGTTAAAATAAGGTTCAGCACATCTCGATCATTACTTTATATTTAAAATAATCATAAAAATAAGTACTTATGGGCATAGCATTATTTTCTGTATCGAAGTAATGAGAAAATTAACTACTTATTAGTAAGTCCTTATTATTCGTGTTTTTTTTTTTTTTTTCTAGAGAAGCAACACTCAGGAAATTTTTCGTATTAATTAATGTGTTGCTTTCTTTGGAAAGGGGTTAGTGGAGAGATAAAAGGTGGTGATAGAAGAAAGGATTCGAACATGGCAACAGTGTAATTACGCGAGATGATAAGTCTTAGAACAGTTGTTGATCGCCACCTGATGTAGAGTTAGCGAATTTATTGAAGCTTTTTGTTTCATAGCCCTGATTCATTATTTTACTTCGGTGGAGTTAATTGCTATGGGAACACCGAAGGTGGGCGCAGCGATACATATAAGTGATAGAAAACGCATACATATTATTTTTTCTAAATTGATGTTGTCGTCACCGGGAATCGAACCCGGGCCATCTGTGTAACAGTCCAAAGCGCTAACCATTACACCACAACGCACAAAGTAGTGCAAAGAGTAATCGTGATTGAAATGGGTATTTTTTTTTTTTTTTTGTATACACTGATAGAAATTTGTGCGTAGTATTTATGAATTCCTTCATTTATCCAATGAATTTTTTCATAAAAAAGTCCCCAAAGAAACGTTTCATTGTGCCAATGAAAGTTGTTTAATTAAAACAATTTTAATGGATAGTTTCATTGACCCAATGTAAATTTCATAAAGTATATGGAATTTTTTTCATTAATCCTAGCCTAATCGTAATGAAAGTTTCATGTGTTTAATGAATAAAATTCATAGTTTGTATAAAATATTTTCGTTGATATTTAATAATTTGCACTTTTTATGATTATTTTAGCATAGCATTAATTTGGTGGTTATTGAGAAATTATCATTAGTTGATATTATTTATAAGGTCTGGTCTTTATAGGATCTATAAAATTTTTTACAAAAAAAAGTTCGAAAAGTTTGAAAGTGAACATCACAGGCTGTTCTGTAAAAGCGATGGCAGATTTTTGATAAACTCAGCCTGATTCAGCAAATTTTCGGTACTTGTAATAGGCTGAGATGTAAAAAATAAATCTAAATAGAAAGGTTTTCCCGGGGCCACCCACCAATGTAGCACAGTGGGGAAAATTCTATTGTTTCTCATCAAATTTGCTAAAGCTAATAATTTTTGACGAATTCGAAAAAGATAAAATTTGAAAAGTACACTCAAAAAAAAAAGTTTGTAAAGTCAGAGAAAAATTTTGCTGAGTCAGCAAAATTTTAGTCAGGAGGGTGCTTGCAAAAAAATTTGCTAATGTCAGCAAAATCTCGCTGATTTTTAGCAACAAAATTAGTAGATTCAGCAAATGTTTTGCTAACACTTAGTGGATTAGAAATAAAAAACCTTGCTAAAAATTAATAAATTTTTTGCTGAATTTTAGTAGACTGAATAAAACTCAAAAAAAATGTAGAAAAATTGTAATTTAGTTAATTTATTTGCTGAAAATCATAGAACATATTTTTGTGATTCTTTTAAAAATAATTTACAATAATTACGATATATAAACATTTTCATTTTCCCACATTGACGGCATGAATTAATTTAATATCTGAAAATATATAGAAATAAATATATATAACATAACAAAAATTTTCTTTGAACTACTTACATCAATGGTTGTGTAAATGATGCTTTCTTTTAAAGGACGCAACTGCCGAAGAAAATTATAGAAACAAAACAAAAAATAAACAAAAACAAAAAACAACCCTTTTTTGCAATAAGAAAAAGGAACCATAAAAATATACCTAAGATGTGTGCCTTTGCCTTTCGCTTTACTCTGTCTACAGGTCTGTATATGGTTGTTTGCAATTTTACCACACTAGATTATTAATCTATAAACATTTAGTTTAGAAATATATATTAAATTTAAATATTTTATTTTGTTTTTTATTTAATTTATTTAATTATTTTCACAAGCCGGTGACAACACAAAATTGAAGTTGTTTTAATCCTCAATTTTGTTTTATGTATGAAAAACAGATGCAAAAATCTTCCATGGTTGATTTTTTTATATGTCTTATTAGAGTTGTACTTTTTAGTATCATTTTCCTCTTCTCTACTACATCTTGACATGCCGCGACATCTACTTCATTCTGCGTATATCTTTCAACCTGCTTGTTACAAAAATTAATTAGTAAAACATTAGTATAATATTAGTAAAGCATTAGTATAAAATAGTTAAGTGCTGAATAAGTATAACAAAAATTTTAGCTGAAAACACGATTTTAGCAAAAAATTTGCTAAAAAATAGTATACCTGATTTACAAGACGTTTTACTAACTTTTCTACTAACTTATTTTTTTGAGTGTAGCTGATTAGATTTCAGATCGAAAATTACAAATTTTAAAAATAAAATTTTTTTACCCATAAAAAAGAAATATTTTAATTATTGTACTTTTTGTAAATTATGTATATTAATTAACATTAATGATTGAAAAAATCGTTTAAATATAAGTAACAGGCATTAAAATATTAAAAGCTGAACTAAAAAAAACAATTTTAATGTATTGCTGTTTTTATTGCTTTATTTTTAGAAAATTTTTCAATCTTTCTTTCCATTTTTTATAATTTGTGTTAAAATATGACATATTTTCTTATATGTCGGTACAAAATACATATGTAATTTTTTTATCGATCTGGCTTGGAATTCTGTAGAACGATCGACGATTGTAGTCCACTTTTTGTAGTTAAATTACGACCATATTAGATAAAAATGTTAAATTTGTTGTTAAAAAACAAAAATTTTATCGTTAAGCATAACGTTTTTGTGTAACATCGTCAAAACCATAACAATTTAGGTCTCGTTTTAAACAAAACTATATCGGTCTTCTTAGAGAATCTGTTCCCTGGAATTTAGTGACCAACTATTCAAATTCGTCAAAAAAATGTTAGCTCTAGGCAAACTTAATAAAAAAAATTTATTTGTGTCAAAGTTTTGGTTAATTCTGTTTAAAAGAAATTTTTCAGTTTTTTTTATTTCAAAATGATAGTACAAAAAAATTTGTTTTCCTATTAAAAGTCAAAATTTTTATTAAAAAGAATTTGAAAATTTTTCATTGATTTATTGAATTTGTTTTTTTATGAAATTATGAAAAAATCATAAAAAATGTTAATGAAAAAAAAAAACAATATTAATGAATTTTCATTCAGTTAATGAAATTTTTCATTAAGCCTATGAATAGATTTTAATGAAATCGTTTCATTAATACTACACTCAGGGAACTTCTGCTTTAAAAATTTGTAGTTGTTTGGGTTGTAATACAGTTTCATTATTTTTAATGTAAATGTAAGTCATTTGTAGAACAAATAAAATTTTTAACTAACATTGTAGTTCATTTAAAAAAACAACTCACATCAAATGACTGTTTTATGATTTTACATTCATTTTTTACAGTTGTTTTTTGTTATTTAAAAAAAGAAAAAAAAAAAATTTGGTTTATTTTTTACTACCATGTGGTTCATTTTTACTACAATGTTAGTCATTTTTTGAACATTAAAAAACAAATGACAATGTTAGTTGAATTTAATGAAATGTAAGTCGTCCTTTTTTTAAATGAAATTTCATTTGTTTTTGACTACAATTGCAGTCGTCTTTACCAACATAATTTCCTAAGTGTATGAAGGAAAATTCTATCAGTGTAGTGAGGGAATATAACTTCATAATGGCTCTTTTTACTAGAATGGTCATTTATTTCTTTAATTATAAACAACAAATAATTTCTTACTCATTTAAAATATATTTTCGCTTTTACAAATAGTTATGGGTTATTATTATTATTAATATCTGAATCTGATATAAACTTAAATGATTTGAAAGCATCAATATGAAGTGATTTGATGGTTGGCGAAATAAAATAATAATGAAATAATCCCTCGTATTTAGTGCCAATTGATGTGAATGCTGTTAATTTCATTTCACTTAATATATCTCTAAGATTGTCGTATGTTAAACCATCACAGGCATAAAATGATAAATCTTCTAAACTTGATAATGTTGAAAATTGTGAAATATTTTTAAATGTCGTATTTTTAAATGATAAATATTTCAATTTTTTGCAAACCTTGGCCATGGCTAAAATCATATCATCAGTTACAACATCAATTACAGAAATTTTTAAATTAATTAAATTTTTAAAACTTTTAATAAATGAATTAAAATAACGTGGTGAAATGGAACTGTGAAATGATGCAAAAATATCTAAATATTCTATAACGCTGTTATCTTCAGTCTTGTTGTCCAAAATGTTAAAATCATCTTCTTTCTCCTGCTGTTGTTCCGGCACAATTACATCTTTGAGATTAAAGTGCTTTAATTTTGTTAGAAGATCTTGAAATATGCCATGTTCAAATTCATATCGGCAAACTAATGTAAACCGTTTTAACGTTTTCATTTTAAGTAAAGTTTCAACTTTAACATCTTTTCCAATTTGTAGTACATCTCGATTTTTATTACAGCATCCGTAAATGGAAAGTTTTTCCAACTTCAAACAATTTATGGCCAACAATTCTAAATGCTCAGTTGTTATCATCAGGTAATTATAGTTGATTGTTGTAAGATTTCTTAATTTATCTGTTTTAAAAGCACAACCATGACTTTCACTTATTTCTTCGATAGCGTTGCCATAAATATTTAAAAAATATTCAATTTCATTTGAATATAAATCGATAGTGCTTTTTTCTAGATCATTTGTTAGTGATACTACTTCGCCATACTTTCTTATCGTAACTTTTTTATAAATCTCTTTACAAACGAAGTTTTTATAAACATATTTTAAATGTTCTGAAACATTTGCAAATTTCAATTGATTTCCTACATCTAAAATTTGAAATATATAGTTCAGTACATCCAGGTTACTTGATATTTGTTCAAATCCTTGCAATTTGTTTGAATTCATACTTTATTTATTTTTTTTTTTTATACAAGAAATTGTTCCATTTATTGTTTATACTGTTGCAATTCTCTTAATACTAAAGTTTTGTTGTATAAAAATATCCGCACTTAATGCGGTTCTTACCGCAAAGAAAAAGTTTGTATATATTTATATTTCAAGACGAGTCAGATAATTTTGTCATTGACATCGTTCCATGTATTTATATTTATATAGGGGAAGTGGCCCCAAGATGGAAGTGATTTTGTAAATGGTGATTTTTTTAGCAACTTTCTTTTTTGCAGCTCAGCTGTGAATGGCGAGTGCTACCGTGCGATGATTACAAATGTTTTGCCCAAAATGGAAGAGCTGGACTTGGGTAACATGTGGTTTCAACAAGATGGTGCCACATGCCACACAGCACGCGAAACAATGGCCCAACTGAGATGCGATTTCGGTGAACAGTTTATTTCACGTTTGGGACCGGTCAATTGGCTGCCTAGATCGTGCAATTTAACTTTAGACTATTTTTTGTGTGGCTATGTTAAGGCTTATGTCTATAGGAAAAAGCCCGAAATGGTTGACCCAATAGAAGCCAATATTGAATAATTTATTCGTGAGATACCCACCGATATGTTGGAGAGAGTATGCCAACATTTTACACAGCGTACGCTCAAAAAAATAAGTTAGTACAAAAGTTAGTAAAACATTTTGTAAATCAGGTATGCTATTTTTCAGCAAATTTTTAGCTAAAATTATATTTTAAACTAAAATTTTAGTTATACTTAGTCAGCACTTAACTGTTTTGAACTAATGTTTTACTAATATTGTACTAATGTTTTACTAATTTATTTTGCTAAAAAAATTGTGCTGATTAGCACATCAATAGTGTGAACGACAACCAGATTAAAAGTTATACGCAGGATGAATTAGATGTTAAGATATAGTAGTGACGAGGAAAATTATACTAAAAAGTACAACTCTAGTAAGACACATAATAAAATCAACCATGGAAGATTTTTGTATCTGTTTTTCATACATAAAACAAAATTGTGGATTGAAACAACTTAAATTTTAAGTTTTCATCTGCTTGTGAAAGTAATTGTCTATTAATTAAATAAAAGACAAAATAAAATATTTAAATTTAAAAAGATTAAATGTGCATTTGTAGTCAAATTGAGTGGTCAAGCTGATAACAAATATACAGCAGGTAGACAGACTAAAGCGAAAGACAAAGATATACATCTTAGGTAAATGTTTATGTTTCCTTTTTCTTAATCCAAAAAAATGGGTCGTATATGTTATATATATATATATATGTCCTTTATTTATCTAAATATAAATAGAATTACATTTCTGAACACCATAAATACTTAAATAAAGTTCAGTGTGAACATAGGGCGTCAACAAATTTTCTCCATCTGATTCTATCTCTGGCAATTGTTTTTGTTTGATTCCAGGATACTCGAGCAAGTAAACATTCTTGTTTAAGGCAACGAACCCAGGTGTTACGGGGCCTACCTTGGCGGCGTTGTCCTTGGGGGTTCCAGTCGAGGGCTGTTCTTGCAATTTCTGTTTGTGGTCTTCGCAATATGTGGCCTATCCACGTCCACTTCCGTTTACGAATATCAATGTGTGCTGGCAAGGAGTTTGCTCTTTGGAGCAGAGCTTCATATGTATATGTTACATTTTGTTATTTTTTCGTTTCTTTTCTATAATTCTCTGCGGTATTAGCGTTCCTTTAAAAGATGCCATCATTGAGACAACCATTGATGTAAGTAGTTGAAAGATAATTTTGTTTATGTTACATATAATTATTTATATTTTTTTAGATATTACATTAATTCATGTCGCCAATGTGGGGTATGAAAATTTTTATTTTTTGTAACATATTGTAAATTATTTTAAAAAGAATCACAAAAATTTGTTTTATGATTTTCAGCAAAATAAATTAACTAAAGTAAGAATTTTCTACAAATGTTTTGAGTTTTTTTCAGTCTACTAATATTCTGCAAAAGTTTTATTAATGTTTAGCAATGGTTTTTTAATTTCTAATCCACTAAGTTTTAGCAAAACTTTTGCTGAATCTACTAATTTTGTTGCTACAAATCAGGTCGCTGATTTTCTGCAAAAGATTTTGCTGATATTAGCAATGTTCCTGACTAAAATTTTGCTCACTCATCAAAATTTTTTGCTGACTTTACTAACTTTTTTATTTGAGTGTATGAAAAATTTGAGGCGTAGCCGCGGTCAATGGTTACTTGAAATCGTTCTATCGACTCAAATAATGATTTCATACAATTATCTAAATTTTATATGTTGTTTTTGAAATCAAATTCGAAAGCTCTTAAAAAATCCCCTTTCATTAATGCTCTAGAGGCCAAACGGAGTAAGATATCTTAAATAATTATATACCATATGAAAGCGCAATAGGTTGAATATCTTTTGGCCATAGACATAAATTTTTATTTTCCACACAACAAATTTTTTAAACATATTTTTAAATTATACAAAATTTTCATTATAAAAAAAATGGCCCCAAGATGGACACTTTTTAAACAGTCTCTAAAAATGTGAAAAATCTAAATAAACACAATGTAAATATGGCAAACACAATTTTCTGTTATTTATTTTATTCATACAGCGAAATATGATAAAAATTTCATGCAGAATCATTAAAATCAGATTTCGGTCACATAAACCAGGGACCGATGGTTTCGGCTAATTTTAACTGTTCTTATCTTTTAGACTTTTAGCAAGTAACCGTATTGAATTTGGTGGACTTTGCTGATGTGTTTTTTAGTCTTCGTCTGAAGACGATATACACTCAAAATAGTTTGTAAAGGGTCCGCCATCTAACTTTTTTTTTCAACTAGTGCTTATTTCGTGAATGGTAACACTTAGCTTATGTCTGATTTGACAGATAATTAGTTTTGTCCTTCCGCTGAACGAATATGGTTGTGTATACGCTTGAACCACGCTGGGAAATATTGCGGCATTACTTTGAAAATCATGGTAATTAGCAAGGAGTGGCCGTTACAGTCAATGGCGATAGTTATCGGGCCATGTTGAACGAATTTTTGTTCACAAAAACTGAAGAGGAGGATATTGGCAATATTTAGTTTCAACAGGACGACGCTACGTGCCACACAGCCGAAGCTACACTCGATGTTTTGCGCCCTGTTTTTAAAGATCGCATTATCAGCCGCATAGCTGATGTCGTTTGGCCACCTCGGAGCTGCGATTTGACACAGTTGGACTATTATTTGTGGGGTACCGTCAAAGATAAGTGTTACGCCAACAAGCCAGAGACAATTGACGCTTTAAAGGACAATATTCGTGAAGCCATTGGTGAAATACAGCTGCACACAATCGATAATGTGCTTAAAAATTGGACCGATCGTGTAGGCTACTGCATGGCCAGCCGAGGCAGTCATTTGAATGAAATTATTTCAAATAATACTGGCTTTTTTTATAGCATTTTCAAAAAAAAAAAAAAAGTTATTTGGCGGACCCTTTAGTTTAAATTAACTGAAAATTTAATTTAACATAAATGATAACTCACTTAAAATCAGGTTTAATTACATATCATTTAAATGAAATGTTGCTTGTTATTTACTTTAAATTATTGTTCAAATAACTAACAAATCCGTAAGAACAAATGAATAGTAAGTTAGAAATAAATATTCAAATTTTAACCAGACCAGTAAAATTAAATGTTCGTGTCAGTTATTTGAAATTATTTCAGTTTTTTGGTTTTGGTTTTTTTGGTTTTTTCAATTTGTTGTAATAAGAGACTTTTGGAATATATTTTTTTTAAGCAAAAATTTTAATTAATAATAGCTGTAACGGAAACAAATAAACTACAATATTCCGTTTTTATATTTAAATATTTATGAAACTTAAATAAATGATGAAAACAAATAAACTACAATATTCCATTTTTGAGATTAAATTTTAAATAAATGACGAAAATACATGAAACTAAAAAAATCGGGAAATGGTAGTAACTTTTTTTTGAACAAAAAATTGTTCCTTCATTTTGAACTCCACTTAAAACTATTTATTAAACTACAAACAGTAAACTACACAATATTATGAGTGTAGGATTTTCTGGAGACTTGGATTTTTTTTCTAAACACTGTCGTTTGATGTTCTTGGACTCTGCAATATATTCTGAGGAAGTGATAACGATGCTTTTGTCGAAAAAAATAAAAATTTCTGAAAATATGGTATTTGGATTTATTCACTCAATTGCTTATAACTTTGTCATTTTTCGGTCGATTTTCTTCTGGTTGGTCTTAGTTCTTACGTAAAAGGATCATCTTTACGTATATGAAGAGAAACCAGACGTTTTCTTTAACGATTTGTTCTTTTCCGTCGGCACAGAATCACTGTAAAATATGATTTTTTTGAAAATGTGCCCTATGTTCATCGATATATTTTGATAGATCCAATTATACATATTTGTTCGTCATCTCAATACCTTGCATTTGGGTACCACGACCCAATCGGACATTTCTAGCACGAGATATGATTTGTCAAGTGAAAAAAGGTAAAAAAAAAATGAAAAAAATACAAAATCTCAAAAACTGTTCCATAAAACCTTGATTTTCAAATTCAGTGGGAGAAAATACATAAGGAAAATCACCTCTCATCAAATGAACATTTTCGGTGTAAACTAGTGTAATAAAAATTACGTTTCAGGAAGCAGTAAAAAATTTTTTACTGACATTTTACTGGTACTGCAATATGCCCATCTATGGTAAAGACAACTGCAAATATAGTTAAAAACAAATGAAATTTGACTTAAAGAAAGTATGACTTACATTTAATTAAATTCAACTAACATTGTCATTTGTTTTTTACTGTTGCTAAACTGCAGCACAAATGTAGTAAACATTAATCACAAATGCAGCAATAAATTTACTCACGTTTATTTGTTTTAGTTTTTTAAATAAAAACAACAAATCTGATCAAATGAATGTTAATTCATAGTATTTTTTTTTAATCAGTTATCATTTATCATGTTACTGTATATAATATGTTCAAATCAGTGTTGCCAGTGGGTTTTTCAAAAAAATACCTACACTAAGCAATAAAAATCTCTTTTCTCACTACATTATCGAATTTTTTCCCTTACAAAAATCGTTAAGAAATTTTTTACATTTTTATAAACTAAATATGCTTTGAAATTTCATACTTTCGACGACAATTCCAATTATTTTCAAAAATTAATATCCAAATGCTACTATCGAAAATGTGTTCGAAAATTATTTGAAAATAGAAATTTGTTAAATTTTCCAAAATATTTTTTAGAATAGATTTAAAATTGTCAATATTTGCCAAAACAAAAATCATGCCAGCTATCAAAAAGTTTAATTTCATACTAGCGATTTCTATTTCGTCAAAAAATCATTTCTATTTGGCATTTTTTTACATAACCCATCAAAAACTGTATTGTTTTTCGTCGGTGAAATTTAATATTAGTTTAACATTAGTTTTTTCAAAGAATAACTTCCTAAATAACTTCCAAAGAGTAAGTTTGTTAAAAAACAACCAAAGAATCATCTATTAAAATGTCAAATTATAACAAACTAATTTTTTCTACGGAAATATTGTCTCTGAAAATATAATCATTTTACAAAAAATGTTGAAATATCTATTGAAATGGCAAATTATAAGAAACTAATTTTTTCTACGGAAATATTGTCTCTCAAAATATAACAATTTTACATAAAAAATGTAGAAATAGTTGTTTTTGAAAAGATTTACATTATTTGGAAACAGTACCTACATTTTGACTAATTTGAAATATCTGTCCCTTTTCCCCTACGCCGTTATTTTGAAGCAAAAAACCTGCATGTAGGGATTTGCCCCTACTTCTGGCAACACTGGTTCAAATCTACATTACAGAGCTGCTACCTTGTATATAAGTATATGAGTCGTACATAAAAAATATATGAAAATATTTTTGGAAGGAAGGAAGTATAAAAAAATCCTTGTATATTATCTGGAATTGAGCTGTATCAGGAATACATTATATCTGTTGTTTATCACTGGCACTTTTCTAGACTACGAGAGTAAACTTCCAAGTATCTTCTGATAAAGTTCTTATTAAATCATATTCCGAACTCTTCCATCTATTATTTAGTAAATGCGAGATTCTAAGTCTCTATTACCTCTCTTATTGTAAATTCATAGTACAGTAAGTTGATATGTTTCGTTGTTTTAAATGACCTACAAATGTAGTACAAACTGAAATTTCTTCTACAAATGACTGTTTTTGCCTATAAAAATAAAGATACGGTATTACTACTCAAACAAATACAAATATTTACAGCAGAAGTTCCCTGAGTATAGATTTTTGACCCCCTGATAATGTTAAAAAAACCTCATTGGAGTATGCATCGTTCTTATATTTAATTTTAATTTTCAAAAAAATTAAAATTTAACTTTCAACACCAATGACAAAAAAAAGATAAAAAATACTTGATCATCTTACGGCCACGCATATTACCATCATCGGGCATTTGAAGTACGCTTTTGATAGTTAATAAAAATATAATAACAAAATATCAATAAAATATTTTTAGTATATCGTTATGCGATAAATAAATATATATATATATATATATATATGTACAGCCATATATAACTGTACAAAATCGCAAATTTTGACAACTTAAAAGGCTCAACAACATCAAAAATTTTCGAACAAAAAAAAATGATTTTGTCTTTGCAATAGGAAAACTAGCAGATATTTTATTTTTGGATATACAATCCACAACAATGACAGAAAACATGAGGTGCTGCCACCTTACGAAAAAAAATTGTATACGCAATTGTATAACATTTAAAACGCTCTTCCCAAGTAAAATTAATATTACGTAAATTTTCTATTATATATAACGTGAATGGCCATATTTAGGATTTCACAATCTTACGGAGGGACGCAGTATACTAAACTAGTCAACAAATATTCGCACTGAACATTTTTTTTTAAAGAATTTAACTCTCCTTAACCTAAATTTAAAGTCAAAAAAGTTTAAACGTAATTACGTTTTCCATTGTCAGTCTTTCTTTTTTAGACACTCACCGAAGGGAAAATATTTTATGGGTCAGTTTTTTGAATAATTACATCAACATATTTTATATTTTTATTTATATAAATAACACATAAAATTACCATGTCGGAAAACGTTAATGCGTGTTTAAAAAAGTAATGTGGGAACTTTAAAATCGAATTTTTTGGAGTTGTCCTTTTGAAAATTTAATTTGCTTATAAGTTTTTACACTTAAAATCTGTATTTAAACTAGAAACATGTAGAATGTAACTTGCAAACAACAGGTCAAAATTTTGCACCAAATTTGTTTGACTGACAGTCTTAGATTTTTACATCGCACGTCTTTTGGCTTTTAATAAAATAAATTAAATAAATTAAATTTTTGGATTACACACACACACACACAAGATTTTAGATTTTAGACTCATAATAACGCTTTACAAAGTATTATGGGATCCATATAGCAATTTGAAGCAAACAACTCTATCGAATCGGTGTTATGAAGTTTATTTTTTTTTTTTTATTAATTAGTAATCATATAATTACAAATTATATACTATTACCCTAACCGAGCACTAGCTACTATGGCCTTCAGCGCGTTGTAGCGAAAACAGACCAGTGCCTCTGGTGGGAATCGAACCCACGACCCCCGTACTGATAAGCCAGCACGCTACCAACTAGCTCACACCCAAATTTATAGGTGTAAAGCAAAAAGGTCAAACTATTGAAATGTGAAAAAACACAAAATATTAAAAACCTAAAAAGAGTAAACACCATTATTTGGCTTACAAGGAGAGTATCCCGTTGGGTTCTCTACGATCTAAATGAAATTTGGATATGTGATAGTGAAAGAAAAATTAGGTATACGTATTTTTTTAGCGGCCCTTTCTCAATTACCTAATTTTTAATTTGTTCGGCTTATTTTGATGTGTTTCAGATAAATTTTTAGGCAAATGGGTACCAAATAAAAGAGCTACTGAAGACGCATTAACTGGTACACCAAACATGTGGGAAGAATTTCAAGTATTTTCTTATTTAAAAAAATGTGTTTTAATTGATATTAAAACATATGTTTTGTTAAAGACTTATAGTTGGAATAAGCTAAAAAATATGTATATTAATGCCTATCCAATTTCATCCAGGTGGTGTGTGATCATTTTCCGACATTCGTATTTGATTTTTTTTTACTTTTATGCGACTATTTCCAAGAGCTTTTTAACCTCTATTTAAAATACTCTAGTTGTGAAAATTCAAAGAAGGGCTTTTAATTAGGAATTCATTTAGTATATTAATTTTGTTTAAGTATTTTTTAAATAAATATTTATTTATTTATTTTTCGCAACTGTTATTATTCTTAACATATTATTATCGAACTTAACTGCTAAATATTGATCTAACAGAAAAATTTGATTTTAAAAATATTGAAATATTATACGAAAGTTTAACTCATAGTCTGGAATGGATTGTAGATATATTAATAGTTGGTCCATAGTTTCGACATACTTAGTTTTTAAATCATTGCAATCTGAAATTATAGGAAAATGAAAAATTAAATAATAAAAAAATAAATTTTTTAAAATAATTAGTAACAATTTTTAATTCTAAGAACATATTCATTAGTTTGCTCCTTAGAAAAAAAAAATTTTGCATTGTTGACTGGACAAACATGGGTTAGATCAAGATTCATAATAAAATAACAAATTCTAGAATTTTTAAAAATTTTCGAAAAAACTTAGATTTTTGATTTTGATGAAACGGACTAAGTTTTGCATTAATTTCTTTAAATTTGAACTCTAAAAAAAATCTGATAGATTTACTTTAACGATTAAATTGCAAACTTTTTGCATAATTTCAGTGTAATTAAGTTGTTTCGTACTTTTTAACTCTAAACTCAAAATTCGTATTTTTTAACTTGTGGGCGTTGCACATTGGGTTGAAATGGGTCCAAAGTGGCGCTTAATTGAAATTTTAGAATTAAGTTTTTGCCATAATGATTGGTATCGAATAAAACTAGATAAAATTCTACATCACTATTTAAAATTTGAACCATCTAAGTTGTTTACTTCATCCGTAGTGAGCTGTTAAAATTAGCTAATTATTGCTGTTTTCTTAAAAAGTGAAAAAATTTAAATTTGATAAAGAGCAGTGCTTATTTTTTTAAATTTAAAATTAATAAAGTTAAACTTTTATGATGGAACCTTAGACTTCAGGTATTTAAGTGTACAAAAACTGATTTTGTGTTTATAAAAATATGTGTGGAAATATTTGTAATATTTTTTTAAAAAAAGCTCTAAAATCGGGGTATTTTCCATATATGATGGACCAGAAGTAACAAAGTAGTAAAGTGCCGGCTTTGAAGTTGTGTTTTTGAAAAGTATGGGATTTCTACTTGATATTACAAACAAAAAAGTTTGCCTTTTTGTTGCCCCGTTTTAAGGTATAAATAATTTTATGTAAAAAGTCTTGTTTTCAAAATTCCTTTATTTACCATACCCACAGTGTTTTTGTTGTTACTATTGTCTTACTTTCAATGCTAGCTATTTTTGTAGTTGTTGATATTATTGGCAATATATTTTTATATTAAATAGAGATGGCTGCGTGAGTGGCGTTTGATCACCTATGTTCACGAGGGTGACCAATTTACCAGAAAAGAATAAAAATTAACACTCAATTCCAGCGAAAAAATAGGACTTTCTAACAATTTACCAAATTCACGTGATGGTTTTACATCTTATACATCTAATGCCGAGATAGTCACGCCAATATAATAACTGTTTTCAATCAGCTACTTTGGACAATCAACTTTTTTTTACCAATGCGTTTTACGTTTAATATTTTTTGAAATTAAACTGACTATCGTAATTTATAAATAATAATGTTTGCGAATAAACTGTTTCACGCGCCCAACAAAGGTGTTATCCCAAACGAGATCAAGTTAAATTTTGTGAAACTTCAGCACAAGTTAGTCTTCAAGGACTTTTAAATCACACGGTTGAAAGACTAGTTATGCTGCCAAAATGTTATGATATTTTAACAGAAAACAAATTATTAAATTTAACCTTGTTTTCAAAGTGGGGTTTTGATGGAAGCTCCGGACATAGTTCATATAAACAGGCTTTTTATAGTTCTGATGCAAGCGACTCTTCAGTGTTTATAACATCCATCGTACCACTTAAACTTGTTAGTGGAAATGAAGTAGTTTGGAAAAATCTTCGTCCTTCATCAACAAGATTTTGTAGGCCTTTAAAGATAGAATACACCAAAGAAACAACAAGTGTATCTAATTTAGAAAAAATTAGGGCCAAGGATGAAAACAAAATCTTGAAGAAACATTAGTTTTAGTTGGAGAAAGTTCCTTAAAGGTTCATCACGATTTGTTTTTAGTAATGATAGATGGAAAAGTGTGCAACGCAATAACGGGTACGAATTCCACGCAAAAGTGTTATGTATGTGGCGCTACAAATAAGATGTTCAACTCAGTTGACAGCGTGTTTGTTAGGGAAGTTAGAACATACACTTCAGAGTTTGGGCTATCTACACGGGTGGATTTGATTTTTTGAGTGCCTTCTCCACTTATCGTATAAAATTCCAATTAAAAAATGGCAAGCACGATCAGATGAGGACAAAAAAATTGTTGCTGAAACAAAACTACAAATTCAGAAAGAGTTTCGTGAAAGAACAGGTTTAATTGTTGACCAGCCGGGCTTTGGTAACTCTAACGATGAAAACACCGCTAGACGTTTTTTCAAAAATGCTGAAATATCAGCTGAAATAACAAAAGTGGACCTAACACTAATTAAAAAAATGCACACAATACTAATTGTTGTTTTATGTGGTCACGAGATTAATTTGGAAAGTTTTCGTAATTTCGCTCACAATACAGCAAAGTACTTTATTGAAATATATCCCTGGTTTTGCATGCCTCCCACATTACATAAATTTTTAATGCACAGCCCGGAGATAGTACAACACGCGCTTTTACCAATAGGAGAATTATCAGAAGAAGCTCAAGAAGCAATGAATAAAGACTTTAAAAACTACAGAGAGCACTTTGCTCGAAAAATGCAGCCGTGAAAAGTCGATTGAAGATTTCTATTAAGTTCAGACCCATTTATATCGAGCATTAGCAGGCAATATGAACAAAAAAAAAAGAAAATTTATCGAAGTCAGAATTAGATCTATTAATATTACCAAAAATTTCTCAAGCAAATCGAGTGGTAATAATGATGATGGTGATGATGATGATAGTGATGATGATAATGATGATAATGATGATAATAATGATGATACAGATGACAGTAATTTTAATGATGATAAAGACTATGATAGTTCAAGTGATGAATAAGAAATAGAGAATATTCAAATAAATTACTTTAATTAAATAAAAAAAAATAAAAATCCATTAAAAAACGTTAGAAGTTTTGTTTTTTTTTGCCTAATTAGGGTATTGTTAATACAAAAAAAATATTATCTCGTTAATTGCACCCTTCCTTGAATTAATCTCCATTTTAGGTATAATCGAACCCACTGTGCGTCGCCCAGGTGTTATTTCCCATTCACTTTAATTATGTATTTCCAATTCACTTTGCTTTATAATTTGAACGATTTCAGATGCTATTCAAGCGTTTTGTGTGTTTGCCCTTAATTTTAGAATTTTTCGTCAATAATTACAATTTTCTTTAATCTATTTAAAAAAAAAAAAACCCTTTAAAAAGAGAGTCGATGGGAATTTTCAAGGAAAGCCGATCGAAATTTGTTCACATTTAGTCTAACACAAATTTGAAAATTTGAGTCCGATCCTATCGAATAAAATATTCGATCTTATCGAATAAAATATTCGATCTTATCGAATAAAATATACGATCTTATTAATTGGTCACTTCTGAGTATAATATACAATATCCGAAAAGCTAATAGGAAAGAAAACTGCAATTTAGTTGCATTAAATTCAAGGCCATACTTGGGTGAGATCGCTAAACGGTCATGACTTGGTATTGTTACGTTTGTAATGTAAGAAGAAGCGCAGATTTGATTCTTACAGCCGCAGATTGTTGAATTTATCATATAGAGACAATCTGACAATTGTAAGACACAAGTAATAATACAATTTAAATGGAAAAAATCACTGACGACGCCTATCCATAACAAGGCAGAAACTAGGCTTGTCTGATTTAAAAATTAATAGTGTTTATTCTTTTTCTTAAACTCAACCTTTCTAAAATAAAATTAATTTACCACGATTTACATTTTTTCAGAACGTATATGACACATTTTTTATGAAATGATTAGAGATGGTAAAAAATAGTTAATTGAAGAATAGGCAATACCAGTGGAATTGGGATTAATTAGAAAAATTAGCCGACTTGATGGTTTTAACCTCAGCAGCTACAATTTTTAGCGTAGTATCCTTTGTTTGTAAGTCTTTACTTCAAATTATGTGCTATAAAACACATACTGTCAGCTGAAGTGTAAGAAGCAGTCAATATCCGAATCCCTAACCATAGCCTATACCCTGCTCGTTTCTGTGGACGCCCAAATACTATTCCACCCTGTAATTGCAGATATTTCTTCTATGCAGCCAAATATATTGGCTTAACCGATCGTTTCAACGAAGAAAGACATATATTTTAAGTTTTTGATATAAATTCAGTCAGTGATTAACAAATGCTTCATTTCAAATATTTGTATAAATACCCAACTAAATTCCCAAAAAAGGAGTATATCCTGTATTTACCCATACACCGGGTAGAATCCCATTTCAGCAAATGATGAATATCTATGAAACATTTGCCTTAAATTTTTATGTAACTCTTTGTCGTATTTATGAAAACTTCATTAATATAATGAATAATTGATGACACCATCATTAATGTTATGAAACTTTTTTCCCTGAGTGTAGTTAATATTAAAGTGCATAAATAAAATATAAGTTTCTTTTCTATCAAATAGTTTTAACCTTAAGAAATATTATATTATTAGTAATTTTTTAATTTTAGCAGGAAAAGCTTCATCATATTCATGACATATTTCATAGATTTTCTTCCAATGTAACGTTTCATAGTATTTATGAAACATTTTATTAAAAAAAACGAAATCAATTTCATCATATTTATGAAATGATTCACTATATATATGAAGGATATTTTGTTTTAGTAAGGATTTCATAATTTTCTGTAACAAAAACAGACCATGTTACGGTCATTATCTTGTTTTTTATGAAAGGTTTCATAGATATTGATGCAGTTGTTACATTGGACGAAAATTGATTAAACTTATTTCTGGTCTTCTCTGGCCCTGTATAATTTATATATTTCAAATGAAAGAAAAACATAACAAAATATGATTTTTATTTTTTTAACAATAATAAAAACTGCTTTGTGATTTTTTTACAATATCAGCGATTAACTAATAATAAATAAAAATCAGAAGCTCGGGAGCAACTAAATGGGTTTACTAATAATGAAATACAAATTAACCCACATATTTCATCAAAGAATGGGCTTCAACACAAGTTTGTTTTAATTTTCATTTCGTTTACAATTTAAAGAAGTTATTGGCGGCATTCATAATACGCTTCATATTCGGTGTATAAGTATACAAAGCGTATTTGCACGTACGGAAATTAGTAGTTGTTGCCGTATTTTAAATATAATTCGTTCATTTCTTCTAAAATTCCACGATTATTTCTATTCGTATATATGAAGGGCTTAGTGCAAAAACATGATAAGCCACAAGTTTTCAAAAAATGATTTTATGTGTTCATTGCATTACCTAACGTGGTATCAATATCCACTTAAATGATTTAAGCTATATTCCAAATACTTTCAGATCTAGAGCAAATGTTACTTTTTACAATTCGACTACATTTCAATATTTTTTTACGCAAGAACATGATATGCCACACCAATAAGATACACTTCTCAACAAAAAGATAAACTGTGAAGAAAATAAAAGCAAACTTGACTTTTTTTGTAAATATATTGATTGAAGTGTGGTGGATAAAGATTATTTTCCAACAGATGATCTAATCATTTAAGAAACCATCGATGTATGATTTATTTCAACTTTTGTGGCATATCAAGATATTCTAAATTCTAAATAAATTTTCTGTAAAAACTTGATAAGCCACATTAATTTAATAAAATGTTTTTACTGTCTTCTAGTCTCCCAGCGAGGAACATGTAAAAGAAGCCACATCTTTGCTCTTGCAACAAGTATATTTATCACGAAAATCTGTCAAATCAGCTATCTATTCTTTAAAATAAAAATATTCTAAATAAAATTTCTGCAACAACTTGATAAGCCACATTAATTTAACAAAATGGGTTTTACTGTCTATTAGTCTCCCAGCGATGGACATGAAATAGAAGACACATCTTTGCACTTAAAGCAAGTAAATATATATATCATGAAAATCCTTCAAAAAAGCTACCTAGTCTTTAAAATTAAATAATTCCAAATAAAATTTGTGCAAAAACTTGATAAGCCACATTGACGTAATAAAATGGTTTTTACACTCTTCTAGACTTCCACCGACGGATATCTAATAGAATACACATACTGTCACTTATTACAAGCATTTATAGCTCGAACATCTTGCTTAACAGCTGCCTAGAAGTCATTGAAAACCATTTCTTTAAAATCAATGTGGCTTATCATGTTTTTGCAGAAATTTTATTTAAGATTTTCTTATTTTTAAGAAAAAGTCGCTGTTTTTCTGGACTTTTATATTCTAGATACTTGTAATAAATGCCAAGAGGTGTCTTCTATTACATGTCCATCGCATTAAGACTATAAGGCAGTGAAACCAATTTTTTCAAATCCACGTGGATTATCAAGTTATTGCAGAAATTCTCTTTAAGATTTTTTTATTTTGAGGAAATAGTTTGCTATTTTGCAGGTTTTTCAAACAACAGATACTTGTAATAAGTGCTAAAATATCTTGGCATTTATTACAAGTTTCTACAGCACTAAATGCCTGAAATACAGATATCATTTCTTCAAAATTAAAAAATTCTAAATAAAAGTTCTGCAAAAACTTGATAAGCCACATTGACTTAATAAAATGGTTTTCTTCCGAAGAAGGTCATGTAATATAAGACACATTTTGGCACTTTTTACAAGTATCAAATATCAAGAAAAACCATCTAATTTGCTCCCATTTTTCAGACTATGAATTTCTTTACTTATCTTTGTGCAATAACTTGATAAGAGCCACACTTTTTTTTGTAAAAAAGCAGTTTCCGATGGATTTCTATCATCCATGAACGGGTATGTGATGGGAGCCTTCCTTAAGCATCTACTATGTATGCTTACAGTCTGGTTTAGTTAAAGCCTTATTTTCTACATTGTTTTTAAACTTTGAAGGCGATTATTTCATTATTTTAATTTTGTGGCTTATCAAGTTTTTGCACTAAGCCCTTCATATATAAAATAGAATATTTTATTATAAACAATCAAAACAATTATTGATTTCCATATTTTTAAACGTTTGAAACATTGAAATAAATATACAAAACATAATTTATAGTAAACTTTCCAGGGTTGGCAAAACTTGTTTGACACTAATGTTGGCAAAATACGATGTTTACACTATGACATTACATGAATACGGCTATTATTTTTATTTTTTATTAAAAAAAAATCTATAAAGAACTTTTATAAATTATTTTTAAATAAGAAATAAAAATATAACTGGAATTTCATGAGCAAATCAAAAACAAAATAAAACATATTAAACAATTGCAACAATGCATAAGTTTTGTTTAAAATATTTTTATTTAAAAAGTGTGTTTTTTATAGAGGTATAGAACTTTCAAATGGAATAAAACAACGAAGAATTTTTTAATTTGACATAAAATCTACCTTATTCGAAATATAATCTTCTGGCATTATAATTTAAATATGACTTCTGGCATATATGGATCGGGCGTAGTCTAATCTGGAGATCCAATTTTCGATGACTTTTCCAACATTTGCTGTCCTCTAGGTGTTCAATCGTTTCTGGCCTATCGGCGACTTCACATATCCCCACAGAAAATAGTCCAGCGGCGTTAAATCGCACGATCTTGGAAGCCAATTCACGGGTCCGAAACGTGAAACCATGCGGTTACCAAACGTTTCCTTCAATAAATCAATTGTGTCACTAGCTGTGTGACATGTTGCGCCGTCTTGTTGAAACCACAGCTCCTGCACATCATGGATGCTCAATTGATGAACGAAAAAGTCAGTAATAATGGCTCTATAGCGGTCACCATTAGCGGATAGACTGATTGGGGTCTTCCTCTACGCTACGCTCTACACCAGCAATGACTTCTTCTGTACGCACTGTACGACGTCTCTGTGGATGCATATTATCATTTGGAGTAAACTTGGTGCGAAAACGTTCCATAGTTAGTCGAATTAATAGCTCTGATAAACGATTATGTTGACCGTAAAATGAATGTAGTGCACGTATTTCGAACAGAACCATGATTTTCAAAATAAATGTGCACAATTTGGAAACGTTGTGCAGGCGTCAGTCTATTCATGATGAAATGCCAAACCAAACTAAACATAAATCACTTGACAGCTAACAAAATGGCCGATAGTTAAAAAAGTTTTGCCAACTTAAAGTTCTATACCTTTATTAGTGCATTACTTAAAAGTAAGATTTGTTGTACATTTTTGTGTGATTTTTTTTAAATAACACTTAATTTTGGTGTCGGCTAAAATTGAAAACGGTTTTACTAATTTTTTAACTAACTTTTTTTTTAGTGTAGTATTTCAAGTGTGCAAAGCGTCACTGATGTGCCATCAAACAATTTTTAGTTTTTTTGTTAATCACAACAATTTGAAAAATGTCCATATATTTACTTACCAACTCTAAATCCATCTAAATATATAGACTTTAAATCTCCTGGAAATTCCAACTTCTTAAGGGTTGTATAAAACGTCTGTAAATCAACAAATCTGCCATTATAACTAAAATGAAATTTTATTTTTCGGTTATTCTCCATTATATTATACCAAAATTTTGGATCTTGAATAAAAACATTCCACGGTATGCTAATAATCTCTAAGTTAATGCTGTTTAACATATTTCCAGAAGTGTTTGGCGTTATTAAATCTCCATAATCGCGATCTCCTAAGTGTAGTTCTCTTAATGAAAAATGTTTTAGTAAAGCCATAGGATCGGAATACCATGTCCTACGCAATAAAAGTTTACGTAAAAGTTTTAAATTTAATAACTGTTCAATTGATAGAAAGCCAGTTACAATTTCTAATATTTCTAAATTGGAACAATTTAATATTACATCTCTTTGAGCTTTATCGCATTCATCATACCAGGTTAGTTCTTTAATATGATTATTATCATATAGCGATTTAAATTTATATGTTAATATATCATCAATATTAATAGATTTGATGGTGGGTGATATGATGAAATTCTCAAATTGTCCCGAATAATCCGTTTCAGTAGAAGCGAACTTTATTAATTTCATTTTTTGCAAGATATCTTTAAGATGTTTCTGGTTAACATATTTACATGCATGAAATGATAATTCATTCAGACTTTGAAGTATCGAAAATTCTTGAATTTGATCAAATTTTGTATGAATAAATTTTAATATCTCCAATTGTTTACAAGTTGCAGCCAAAGTTGCCAAAACTTCTTGGTTAGCTGCTTTAACCATTTTTATAGTTAAACTTTTGAGATTTTCAAAATTTCTTAAATATATATTTGAAGTTGTTGACCAATAACTAGAGGCAAATGAACCATATATATTTAATTCTTCTAAAGTTTTTGTAAAATTAATCTTAACAATATCTTTATAGTCATCATTATCATCAGATATATTAACTTTATGTAAATTTAAATATTTAAGTTTTAATTTTTTTATAATTTCAATCAAATCTTCATATATCAAATTATAAAAGTTATAATTATGTAAAGTTAAATGTGTTAATCTTTTCATTTTAGCCAAAGTTCTTAATTTTATATCTTTATCAAATGTTAAAGAATATTTCTTATATCTATTTTGACAATCAACTATTTCGAGTTTTTCTAATTTCGTACAATTTTTGGCAATTTCTTGTAAATGTTCATCGGTTATTATCATATTATAATAACTGATGCTAGTGAGATTTTTAAATTGCTGAACATTTAATACCGTTCCACGTTTTTCAATTAATTCTTCGATATCATTTGAATAAATATTTAAAAATAAATTTAAATCATTTGGCTTTAGTAATATATTATTCCGTTCTGTTTCATTTCTTACAATGATTTGACATTGACATTTGTTTGTTTTCTTCATTTGACATTTGCTGTCATTGTGACATTTAATAATGCGAATAGTCTTATAGGTGTTTTTCCAAATATAATTTTTAAATATATATTGTAATTGTGGCGAAACGTTAGCGAATTTTAATTGCTCTTGAAAGTTAAGTAATTCAAAAATGTGTTGAATAATATCTAGATTAGATGAAATAATTTCAAAACTTTGTGACTTCATATTTTGTTTTTTTGCTTCGATCTTTAATATTTTTAATAACACATATTGTTGTTCACTCTATGAACATTTTAAAACCACTACGAGAATCATAAAAATAACAATCGTATTTAATTTTGTTATTCATTTAATATGAGATAATGACGTCATATAGTGAATGATAACTAATATAGGCTGACCAGACGTTACAAAAAAATACTGCATAAAAAAATTGAAAATCTTAAAATTTATCTAAAGAAACTAAGTGAAGTTGTGAAATTGATAGGACGATATGTTAAGGGCCTTTGGTTGGTGCTTTTAAACTTTTTTCAATATCATGTTTACTTTCATTAAAATTAGTGTCCCAAAGGTTAATCGGCTTCGGCCGAAAACAGACAATCCTATAAATTTTGGTAGATTACCCTTGACATATGGCTTACAATTAGGTCCCAGCAAAAACACGGTAATGACTACTTATTATTGTATACATTGCATTGTAATAAGTACTTATTACTTTCTCCATTACTTTAAGTAATAAAATAATGAGTTACCAATAAGAAACTTATAATCCATTACTCACATGCAAAACATAATTGGTGAAAAATAATACCTAATTCATCTTATTATTTCCAGGCAAAATATGATGATACAAAATTGTCAGGAAATCTATATCTAGACTCATTACAATTCGTCTTTTTGTAAGCTATATTTATATAATCTATATTTATGTAAGCTATATTTTCGTAAGATATATAAGATATTTTGGTATATTTTGAACGAATTTACTTACAACAAAAATTCATTTATTTTTTAAACTATTAAATGTTATATACATCGATAGATTAGAATATGAAGCATCCGCTTGTTAATCTGACGACCCAGGATAGATTCCCTGCTTGACTATATTTAGAAACAAAATTACTTTTCACTGTCTATAAGACGTGAACATAACACTGTACTAAAATACATTATAAAATTGCCCTGTGGCGATGTCTCAACTTAAAACGTAAAAGTTGTCAACACTGAACGTAAAAACCAGACATCAATCTGGAAACTTTGTGAAATAGAGACGGAGGAGATTAGAAAAATAAACAAAAATCTAAAAATTTAATATTTGTGTTGTTAGTGTTGTCACTTCTGAGTATAATAAGTATACAATAACAGAAAAGCTAATAGAAAAGAAAACTGCAATTTAGCTGCATCACATTCAAGGCCATACTTGGGTGTGAACGTTAAACTGGCATGACATGGTATTGTTACGTTTGTAATGTAAGAAGAGCGCAGGTTTGATTCTTACAGCCTCATGGTTGTTGAAAAATTGATCATATAGAGACAATCTGACAATTATAAATACACAAATAATAATACAATTTAAATGGAAAATCACTGATGACGCCTGTCCATAAAAAGAGACAGAAACTAGTCTAGTCTGATTTAAAAATTAATAGTGTTTATAATTTTTAGAGAAAAACGTTTATTCTTCTTCTTAACCTCAACATTTCTAAAATAAAAAAAAAAGTTGGTTTAATTGCAAATGTATTTTCAACATGAAATGCAGCTATTTTTATTGTCATTAGCAGTTAGTTCTAAATACATAATTTATACATATTCAGCTCCAGATTCTTATACAGTCCCTTAGAATAATATAACAGCGTTACAAACTTTTCAAAATTAATTTACTTTTCTGACTAAACTTTTAATTGATACACTTAAATATTTAAGTGATTTTTTTAATATTTAATTAAAAAATTAATTAAATCAGTTAAACTTTTAATGAAATGAATAAATAAAATACAATTTTATTTCCAGCACATCAATAACTAATAATTTTTGTGAAAAATTTTGTGTGTTCCTTTTCAATATGTTTGTTTTGGAATTTTGTATAACATCAAATAAAATATGGTCACCCCAATCGTGATTTTTGCAAAAGTAATTTATAAGAGACATTCCATTTTGATCAGCATACTTATATTTAAGATACTCTTTTTTTACTCTCTAAATGTGGGCTCCCCTATAATTGGTGGCTATATCGTATTTAAAAGATCTTAACTTAATTTACCGATGTATTTTATAAGTTATTTTTATTTATTTATTTATTTATAGCTGTGGCTGTAATTGTAATTGTCGTTTAATGCAGTCTTTAAAAAAATGTATTGCATATACTTCTCATTTGTAAGTTTCATTAATATAACTGACAAGGAAACTAACTACACAGTGGTTAAAAGATACATTTTAAACATCTTATGTCACACAGTGACTTTCAATCAGGGATGGAAAATGGATTTTGTACCAATCGGAAGAGTTTGAATTTTTCGACCCTAGCAGTACCAAGTGTTTTTTATATAGTTATATTAAGAAAATGTATCCGAAACTTTTAGAAAATATTACTCTACAAAGAATTGTGCTTTTCCGAGCATCAGAAATTTATTTTAATATAAAAAGTTTGTGCGAATGGAATATTGTTCTATTCGACACAAAGTCCTACAAACTTATCTCAAAAAAGAAAACTTTGAAACAAAATATCATCGATTTGTAGCTACATATTTTGAAAAAAATAATATTTTTAATTTTTAGTTGCATTTTGTATAAATCTTTTAAGGACATGGAATTCCTTGCCCAACTCTGATTATCTAAATATATAAAATTCATATTCTGTTTGTTGGTTTTCTCGCTGTTTGTTGGTTTGCTCGGAAGGCCCCATATATTTTTTTCGGAACACGTCCACTTTTAAGGCCACTTTTTTTTTTAATATTAAGTTGTTATTTAGTAATGAAATTTTTATTAGCTACCACTCCAATTTAAAAGTTTTTTAAATTTATAAATGAATGTTGTACTATTGACCTTTGCAATATATATTTATACTTTTCCACAGATGTGGCTTAAATTTGGCAATTTATGAAAGTCCAGTTTGATTGTTCCCTAAAAATTTATTTTTCGCCAGATTCCTCTCAAATTTTAAAAAAGGTCGAATTTAAAAAATATGTATACACCCAAAATATTCAGAAATCACATTTTAATATGGAACTTCTAGCCGAATTTATTAGTTGTATCCACCAAAATATACTTTTAAATTCAGTTGTCACTATATTTTGCTGAGTATACACACAGAGAAAAATTTAGCTATTTGCTAACTGAAACTCGTTAACTACTACTCAGATGTCGTTATTTTGAATTTTAGTCGGTAGGTACAACTGAACATTAATTTTCACAACAAAGTTCAGTTAATTCAATTGAAACCCAAAATATTCAGAAATCTAATGTAAATATCGTTGTACTAACTGGATTTATAAGTTGTTACCATTATTATATACTTTTCAAGCTGCACTACATATTTTGTTGGCAAAGAAAGTGCTTGCCAGTATTGTTTTTACCAATATTACAATCAAGCAGAAGCATTATCTTTGTTCATCAGCAATTATTTATGTCAATAAATAAGACCAAACTGGGTTGCTATTTTATAAGGGTAAATATTTTATAGACATTTTACAAAATTAATTAAATATGAGGTATTTGGAAAACACAGAATTTTTTGAACTTCCAACGTTATCAATCGAGTAACATGACAATAGTGTAAATATTGTTAATCCCACGTTCTGCCAACGAATAACCGACCGTCCCGATGCTTTGCCAGTACTGTGCCGATTGTATTTTTCTGCCTGGGTAGTCAAAGTTAAACTTTGACAGAAAATTAATGCAATACGGTGAATATATAAGCGAATATTCGTTAAGGTGGCCTTAAATCTGCTAAATAAAACTAACAAGGGAGGTATCCCGAACCGGACCGGCAGATCTTAATGAACTTCGGATAAGTTGTGTCGAATTGCCACACGGTATACCTAAACTAAATTTTGGGTCGTTGAATAAGGAGATATTTAATTTTTAAGTTTGCCTTGGCTCAAATTATTTTATATTTATATTTTAAGTAATACATATCGAAATCTATTTTGAAATGACTTTATTGATTGTTTATTTGTCGAAACTCAACTTTAACAATTAAAAAAATAGCAAAAAAAAAGCAAAAACCCGTGTTTTACTTCACTTTTACATTAAAAGGGAGGTATCCCGACCCTGGGATATATAGTAGAGTATACAAATTTAAGGAACCCGTGTTTTTTTCTAGCCGGTCAATCTCATGGTTAGGGGTCACTAAGTGGGGTCAAAAATTACATAATTTTATGTTTTTTTTCGGTTTATTTCGCTCTATTTGAGGTAACTATAGACAAATTTGGTATTAAATGAAAGGTTTTTTGAAGACACATTTACTGGAGTACAAATTCTGTCAAAAGACTTTGAAGCATTTTGGTTATTCAAAAAAAAAAAAAATAAAGACGAGTTCTGCGAGTTTTGGTAGGGATACCTTCCTTGTAAGTGGAATATTCCAACTATTTGTGCATTTTTTTGTCATATATAATGTGCTTGTGGCAACAAATATGACAAACTAGAATTATTTCAAAACAACTCAAAAAGTCCACCTTAGCGAAGATGAACTTAATTAAAACACTCTAAAGCACATATAATTGTTAGAAAATTAATTTTAAATTAAAATTAAGTTTTAGTTAAATTAAAAATAAAAATTAAATAAAAATAAAAATCAACTACAATTTTTATTTAAATTAAAAATTGTTTTCTTTTTGTTCATTAAATCATTTTAACTATATACAGTTTAAAGCTACCCAGTCAGAAACTGCCAGTTGTACACTGGCTAACTGAGGAATTGGTCAAGACGTTTTACCAGAGTTTCCAAAAAGCTTTTTGCAAGTTTTTGTTATACAATAATTGTATTGGTTCACAAAAAAAAAGATATTGGAAAATAATTTGCTGCGACCATTTAGTCAATGATGGCAAAAAAGTGTTTTCCCCAGTGCTATACAGTCAGAAATTACCAACTGCTCAAAAGTCTAACAACTGGTAGAGCATTCTTATTTTATAAAAATTATGATGCTTTGTTAAAAAAAGTTTGTAGTCAGAAGGTTCCGAGTTCGATCCCGGTTCCAGGCATACATTTTTTTGTGATTTTATTTATTTAATATTATTTGTTTAATATAAAAAAGATTTTTGTTTTTGGAAAAGCTCTTTTTTTTGTTTTCCCAACGTTGGCAAATTGTTTGCTGCAAGCCTTATGCTAGTGCTAATATATTTGATCTGCCAACAGGTTATCATTGACTTACTTTTTAAACTATCAAATATTATATGTCTCGTTAACTCAGTGGTTAAAACTGTCAGCTGTCAATCTGGAGACCAGTGTAAATTTCACGGCGGGACCACAAAAATTATATAATGATCTCTTTTTATTTTATTTTTATTTTTATTTTATTTTTATTTTTATTTTTTATTTTTATTTTTATTTTTATTTTTATTTTTATTTTTATTTTTATTTGGATTTTTATTTTATTTTTATTTTTATTTTTTATTTTTATTTTTATTTTATTGTTATTTTTATTTTTATTTTTTTTGAGGGGATTTTTATTTTTATTTTTATTTTTATTTTTATTTTTATTTTTATTTTTATTTTTATATTTTTAATTTTTATTTTTCTTTTTAATTTTTATTTTTATTTATTTTTATTATTTTTTATTTTTAATTTTTAATTTTTATTTTTATTTTTATTTTTATTTTTATTTTTATTTTTTATTTTTATTTTTATTTTTATTTTTATTTTATTTTTATTTTAATTTTTATTTTATTTTTCTTTTTATTTTTTTTTTATTTTTTATTTTAATTTTTCTTTTTATTTTTCTTTTTATGTTTTATTTTTCTTTTTATTTTCTTTTTCCATTTTTTATTTTTAATTTTTATTTTTCTTTTTATTTTTATTTTAATTTTATTTTTTATTTTTATTTTTATTTTTATTTTTATTTTATTTTTATTTTATTTTTATTTTTATTTTGGAAAATCTATTTTTAGACCACCTATTTCAAGGTTTTATGTTTTTGAACAGATGGACCTTTTGTCTAATGATGTTACCATTTTGGGGTTGCACTTGTTGCCAGCACTTGTACCACTTGTTAAAGTCCCTCGCCAGCGCACAGTGGTCAATTTCGCGAGATAGCGGTCAAAACTCTATAACTTTTGACCGGATTGGTATTTTTTACGCAATTTGTTTTTGTTCAATAGGAGTGACTTTAAGCTTCAATTTGCGTGTTCAAACGTAAAAATCGACTGATAGGAACGTAAGTAATGTTTAGTTAAAAATGCATTTTAATTTTTTGTTGAGTTTCCATGTAAAAGTTGAATATTTTGACAATTTAAATAGGTATTTTTTTATAATTTCTTATTTCTTCAATCGTATTTTACAACCAATACTTATTTATTATTCCTAAACTTAATTTTGGTCAGAAAATGCCAACATTTGGCCCCTGACATTTATTTAGTCTCAATATTCACAGGGGCCAAAGGTTGGTTTTTTTGGAAGAAATCTAATTCTTGTGAGGATTAAACTGAAAAATAACACTGAAATTCCCAACAATATCAATACCATTTGGATATATTATATACAGAACACAACATCGATAAAATTTTAAGTAAACTTTTACTATTGATTTAAAGTGCACATATATTTTATTTAAATGTATTAATAAAAATTTATACTAAAATTAGAAACAAATTATAATCTTTAAACTAGTATTAATTAAACAATATTAGTAAAAATTTCTTCCAAATAGCTTTGATTTTCATTTTGCAGTAGTTGTTTAGCTTCTTCATCTAACTCTAATGAGGTTGATTTCCATTTTTGTCGAATACTGGACATATATGGGTCTGATGTGCACAACAAAATATTAATAAGATCTTCATTAGTACAATATCTGGAAATTTTTCTTGTATTGTGCTCGCGAAAGAATCTGTAGTCTTTGTTCCTTTTTTCTTGCGCTTCTTCTGAGAGATCTCCAATTGGAAGCATATTGTGCTGAATTATTTGTTCCCCATGGAACAAAATTTTGTGAACTGTGGTTGGCATATGTCTCCAAGAATATTTTTGGTTATAAAGGGTTGCTGTCTTATTAGCATACTGACCAAATTTTTTTTGCATCTATCTTTTTGCTACATGCTATAACTTCTAATATGATTTGGAATCGTCGTATTAAATCATAATCTACTCCAGTTATAGAAGCTGCAGGTTCTGGATCGGAAAAAAATCTCCTTGCTGTGTTTCCATCATTAGAATTTCCTTCTCCTTGCTTTGTCTGGTCAATTATAAGGCCTATCTCACGGTATTTTTCTTGGATATCTTTTTTTTTTTTGCTTTCTTTTTTCCAAATTTTCTTTGTTGTTTCTCACTGTTTCGCCTAACGGGCCAAATTCCAAATCGTATCCCAATTTAAGAATATGCTCCATAAAACGAATTCTAGCATGAAGAGGTGACATTCCAAATTCATATGCTTCATTAAAACTATCGTCTTGTGTTGGTGGTTGGCTCAATTGACTTGATGTTTTTTGGCATATGGTGCAGCTTGACGAAGACTTTGTTTCGGTTAAAGCTTGTGCAACTTTTCCATCGATCATTGTAAGTGACATTTTAAAGTTAACTTCGATGCATTGGTCATTAAATTCAAATATCACTGGTTGAAGTTCTTTAATTTCATCTCTTATTTTGCCAACTTCTTCAGTTATGACATCTTTAGTTTCTTTTTTGTAAGCAAACTTTATTGGCCTACAAAATTTTGTTGACGAGGGAATTTCATTCTTCCATACATCTATCTCTGCAGCTCTACTAGTTGACGGCTCTGAACCAATATACGTTTTTGTTAAACGTAATGGAACGAAAGAAATCATGAATAAATTGGCATCTGATGAATTTCCCGCATTACATTGTTTGTATTGTTTCTGGCCAGAGGACCCATCACATCCCCATTTAGAAATTAAAGTCATGCTGCAATTTTTAAACTTCTTTAAGTAGTCAGCATCAAATGTCTTTAATAATCGTTCTGCAGTGTGTTCAAGAAGATCCTGCAATTTTATTTCTGCTGAACTTGAAGTTACACTAATAGCAGTTGGTGAAGGTAAGCAATCTTTTTTGGCAGAAACTATATCTCGATATGATGGAAAAATTCCACAATTTTTTTCATTGGTTCGCTTCCGCAATTCTGTATATTGGTTTTTAGTCATTTTCAAATCCAAAAATAGTGCAAATGCTTCTTCTGGAGTAAGTTTATTTTCTTCAGTTGGTGTCGGCATACTTTCTAAAATCCTTTTTATGCGTCTGGGGCTTGCTTCCACTATTTTTTCAATGATAGCAACTTTACTCTTTTTAGTTTTCGATGGTTGAATTTGATGCAGAAATGAATCCTTTATGATGCTACAAGAAACTTCTTCATTGATATGTTTAAGCTTGCGTCTTCGTGATCTTTCACTACAATTATCAATTGGCTTTGCTGGTCGACCACCTTTTCCAGTTTCCGTGGTAGTTACTGATGGCTTTTTAAAAATAAGTTTATTTCTTAGCCATTCTTGGTTGCGTGAGTAAAACAATTTCTTGTTTCTGGAACATTGATTGTACCGTTTTCTTAAAGTATTTAAAAAGTTTATTATTTTTAAGTTATGAATTTTAATTTCTTGTTTGTCGCATATTTTGAAGAATGGATTATTCATTATATGTAAAATAATGTCGTTTTCATCTTTCCGTTCAAAATATATATCAGATATAACACTATAACTGAATGTAGCCATTGTTTAAACAATAATGAAGAAAAAAAATGAATGCATGGATTAATATACTATTGCTCGAAGTTTCAACATGATCTTTTTTACCTCTTTGAAACATAATATAACAGGTACTTGGTTTTACCAGTTATTTCCAATGGTTTTAAATTTATTTGCAATTTTCAGGTATTTAAGTTATGTAATATTAGATGGCAATAAAATCTTTTTTACCTTTTCCAAATGAATTGCTAGATACCACATAATTTGAGAGTTAACAGGTACTGGTAATAATATAACAGGTACTTGGTTTTACCAGTTATTTCCATTGGTTTTAAATTTATTTGCAATATTCAGGTATTTAAGTTATGTAATATTAGACGGCAATAAAATCAGTTTTTACCTTTTCCAAATGAATTGCCAGATATCACATAATTTGAGAGTTCTATTGTCATTTTTGTCAAAATTTTGATCACCCTTCTATGTGGACTAGGTCCAAATATGGGCCAACTTCTCCCAATTTCAACAGAATTATTTTTTGGGTCAATTAGAACTCTTGTACAAAATTTCATCAAAATATATGCATAATAGCCACTTTCACATACAAATAACTTCTCAAAAAATATGACGTGCATTTGTACCAAATATCTTACCTTGGGTCAGAAAAATTGCTGTAGCTCAAAAAGTGCAGTCCCGATGCATTTACATGTATATATAGGAATGTAGGGGAGAGTTAGGACTACAAAATAGTAAATTTGTGTTTTGACTCAGCTTGACTCACAGGAGTTGTGATCTATGAAGTAGGAAATTTCCGAGAAATTTGACCTTTTTTAAAAAAAATATTTAAATTGTTCTGAAAAGAGTAGAGCTTCAATTTTTTTACTAGTAATAGGAAATAAGTTAAGTTACAACACTTAACTTATTTCCTATCGTCCAAAAATCTTGAAAAACAAAAAAGTTATGATCATTTAAACTTAAAAAATTAACTAAAAATATCATAAATTTACTAAATTCTGAAAAAGCCCATTTTGGACCACCCTGTTCTCAGTGAAATAGTTGAAATAGAGTTCTAATTTTTTGGCTCCCGAGGTTTACTACTGTCTACTTTCATATGCGTCTAATAACTTTAAAATCGGAGAACAAAAACCAAAAGGAGTTTTGGCCGCTATCTCAAAATATTGACCACAGTGCAGCGGTGGTCTTTTGGCTATTTCTGACTAGGTACTTAAGCGGTTATCATATGTAATGCTAACCTCTTTAACAGAGGTAGAGAACGATCTTTTTTGTTATGAAACATGTTGGAAAACTATCCAAATTATAAAAGAACAGTTAAATTGATTCCTAAACCAAAAAAAAAAAATACTAAAACTTGAAAAAAAAAAAATTAAAACTTCAGAAAATATATCAATGGTACACTTTAGCGATCATTATGCCATTTTAACTTTCCACATTTTGTTTTAATTCATTATATCTTTTATGGAATAAATTAGTTTTTTTTCAATTGTGACTAAAATTTTTATTCTTTACAAAAATTCGAAAATTTTTTAATACTTGTTTCTTTATTTTATTTATTTATTTGATTTGATTATAAGTTTTTCAAAATAAAGATATCGGAAAGTAAACTTGATGACCGTTGACAGTTTTGATATATTCATGAAATAACAGGAAAAAACGAAAGGTCCATTTTAGATAACAGGTCACATTAGTGAACATTCCCTTACTAAATAGCACACATGGGCTGCGTCAGTTACATTTCACAATCATTCACTTGTGAAATTTGTCATATAATATATAATATCAGACCTACGCTCACACTTGTTGGCTTAAACGCTTCTTTGGAAAAGTTTCAATTTTTGTCAATACCAGACATGGGACATAATACCTATATTAGTGTATTTAATTACAGGCCAATTACTTTTTTACGTCTAATGACATGTAATTTGGTGTAGTTGAGTAATTGTCCTGTAACTAAATACCCAGATGTTGTTGCTAATCCCCATGTTTGGTATTGAAATTTTGACAAATTTTATAAAGAAGCGTTTATGCCAACAAGGCTGAACTTAGGTCTGAAATTATTAATGATATTGAAAAAGTTCCATATCTGCTAAATACTAAGTTTTTACTAAAAATTAGTACAAAACCTGGAAGGTAATATTCCATAAAATCTTTTACTTAATGTTCGATTAAAAGTAAATTTTTTCAAAAACGTACCAATAGAAAAGTACACTCACAATATTTTATAGTTAGAAACAAACGAATTTGTGCATTAAAACTATAGAAAAAGTTGTTAAAAACAGGACTACTGATTTTTCGTTTAAAACAATAGTAATTTCCAATTATTTTTAATTGTTAAAAAATTAACTAAAAATATCGATAAAAAGAAAGTACTTTCGTTTATTTTAACTATTAAAAAATAAAACCTTAATCCGTTAAAATAAACGACATACGTTTTTTTTTTGACTATCAAAAAATTACCGAAAATCCATAAAAATAAAAGATTTTCCATTATTTTGACCATTAAAAATTTAACTACCAAAACTTAAAAATAAAGGATTTTCCTTTATTTTAACTATCAAAAATTTAACCCCAAAAAACGTAAAAATAAACGATTGTCGTTTATTTGAGCTATCACCAAATTTAATTTGAAAGAAATAAAAACACGAGTTCTGTATTTGTTTTTGGTTATATTTTTTATTTAAAAAAAATTATAACGTATTATTTATATAACAATATATGTTAGGATTTATTTTTAAAACTAAATAATAAGATTAATTGAATATTAAAAAATTTTAAGTTGTATTTAATAATAAGACAAAAGGATATATACAATAAAAAGATAAGACGTTATATATAAAAAGAATAAGTTAATAAATTAGATAATACTACTAAGCCAAGCTTACCGACCTTACAGATTGATCCTAAATATTTCGACCACGCTAATAAGCAGTTTTTACGCTTATGGACGAGGTTTTTCATAAAATTAAAGTTCTGCATGTTTTAACGAAGTTTTTACTACATCAAATTTTAAAAATATGATATTTTCTCTTAATTTTTGTTTCAGTTAAATACTGATAAGACCCTCAGCAACATATGGGTATCAAATTTGTTTAATAAATACGCACACACAGAAAAGAGATTCGTTGCTGCAATCGAATTTTTTGCCAACCGAATTTTTGTTGTTGCATGTACCAATATAACATTTGTTTATATATTCAATTGGAAAGACTAACATTTGGTGATGAACATAAACATATATAATTATCCCAGCCGAATGAGAAAAAATATGTTTGTGTATAGAATCAAATGTATTTAGTAAACCCTATCGAATTTATAAAAGAGGTACACCGTATCCATACATTTTTTAAAGTTTTTTTTTTTATATAATTTAAAGTTAATAAATAATACAATACAGTTTGTTAAATACAAATATTAAAATTATAAATAATATAAAACTGTTTGCATACTTTGGCATAATTTTGAAAATTTATATAAAAAACTTGTAATTATTTAGAATCATTTTTCAGAATATCCTTATTTGTACAACAAATGATCAGAACCTGAAACACTTATGCAGGAAAAAATTCCAGTATCTTTGTTATTTTCAATATATCATTATTTGGATTTTCAATATGTAAAGTTTTAGTAGCTTTAAATTTTTTTCTGTGAGTGTATTTAAAATCCTGATAAAATACTGATGCTGCATTTTATTCTACATGATAAAAAATTAGAAAATTAAAAATTTTTAATAATATTTAATAAATAATATTTTAACAAAAAAAGTCTTGAGAATATAATGTTTTCATATACATTTTTTTTATTGAAATTTGTGTTTTTTGTTGCAAAAAATTCTTGAAATCGAAAAATTTGTTTAGATTCTGCGAACGTTTTTGTTCAGAAAACTATATGATAGTGAGTAGTGAGTAAACTAGTTCATATGAATGCTTGAGGTTTGGCATGGGATTGTTACCGCTTTCAAAACGTGTTCTGATGATGGGAACCTAGAAAATTCCCGAAATAGATCTATCAACACATTCCTGAAAGGGTCAAATAATAAATTTGAAAACAAAAACTCTATAGATTATTTGTTAGGACAATATCCTAATGAAGAAATATAGAGTATATGGCCTCGAACTTGAATAATTTTCATTTTCATTGCACAATTAAAGGTCGAAAAAACATAATTTTTATTTTTAATAACTTGTGAAAAAAGGCAAAGTACCGCCTAGTTTACTTTCCCTGTTTTGTTAACTAACTTAACAAAATATAAAAAAGGAGAGAGAAACAAAAAAAACGTGTATTGAATATCCACCAGAGGTGGATCTTGCACATCAAACAAGTTTTCAATTTATTTTTTGATCAATGGTTATAATCTTTAATTTCAAACTCATATGTATATTAGTTCTCATGTAGTGAGTAAACTAGTTCATATGAATGCTTGAGGTTTGGCATGGGATTGTTACCGCTTTCAAAACGTGTTCTGATGATGGGAACCTAGAAAATTCCCGAAATAGATCTATCAACACATTCCTGAAAGGGTCAAATAATAAATTTGAAAACAAAAACTCTATAGATTATTTGTTAGGACAATATCCTAATGAAGAAATATAGAGTATATGGCCTCGAACTTGAATAATTTTCATTTTCATTGCACAATTAAAGGTCGAAAAAACATAATTTTTATTTTAATAAAAATTATAACAAACTTGTATATGATATAACTTTTGAATTTGATTTATGAAAAGTGGCGGATTTTTAGAACTTAGATTGATATCGTCTGATAATATCTTTTCTGATGATATCTTTTACATAAAAATACCACAAATTCGAAGAACTATTTTCTGTTTTGATTTTTGTGCAGATTCTGGGAGCTCTACATAATAAACCCTGCTACTGAATTATTTTATGAAAATCCAAATTAAGAGATCAAATACTCTGTTCATCCTTAAAAATAACGCAGGTTTTTGCTTACTGATTATATATTTTCACAAAAACACAAACTGTTTTTCCGTTTATGCAAAATCGAATTTAAATTTTGAAAGCTTTTGCTTTTTGAAAACGTTTTTTATAGAGTATTATTAAAAAGCCAAGAAAAGTGCATTCTTGGAGCATATTTTAAAATTTGTTTTTTATAGCAATGTGGAATGCAACATTTTCCTTAGGAAGCATTTTACACCCTTTAAGTTTCAGCCGATATTGAATGTAGATGAAATAGAAAAACAATGCCTTTTTTGTAAGGAGCCTTCAGAATCTTTGGTATTTCTTTTGAACAAATGCTTATAATATTTTTCTGGACAATATCTTGCAATGAAAAAGTATACCATCTTAACAATTTGTATCCTTCTGCTTTATCTTCAGTTGAAGACTTCTTATAATTATCCATTAAGGCTACAACGATATTCTTCTGTTTGAGCTGTAAAAATAAGCAAATTTAAAATTTCAATTACACACACTAATTAATAGATATTACCTTTTTGGATTGTCTTTCATAATTTGATTTATATAATTTTTTTGTTTAAAAAAAAATTCTTTATAATATTTTTTTTGTTTTGTTTTAGAAAATAATGTTTTCTTTTAATTTTAGATTTTTTTTGACAACTTATTCAAAACAAATTTACATTTGGTTTAAACAATAGGTGTTAAAAATGAGTTTTTAATTTGGATTGAAAACAATTACATACATATGTGTTTATAAAAAAATGTATACCGACAATTTATATACTCAACTAAACAAACGCAAAATTTAAATTTTTAAAACAAATAAATTATTGTAAATACAATTTGATGATTGCTGTCACTAAATAATATTTACAATATTTAATTATGGTATCTTTTAATGGTTGTGTCTCAAGAAATAAAATACAAAAATTATTTTTACATGTATTGGTCGGAACAACAATCGCTTTTGACTATTGCACCAACTTTTAGTAATGTGTATCTTTTTTTATAATTTGGATGTTTTTTTAGTTTCGGATATAACAATATTATGATAACAATAATATTTTATGATAATCAACTGAATTTATGTAACTATAAACGAAATCCAACTGAGTATTTCCCTGAGTGCAGCATTAAAGGATCATATAGACGACATGTATTTGTCATCTGACATGTCAAATTTTCAAGTCACATGTAATTGTGCATGTCTGTCAAAATTGCTGTTTTACATAAGGTTTATAATATTTGGTCACAAACGTACATGTTTTTTGCTTCTGACACAGTCTCTGTTTTTTTTCTTCAACAGCTGATCAGTGCGAAAATTTTATTAAAATAATTTTTTTTTAAAAGTGATAGTCAAATGGAATCAAAGGATAATGCAATTGCAGTGTGCAGTGTAATTTCAATTATAACTGCAATGAAATCGAAATTAAAAAAAAAGAAAAGAGGAAAAGAAACCGTTCTCTGTGGAGCCAACAATCAAGTCGATCTGGGTTTCAACATGGCATGCTGCCGCAGCAAAAATTTTTTTTTGCACCGCAAAATAGTTCAGCCATCTTAAATAATTTTTCTTTAAATGCGGACATACCAATTTGGGATATAATTATGAAACTTTTTATAAACATACATATGTACATAATTTTATTAAATGGGAAAATGTATATACATTTATTGATATTGTAAAATGTTAACTTTAGCCGGCTAATGATTCCGTCAATAGGGGACCGCCGCTGTTTGTTTTCTCACGGCATGGATTTATGACAACTTTTTGTTTCATATTTAAAACAGCTGATGTCAGATGGTTTGTCAGAAGAAAATAGAGCACGCTCTAATTGAAATTTTGTCAGATGACTTTGCGTCTGACTTTTACAGAAGCAAAGTTAAAAAGGTCACACACGACATGTATGTATTTTGCAGTGGGAAATTTGACATGTCAGATGACAAATACATGTCGTCTATATGCTCCTTAAGCAAGTAAATTCGCGGGTTTTACTATATTTTACTATTTTACTTCGAAAAGTACCAAATCATTACTGAGCATAAGCAAAAAGACAAATCTGAACAGTTATTTCGTGAAAAAGTAAAAAATACAAAAAAAACGGAAAAAATACACTTCATGCACAAAGAGCGAATGGCGCCTAACATTTATATGGCAGCATAACGAAAAAGGATGACCTTTGAGTTCATCTTTTAGTATAATATGTAAAATTAAATTTTTGAGAGGGTTAGTTTAATAAAAGCTTTTGTGAATGAATTTTTATACACGTAATTTAAGCAAATTTTAAGCTATTTACGTATTATCATAGGTCATCCTTTTTCGTTATGCTGCCATATAAATGTTAGGCGCGCTTTTCCCATAAATAGTACTTTCTTTTTTTTATCTTTTTATACAAAATAATTATTCAGATTAGTTTCTTGCTTATGTATAATAATGATTTCATGCTTTGCGAAATAGGATGGTTAATTGTACAAAAATAGTAAAATCTAGTTAAATATGAAAAAACCCACAGATTTACTTGTTAATGTTGTTTAGTTATTAAACAAATTTAATACCCAAATCTTGCTAAAGGTCTTATCAGTATTTACCAGAAAAAATTTAAATTTTAAAGTTGTATGTAAAAAAAACTTCGTTAAGAACTGGTTACGCCAATTAAATTAGCTAAACCGAAATATTTAGGATCAATGGTAGGTACCGTTGTTTTCGATTTTAGGGGTCACTTTTGTAGCGCTGTATACAGTGTTGCCATGTATTTTTTTCAAAAAACTGTAAGAAAAAACTGTTTTTTTAAGAAAAAACTGTTTTTTTTTTAAATAAAAACAATAGAAAAAACAGTTAATATGTGCATTTTGAATTCAATTGCATTTTATTTAAACATAAAACAACATAAAAAACATTAAGCACATAACATATTTATATACACAGAAAAAAAATATTTTTTGTTGTAGACTAATTTTTAATTATACTAACAAAAAAAAATATTTTCAAATTTATGTTATTACAGATCACAATAATAACAATAGGAATAATATGTTTTTTTTCTGTGTACTTGTGTAAAGTAAAAAAAAATATAATATAAAAAAGACATGAAAATGAAAATTATTCAAGTTCGAGGCCATATACTCTATATTTCTTCATTAGGATATTGTCCTAACAAATAATCTACAGAGTTTTTGTTTTCAAATTTATTATTTGACCCTTTCAGGAATGTGTTGATAGATCTATTTCGGGAATTTTCTAGGTTCCCATCATCAGAACACGTTTTGAAAGCGGTAACAATCCCATGCCAAACCTCAAGCATTCATATGAACCAGTTTACTCACTACATGAGAACTAATATACATATGAGTTTGAAATTAAAGATTATAACCATTGATCAAAAAATAAATTGAAAACTTGTTTGATGTGCAAGATCCACCTCTGGTGGATATTCAATACACGTTTTTTTTTTTGTTTCTCTCTCCTTTTTTATATTTTGTTAAGTTAGTTAACAAAACAGGGAAAGTAAACTAGGCGGTACTTTGCCTTTTTTTCACAAGTTTGTTATAATTTTTATTAAAAATAAAAATTATGTTTTTTCGACCTCTAATTGTGCAATGAAAATGAAAATTATTCAAGTTCGAGGCCATATACTCTATATTTCTTCATTAGGATATTGTCCTAACAAATAATCTATAGAGTTTTTGTTTTCAAATTTATTATTTGACCCTTTCAGGAATGTGTTGATAGATCTATTTCGGGAATTTTCTAGGTTCCCATCATCAGAACACGTTTTGAAAGCGGGTAACAATCCCATGCCAAACCTCAAGCATTCATATGAACCAGTTTACTCACTACATGAGAACTAATATACATATGAGTTTGAAATTAAAGATTATAACCATTGATCAAAAAATAAATTGAAAACTTGTTTGATGTGCAAGATCCACCTCTGGTGGATATTCAATACACGTTTTTTTTTTGTTTCTCTCTCCTTTTTTATATTTTGTTAAGTTAAAACATAATTTTTATTTTTAATAAAAATTATAACAAACTTGTGAAAAAAAACATATTTATATTAATTATTTAGCATATAGCAAAAAATAGCTACAAAACCATAAACAAAATAATTCATCACATTTTGAGATCTTACTTAATTACATAAAAATATCAGTTATACATTTTTTGATTAAATTTGATTTTCATTTCGTTTGATTCCACAAAATTTTAACACAAACAAATTCTAAAAAGGGAATTAAAACTTACTACACAGTTGCATTCAATGCGTAGTATTATTTTTATTGAAACATTTTGTGCAACTTTTGTATTAAATTTATAAATTCAAGTAAAAGAAAGTAAATCGAGCAGGTAAACTGTTAAAAACTGGAAAAACTGGAAAAAAAAGGCTGAAATTAAACAAAAACTGTTTTTTTTTTCATGAAAAACTGGAAAACTGTTACGCATCCTAAAAAAACTGGAAAAAACAGTTAAAACTGGCAATATGGTAACACTGGCTGTATAATAAATTAAAACAAACGAAAAACTAACTTATATAAAAACTATGTACACATAAAAAACAAGTTTTTTAAATTGTCACCAAAAATGAGGATTTGTAAATAAAAACACGCATTTGTTGATTTGTTTTTAATTTAGAATTGTTCTTTTTGAAGAATTTTTATATAAAAAACCACAATTTACAAAGACTTAAAGAATTTTTTGGAAATAAATTTGAATTTGAAATTGTATTTACAAATTCCATTGGTGGTACCTAATGTTGTTTATGTGTAATACCATTAAAACTGAATATAGTGGGTATAATAAAAAAGTGTATTTACAATAGCTTATCATATCCTTTAAAAATGATAATGATGATATGCATCGTAAACTACTGCCTATACAATCAATCTATTCCGCATAAAACTTTTTGAACAAATAACCAAAAGTTGAGGCTGTTATTGCTGTAGTTAAAATTAAAGACTTGGTATGCTTTAAAGCATAACCTTAATGCTGCGGCCACTGAATCCATTTTGAAGACTATTTGGTCAATTACAACAAATATGCCTTCAACATTAAAAACATTTTTTTATTAGAAGAAATGGTGGATGTCCGCTGTACAAATCAAGTTCAATATCGGTATCAATAAACTTTATTGTAGATATTTGAGAGTCGGCGATAGTTGGCTTTCCAGTGTTTTTGAAATGCCGTTCCGGCTTCAACACACCATGAAGTACAAATACAAATACTGCATCTTTAGAGTCTGAAAACAAAAGAAAAATTCATTTTAATATATCTATTATTTTTTAATTGTAAACAGAAATTACTTTGATCCAGTTTCGGCCATTTTTCTTGAACTTCGCACCATATTGAATTCAACCTTTTATCTTTCAAATTCATGTTAAGGTATATTGGTAATATGTTATTCAGTTTATTCCAGTCAGGATAAAGCACATCGAAATCAATGGAAATCTGTGTATAAAGCAGCACAAAACATATGAAGATTCATGTTAGCCAATTCGTGGATATTAGGACATTTCAACACTTCCACTTTTTTGGATTTTTGAAATTCTTGAAACGAAATAGATTTTTCATGATTTTTTAGAAATTTTTGAAGAGGCCGCTAGAGGTCGTGAAACAAAAAAAAATATTTTTTCTCTTGCGGTTTGATTTTACTACTAAAGAGTTTCAGACAACAATAAAAAAAATGTTGAAGTAAAAATTATTAGTTTAAGGTACACTCATATGACCTTACAACTAAAAATTCAGAATTTTAAAACCTCAATAACTTCAAAAATAGGCATCGTTTTTGCACGATAGGTCTTTTAAATACCTTTTAATTGATACAGACTTCAGTTATAAACAAATTTACATACCTTTCGTCTACATTTCATGAACAAAATTTGCAATTTTCACATTAAAAGACATCAGAGTGTCCCTTAAACTAATAATTTGTACTCCAAATATTTTTTCTTAAGTAGTGGTTTATGTAGTTTTTGAAGAAAAAAATACATTTCAGCGACACCTTATACCTCTTAAAAAAATTCATAAAAATCTTTTGTGCAATAAACTTTTATATTCCGTTTCAAGAGTTGCAAAAATCCAAGAAAGTGGAAATGTTGAAACGCGATAATGGATATATAGAAAAATTTAGTAACATTTTTGCAAAAATTAATATGAATATTAGTAAGATAAGAATAGAATAGAAAAAATAAATCTGTTGCATGCACAAATATTTAGTTATATTTGAGCTGAATTTTTGTTAGTTGAAAGTAGCAAATTAATCTGGTAAAATCAAAAAAATTTACTAAATATTAGTAAAAAATTAAATATTCAAAGTTTTTTTTTATATTATTTTTTCAATTCCAATAAATATCTGACTTCAGTTAGCAGTTTAAAATTTTTTTAGCAAAATATTTTTTTATTATTATTTTACAAAATTTAAGACAAATATAGCAAAAATTGTGTTGATATTACAGCTTTTGTTTGCTTTTTTTAGTCTACAAATATTTAGTAAAGGTTTTTGCTAATTATAGCAGATTAAATTGGTATTTTCAATTAACTAAAATTCGGCTCGAATGTAAATAAAATTTTGTAAAGTTAACTGGTTTATTTTGACTGATCTTATTTTATTCGTATTAAGCAAAAAAATCTGCAGTTTTTTCTGAAACGTAATTTTTTACTAATTTTTAGTAGTTTTTATGTTAGTTTTACAGGTTTATTTCTATGAGTGCACTTGAACAATAAGTCATTAATCATAATCATGTAAACATACCCAAACCACAAGACTTTAATGACAAATAGTCCCTATTACATATAATCCCTATTACATTAACGGGTTCTAATTAAAAAGATTTTACCACAATTTGCGAATTTAAATTTTTTATATATAAAAATATTAGAATTATTAATGTTCCATTTTCACCTTTTGCCATTTTACGAAAATATGCAAGACGATTTTAACAAAACTTGTGATCGACACTAGACAGATGTCTATATAGCCTTAAGGTACGTTCATATTAGTCAAATATTTGACAAAAAACATGAAATATTTCTTTGCCGTAATCTAAACACAAAATATTTTTGTGTGTCAAACAGCAAATCAGCTGATTTTGGCCAAACAAAATTATTATATTATTATATTATTCAAATAAATATTTGACAAACTTAACCATAGTGTGAACACTAGCTATCAAATATTTCCTTCTGATTTGAGCAAATATTTATTTGATCTTACAAAAAAAATGTAAGAACAAACAATGGCAAATAAAAGGTGGTAAAATCGTCAATTATAAATTTTTTTAATAAATTTATTAATAAAAGGCTTTATAAAAAAACTGAAATGTAAATAGATATTAAAAAAACTTAATCACTCAGATAATGGATTGGAACATTGGTCCAAAATGGAACTATATGGAATGAAACGGGGAACGATTGGAATCGGAGCACTGTACACAATTGTGTTGTCGTACGTGAAAATAAAAATTTAATCATTCCGATAACAGAATGGTACATTGGTCCAAAATGGAACGATATGGAATGAAACTGGGAATGATTGGAATCGGAACACTGTACACATTTGTGTTGTCGGTATAGCGCTGTTTGTTAAGGTTTACAAACATTTTGTCCGTTTTGCGATATCATGCTAAGTTTTTGAGACTCAAGCCATTTTACAAAATGGCAATTGGAGGCAAATATGTAAACAAATATTTTGTTCAAATATTTGATTAATGTGAACATACCTTTACAATGTGAACCCAAAGTCAAAAATTTGTTTGTTTTTTTATGTTATTTTACGTTTTTTTTTTTTATAATGATAAAAATTCAGTTTTAAGTTTATACAAAATGGTTTATATTTTTGAATTTTGCAAAACTTAAAGCAAAATACAAAATTAAAACATATACAAAATCTTAACCCATTATGGATCGCCAGTCCATTAGACTATATTTCTCTGATAGGAGGAGCAGTAAAGCTCCAAAAGCAAGAGAAATTTTATTTTTAGTCATTGGCCCAAGGCTCTACGAAGTTTCGTCAAAAAATCTTCAGCCGTTTAAGTTTGGTCGTCAAAAGCTTAAATATTTACAAACTCTTGCAGTTGCAATTTGTAAATAAGAGTTGTGAGATTAACAGCCTAAAGGCTGGTAATTTGCAGATCATCGCTATAAAAAAAATATGGAATAATTTTTTGGTTTTTAGGAAACTTGGTTAATTTGTTTCGGCATATTTTTCCTTGAACGAAGTTATCCAACTTGTTTTCCGAAAGCAATTTCTCTATACCATTAAGTGACGATTCAATTAAGTTATCTATGTTAAAAAACTTTTCGAAATAGAAATCTATTGGAAAAGTAATACCTTTTCTTTTTATTGTACTAAGACAAATTACACCACTTTTATGAACTGAAAAAATAACTTCCTCTGTTGGTTTTAATAAATTTAAAGAATTTAATTTGCTGCTTAATTTAAACTCACTATCAGAATCTTTGAAAAAATAAGTTATGTTAAACAGTAAGTCTAATAAAGTTATTTGGTTTGCTACATCGATGAAAGGCATTTTATAACATTAACAATTTCAATTAGTATGAAATCAATTACCAAATTAACTATTTCGAAAACATCATTCCTATTTATATTATCTTTCGAAAACAATGGCAAGGTAAATTTTAACGCAGATTCTTTCAAATTCGAATAAATTTCAGTTTCGGGAACTGTTTCCTTATTTTCTTCAATGGGACTGCAAATATTTGTATGACATTCTTTAATATTTGAATTTGAAATTTGTGAGGTAGACGGAAGAGAATTAAAATCTTGGACTATATTTTCATTATTAAAATGTAATATATGCTTTCTATATGATATATGCCTTCTATATGAATCTAAAGTCGACAACGATTTATTTTGACACTCAACACATGTATAATAACTTAAATTTGAAATATAGTGTATTTTAAAATGATTAAAAAATTCTTTGTGAGTTCTCAGAAATATTTTACAAACAAAACATTCCGCCATTTTAAAGCAGGGCAAACCCAATAAGAATTGTAATAGCAAAATTAAAAATTAATTAAAACTGAAACTAGAAAAAACGAGTTATATTTAAAATTAATTTTTGGTTTTCTTTCTAATAACATTTTAGTTATGTCTATATGTTTGGTGAAAAGTTGAATGTTTGTTTACAAGTGAGACCATCATTTACCGATGTTTAAACTTTTCCGTAGTGTTTTTTGAGCCGTTTAATAGAATTGAATTTTTAGAAAAGTATTAAAAAAAATAGTGAAATTTTATAGTTGGAGTTGTACCAAGAATGAAAAAGTTATACCAGGATTGTTAACAATATCAACGCATTTGAAAACAGATAATGGTATATTTACCTTATTGTACAAAAAAAACCGCAGGCAGCCAACTTCTTATTCTTTAACATTCCAGATTTTACCAGATGAAAAGCACGATCAGCTTTTTAAATTAATATCTGGAATATACATATGTGTAAATATTATAAATTACAATCTTCTTCTTCTTCTTCCTGTAAAGAGACTAACTAAAGTAATATTCTACAGTAATTAATATAAAAATTAATTACGATTGTCATTATCTGACGGTTGCAAAACACTTTCTAACAATAATTTTGTTTTTACCAATTATGATTGTAAAAATATTTTTTTTCGCAATTTTTAGCAAACCCACTAGACAGACTCTTGCAATAAATAAAATAATAAATAAACAAAAATAAAAGACAATTAAAATCTAAAGAAAAACTATAGTGATGGTAAATAAAATATTTGGTTTAGTACTAAAGTAAAAAGCACTTTTGTAAAAATTTTGGTACTTTTTGATTTAATTTAATTGTTAAGGTACCCTTGCAATATTATTGCACATATTACTGCCAATTTTATTATCAATCAATGTAGCCAACTCAATATTAAATATTTTTCACATATCTTGCGTCTGCATAAGAATCAAAACCTTTTTGATTTTTTCCAACCTTCCAATATGACATACACACTGGTATGACATATGCACAAGAATATTGCTTAATTTTAACTTTACAATATTCATTGATGCGCTCAATCTTGTTTACCTAAAAAACACTTCTTCATCTCCTAGATGTCATCTAATAGATGTGCTTTAACATATAAATTTGGAACAGTGAGGGAACTCCATCTTTGTTCTAATATGCACATTATGCACCGTCCATACTGCTCAAGGATGAGAAAGTGCAAATTTGCATCGTGTGCAAATGACCACGCTGAATACCCTCAGTAGCAAAAAAAAAGTAAAACAAAATTTACTGAAACAAAGCACTTAATCGTCAGCTGGGCCACTTTGGTACTTTTTGGACTGAAAATGTAAAAAGGTAATTTATTTACCATCCCCAGTTTATGCATATGAAAAACGTTTGAGAGAACTTTTAAAAAGATTACTTTGATTTTTGTGTTATTTTTTTTAAACAAGTAGATTTTTTTTTAAACATGTAGATTTTAAACGAAAATATTAACTGCTACAGAAAATCCGTATTAATTCATAGTTTGTTTTTTAAATAACAGATAAAAAAGTTGAAAAATATGTTTCTTTGTATTTTAATAGTTTACTCAGTTAAAAACAAACTTTACGGATTACTTTTTAAATAAACTACAATCGGTAACGGAAAATATATTGTGAGTGTACTAAAAAAAGGACATGAATTTAAAAAATATTGAAAATTTAACGAAACAAAATAATCAAAACTTTTTTTTTGAGATTTAGCAGCGGAAAAAAGGATTTATTATTTTTCCATACTTTATAATTTATTCGCATCGGCAGATCTGCTTTTTAGGTTCATATTTCATTTTATTGAAAATCAATTTGAAAAACATTAAACTCAATACAATTTAAATGTTAATAATTGAATGTTTAATTAATAATATGTACAAATTTAAGAAATAATGTTTATAAAAACGGAAAAACCATAATCAAACAATTTTACTAAAAAGATAAAAAATGGACCACATACTGTCACACCCAAAATTAAATATATTGATAGAAAACATATGCAAACAAACTACATATTCACATTAGGATTACAGATGTTGATGTGGGGTAGTATTTTTCTTTTACAAAATTTAGATAAATCGAGGAAAATTTTTAAATATTAAAATCGTATACAAATAAGTCTTGTGAATTGGGGGTTACCTGTGTAAATATGATGAAACTTTTTTCCTGAATGAAGATTGGCTATGCAAATATAGTCTTCTTATAGTATACCAGCAACATTTTGGTAATGGGTGCAATAAAGTAATGCAATGTGTACCTTGTAATGTGTACTCCTTACTTGTATCATTATTTTCGAACAAGAAGTAATGAGTTACCGATAATTGAACACTCATGGATTACATTGTAATGATGCTCATTACATTTTGCATTACTTCAAAACATAAAATAATGATTTACCGATCATCAATTACATAATGCATGAATTATAAATGTAAAGTAATTATTAATATATATTTTTGAAAAAATATTTACAGACACATTACTTTGTGATTTTTTGTAAGCATGAGGGTAAGGAATATATTTTTGATATCATTTTTGATTATATGTATCGATAGCTCAGTTGGTGGAGTTTTCGCCTAACTAGTTGTTAAATACCAGAGACCCCAGGTTCGAATCCCAGCATGACAACGTTATTTATTTAACACAAAAAAAAGTTATTTACTTAATTTAAAAAAAAATATCTGTAAAAAAATTTTTTTATTCATTTTTTATGAAATTTTTTTATTTTTCCCACTATGTAACCATATAAGTAACCAGTTACATTACCCCCTACAAGATAATGAGTCCACTTTTAGGCTCATCGCCTTTAAAATTCATCAGTGAAGTAAGGTGTAATGTAAAGCGTGAAGCTCTATGGCGATACATTACTTTACCCATTATTTGGTAATGTGTGGTTTTGCTGGGATGTTTGTCCATTTTGTTTTGTAAGTATAGGTTTTAATTATTCCGAATAAATTTTTTTTAAATTAGCAAAATTTTTGGGTAATTCTGGCACTAGGTTTTGAAAAATTAGTAAATTGTTTTGCTGAAATCAGAAACAAAAATTAGTAAAAAAATGTTTAAGAAGAGAATAGCAATAATTGTTATCAAAAACCTATATTGTACTAAAAATTAGTACAAAATAGTAAAGTAGAATTGAAAACCTTTTGCAGAATTTTCTACTAACTTTTTTGCCTGAGTGTAGTCACCTCTTCTGTTCTGTTTGGGTCAAAATGACCCAATTGTGAAAATTTGTAAACGGTTGTAGAGAGCGCTACGTATCATTGATCACGTATTTAGGAACGTCCCACAAAGTGCAGTTTTGCCAAATAATGGGTTACCAATAAGAAACTTATAATGATCACAGAAAAAATAATTGTTGAACAATTATAGGTTCTTCATCTTATTATTTTCAGGCAAAATATAACGATACAACATTTTCTGGAATTCTATTTTTAGACTCACTATAATTCGTGTTTTTGTAAGTTAAAGGGTATGGTATTAGTTTTTGTACATCTTGAACAAATTTACGTAGAAAAAAAAAATTAATTTATGTTTTAAACTTTATTAGTTTTAAACATTAATGAATTTTCCTTCTGTTAAATGTATCGTTATATGATTCGGTAACTTCGGTAACGGTATAGAGCAGCCGCCTGTTAATCTGACGACCCGGAATCGATTCCCGGCTCGACTATGTTTTAACAAAAAATAATAATATTTGCTTTTAAATCGTATTTTTTTTTTAAATCTAGTTTTAGACCCTTTATTTTTCCTTCTGGTAATGGCTTATTATTCATAACCATGCATATATCCAAGCCATTATAATTAACATATACGTAAGGCTGCCAGTAATGCATAACTCATTACTTTTGGAACATTTCATATAAAAAAAGTTAGAACTATAATATAAAAGGTAATACGTTCAAACCTTCCAGTTTAAATTACTACACTCATCGATTGTTTGGTAAGGTATGTTTTTGCTGGGTTATTTTAACTTTTTTCTTTTAAAATAGTGCTTTTTTGTTTATTTAGCAATTGGCACTTTGGAGCTATTTTAATTTCAAATTTAATGTTTCTTGTTGTTGGTTTATAAAAAATATTTTGAAACCCCAATTTGAAGCTTAAGAAAAACAAATTCTCTATTGCACCTTTGTTTGCTTGACGAAGTTCCAAGGAAACAATTTTTGAAAAACTTTATTTTTAGTAACAATTTCGAGAAAAAGTTATCAAATTTTACGTTTTTTTTTTTATTTAGTCTTATTTTTAAATTTAGCGTTTTTTTTTTGACTGTTTTCGGGCTTTTTTAGGGCTGTTTTTTGGTCGTCCTAGTTGTAACAACCATTTTGAATTTGAAGAATATTTGCTTCAAGGTTTTTATCTGACCGAATTTGGATTTAAATTTCAAAAGAATAAAAAATAACTGGAACCCTAATTTAGATTAAACACACAAATTTTCGGTATAAAAAAATACATTGAAAAAAAATATGTGCTAGACATTCTAAACAACCAGAGCAACCAGAAATGGGCGGTAAAATATTTTTTCAAGTGAGTCGTATTGAAAAATTTAAAAGAAATTTATACGTTTCTGAACAATTGACGAATTCTGGCGCCTATCTGCTAGAGCATATTTTTGCATATTTTGATCTTAAGATCATATTTTTGCATATTTTGATCTTAAGATCATATTTTTTATAAAAGCTAACTTTTGAGCACATTTTTGTAATATTTTGAACAAAAATGTATATTTATACATTTATGGAATTTTGTTTTAAATTTTGTTTTCATAAGAATTACTAAAATTTTATTGAAAATCTTTGTAGCACTGATTTATGAAACTTAAGCAATTTTTCAAATATGAGTTTCCTCTTAGTAAATATAATTTTCATCTCTTTTTTGTTAATAAATTTCACAAAAGTTACTCGGATTTCAAAAGAAAAAGGTTTTTCTAAAAGTATATTTTCAAATTTTTAGAGCATGTTTTTCGTTTTTAGGCCATTTTTTGTTTTGGATACATAAAAAAAGATTTGCTATAGAGCATATTTCTGGTAGCCCAGCTTATAGCCAATGGGAAAATCTAAAAAATATTCTACACGAACAGCAAACAGACACTTTAACAATATGGTCAATATGAATTTGGTAACACCTTAATACGAAGAACGTTAGCTAATTCTAAAGTATTTCGAATTTTAAAATGGCAACTGAATTTAATATACATAAATATTTCCAATATAAAAAAATAATGTACCATTATATTTCATTATCAATTAACCCACGCAAACGATAAAATATATTCATTATTACACAAAAAAGAAAACATAACTTAAACCCCATGATATGAAATGTATAAACATTTAAATATCAATTGAAATGGGTGATTAACGCCATTTAAATATTATGATGTCCAGGTAGGAGATCATTTATAAATCTATACATATATACTTACACTAATAGAAAGAAATAAGTAACATTATTTTGCTATAGCTACTAAAAATTTATTAAATAATTACGTTGCAGATAAAATTGCCTAAATCTGTGTTCACAAGTCATAACAGCCAAAGTCTGCTTTTCCAATTTTTCAGCAGAGCAGTTTAAAGTTTCAAATCCTCACTGAAAATCAGGAGTCGGTTTTTTTTGGTTTGGTTTAACTTTCTTTCAGATTATAGGGAAATGTAGTAATTTACTTACTCCTTAAGAAAAACGAGTTGTTTATTTATGTAGTCAAAAGCAAAAGTTATAACTGAAAAATACACTTAGGCTCATATGACTTGTTGAACGAAAAAAAGCCAACTTAGCCCTTTAACCGGCAAACCCTCCTCCAGGCTAACTATTTTAAATTGTCCAAAGTGCGCCAAATGAGGTATTTATAATAAGAATTAAAGCTATTTCGATAGAAAACTAAATTAACAAAATATTTTGTTTGCATGGCATGGTTTGGAAGCGAAAAGCAGCTGAAGTTAAAATTCCTTTCCAAAAATCTTGAGAACATACTTATGTTGACTACACTAATAGAATTATTCTTCATGACATTAATGAAACAATTTCATAGAATTTTTTTTTCCTAGATTCCATAAAAAATTTCATTAAAAAAAAATTAAAAATTTTATTAATATTAAGAAATTTTTCATAATTTTGTTTTCATCAAACTTCATATACTTAGAATACTATGTAGGTAAAAATCACTGCAAGTGTAGTTAAAAACAAATGAAATTCCACTTAAAGAAAGGACGTCTTACATTTCAGTAAAATCAACTAACATTGTCATTTGTTTTTTAATGTTCAAAAAATGACTAACAGTTGTAGTTAAAATGAACCACATGATAGTAAAAAATAACCAGACATTTATTTTTATTTATTTTTTTAAATAACAAAAAACTACTGTAAAAACTAAATGTAAAATCGTAAAACATTCATTTGATGGGGTTTGTTTTTTTAAACGAACCACAAGGTTAGTAAAAAAATTAATTTGTTCTACAAATAACTGACATTAAAAGTAAAGAAACCGTCTTACAACACAAACAACTACAAATTTTTAAAGCAGACGTTCCCTGAGTGTAGTTTCATAAAAAAAGTTATTTAATTTCATAAATTATATCTTCATAAATTTAATCAAAGTTTTCTTTAGAGCTATGAAATTATTTCAAAGACTTAATTTTTTTTATTTTTTCATAAAATTTCATAATTTTAAAAATTTTTATATATGAGTTGTTTGTTAGTTCGGTTCAAGATCATGAAAAATTTTTCATATTATCAGAAAAATTATAATTTTATTTGTGATAATTTACTTTAATTAACAGAAAAAACAATTAGAAAAAAGTTATTTGACACCTGCATGAATGGTATTCAACATATTTTATAAAGGGCTTTATTAATATATTTTAATATATATCCTTGTACTAATTTCGGACTTCAATGAAATTATTTAAAAATCATATGATGCGGTTCATTGCCTTAGTTCCAATGAATTTTGCAAGACATTAATGAATAGTTTAATTAAAATAAGAAAACTTGTTAATATTGTATTAAAAAAGTTTTGAAACTGTTTCATAAATTCTATAAACGTTTCATTGTCGGACTGATTCATTAGTTTTATGACGATTTTCATTAATGCTATAATGAAGCCTGTTTCATAGATTTCATCATCATTTAAATCGTTGATACTTGTAAAGCAGCAACGTTTTAACTTAAAAATGTATGAACGGTTTTTATTAAATTTGACAAAGATATAACATTAAGTATTATTAGCAAAACCTTTAAGTTTAATCAATATATGTTGAAGTTTAGGTGCGTTTTAGCTCAATTTCACGTTTTTCAAAAAAACGAAAGTCACCAAATCTTCTTAAATGAAAGCACAAAAACGGTAATATTTTGGTAAGAAGAACAATTTATGCCTTAACTTATACATTTTTATGGATTACTTTTTGAGATTCGCTTTAAACTTATTTGTCCCATATCGCCTAAAATAGTCAACGATATATATTTTGGTACAGTGTTATATTAACGTCATATAGACAGTCGCAATTAATTTTTAATTAATTTGCATTTGACAAATTTAATTTAGAAATGTTAAGGTTAAGAAGAAGAATAAAAGTTTTTCTCTAAAAATTATAAACGCTATTAAGTTTTAAATCAGACTAGACTAGTTTCTGCCTTTTTCATTTAAATTGCATTATTATTTGTGTCTTATTATTGTCAGATTGTCTCTATATGATAAATTTTTCAACAACCTGCGGCTGTAAGAAACAAACCTGCGCTCATCTTACATTACAAACGTAACAATACCAAGTCATGGCCGTTTAGCGATCACACCCAAGTATGGCCTCGAATCTAATGCTGCTAAATTGCAGTATTCTTACCTATTAGCTTTTTCTGATATTGTATATTATACTTAGAAGTGACAACACTAACAACACAAATATTCTATTTTTAGATTTTTGTTTTTTGGTAGAAGAACATAAAATTATTAAGTTTTCTTTGATTTTCTTTTATTCAATGAACATATTGTTTATTTTTCGTGCCGAACAAGTGGTATTATTGTCATTGGAAAAAGCTTAGGCCGGTTTGGGGGTTAACTTAATTTATTATTAACAAAAGTCGATATTGTTATTCTGAATAACAGCTGAACTCAAGTTTGGAAAAATAAATATTTTCTCAATTTAAATTAATTTAGGCAATAATAAAAAAAAAAAATAATGTTTATATATATTGATATCTAAAATTCTGATAGGCGCTAGTCAAACTAAAAAAGTAGAATAAAAAACACTTGCTTAACAACAACACTTAACTTGAAAAATTATGACTTAGGCTGTTGTACCAAAACAATCGTTTAGAAAAATAACTTAGGCTTTTAGGTTTTGAGGGCTAACTGCCGTCCTAGAAAAGATACAAACATGAAAAATTGACAGCAAATAGTGAACTAACTCGTGTTAGGCGGTTATGTTTGTGACCACTGAAATTAGTTTGCCAGATATTGGTGAAATAAGAAAAGCAAAAAATGTTTCAAATATACAAAAATGTAGTTCTATTTGGGCTGATTTAATCTGCTAAAATCAAAAAAAAAAAAAAATCTAATATTAATAGACAAAAAAAAATCACAAACCAATTTAAAATTTTAAGTTTTTTTAGACTTATTATGCGTAAAGAATATCAGCCCTCCTAAAAGCAGCAGTCTACAATTTTTAAGCAAAAATTTCTTTACATTCAAATAAATTTAGGGAAATACAGCAAAACTTTTGTTGGTATTACAGTTTCTTTTTGCTGTTTTTTTATCTACAACTTTTGAGCTATAAGTTTTATCTAATATTAGCAGAGCAAATTGCTATTTTCATTAGGAGCTTTATTTTTGGTTTTATTATTTAACTAATATTTAGCAGACAGAATCTTCCAATTTGAGCAGTTTTTTCTGCAACGTTATTTTTAAATAATGTTTAGTATATTTTTCTGTTATTTTACGGACCAATTTCTATGAGTGTACGCTTATAGTTAGTGTATATGCGATCAGCACATGTTTGTTCATATTAAAGTAAATATTTTGTTTATGAGTAAGAAACAAATAAAAATGGTCTAACAATAACAACCGAATAAAAAAAAATTATTTACACAAATTGAAAACGTAAAATAATATTATTAAGGCGTATACGCCACAGGGGGTTATGTCTTTAACAATTTAAAAATAATATGTTGCCAATATGCATTTATAGTATACACTAAAATCGTAAATGTTTGTATGCTTACACTGAGAGAATTATCTTCACTTCAGCTATGAATTTGTTAATGGCTTTAATGAAAATTCTAACTGGAACTAACAGCCATTGAAACTTTTCATACACTCAAAAACAAACAATTTGTAAAGTCAGCAAAAAATTTTGCTGAGTCTGCAAAATTTTAGTCAGGAGGGTGCTAGCAAAAAAATTGCTAATGTCAGCAAAATCTTTTGCTGAAAATCAGCGAGCTGATTTTTAGCAACAAAATTAGTAGATTCAGCAAACGTTTTGCTAACACTTAAAAGCGTTGGTAAAAATTAATAAATTTTTTTGCTGAATTTTAGTAGACTGAAAAAAACGCAAAAAAATTGTAAAAAATTGTAATTTAGTTAATATATTTGCTGAAAATCATAAAACATATTTTTGTGATTCTTTTAAAAATTATTTACAATAATTACGAAATATAAAAATTTTCATTTTCCCACATTGATGTCATGAATTAATTTAATATCTGAAAATATATAGAAATAAATATATCTAACATAACAAAAATTTTCTTTCAACTACTTACATCAATGGTAGTCTAAATGATGCTTTCTTTTAAAGGACGCAACTGCCGAAGATAATTACAGAAACGAAACGAAAAAATAAACAAAAACAAACGAAACGAAAAAAACAACCCTTTTTTTGGAATAAGAAAAAGGAACCATACAAATCTACCTAAGATGTGTGTCTTTGTCTTTCGCTTTACTCTGTCTACATGTCTGTATATGTTTGTTTGCAATTTGATCACACTAGATTATTAATCTATTAACATTTATTATAGAAATACATATTAAATTTAAATATTTTCTTTTGTCTTTTATTTTATTAATAGACAATTATTATCACAAGCCGGTGACAATGCAAAATTTAAGTTGTTTTAATCCTTAATTTTGTTTTATGTATGAAAAACAGATACAAAAGTCTTCCATGGTTGATTTTTTTAGTATCATTTTCCTCTTCTCTACTACATCTTGACATGCCGCGACATCTGCTTCATTCTGCGTATATCTTTCAATCTGGTTGTCGCTGAAAACAGAACTTTAGCAAAAAAATTTGCTAAAAAATAGTATACCTAATTCACAAGACGTTTTATTAAGAGTGAAGAGTCTATGAAACAGGTTTCATTAAAGTCAATGATTATGAAATGTTTGTAGAATTAATGAAAATCTTTATAATACTAATGAGTCACTCGGACAATGAAGCGTTTATAGAATTTATGAAATAGTTTCATACAAATTTTTAATATTAAGAAGTTATTTGAATTAATGAAACCCTTAATGAATGTCTTGCAAAATGCATTGGAACTAAGCCAGTGAAGCGGTTCATATTATTTTTTAAACAATTTTTAGAAGTACAACATTAATAATTGGCTACATTGAAATAATAAAGCACTTTATATAATATATTGAACACTTGAGGATTTTATCTTAAAACTAAAGTTTGAAACGAAAGAAAGTTAATGAAATTATTAATTAATTATTATATCTAAAGAAAATTGCGTTAAATTTATGAAGAGATAATTTATGAAGTCGAATGATTTTTTTTATGAAACTATGACATTTTATGAAAAAAAGTTTATGAAAAATTTCTTAATATTAATAAAATTTCTTTGATATAACGAAATTCTACATTGAATCTGCGAAAAACTTCTTTGAAAATGCTTCATTAATATCATGAAGGATAATTCTCTCTGCGTAGATCTTAGTAGTTCTAGATATCACTTTTATTGGACGGCATTAATATCTCTACCCAGGGAATAGCAGCTTATCATTATTACAGTGAACGAAATTCCTTTGGGCTCAACCATATTTTTAGTTTTATCAAAAACGGTTAAAGGTAAGAAAAATTTAAACATTACAGGTATTCCAATACATAAACAGGTAAAAATTGAAAACCGTACAAAAACGACTGCTGCAAGCAATCCGACAAATCTCAAAAATAAAAAATTAAAATTCCGAAAATGGGATTTTTTACATTTTTTGCTGCCATGTCTACATTTAAAGCAGGGATTCGAAGAGATTTACCAAATAAATTACACATATGTAAGAGTATAAGTTGATATTTGCCTTTAGAAGCGGCTGGGGGGAAAAGTATATATATAAAAAAAAAACAAAATTTAACTCAACTCGCTTTTATATAAAAATAATTTCAAAATAGTATGCACACTTTATATGTTCAGAAAGAAAATATTTATTTGGAGGTGAAAGACTGCTGCACAGTGGGATAAATCACAAAATTTGTGGAAATAATTCGGCCATTTGTTAACTTGTGGTCCGATTGCAATGAAATTTGGAACATGCATAAAAGACATAAAATGAAGTTTAAGTTTTGATTTTGAACCTTCCAGACCCTTTGGGGGCCAAAGTTGGGTACTTTTTTCATAAAAAATTTTGAGTGTTTGCCATTTTTTTTCTCTATCATAACCCAGGTAACTGGGTCTTTAAATACTAAGGCCCATAAAATATAAAAAGAGAGGGTATATTTAAAATAGCAATCATAAAACACGTATCTTTGGGTGGGCCTACAAAACCTTTAATATCATTAATGAAGAACATCATAAAACCCTTTTTAACTGACCCAATTATGTAAGATGTGAATACGAGGACACATTAGAAGAAATATATGAATAAGGGCTAACATTTGAAGATTTTCTGTTTAGAAGTTATGAACATAACATACCAGTGTTTGGTATCGTTGAAAAGAAAATTACCTGTAGATTGCGATTTTTTAAAAAAGGTTGAATTTAGCCATCTTGGTAAAACAAAAACTTGGGTAACAAAACTGTAGGTAAAAATTTCAGTTTTTGCTTTAATGAAAATTTTCACTATTCAATAAAATATTTATTAATAGACCTAATCCAATGATTTTTTGGATTTAACTAGACTTTAAGGTCAACAATCGAAACAAATTTCAGAAATTATGATTTTCTGAAAACAATCCCACAATTCCTACAAATAAAAAAAAATTTCCAAAAATGGGATTTTTTTCTTTTTTTGCTGCCATGTCGTCATTTAAAGCGGGGATTGGAAATGACTTACGCACAACATTATGTATCTGTTGGAGTATCTAAAACCGGTTTCCACTACCCAATTGGAGGCGTGCACAAATTTTAACTGTGAGTTAAAGTTGATATTTACCTCAAAAATATGGCAACTTTGGAAGCGGATGGGGGGAAAAGTATTTACAAATCAAAATTTTTTTTACCACAACTCGCATTTATATAAAAAGACCTTCCAGAAAAGTATACATACTTTATATGTTCAGAAGAAAAATATTTGTCTGGAGCGATAAAAAGTTTGGTGCTTTTTGGGGAAAATATCGCCAAAATTTACTTTTTTTTTAATTTCTACTTTAAACTAATGTAATTTTTGACTGAAACAAGATATTGAACTAATTTTTTTTTTTATTCAATCAAGAATTTTATTGGCTAAATAACCGTTATTTAAAACGAAAATTGGTCCCAATTTTCTCCCGATATTCGAAAAACTTTGGACATGAGTCGGACAAAATTTGGAATTTCACATTTTCAAATCGGAATATCTCGGAAACTATTGGAGGTAACCCACATGTGTAAGCATGTTTTTTGTTTATCTTTACAAGAAAATTACTAATATGTTTTTTGAAAATCGGATGAGAAACAAAAAAATGGCAGACACTCAAAATTTTTTATGAAAAAAGTACCCAACTTTGGGCAGCCATTTTGCCGCCCCTAAAGGGTCTGGAAGGTTCAAAATCAAAAATTAAACTCCATTTTATATCTTTTCTGTATGTTCCAAATTTCATTGCAATCGGACCACAAGTTAACAAATGGCCGAATTATTTCCACAAATTTTGTGATTTTTCCACTGTGTGTTGGTGCTTCTTGGGGAAAAAATTGCAAAGATTTTATTACTTTTTTAATTTCTACTTTAAACGAATGTAGTTTTTGATTAATTTAGTTAAATACTCATAATTTTAAAATAGGATTTCGGCCCGATTTCGACCCGCGATTCGCAAAAAACTAGACCTGACTCGGACCAAATTTGTAATTTCTCATTTTCAAATAGGAATATCTCTGCAAATATTAGAGATATGTTATTTTTTTTTTTTTTTTGAAAATCAGATTAGAGAAAAAAAAATGGCGGGCCATCAAAATTTTGTAGGTAAAAAGTTGTTATTTTGGGTGGTCATATTGCCACACCTGGCGGGTCTGGAAGGATTAAAATCCCTCCTTAAGCTCAATATTATGTCGTTTATGCATGTTCCAAATGTTATTGCAATCAGAGTACTAAGTTAGAAATGGCCGATATATTTCCAAAAATTTAGTGATATAACCCACTGTGTTACGGTTATTTGAAAGCAAAACTGAAAACGGGAAATTGGTCAGTAATGAATGCCTTTATCGTTCCATGCTCAATCATAAGAAAAAACTCATTTATTGAAATGGCGGAAGTTTGAAAACAAAACATTGATATTAGATAATTTTTTGTAGTCTAGTATAAAAATTAGGCGAGGATCCAGGGGAAGGGAAAATGGGATATTTCCTCAAACAAATTTTAAATGTTCAATACAAAAACCTTAAAGAAATTCGAAAATTATTTCAAAACTACACTAATTTTCCTCCCCAAAACCTTTATCTAGATCCGCGCCTGGTGAAAACCAAATAGTAAAAAACTTTTTTTCCAAATAATTGAGCATGGCGATAGCCACAGTAATACTACATCGACTAAGCTCTATATCATCAAAATCAGGTTCAGTGGAACTTGACAAACCCTGCGTACCAATTAAAAATACGTGGTTCCGAGAAAAACGCGTTTAAGTTCTATTATCTGGCACACAATGAATGTCTCATTTATTCAAAAACATAGCTTTATCAAAATGGATGTATCTCCAAAACTATTTCGAATTTTTAAAAATCCTGTTAAGATAATATTTTTGACTAGCTAGGCTAAAAAATTTGAAAAAAAAATTCCAAACCAGAAGACCCCCTGAGTTTTTAAAATTGCAAATTTGGAATCCACTACTCATGTTATAAGGGTTGGGTGTTTCATTTGTTCAAACAAGCCGCTTCCAATGTCTTAACAGTGGTATTTTAAATTAATTAATTTTCATGCTTCTTAGCAATGTTAATTAAATTATAAAGCTAATTTAAGTCGTTTAAAGTATTCTCTGCATACGCTTTGTATAATTAACACAAAATTTTGTTTCATATATACTAAAAACTATTCATTAAAAAACCTCTAAAAAAACTGTTTCTTTTGAAACCATTTGGCATATCAAATTTAGCAGATGTTGAGTACATTTTGTCTATATGGTTGTTGGTTTAAAACCTAATAATTAAAACGTTGTTTTTAAGTACATTAAAAAAAATATTAATATCCGTTACAAAAAAAAAAATCGTGGTAATTTATGTTTTTTGCTGTAAATTTTGAAACTCATTTATATTCTAATTATTAGCAATGCTAAGAAATATATAAAAGTGTTAAAATGTTTTTCTTAAAATTTTACTATATATTTAATATAATTATTTTTGATCAATTGTACCATTTACATATGATAGTAAATGATGGAATATGTGGTCATATATAGACATATGTATATTTACTTCATATGATCAGATATACAAGATTTGCGATTTAATTCGACACAATGATATATTATGATATATAACGCAATGTTAAAAAAATTTATCAAACTAAGTATAAGATATGAACACGCAGCGTAATATCAGCATATATACTGATATCAAGTTGTATTCTCAAATGCTAGGTTCCCTGACAGAAAATGTAAAAGAGTAGAATATCTATATAATCTCTAGTAGCAAACGATTATTGTATGTAAAGTTTTCTTTGATCTTCTTAGTGTATTTTATTTTTATTTAATTTTGATTTCTGGGATATTTTTATATTTTCATATTGACAGAAAATATTTTTGATTTTTCGCCTTATTTAAAAAAAATTGTTATATGTATATAAGTTTTTAATTATTAAAACAAGTTTTTCAAATTGTAATAATTGTTCGCTGAAGAAGTCACCCAATGTGGAGACGAAATATTGGAAATAAATAATTAAGAAATAAATGATTTTAAGCTCGTTTAAACTAAGACGAATTATTGCATTTATTCAAACATTTTGATTCGCTTAAAACTAACTAACTTATTTAAATGCTAAAATTACTGTTAATGTTTAATCATTTCTTCCATTTTAAAATGTTTGTTTGCAACCAACTCAAAACCATCTTAAGTCACTTTAGCAAATTATTTGCTGCTCTTAAAACAGTGGAACTTTTTTGATGTTAAATAGATTTAATTAATTCAAAATACGTTTTTTCCGCTATTTTATCTTACCAATTTATCCAAATCAAAATAAAACCGGTTGAATAAAAAAAACGGTGTTTCGGTTAAACGCTTTGAAATTTTTTTATTTTGTATTTTAGTATATATGGTCATATAGGGGCTTGTATGTTAAAATATGTTAAAAAAATCAGAAAATTAATTTATTTTTAAAAATTAATGTTTATTAAAGTTAGTTTTTATGCAGAAAATTTATTTTATATTATGAATATCCATTGTTAAAAAGACTAGAATCAAAAAATAGGCGTATACTTTATAAATATCACTCATTTGACTCAAGGCCCCCTACAGTATGCAACAGCAAGTTTAAAAAATGCAACACCTACAATCGTATACACCTAAATATCACTCATGCGTCTACGGCCCATTGTTTTCTAAGTATATTTCTCAAAAGCATGCAACAAACAATTTTGTTATGTATCACTAACCCTACTAAATAAAATAATTATATATCACTCATACGACTAGGGTGTTTTTTTTTTATTTTATAATTAGCGTTCGTAAAGCTGGGATCGCCAAAAATTTTTTGGTTGTGCATTAGTGAGTAAGAGAGAGGAAAAAATTGAGAGAATTACAGTCATAGAAAAATGTTAGTAACAGACGCCATTCTGATATTCATACAAAATAAGATAATCAAATACACCTGATTAAAAATGGTTTAAATATAACAGTGTATGATATTATATAATTATATGTTATTTTGTGTGGTTAAGGTGACACAAATATATGTATGTTTTATATATAATTTCATCAACATACATAAAATTATACAAATTACAAGGGAAGTATCTTTCTGCGGACCGTCAGATCCTAATAAAATTAAAATATATTATAGAGAACACACAACTTTGGAAACATTTTTTTTTTAGATATATCTAATGACACAAACATGTTATTAAAAAGTTATCAAACAAAAAAGTTTCGAGCAAACTTTCGAAATATGTCTTAAAAAATGCATATCATTTTTACATTTAATTTTTACTTATTTCACTTTATTTCGATGGCACAAACAACTTGTCCATAAAAAATATTTACCAAAAATTATTCTTGTTTTTTTTTTGTGCGTATATTAGGGTGTCAATAATGACCAATTTTGAATTACAATTACATGTAATGTGTAATTAAAAAATTTGAATTACAAGTACATGTAATTGTAATTGTAATTGAGAATTTTCATTTACAATTAGCTGTAATTTTAATGCAAAAATATTGAATTACACATTACATGTAATTGTTATTCAAAATTCTCAATTACAATTACATGTAATGGGTAATTGAGGACGTAATTATTACAAAATGTAATTCACATCCCCCAAGCCTGCTTAAAAATTAGATTGCGCAACTATGTTTCTTAACAAAAGTTTTTTAGTTTTATCCCCTTTATTACATATCCAATTTTTATTACTCCGCGCAAATATACTTCCCTTGTTAGACTTAATAACATTAGGGCATGTTATTTTTAGGTCTTTACAAGAAGATAACAAATCCGTTGTTTTACGAAAATCGGTAAAAAAAAAAATAAGGCGACTTTTCAAACACTTCTTTTGAGTAAAAAAAAACCCCTTTTCAAATGTGATGAATTTCATATCAAAACCGATATTCGTTGAACCCAACCCCTCAGAATTTGATGAAATTTTGCATACAGCTACATTTTACCTATACAAACACAACCTCATATTTAGAAATTACATTTTTGAAAATATGTGGGCGTGGCAAGGTATTGAAGTTTTTGAAAAATCATGATAAGATGTACTTTCAAGCTGAGATTACTACGGAATGGCTGAACCGATTTCAAAGATTTTGGTACCATTAGAAAGGTATTTCAGTTAGCTTTTTAAAACATGCACTGTAAAAATTTTATATTACACTGAAAATTTGTTTTGCCAAAAATAAAACTTTAATCTGGAAAAACACTTCAAAGGCCGTGTTTTTTTCCAAAAAAAATTTTTTTTTAGAAGGGTCTATTTAATATATACAACATATCTAAAAACTAAAATGGCGTTCTTTTTATATTTTGGGGGTGTCTGAAAAATTTGATAATTCGATTCTTGTTCTAATCTATTAGAAATACAAAAAAATCTGCATAACTTTCAAAGTATAGCTACTTTATTTTTTTTTTGTCACACAATGATATCAAAATATAAGGAAGTTAACAAGAGATGCATTTACTTAAAAAAATTTAAAAAAAAAATAAAAAAGAGCGCCATTTTAGTTTTTAGATATGTTGTATATATTAAATAGACCCTTCTAAAAAAAATTTTTTTGGAAAAAAACACTTGGCCTTTGAAGTGTTTTCCCAGTTTAAAATTTTATTTTTGGCAAAAAAAAAATTTTCAGTGTAATATAAAATTTTTACAGTGTATGTTTTCGAAAGCTAACTGAAATACCTTTCTAATGGTACCAAAATCTTTGAAATCGGTTTAGCCATTCTATAGTAATCTCAGCTTGAAAGTACATGTTATCGTGATTTTTCAAAAACTTCGATACCTTGCCACGCCCACATATTTTCAAAAATGCAACTTCTAAATATGAGGTTGTGTTTGTACAGGTAAAATGTAGCTGTATGCAAAATTTCATCAAATTCTGAGGGGGTCGGGTTCAAAATGTGCCTTTGTTATAGGTTTTGATATGAAATTCATCATGTACAAAAATATATAAGTAAATAAATAAATAAATAAATAAAAGAAAAATAAAGAAATAAATACATAAATAAATAACTAACCAACTAAATAAAAAAATAAATAAAGAAATAACTGAATAAGTGAATAAGTAAATAACTAAATAACTAACTAACTATTAAACTACTAACTAAAATATAAGGTGGCGCAAAAGTAATCCTCCTATCAGAAAATGCTATACATAATAAATACATAATAAAAAAAAACATCGGAAGGTTATTTTTGCGCCACCTTATATTTATATTAGTATGAAAACAATCGCAATGTCTTTTAAGAACATATTCCGTGCATTACTTAAATGTAAATGTAAGGCATTGTATGTTACCAAAAGCATTTTTGATCATACAATATTTTTTGAGTGTCATTATTAAGTTTTTTTCTGTAAACATGAAACAATATGTTAAGGCATCCGCCGAACATGTACACTTGTCGCCTTCTCATCGACGACTAAATGAAACAGCATAAGAATGTATGTGAGGTAGATAAATTTTAGTTTGCACAATTGTGCAATGAAATGGTGACCCCTGTCGTAAAGTATGAAATATCCAGTAACCATTTTGCCATTTAACCATTTTTCTCGAGTTAACATGTAAAATGTAGAATATGAGTCTAAATGCTAAGTTAGCATTTTTCTTAGTAAAAAATTAATATTCTAGAATTCGAAAACTTTTTAAAACTTATTTTTGGGGCCATTAAATAATCTATTTAACTTTGGAATTTTCATCGGTAATGGAAAAAACAGTCAAAAATAGACAAACATCATTAAGCTAAAAAAAAATTTAATTCGAGCTACGTTTTAATAACTCTGACTGTCTACTGACAGTCTAGTTTTATTTCCTGTTTTCCTCATTATGTATACAATTTATTGTTGCATAGTGTAATCAAGGGTAAATGGCATTTTTTAAAAGATTTTTCATAAAAAACTTTGTTTTATATAAAAAATTATCGAACTGGAACATAAATGGGTGCAGGTTTTTATAAACTTCAATTGCATTTTTTGCCAATTATGAGAGCGAAATGCCTGTGATACTATAATAATAAGTACTATACTCATTACACATAGAGAGAATTCCTTGGACAATTTTTAATCGAATTCGTTCAGTAAACTAATGAAGTTTTCTTCATAATGTTAATGAAATTTTTCTTAAACTTCATGAAAGAGGTTCATAGTTGCAATGAAACTAATTTTAATGAAAATGTTTCAGTAGGCGTATGAAGTTTTTAAAAAATCATATTAAGCTATTCATTGAACTTTATGATTAGTGGCCTTAATTTAATGAAAAGTTTTAATGGACGACTTCCAATGGCAATTCATAGATATAATGCAAAAATTCATTGATATCATGCACTTACTTCTCTCAGTGCAGAGTTTCTGACAACATTGTTTTATTTTCAGTAAGTTAAATGGCTCATGATTTTCAGCGAATTCAACATTTGTTTCCAAAACATGTGTTCATTAAAGTTTACCTGCTGTCCAATAGCATTTGCGCATTTAAAGAAATTAATTTGAATTGAAAGATTCGAAATTTGACGATCAGCTGTCTATGATAAAAATGATAATAAAAAACTACATTTTGTAGGACCAATTGCTAAACAATTCAAAAGTAAAAATATATCATCGTATTTTAATTTAAATTACTATTAAGTTTTCCACCAGATCTATTAGTTATTTCCATCCCGGAGCATAACGAACAATAATATATGGCAATCCTGCCATTAGGTTTGATAGAGAGTCAGGCGCGGACCCAGAAAAAGATTTTACGGAGGGAAGTTAGACTATTTTTGAAAAATTTTCAAATCTATTTGATTTTTTTTTGTATTGAATATTTTTATTTTGAGGGAGTAAATGTCCCATTTTCCCTCCACCTAGATACGCGAATGCTGAGAGTTCATACAAAAATTACGATTATTAAAATTTGTGCGAATTTTCCGATTTTCTAACGTAATTGTGTTAAATTTAATTTTTTCAACAGTTCTTAAGGGCCATAATCAATAAAACCAAAAGAGTTACACATATCTATCGTTCGAATTGTTAGTTATGGTCTTAAGTTCTACAAAAAAATTATAAAAAACACACTTTCAGTTTTTCCCAAATTTTCCAATTATTCACACTGTTACAAAACTCACGGAAAAGAGTTATCGAAATCGGTCCAGCCGAACATCATTAGGGTTTTTTATATAGATAATGATAAAAATAAGTACTTATGGGTAAAGGATTATTTTTTGTGTTGAAATAAAGTGAAAATTAAATAGTTATTAGTAAGCCATTATTATTTGTATTAAAGTAATATGGATAGTAAGCTGGTGTCATTGCTGGTAGTAGTAAAAATAATGATATGTCATTTTGTTTCTACACTGTGAAAGAAAAATTTATGAAGCGAAAGTTTATGAATTCAAATAAATATTTTCTATGATACTATGGAATTTTATGAAAAAAGTTTATGAAAAATTTCATAATTGTAATAGGATTTCTTGTATATAATGAAATTTGTCATTAAATCTAAATTTGCGTTTTCTCAAGTATACAGAATCTTAAATATATTTTTCAACAAAAAATTTTTCAGAATCTATATGAGAATGTCTTCAAACTCAAGAAGTTTCGTCTTAGAAAAAGTCCTCAGAATATGAGAGTTTTTCTAGTCGGAATAAGTCTTTACACTGAGAGAATTCTCTGCATGATATTAATGAATTTTTAATAGAAGCAATGAAGTTGCACTAGAACTTCTCCATTAAAAGTTTTCATTAAACTTATGTAAGTTCTCATTAAAAATAAAAAATATTATTTTATTAAAGTTTTAATTTAATAAATAAAGAAAATATTCACTTTGTGAAGAACGTTTGCATTAGTTTACTAAAAATGTTCATTCTTTTCGTCCACCAAAATTCGCTCTGTGTAGAATCTAAGAAGAAATTTAATCGCACAATTTTCTCTTCAAAATAGTGTTTTCAATCTGAGAGTTTTTCGTTAAAGAAAAGGTATTTAGAATTTGAGTTTGTTTCTTAAGGGAAAACTTCTAACATCTATTGAGAAAAGCCCTTAAGAATCTTAGGGTTTTTCTATAGCAAAAAGCATCAAAATATTAGAGTTTTCTATAGGAGAAAGTGTTCATTATCTTATGGTCTTACATGGAAAAAGTCTGCAAAATCAAAAGATGTTCCTTCAGTTCTTACAGCAAAGATGCCTGCGAATCTAAGAGTTTTTCATATAGGAAAAATATCTCATATGGACACATCTTTATTTTTATATGGGAAGTACTTTTGAAAATTTACTGTCAGCATCCATAAGATAAAGTCAGATGCAAAATTTTTTAATGTAGAAAGTTCAGTTTTGATGTTGTTATAAATAATCAAAAATTTGAATTATTTCTCATCATAAAATAGACAAATTTTTATTGAAATTATATTGGAAATTACAAACGAAACATTCAATCATCCTGGTCTTATATCTAACTTTTTTCAATTTGATTTAAATTATTTTTTTCAACTTCTTAAAGCCTTAGAAAAATTCTAACATATCTTAAATTTCATTAAAGTGAAATATTTACTAAAGAATTCCAATACATATACAAACTTGAACAAAGCTCCAAAACATACCCCCCAACTAACATACAACTGTCAGATATTATATCCGCATACACAGATAAATCCCCTAAAGGGAAAGTAAAGAGGAGAACGCAATAATGAAATATATATAATGAACAAAATATAGAAGATTCCACTTGATTGTATGGAAAATTTTGTGCACGTGCAAACTTAAAGCAGTGGCGTTTCTTAATAGAAATTTTTAGTCAGAAAAATATTTTTAAAAAAAACTAACGCCACTGTAAGAGTGTATGAATGTAAAAATATAAATAAATGTACGGTATTTCAATGAACAACCCCACAAATGTTGGGGTGTGTCTGTAAATGTATTCATGAGTTTGTTTTTACAAAAAAAACCAGCTAAAATGTGTGAAGTTTATGTTTGTGGGGGAAAAGGTGGTGGGAGAGGCAGAAAAAAAGACGACAATATTAAGGTTAGTGTTTACATGTGGGGCACTTATATTTAAAGGACTACTATTTTTAGGGGTGAATGATTCATGCTCCAAATGAATGTAGTCAACATAAATTCTACAAAGGGTTTAATAGCGCATGGACACAATTTCAGTTAATGAACTTGTGGGCATTGTGGTGTAATTGTTAGTGCGTTGGACTGTTACACAGATGGTCCCGGGTTCGATCGTTAACACAGTGGGGAAAATTGGAATTTTTCTAAGCAAATTCGCCTATATCCCACAGTTTTAAACGAATTTGAAAAAACTAATATTTTAAAAATAACTGACTAAATTCCATAAGTTATTTATTTTATATACTTTATAAATTGTCAAAATAATACGCGGTCAGAATTATAGTTTCTTGATAATAATCAAATAAAATTTCAAATATTTTTTTATAGAGGTATAGAATTTTGAAATGGAATAAAACAAAGATGAATTTTTTTAAATCGACATGAAATTTACTTTATTCGAAAGATAATCTTCTGGCATTATAATTTAAATATGACTTCTAATCTGGAGGTCCAAATTTCGATGAGTTTTTCCAACATTTGCAGCCGTATGTCGGCGTATACTAGCGACTTCACATATCGCCACAGAAAATAGTAAAGCGGCATTAAATCGCACGACCTTGTAGGCCAATTCACGGGTCCGAAACGGGAAACTATGCGATTAACAAACGTTTCCTTCAATATTTCAATTGTGGCACGAGCTGTGTGACATGTAGCGCTGTCTTGTTGAAACCACAGCTCTTGCACATCATAGTTGTTCAATGGATGAACGAAAAGGACCGTAATCATGGCTCTATAGCGGTCACCATTGACTGTAAAGTTCTGTCCAGCATCTTTTTAAAGAAGTACTTACCAATGATTCCACCAGCGGAACATACACTTTGTTCATTGACGTATCCATTTAACCAAAAGTGAGCTTCATTGCTAAACAAAATAAAAAATACCGTTTATAAATTTATACCGCAATATAAAATCGGATTAAATTGTATCGGATTATACGGATGTATAAGCGAATGTAACTTAATCTGATTTTGTCAAATTAAAACTAAGCAAATGCAATCTTATATAATTATGTGGTCTAATTTCTCGGATAAAACTGTATTAAGACCCTTATTAAACTTCGTATGATTATTTTTTTTAATCGGGTAATTAAAAGTCAAAAGTTGCTGTGTGCCCTAGAGTTACAACTTTTGAAATTTTTTTGTGTCAAATAAATAAAAATATTAAGTAACGCAATTTTGCTTTCTTCAAAAAGGTTTCCGCATAATCCTCTTTTTGTGTCATTAAACTAAAACTTAGTATTTAGCTTAAATTTTAACGTAATTAGACAATATCGGTGCATACACAGAAAAAACTAAAAACGGGTTTCAATTAAAAATGTTATTGAATCAATTAATATTGTAATTGATTTTGCACCTACCACTGAAATGATAGTATTAATTAAAAAAATTTGCAAACAGTTTATTAACACTCTATCAATTAAAATAATAATAATATCAATTAAAAGAGTTATTGTTTTTCTTTACAACCTCAATTAAAACGTTTAGTTTAATTAATTAAAACTTTAATTGAAACTTGAGAAGAAAACAATGGTAGTTTTAATTGAAAACTCTTATTTTTTTATTTTTGTTATATGCCCCCCTTTAAATAAAAAAAGAAATGTAGGTTTGTAAATTAAATTGACATTTTATTTATAATAAAATTAAAGCTTTTTAATATAAAAATGTATTATAAGAAAACAAATAAAAATTTAAAACAATTTCAATGATAATTTAATGACACTTATAATTATTGAAAATTTAATTATTTACAAAAATAATAGTTTAGTTGTCCTTTTTCGATAAGGTGCACTTTTATTACCACAGATAACACAGGAAACTAAATTAAGTTTTCGTGCGTACACGAATATCTCAACAAAAAGAGTGTTGCAAATTCTAGTGAAATAACTACGATTTGGCGTGTATTTGAAATGGGTAAACTATTCAACTTATTAAAAGTTAATCATTTGCGATTTTTTTCTTTTTATTTACAAATTAAATAATATATTGATATAATTAAACCTTTGTTTGGTTATTTAATCTAAATAAAATAAAAAAAAAAAAAAATAATTTGCCAAATTTTTAAAAATTTTGTTTACATGTTGTCAACACTGTATGGATACATTAGAAAATTCAATAAATTTTTTAATTGAATCATTAAAAAAAATTGTTTAAATTACCATTGATATTCAAACAATCGATTAATTAGATATTTTTGGTCTATAATTTCTTCTGTGTATCCAACTTAAAGGACACAAACGTTTTCAAATTTGACGTTGTTCGCGGACTTTGATAAAACAGATGAAAGCATTATTTAGCGATATAGACAATAAAATTCGCAAAATAACGAACACAATAAGTCAAAAGCTATTTAAAATATGTTGTGCAGTATTGTTGGTCAACTAGTACAACTTTTAGTGTCCGACCGAACAGTTCGGCCAGCAAATGCATTTGGTCTGTATTCGGTATTTTACAGCATTATGGACAAATTTGGCGGATGGAAAAATGTTTATTGGACTGATTAGATGCTATTTTGAGTGTTAAATCTGAAGAAAAGTCTGTAGTTAAGCAATGAATTCACTGTTCGGCCTCAGAAAGTTCGGCCAAATCGAAAATAGTTCGGCGGCCGAACTTTTAACTTTATAGCTAAACTTCGGCTTTTCTCTTAAATTTTATACACAAAATCGAATTAAATCGGCTCAACAAACATGTTTCCAATACCAAAATTTGTCATCATTGCCTCTAGATATCAAAAAACCGACGAAATATAGTTTTTTGGCCGAACTGTTCGGTCGGACACTAACAACTTTATTGTTAAAAACTTGAAAAAATGTATTTTAAAGAAATGCACTTTATGCGGGAGGTTTCTGTTTCAAAATGACATGAAAAAGCTATTTCTATTATTAATACATTATTGTCCATTACTTGCTGATAGGTACAAATTTAGCAAAACAAAATTTGTAACCCTAGTATGCACATATTTTGATAAGTTTTCCCGGGTTACAAAAAAAAACACATTATCAGAATAAAAAATCGAAAAAGCTCCCCCCTTAAACAAATTCCTAGCTACGTTCCTGAATTGTAATAACTCGTCTGTTTACAATCGATTTAAGTTTTTATTGCTTTGTTTCAAAAATTAATTAACTGCAAATCACGATTCTTAAGTTTTTATAATAAATTTTTTTTATTTATCAAAATTTTCGAGAAAATATACAACTTTTTCTAACTGCAGGGCCGACGCGGCACGCTTTCCCTATTTCAATTCATTCCAATTTTTTGGGAAGCGTAGTTTTACACCCAAATAAATAAATAAATTTTGTAAAGTTCACAGATTTATTTTTGCTGTTCTTATTTATTTTATTAATATGTAGCAAAAATATCTGATAAATTTAAAGTTTTTTCTGCCTGGTAATTTTTAACTTATTTTTAGCAGATTTTTCTGCCTTTGAACAGGTTTATTTCCATGAGTTTATGAATAGGTCTAGATATCGTTTTATCCAAAATGAAATACATATTTTTGAATATTACACTGGACGTTGTTATATATAATTCTGATTTGTGTTATATCTAATTATACATGTATTCGTACATAATTAGGTTACCCTTATATAATTGTATATGTCATATACGATTATATATTGGTCGATTTGGAATAAGATGTAGTTATATGTGGCGTTGTGTTAAAAAACTTAGAGGGAACAAATTATATACAATAAATATACATAAACATATGTATTTACATATACTAACATGCATTAACATATATATTTATATAAAATAATGCATGATTATATCTAAACATTTTTATTTGAAAAAAAAAATTTTTTTGGCAGACATATCAAAAAAATTCTTAAATACATGCATTTTTATGCAAAATACTAAAAAATATGTCTCTATAGCAAAATATGCACTAAAACTGACAAAATATGCATTTATAGCGATATATGTAAAAATGTGTATTTATAGTGAAATATGCAGAAATATGCATTAACAAATCGAAGCCATTTTCTTGCAATTTTTTTTTTTTATTCGCAAAGATATTAGTTTAACTTTGTTCTCCAGCTAACGGCAATAAACCTGTATTTATATGAACCCCCTAACCCTAGTTCTGACCAATATATAATTATTGAACTACTTAAAAATTTGTCTTGCTACAAAAAACACAGCCCTAATTTTATATTGGTTGTGAGTGTGTGCGTGAAAACTTTGTAAGTGTGATGAGGCTAAATGGGCGACAGGAAGTACTCAAAACCTATTAAATGTGGGTTGAGTAAGTAGTTTTCTAAATGTATTTTCATATACTTAGTACTACATAGTCTTTTATTAGAAAGGTGGGTGGGTGGAAATTTGATTGTGTTGTTCTTTGGTTGGTATAAAGAAACCAAATGACTTATTGCCTTTAAGCCAAAGTGAATATATCTACTGTTATTTTTATGAAACATTTGCACGTTATATCCCAGAATTTAGCAATTTCTTCTGTGTACTTTGGTTAAGGGCTTTCGTATAATGTTATTTGTTATTTTTCATTTTCATTAGGGAAATGTGATGGCATTTTTTTTTTGAGCATTACAAAATTGTCAGCTGTTCGAATTTTTGTTGGCTACAATTTTTTGGACAAAAGGGGTGGTTGATTATCCAAGGTACTACTACACATAATACATTAAAGAAAGAGGCATAAATTTGCATATGCTTAAATAATTTTGCAGGTGTTTAATTTTGAAATGAAATTTAATGTATTTTTTTTCCTGATTTAAACTTCACCTTACAACTTCACATTCACCAACTTTTAAATTAGATTGATTTCTAAACAAATTAATATCTATTGTATGGATAAAGAAATATTTTAGCCATATAAAATAGCATATGTCTTAATATATATTTATATATAATAATATTTTCAAAATGGTTTACCAAAAAAATTCATGTATAAGCACATCCAATCATGTATAAAAAAATACTGTTCTGCAATTTGTATATGATAATACATGGTTGATAGATTTGAATAAATTTTTATAAAATTAGATATAACCCAATACATAATTAATATATAATACAAACATCAAAAACGTCTTCGGCCCTTTTAGACATACTTATATATAATCCGAAACTGAAAGTCAGTTTCTATATAAATTCTATAAAATTCAAAAATCGCAAAATATTTTACGAAAATAGTTAACAATTTTGCGAAATCGATTTCCATTATAAATAACAAACCCTCTAGAAAAATTTTCTAGAACAGATTACCTATGAACCTGTTCTAGAACAGCTTATTTTACCACCGGTTACATGGAGACGTTTCTAAAACAAGTTCCTGGGAATCAAATTGTAAGGTTTCACTGTCCCAGAACCAGTTCTATAACTGGTTATAAAACCGGTTAGAACCTATTGCAAATATGATAAACTCTAAAACAGAAATTTTAAGCTATTATAATACAGTGTAAGTTGTTCTGCAACCTGTTATTTTGATTTTACTAAGCCATTTTAATATTGACAAAATTTTTTTTTAATTACCCAGGTGAAAATGTTCATATATGATCATATATTGCCATATATGGTTTCATCTATGAGCATATATGGTTCCATATATGAACATATATGTAATGTATTTGAGCATATATGGGTAAATACATTAAAATGAAAAGTTCATATATGGATATGAGTGACACCATATATGATAATATATGATAATATATTACATATATTGGTTCATATATGCCATATATCTCCATATATGAATTCATTTATTATTCCATATATGGTTAATATGTTTTAATTTTTGATCAGATATGACCATATATGAGGATGAAATTTTTTATTTTTAACCCTTTTTCTGCCGGTCTACGAATTCTTGACAAAAATATATAAATTAATGTTTTATTGATTTATAAAGACGTTTGTAGAGAATGAGTTTTGAATTGAAATTTGAGTTGAAAATTGATGAAAATTGGTCCATCAACTGATATTATCACGCTAAATATACCATTGGTAAAATTTATTGGCGAACGCACCGCTTTTCCGGGGGAGGGGTTCAAAGTTGGAATTTTGTTTTGCGATTTTATCCAAGAGTTGTGAATGGGTCGGAACGCTTTATGCACCATCGGAAAGGTGTAATATGTCCCCATTCATTAACCCATTACAAGTTATCTTAAAATTTTGTATTTTTCCATCTTTTTTTATTAAAAATTCGCAACTAAAAAACTAATAAAACCTCCAAGTTTAAGTTTAACCAAGTTTATAGATTCACAGGGTCGTATTATACCTTAAATGAAAGCTCAATATCTTGTTTATAAATTACTGGCCTCAAAACATACCTATAATACAGATAATTTTTAAAATAAATAAAAAAGACAGGAAAATTAAAAAAAAATACCAAATGTTAAACTGACTCGTAATGCGTTAATGAATGGGGACATATTACTTTTTGGAAAGATATTTAAAACACCTTTCCGATGATGCCTAAATGATGCAGATCCATTCACAACTTTTGTATAAAATCGTAAAACAAAACTTCAAATTTGAAAAAATTTTGAAAAAAAAAATATAAAAGCTTTTTTATATACGAGAATATAGGAATATAGAATGACAATATATGAACATTCATATATGACCACATATGAACATTCATATATGGCCATATATGAGCATATATGTCCATATAACCTCAAATTTCGGATCCGAACATATATGGATCCATATATGAACTCATATATGTGGCCATATATGACAATATATGAACTTTTTCACCTGGGTAAATTAAAATTATCAATTTCGTTTAAGACGTAAAATTGATGTCCTAAAAATAAATAAATAAAATTTAATGTATTCACAAATTTCAATCATACATTTTGTGTTTTGAACCTGATTTATGGAGCTCAAGTATATGTAATTTAATACCTTTTAAAATAAATATCTTTGGATTATTATGTATCTATTTGTATCTAATTATATATTATTGTATCAAATATAATATAATTAGATGTAATTATATCGAGACAAAACTCGGATAGTTTCTTTTTAAATATAATTAGATCCAAAGTGATACAATTTAATAGAACCATTTCATCCTCTTACATTTGCGGAAAATATCTCATCATATATAATATTATATAAACTTTTTTACTCGGGTAACTGTTTCAAGATCAATTTGCAATACTAATTCATCATTGACATTGAATTCTTGCTAGTTTCATTTAACGAAATTTACAATAATTTTACATAAATTTAATTTATAAAATGTTTGTTTCTTAAGAATAATACTAGATTTAATACTAGAACTTTGTAAAACTTTGTAAAACTAACTTAAAACTTATGTAGTTGTATAACTACCAAACACTTCGATAATATTCCCCCAGTTTCTGCGTATATTCTTTGCTATAGTGGAGTCGTGAATAGTAAGAGATGGAGAAGGATAATTGCGAATTCGTTGCCAGTAAACATTATATAAAAAATTTAAATTTAAATGCTGTTTAAAAACGGTTTGGCTGTTATTTTTTAGAATTTCCTGATTTAATCAATTGTCGTATTGTCAAAAAAAAAAATTTAAGCAATATGACTGCATTTGCTCAATATGACATTTTTGTATACGCACTTTTAGGCTACACGACTTTAATGTTTTTCTGCTTTATGTTTTTATGCGCTATTACCTAACGCCGGTTTAAAGAAGAGGATTTGTTCTTCAAAATGGCACCACATTTTTAATTTTCTCTTGACGTGTTTTAAAGTTATCATAATTCAAGCATTTCTTGAACATTTGATAAAAACACCCAACTTTGAGCAGCGAATAAACTCGAATTTTGCAAAAATTCGTATACTTACAATACCAAGTTCAATAAATATTAAAAGACCATTATCTGAAAAGTGTGTCGAAAATTTGTAAAAACAAAGATTTTTTTGCATAATTTCGTACACTAAACTAGTACAATATAAATACCAAGTTCAATGAAATCTGAAAGGTGTGTCTAAAGTTTTTAAAAGCTTCCTTTCTTTAACTTTTCCAACAAAAATAATGTGTTATTTTTTTTGTGGTTTTTATGTTTAAAGAACCGAAATTATATGGAGAAACTAATACAAAGTTGAGATTTGTGCCTCTTGTGCAAAATAAATCAAAATTAAATTTTTTTTGTACAGTGTTATATTAACGTCGCAATTAATTTTTAATTAATATGCATTTGACAAATTTAATTTAGAAATGTTGAGGTTAAGAAAAAGAATAAACGTTTTTCACTAAAAATTATAAACACTATTAAGTTTTAAATCAGACTAGACTAGTTTCTGCCTCTTTTTTATGGGCAGGCTCATAAGTTATATTCCATTTAAATTGTATTATTATTTGTATCTTATAATTGTCAGATTGTCTCTATATGATAAATTTTTTCAACAACCTGCGGCTGTAAGAATCAAACCTGCGCTCTTCTTACATTACAAAAGTAACAATACCAAGTTATGACCGTTTAGCGATCACACCCAAGTATGGCCTCGAATCTAATGCAGCTAAATTGCAGTTTTCTTTCCTATTAGCTTTTTCTGGTATTGCATATTATACTCAATAGTGACAACACAAATATTCTATTTTTAGATTTTTGTTTATTTTTCTAATCTCCTCCGTCTCTATTTCACAATGTTACCAGATTGACGTATGGTTTTTACATTCAGGGTTCACAACTTTTGCGTTTTTTTTTTTCCTGGAACAAAAATTTGAAGGATCTATTTTAATGTTTCGATTTTGTATTAAACATATCACAGAAAAGCCTCATTCTGCGTTATAATTTAGCTCCGTTTCAAAAGTAATTTTCAAGGAAGTGACTTTGTGTTTTGTAAAAAAACTATTAAAGTAATTAAATATGAGTTAATTTTGTTTAAATTTTATTAAAAACATTTTAAATTATAAGTTACGTGCATTTTTATTGACAAAATGTTATTGATTTCGGTACAGAAGTAGTTCAATTACCATATAAGTCTTTTAGACCTAGATTAACTTTTTAATTGACTCCCAATACAAAAATGTATTCTTATTAACCTAAATACCAAAAAATCGACCAAATTTTTTAATACACACTCAATTTCTTCATAAAAATTTTTAAACATTTAAACATTCCGCTGTATCAATTTAAAAAATTTGGGTCCTTGAAATTGTTGGCTTCTAGAAATTATAAATTTCAAGTTAAGTACTTTTAAGCACAACTTCAAGTCACAAAAAGCATGGCTACTATCTGCTAAAATTATGTTAAATCATATTAATATCCAATTAAATATAATTTAATGTCCCGGGTATGGATGAATCTCGGATTTAATTATATCTTATTTGATATAAGTAGATAGTAATGTAGATTACCCGGTTTTTAGATCCGGCTAATATGAAAATTTCAGATCCGTCTAATGTGAGAATTTCGTACTAAAGTTCACATATTTTCGATCCCATGGTTAGCTCACTGTGCCTATTTTTAATAAAATCCCAACCTCGAAAAACTACTAAAATCGTATCGACATTTTTTTAAATGACTCCTAAAGCTTAGAAAAAAAATACAAACAAAAATGAAAAAAAAGTTATCACATAGTTCTACATAGCGAGAATTGTTTTGAACGAAAAATCAGCAAATCAATGAAACTATCCTATTCAGCAAATCAATGAAACTATCCTAACAAAAAAAAAAGTTCTTTAAATTAACGAAAAGTTTCATACTATTAATGAAAACAGTTTTTTAATAAAACTTCTTCATTGAATGTATGAAACTTTCAATAAATAAAATTATGTTATTCATACAGTTTTTTAAAAACGTGCATTAATTTATTGAAAAGTTTCAATGGACGAATTCCAGTACATTTCCTTGATTATATTAAAAAATTCATTAGTTTTATTTGGCACAAAGTTTTATCAAAAGGAAAAAAAAATAATCTTTATCACTGTGGATTGTTTTTTTTTTTATGTTTTTAATAATGAAATTGAGTTAGTTTTGTCAATATTTTCCATTTCATTTTGCCTGTGTTTAATACAAAACTTTAGTATATTTATAACCCTTAAAGTGTAAAAAATATTTGATACTTTAACCCTTATCACCTGTAGTTACCATATGATAACACAAAACATGCATCTTCATTTCGCATGTCTGTGCTTGTGCAAATAAATATACATTTTTAATGAACATCCCAGCAGAAAATAGGAAGCAGTAAAAACCGTTTATTGCATCCTTACTGCTGCTCCTACTGCGTCGTAAGATGCATATATTCTGAAAGAGCTGAAATGTAAGTCCAAATTTCATTGATTGTTTACATCGCTTTTTGTTGTGATTTCCAAAATGTAATACAATTATAATAATGGCCTGTTTCTCGATTTCGAAAGAAAGAAAACTGCTTTGGGTTTCTCTAACTCCATTTCTATGCGAACGATGAATTGAAGTACAAGTCGTATTAAAACGTAAAAGTTTTCATACAAAATTTGGTTTCTCTATTTCGAACGAGTTGTCAACACTGCGAACGTAAATGTCAAAACCAGTCTCTTGCTTTCTTGACTTCGAGTGCGATTTAACGACTTTAGACTATTTTTTGTGGGGCTATGTTAAGGCTCATATCTATAGGGACAATCCCGCAACGGTTGACCCACTGGAAGCCAATACTGAAGAATTTATTAGTGACATTCCTGCCGATATGTTGAAGAAAGCATGCCAAAATTGGACCCAGCGTATGAACGCTTTAAACATTCAATTATGTAGATCGTTCTATACAACTTTATGTGTTTTTTTAAATCAAATCCGAATGCTCCTAAAAATCACCCATTAGTAATAGTATGGCAAAACGTCGGCGGAGGCGGCTTGAGGCAAAAACAGTTGGCGGTGGCGGCTTAATGCACGTAGCAGAAAAAATATGGTCAGACGCAGCTAGAAGGGCGGCGGCTAATAATCGGCTGAAGGTTAAATTTCATAAGAACTTTGTATGTTACAGCAGGTTTAAAATCAAAATTATTTCAAAAAGACAAAACACATGCATAGAAAAAGGCAAGGTTAATTTCTTTTTTGGTTGCTAACACTGTTGCCAGCTTTAGTTCAAAAAAAGTAACTGAATCTGACCCAAAAAATCGCTAGAAATAGCTATTTTTTAGCTAGAGAAGTGTAGAAAGACTAGCTAAATTTAATAAAAACCCGCTAAAACTTAAAAAATATAGCAATTAGTGGGTTCTTTGACATTTTTTGGGTTAAAATTAGTTAGTACTTCTAAATATATCTAAGTCATACAAAATACAAATAGACAAAATTAAAGTAAATTTTTAGTTAACTTGTAGCAAGATGAATTTTAAGGAAAAATTTAAAATTTTTTATATAAAAATGGGAAAATGCAATAGAAAAAATGTTTTTGATATATTGAGAAATTTTAATTTTTTTAATCATGTTTTATGCATTTTGTGGCTGGACACGAAACTGTGACTAAAAAGTGTAGACGGATAGTATTAAGCGATGTTGCGCAGTTTTTCAGTATTGACATTTTTGTCCTTAATCAAAGGTATATTAGAAAAAGCTTTATTTGTATACATTACCAACCGCTATTTGAGAACTGTTATGGTAATATTTTTAAGCACGTAACTACCCAGGTAGAAATTTGGGATGGTACAAAAAACGAAGAGTTTTCAAAACGTTTGTTTTTGATGGTACTAAAATAAAAGCGTTTCCAAAGCGATAATTGCAAATAATACGAAAAAAAAGCATTTAAAAAACATTATTTTGGATTGCTATTCGAACGTTCGGACAAAGTATTTTAGGAATACTTTTTATACAAAACTTACAAATATTTGTGAAATAAAAACACTGTAAAAACATTGGTTCAAAGCGTTTTTCCAACGTTTGTAAAAAGTACTTAAGAAGTTCTTATCGTACAAAATTTACAACGGTTTATAAAATAAAACCAATGTAAAACCATTGAGTTAAAGCGTTTTTCTAACATTTCCCAATAGTACTTTAGAAATACTTTTTTTTTTGCGATTGCAGCTGTTCTCTCTGTTATAATGTCAAACGAGTTGCAACAACAGTTTAGTGGATGCGGAAAGCCAAATAAGGGTGTAGGCAAAGAAAATTTCAGTTCAACCCAAGTATATGAAGAATTAAAGGGTAATAAGTACATAGCTTGTGAAAAAAGTATTTTTTTACAACATTTATTTTCTACAGATTTTTTATTACATCAGTTTGAAACTGAAACACCATCCAAAATTTTGACACAGACAAGCCGCTGGTTGGCGACTGCTAAGTACAGAAACTGCTCAAAACAATCTATTTTCAATCAAATTTTTCTTTCGAGCGTTTTGACAATGTTCAAAATTACAACCCTCAAAGCGGTTATCATTTGGGTCGTTTTCATAACGCTTAATAACTGTAAGCCAAAATGTTTTGCAAATACTTATTTAACGATTGAAAAAGTATTTCAAAAATTTTGTTTTGCAATGTTTTGAGAACGTTATAAAATACCATCCTCAGACCGTAAATTTGGGTTATCATTTTGCACATTCTCAAAACGCTTTAAATTTGTAATTTGGTATGTTCTGAAAACGCTTGTACCATCATGAAAAATGCTTTTAAAACGTTTTAAAGATTGTATTTTTCTACCTGGGTAGTTGTTTTAAACAATATGTAGTATAATTCTGCGTCTTCACATGCAATAACATTTTAGCAAGCAATTGTCAAAATTATTTCAGCTCAATAAATTTTACGTGAAAACACTTAATTTTAATATTATTATAATATCAAGATATCGCTGACATGCAATCGGCTCTTACAATGATGTCTGAAATAAAATCTCACTTTCAGTTTTCATTTGAATTTAGCAATCAAAAACTACATAATCTTTAGTAAATAAAATCGGGGAAAAGTATTATTTGTAGACAAAAATAAATTGTATGTGAAATTTTATTTATTTTGATTGTACTTGTTCTATTGCTTTAAATGTTTTTAATTTAATTCATTTAAATTATGTGTTAATTTTAGAAACATTCATAATGATTTATATTCTCACTTTCAACATTCGCCTTTGATTTTGAACGTCAATTACTCCCAAATATTTTTATTTGTATTTTGTATTGTCCAAGCGTCTTTGTAATCAGAAAATATTAAAAAATCAGAAATCAAAATGTTACAAATTGGGAAGTAATCAGATATGAAAATTTAAGTGCATGGTGAAAGTGAAGATCCAAATAGCTGCTAATGATATTTACTAGCATTCTTTAAATACAAGCTAATCAAGATTTTCTGGAACACAAAATATGAGTTTTTGTACACTTAGAATACTATGTAGGTAAAAACCACTGCAAATGTAGTTAAAAACAAATAAAATTTCAGTTAAAGAAATGACGACTTACATTTCAGTAAGTTCAACTAACATTGTCATTTGTTTTTAATGTTTAAAAAATGACTAACAATTGTAGTAAAAATTAACCATATGGTAGTAAAAAATAAACAACCATTTACTTTTTTTATTTTTTAAACCAGCAAAAAACAACTGTAAAAAATGAATGTAAAATCATAAAAAAGTCATTTGATGTGTGTTGTTTTTTTAAATGAACTACAAGGTTAGTAAAAAATTTAGTTTGTTCTACAAATGACTGATATTTACTTTAAAAATAAAGAAACTGTATTACAACCCAAACAACTACATATTTTTAAAGGCTCTGTGCAATAACTCCCACGTGAAAAAAGTCCCAAAAAAAAAATTAAATAAGTCCCAAAAATTGTTCATACAAATTTGGGAGTAATTTCAAATGAAATAATACCCAGTTCTTTTGCAGTTATTTCATTTTTTTAGAAGTTATTTCATTTTTGTTATTAGGTGTTTTTTCATAATGCAGTAATTCCGAAATTAAATAAGTCCCAACAGAACTTAGCGTGGGACATAGCGCCCAAAAAAATTATATGTAAATTGTTGTTGTAAAAATTTTCTTGTTTTTGGGCAATACGACATTGATTTGGACGAAATAAAATTTTTTGTTGGGCGTTATGACGGTTTTTTGTTTGGCCAAAATAAATTTGGGCGCTATGACGGTAAACAAAGAAGTTTTTGCCCAAAATCATAATTTATTTTTTTTTTAAATGTCATAAGACCTTAAATGTCAAGGCTGATTCATGAAATCAAACAAAAGAGTTTTAAGGAAACTTAAAAAAAATTGCTTTAATTTTATTTTTTTTATGTCGCACGCAGAAAAAACTTTATTTCGTGTAGCCGCCTGCCGCGTTCTACGGACGAAAAAAACCCTAAGAGCGGCCGAAGGCCGCCATACAGAAAAACTTGTATTTACAAATCCAATGTCGAATCCGTTGAAATCTTATTTTTAAGACAATAAGTAATATAATTTGACCAGTCATATCTTTGTCATTTAAACAGCTAATTGATTGTTTTTTATCTTAAATAAAAGAGTAGAGCATTGGCCTTCTGTTTATTTAACTTTTAAACACTAATATATAAAATATATATAGACTTTTAAAAAAATACTCATTAAAAAACAATAAATCTTGGTGTGGGTTGGTATTTTGGGACATAAAAAGTTATGACAGGTCAAATAAATGTTACTTGATGTCTTAAAAATATAAGATTTCAACGGATCCGACATCTGATTTGAAAAACAAGTTCTTCTGGGTGGCGGCCTTCGGCCCCTACTAGGGGTTTTTTTCCTCCGTAGAACGCGGCAGGCGGCTTCGCGATATAATGTTTTTTCTGCGTGCGACACACCGTCATAGCGCCTAAAAAAAAAAAAGTTTTTTTAAAATAAAATGCAATAGCACCCAAAAAAAGTTTTGGAAGTTGTGTCATTGATTTGGTCGTTATAACATATTAACATCCACAATTTTGGGGGATATGCGGACATTTGGGCAATATGTCATTTTGGTTTTTGGGCAATACGACTTTGGGGAATATAATGGTACGCCCTTACTTCATTTGTGTTGCATGGATTATTTTTGGGAGTTATTTAACTTTTATTATTTGGAAATTATTTCATGATGAAATAACAACCAAAACCTAGGATCTGTTGCATTTTTGTTTTGGAAATTATTTAATTTTTTTAGAATTTATTTCACTTTTTCGAGACGGGACTTATTTCATTTTTTTAGAACTTATTTCATTGGGAGCTTTTGCACTGGGACTTTTTGCACCTGGGACTTATTGCATAGAGCCATTTTTAAAGCAGAAGTTCCCTGAGTGTATGGATTTTAAAAATCTAATGAAAGTATTAGTGATTTTTTTTTAAAGAATTGTTCATTAAAATATAAAAAAAATAATTGTAATAATTGCCGACGGAGGAGGCGTCGGCTTGAAAAAAACCTGTCAGCGGCGGCGGCTGACGATCTGCGGCTTGCATCACTGCTCCACATATTAATTTCGCAACTGCATTGTGGAATAAATTATAATTAAGATATATATTTTTGAAAATTAAAAAAAAAAAAAGTTTTTTAAAATAAAGAGGTTTTGAAAAAAGTATATTTAACCTTGCTTTATTTTAAGCAAGATATCAATGAATCACATAGCTTTAACCGTTCAAAAGTTGTGGACGATTAAGTACGACAAAATTTTGCATTTTTTTTAATATTTTAATACGCGATATTTCTACAACCATTAGAGTTAACAACCGAAAACTTGTACGATGACCTATTTATTTGACACTTACCTTCCATACCAAGTTTATTTAAAATTGAAAGGGGTAGAGGTCGGAAATAATATATTTTTTTACGGTTTTATATGGAATGAGTCAATATCTGAATAATGTTGAGTATTCTAAATATATAAATGAAATAAAAATGAAATTTTTAAAAATTTCGGATTTTGCAATAAAACTGGTGGTAAAATGAACGAAAATCTATAAATCATTTTTAAGGGACATCCTAATATACAACTATGATAATATTACTAAAGATGTTTCGCTGTTACATTTACAATATATTAAGTTGCTAATCCCCGGGAGACACGGGATATGCATTGCTAAAATCTACTTTAATAGTTAAACAACTACAAAGAAATTTGCAATATTTTTACTTACTCGTATATGTAGCGTTTAATTGCATGACACACGGATGAACATACGCTTGGACTTATGTCCTTATGTACACACACAACTTTGCTGGGTTGGTTGGTTGACTGACTGACTGGATGGACAGCAAGAGCAAACTGACTCAGCGTTAACGCATTTAACGATTACATTGGATAACGAACAACATTAAGGCTTTTTTTTTGTGGAACACGTGCAAGCCTACGGGGCACATCAGTGTATCTCCACTACAAATATTTAGAAGTAAGCAAACGCAGCAGTGGCGGCGGGCGGTGAATGTCAATAACAACGTTAGCAAATGAAAAAATTTCTTAACGACGCATTTATTCACAATATGCCTGATTTGTGTTGTAAAGCCAAGACCAACACCCATATTAAACGAGTCCAACACTTTGCAAGTGTTTTCATTTGCAGTACAAAAATATTGTGCGTAACGTTCGTTTAATAATAATTTTTTGTTGTTGTTGCTTAATGCTATCCCTAGGGGGGATCACAACAAAACGGTATCATAAAATTGTATTGCTTTAATCCAATGGTTACTGCTCCAATCTTAGTATCTTTATCTGTATGGGTAGAGATAAATATACATTTTTACATGTTACGATTATAAAATAATAACGAATTTACAATTTAAATATTTTTCATGATTCTTTAAATGTACCCAGTTGGAAAAACGAGGTGCTCTGTAGCAAATTAGACGATTTTAAACAATTGTTTTGAGCCAGGTGGCGGATCCAGTTTTTCCATTTGGTGGTTAGGGGGGAAATTTATGATCAAAATTTGTTCACTTCAAAATATTTGTTTGCATATATCAAGAATATTTGGTAATTATTTCATGCTTTATATATTTCTCAAACTTTTACACAGAGAGAATTTTAGTGGACGAAAAATAATGAAAATAATGAAAGTGAACTATTAAAGCTTTTCTTCATAACGTGCAAGATTTTTTTTTTTTTTAATTAATGAAACAAGCTCTAAATGTTACTTGTTTATTGAGTGGATGAAACTTTTTAAATATAAAATAATGTTGGTCAAAGTTCTGTGATATTACAGTCAGCTTAATCTGTGATTTTCTGTGTACTGTGTTGTTAATATTTATTTAATTATTTATTTAAAATCCTGTGTAGTGATGTCCAGTTTTTATTTACAAATAAATTTTACATATTATATTTTCTGACTAAGTAACAAAATTTCATTTTACTTTTACTTTACGCTCCTGAAGAAGTTTGAATAAAGCAAACGAAACGTTGAGCAAAAACATGATAAATTGATTTTTATTTACAAATAAATGAGATTATTGACCAAAATAGCCCGTAAGGAAAATCTTTTTAAAATCTAATGAAATAATATATGTTATAAACTTTTAAGAAATTTTGCATTAGTTTGTTTGCAACATTATAGACTAGTTTAGATATTGCACTGAGAGAATTATCTGCATGCTATTGAAGAACTTTTGTATTAAAAAATGCAATTGCACTGGAATTCGTCATTAAAAATTCGGCATTAACTTGATGCCAATTTTCATTAAGTTATATGAAGAAATTTAATTTTATTTATGTATAAATTTTCTTACACACAATGAAGAAGTTTCATTAAAAACTGGTTTCATAAAAAATATGAACTTTTCATTAATTTTAAGAAAATTTTCGTTTATTTTGTGAAGAAAGATTTAATTGGTTAACTAAAAAATTGTTTTTGTTTTTTTTGCCCGACAAAATTCTCTGTCATTTAAGGAAAATGACGAAACCTGTAAAGTACATTGAATGACAAACTTTTTCGATTTTGCCGAAATCTTATCCGATCGGTCCAACAGAATGTTTCCATTTGCAAAATCAATTTTGTTATACATTTTTTACCGAACTCATTTGTCTGACACTAATTATTTCTCTTAAAACGAAAGTTTTTATCGTTTTTTATATGCAAATTGAAAAAATTATTCTTCAAATAAACATATTTAAAAACAATTTTTTGAAATTTTATAATAGTAGTTTCCAAGAAAATGCAAATTCTTTTATAAATATGTGCGTAGAATAATTTACACACAAAAATATAAGAGAAATTCATGTGATAAAGCCTTTTGTTTAAAATAAGAGTGAAATCAATCTTGTATGTATTAGTAGTGGGGGAATGGGGCTTTTGTAACGACGCAGCAGAGCAGTCGGCAGAGGGCTGAAAAATGCATGGAGTTTTTGTAACGAAAAAGCAGCGCAGTCGGCACAGGCTGAAAAATGCATGGGGTTTTTGTAACAAGGGAAAATGCATGGGGTATTTGTAATGAAAAAGCAGCGCAGTCGGCACAGGCTGAAAAATGCATGGGGTATTTGTAACAAGGGAAAATGGATGGGGTATTTGTAACAAGGTGAAATTTTTGTGATATAAAATTTGAAAATTGAAAATTAAAATTAAAAATTGAAAATTAAAATTAAAAATTGAAAAATAAAAATTGAAAAATAAAATTGAAAATAAAAAATTGGAAATTGAAAAATAAAATTAAAAAATAGAAATTGAAAAATAAAAAATTGGAAATTGAAAAAATAAAAGTTGAAAAATAAAAATTAAAAATTGAAAAATAAAAATTGAAAAATAAAATTGAAAAATAAAAAATTGGAAATTGAAAAATAAAAGTTGAAAAATAAAAATTAAAAATTGAAAAATAAAAATTGAAAAATAAAAATTGAAAAATAAAAATTGGAAATTGAAAAAATAAAAGTTGAAAAATAAAAATTAAAAAATAAAAATTGAAAAATAAAAATTGAAAAATAAAATTGAAAAATAAAAAATTGGAAATTGAAAAATAAAAATTGAAAAATAAAAATTGAAAAATAAAATTGAAAAATAAAAAATTGGAAAATTAAAATTAAAATAAAAAATTGGAAAATTGAAAATGAAAAATTGAAAAAATAAAATTGAAAATTAAAATTGAAAATTAAAAATAAAATTAAAAATTGAAAATAAAAATTAATTTAGGGTTATTCTTATTTTTTGATTGTTGTTTTTTTGGAATGTGATAAATTTTTATTTTTAAAAATTGTTTAAATAATTTAGAAATTAAGATGGTCCTTATCGATGTAAAGAAAAAATATCGATGGCTGTTTTGCAGTAAGAAACAAAAATATTAATGATGGGTGTGAAAATATAAAGGAAAAATTTTAAATTTCTGTGTGTGAAAAATGTTATTCTCTAAATATTGTTTTAATAAGATGGTTTTATTATTTTAGGTGTGGAGGATATTTTTTGGCTAGAAGCGTGAAACAAGGGGCGGTCATATGTTTAGAACTCTTTAATCTACAATGTAAAATTTGTGTTGAATTTGTATAGGAAGCAAAACTCTGCTTGCCAACATAGCGTTCGCAACTAAAATGTGTTTACATAAATAAAATTCTTTGAGTAGTTTTATGCCATCACTAAGGAGGGTTGTAATGAATAATAAAATAGGAATCAAAACTTTGTTTGACACCATATTGCTTAAAACTATTTAAAATTTGTTTAGGGTCAAAGTAAAGACAATTTGTATTTAGTTAAGAGTAGAGTTAGAAAGGATTGATTTTATTAAATTTTGTTTAAATTATTTTTTGTTTGTTTTTTAGTGTTAACATTATTTATTGCATTTATGTAAAAGGGAGAAAAGTGAAGGAAAAGGATGGAATTAAAAATTTTTAAATGTTTGTTAAATCAAATAATAAGAGTAATATAAACTTCAAAGAGTAATATCCAAATTAGTATCTCCTACGACTTCAGATCGATTAATACATCAATTTTATAATTAGCAATTATTTAAAAAGTTAACTAAAAAACAAAAAGTGAAAAATTCTTCTCATAAAAATAAATAATTAAAATACGAACATATAAACTTCAAAGAGTAATATCCAAATTAGTATCTCCTACGACTTCAGATCGATTAATACATCAATTTTATAATTAGCAATTATTTAAAAAGTTAACTAAAAAACAAAAAGTGAAAAATTCTTGTGTTAAAAATATATAATTAAAAAAGGAATTACAACAGCCATGGAAGCCACCAATTGCAACATTTGCGGTATGACATTTGCTCAAAAAGAGGCCTTGACCAATCGCATTAAATTGCATTGTCCTGAATGTGGGAAGATGTTTTTGAGTATTTCAACACTGCGGGAGCATGAAAAGACCCACGCAGGTCCATCCTCAATATTTTGTAATTCTTGTAAGGAGTTCGTGAGCTCTACATCCCACGGATATCATTTAAGAACAACTAAACATCGCAATAATTGTGGTGTGACAATAGTCAATAATAAGTTTGCTGTTACAAGCAGTGACTTTAAAGAACGGCTGGAAGTTTATAAACATGTAAATGATCGTGAGGGAATACTATCTCCACAAGATTTTTTTAAAAATTTGAGTCCATTCCTTTTAACACTGCTTAAAGACTCCCTTTATAAGCATATTACTTATAAATTTAATATGGAGCTAAAATGTGATTACATAAAAATAATTAATACTGAAATGATCATTGCAACAATTCATCATATATCAAAAATGGTTATGGTGACTAGAGGTGAGGACCTCTCATATATTCATGATATGCAAGTTGATGAAATATGCACTAAAATGTCTGAATTTCAAGAACGGGATAGTGGATGGACCCTCACCACAATCAAAACTCTTGAAGTTAATATAAATCAAGCATCAATTATAAGAGGCTCACAATACATACCCTCACCAAAAATAATAGCAAAACGTGGGGGATGTATCAATATAAGGAACAATGATGTGTATTGCTTTAAATGGTGTTTGATAGCAGCACTTTTTTCTGAACGAGATTTACGCAGAGATGAAAAAGTAAAGTGTAATTCTTTTAATATATCTAATATTGCTGCTAGTAAAATAACTGTGGGATGTGTGGAGCTGAACTTCGATAATCTAGAATTTCCTCTAAAAGTAACAGATATTAAAAATTCGAAAAACAAAATTCGATAAGTATTAATGTTTTTGGATTTGATGGTAATATAATCGTTGGACCATATCATCTGACGCGGGAGGAAAGATCAATACACATCAATCTTCTTCTGATATCAAAGGATGAATTATCACACTATATACTAATACATGACATATCAAGGTAAAACTACAACTTTAAATTAGTAATGATAAATATATTTATAAAAATTTAATTTTTTATATATATATTTCAGACTTTTGCGTACAAGTATTAGCTCACATAAATCCAAAGTATTTATCTGCAACTCATGTCTATATCATACGGATACTGAAGAGAGGTTAAAAACCCATAAGGAGCTTTGTAGAAAGAGAGTTCCAACAATGCCAAAGAGGGGGGAATCAAGATTATGTTTTAAAAATGAATATAGAGAGTTGGATGTACCCTTCACCATTTATGCTGATTTTGAATCTATTTTGAAGGCAGTAAATGAAGAAGTGAGTGACAAAACTACCAATGTGCAAAAGCATGTAGCTTGTGCATATAGTTATAATATTAAATGTAGTTATAATAATAGTCTATCAAAATTTCATATTCATTTCGGTGAAGATTCACCTTCATCATTTGTAGCAAATATTGTAAAAGATGCCAAAGAAATTTATAAAAATCATCTTAGTAAGGTAGTAGACATGTCATTATCCCCCGAAGAAATTATTTCATTTAATTCAACTATAAATTGTCATATTTGTGGTGAAAAGTTAAATACAGATCCTAAAAATTATACAGTAAGAGATCACTGTCATATTAGTGGAAAATTTAGGGGTGCAGCACACAATAATTGTAATATCAAATATAGAACCCCCAAATTTATACCAATTTTCTTCCATAATCTATCGGCCTACGACTCACATCTTTTTTTCAAAGAATTAAATAGCGTAGAAGGTGGTGCTATTAAAGTCATTCCTCTAAACAAGGAAGTTTATATTTCAATAACTTTAACCATTGATGTTGGAAATAAACAAAAGCTCGAACTTCGCTTTTTAGACTCATATAGATTTATGGCGTCAAGTATAGAAAGTCTAGCTAATAATTTACATGCTGGTGATTTGCATGAAGTAAGAGAATATTTTAGCGATGAAAATAAATTTAATTTAATTAAAAGAAAGGGGGTTTTTCCATATTCATACATGGATTCAATGGAAAGATTTAATGAGACCGAGCTCCCTAGTCGAGATAAATTCTTTAATATTTTAAATAATTCAGAATGTTCATTAGAAGATTATGAACATGCAAACATGGTTTGGAATGAATTTAATTGTAAAAATCTTCAAGAATATACCATATTATATCTTAAAACTGATGTACTTCTTCTTACGGATATTTTCGAAAACTTTAGAAAAGTTTGTAAGAGTGTGTATAAACTTGATCCATGTCATTATTATACTGCTCCAGCTCTTTCTTGATTGAATTAGAACTCTTAACTGATGAAGAAATGTACAACTTCATATATGAGGGAATAAGAGGTGGACTAGTGCAATGTTCACAGAGATATTCTAAGGCCAATAACAAATACTTAGAAGATTATGATATTAGTAAGCCATCAGTGTTTTTAGCATATTTGGACGCCAATAATTTATATGGTTGGGCAATGTCTCAATATCTTCCGACTGGAGGATTTGAATGGTTGGATGCGGAAAAAGTAGAGTCTTTTGATGTCAACCAAATAGCAAATGATTCACCCATGGGATATATTTTAGAAGTAGATTTAGTATATCCCGATTCTATCCATGATGATCACAATGATTTACCTTTTGCCCCCAAAAATAAGATAGTAGGCAATTCAAAGCATAAAAAGCTTATTGCTGATTTAGATAAAAAATAAAGTATCATATAGATTATAGAAATCTCAAACAATGTCTTAGGTATGGACTTAAGTTGGAAAAAATTCATAGAATACTGCAATACAAACAAGAAGCATGGTTAGAAAAATATATTGATTTAAACACTCAAAAGCGATCACAATCAACTACCGAATTTGAAAAAAATTTCTATAAACTCATGAACAATGCAGTTTATGGGAAAACTATGGAAAACGTTGAAAAACGTAGAGATGTTAGGATTGCAGAAGAGTGGGAAACTTCTAATAAAAATCACTTAGGGCTTCGAAGTCTAATTTCAAAACCAAACTTTGTAAGCGTGTCTAAATTTGCAGATAATCTTTATGCTGTAGAATTAAAGAAAATGAATATAGTTTATGATAAACCTATATATTTAGGTTTTGTTGTACTAGAACTTTCAAAATTCCATATGTATGAGTTCCATTATGGATACATAAAGAAAAAATATGGGGAAAATATATCACTTAACTATATGGATACCGACTCCTTTATATATACTATTAAAACAGATGACTTTTATGATGACATTCGAAATGATATTCATACCAAATTTGATACATCAAATTTTCATCCCAATAATCCGTACAACTTACCACTAGTCAATAAAAAGGTATTAGGAATGATGAAGGATGAAAATAGTGGAAACATAATGACTGAATTTGTAGGTCTAAGATCCAAAATGTATGCCATTAAAACCATTGACATACAGGAGGTTAAAAAGTCTAAAGGTGTAAAAAAGTATGTGATAGATAAAGTCAGCATAACTGATTATAAGAGAGTCTTATTTGAACAAGAAAATATATCTGACAATATGATTGTGATTAGATCTGATAAACATCAATTACTTACGCGATCGATAAATAAGATTGTTTTAAGTTATAATGATGATAAACGAATTATTATGGATGATCAAATACATACAATTTCTAGGGGGCATTTTAGGTATGATGAGTCTAGAAAAAAAATGTTTTGGTAATGCGAATAATAAATGTGGGGATAAAGGATGTGAAAAGTGTGGTGAACATAATGTTGATGATTGTGTTAATTCTAACGCTCAAATAATTGACAATGATAGGGAAAATTTAATGATGATATTTGAAAATAATAATTTAAATGTTCATAATAATATTAGTGATATGTTTATGGAGATTGATAGTGATGATGATATATTTAGAAATATTGATTTGGAAGATGTAAATAAAACATTGTATTAATTTTTAATTGTATTATAATTTTTATTTTATTTAGATTTAAATTAATTTTTTTTAAATATTTCTTATGTAATAGATGATATTTTATAAAGATTTTAGAAAAAATTATGAAAATAACCGTGTTTCTCTTAAAGTGTTTGAGGAAAATTAATTATTTCAGGATGAGTATAAAAATTTTTCTTTTTTAAAATTGATGTATTTTTTTTAAACAACTTTGCGTACTTGAGCAGTTAAAGGATTATATTCAATTAATCGATCATGGAATATTACTGCTTCTGGAATATTACTGCTTGTCTCAAACTCAATTTTTATATCAATTGGACCGTTTGTAGTAGATTCATTTTGATGGCTCACATCAATGACAATAATAGGAGCATTATGTTTAAATTCTTGACAATTCAGGATGGGTTGAGGATCTCTCATATAATAGTTTTGTTGAAATCTCACATACATATCGTAGAGAATAGCGAATCGTTCATTAGCAAATTTAATATTAAGATCATCATAAGGATACGATTCTGAATTCAAGTGAACTTTGAGATTAGTTATATTACAATGAACAAATTTTTTATCGTTTTGAAAGGCTATTAATGCAAAACGTGGACGTTCTCTGTTGGTAGCTAACTTTACATTCCAAATGTGACTATTTCCAGTTGTTAGTTGAGGATTATAATGGCAATCCCAACTGCGGAATGCTATTGGCAAGTTTTCTCCGTTTTTTATCACTTTCATCATATTTAATTTACTAAAATCCGATAAGTGCACATGAGGAATTCTCCATGAAATATTTGTAATTTTTATTTTGGGTTTTTCAGTAGCTACTGTTGAATATACCATGCCTTCATCACTTTTACTACGCAGTAAAATTAATTCATGTTTAGATTTTAAAATTACTTTATTGAAATCTTCAGCAAATCCCATTAAAAGTTTCAGCGGAATATAAAAATTAAAGTGTCCATTTAGTACATCCAAATCTTCAGTTTTATTCCAACCAGCATTTTTCATAATAATACTATCCGCAGCGGACAAGGAGACATAATTTTTAATTGTAGTTGAAACACCTAGATGACGAGTGCGATCAATTTCTATACCATTGAGCTCATATCGTATTTCATCAAACAAGTAAGCGACAAAATTATTTTTTAAACGGCAATTTCTGGTAGATGCTACTAATTTTGCATCGTTAGTGTCTTCAACAGAACCTTCAACGTAAATAAAACTCTCACTAGGTAAAACATACAAGTCCTGATTTTGTATGGATATCCGTATTTCATCATTATTGTTAAATGATTGCAAGTATGGTGTATATGTGTGATAATCCTTTTTTATAATATTATCATCCGACAAGGGTTTATCCAATACATTTATTATTGAACTCATTATATTTTCAATTGCAAATTTAATGATTTGAGAAAATTTATATTTGTTCGTGTTAAGCTTCTTTGAGAAAAATTTGTTTTTTTATCTGATAATAAAGTTGATTTAACTGTTGATTGTGTTGTGAATGAGGATGTATTTTTATTAGAATCCTTATTATTATAAATTATCATTATATTTTTGGTCTTAAATGAAGACGAATTGTTATTTCTTCTCCTCGAAAATTAATTAAATCCCCGTATTGATCAACTATCCGTACAGATATAGAACTTATCTCTCTGGAGTTCACTGGTAAATAAATTAGATTCCTCGGTATCTCATTGATTTTATATCCAGGTGGAACTTTAATTGCAAACTCATGCAATGTATGTGCATGAGAATTGTTTATGTAGGTGTTGACTACAATATTACATTCTATACGCAAGAGATTTACTTTAAAAATATTCACTGGCAAATCAGATAGGTGATACTCCTTAGGTTTTAAGATTTTTTTATTAAAACCTAACAATCGTCCTATTGAATTTTCTCCATTGAAAAATAGTGGATCATCGGAAGTAAATATTTGAACTTGCATTGTATTATTATTCGCCTCCATATTAATAATTTTTCCTACATTACGTTTCTCATATTCCTCTTTTATAAAATTAACAATATCTTTCAATTCATATGATCCAATGGGCACTTTAATAACATCATTACCAATTTGAAATAAATTGTTATAGTCATCAACATTTGGTATGCTGTTGTATGAATAAAAATCAATCAATGCACATTCATAGTCTTCATTTAAATTTATGCGAGGAAAATAATTTGCTGATAAATCAGATGATCTTCCGCTCAATGTTAATGTTATTGACATTTTGCTGGTCAAATAGTAAGTGATATAAATGAAATAAAAATGCGTATTTCTTGAGCAATATAAAAAATATTACTTGAGCCAGAGTACACACTAAAAATTTTTTATATAAATAGAACATTTTTGGTCTTCAAAGTTTAGTAACGTCATGATGCTTGTTAGGAAAAGACCTAACCACGTGGTTGATTACTAAGAAGACAAGAATGGAGCAAAATTGATTATTAATAGGTTTTTTGTTAAAGTTCTGCCTATTATATAGGTTCTAGCTTTTCTAAAACTTCGGGTTCTGATGAGATCTTTAGCCAGATCGAAATACTAGTATCAACCTAGCTAATATGTTTGATTTGCTTTATTTTTGTAAATATACGGAGGTTGAAAGCTCGTTATAAATTGAAAATAACATAAAAATAATCTCGATGTATATAAAAACAAAAAACTAATATAACTGTAAAAAATATTACTTGAGCCAGAGTACACACTAAAAATTTTTTATATAAATAGAACATTTTTGGTCTTCAAAGTTTAGTAACGTCATGATGCTTGTTAGGAAAAGACCTAACCACGTGGTTGATTACTAAGAAGACAAGAATGGAGCAAAATTGATTATTAATAGGTTTTTTGTTAAAGTTCTGCCTATTATATAGGTTCTAGCTTTTCTAAAACTTCGGGTTCTGATGAGATCTTTAGCCAGATCGAAATACTAGTATCAACCTAGCTAATATGTTTGATTTGCTTTATTTTTGTAAATATACGGAGGTTGAAAGCTCGTTATAAATTGAAAATAACATAAAAATAATCTCGATGTATATAAAAACAAAAAACTAATATAACTGTAAAAAATATTACTTGAGCCAGAGTACACACTAAAAATTTTTTATATAAATAGAACATTTTTGGTCTTCAAAGTTTAGTAACGTCATGATGCTTGTTAGGAAAAGACCTAACCACGTGGTTGATTACTAAGAAGACAAGAATGGAGCAAAATTGATTATTAATAGGTTTTTTGTTAAAGTTCTGCCTATTATATAGGTTCTAGCTTTTCTAAAACTTCGGGTTCTGATGAGATCTTTAGCCAGATCGAAATACTAGTATCAACCTAGCTAATATGTTTGATTTGCTTTATTTTTGTAAATATACGGAGGTTGAAAGCTCGTTATAAATTGAAAAAAAAAAATCTTTTTTATTTAATATTAAATATAATCAGTACATATATATATAACTCTTAAAATTAAAATTGTAAATTATTTCATAGAATGTTTCTTATTTATTAGCTTTATTATCCTCCTTTTTACGTTGACATTTATCTTCTGTGTGATCACTACTGCCACAATAATTACAATATTTCAGTTTTTCATATTTTACTTCAGAGCTCTTAAAAAACTTGTCCATTTTCTTGTGCTGTAGATATTTACTAATTGAGGATCTCGATATGATTAAATTAAAATATAAAATAGTATGCTCTTTTATACTTAGTGCTAGAATCTTATAATATTTCATTTTTATTAATCCAAGAATTGTGTTGATTTGAGAACCCTAACCATTTAACATATGCTCTATCGTCCTTAGTTTTTAAAATTTTTTCAACAAGATATGTATCAGGAAAGCGAGTCTTTGAAAGTTCTTCATCATAAAATCCTCCTTCAATATTATTTCCTTGATAATCCTCCAAAATATATGTTGTAGGATATGTATTTCTTACAGATTTAATTTTGAAAATTTCTGTTGTCCAATTGGGGGTATATCCCTTTTCAAAAATATGCTTATATTTGCTGATGCGTACATAATCACCAACATGAAACTTTGATATTTTATATATTTTTAGATGATTGTACACGGTATCCAACAACATTTTTTCATTTTTAGAATTGACATCAATGGGTGCCATTTTGATTGTTCGATGAATTTTTTTATTGTATCGGTCAACTAATTATTTATATAGCTCAATCCAATGATAAGATCCATTATAGCTAAATTCTTTCCACATCATTCCCTTTAAGGTTCTATTGAATCTCTCTACGATAGATGCCTTCATTACACTATACGTTGAGTAGTGATTTATATTATATTTTTGTACCAGCTTTTGAAAAAACTTATTAAAAAATTCTTTACCATCATCAGTATGTAAATTTTTTGGTATACGTCCTAATTTAAATATCGCTTCCATCGCTTTGGCAACATCTGTTGAATTTTTCGATTTAAGTGGTGCTACCCAAGCAAACTTTGAAAATGTGTCAATAACTGTTAGTAGATATCGGAAATCATTATTATATGCAGAATAATTCCCCATTTCAACCAGATCAGCTTGCCACAAATCATCTATACCTTTCATCACAACTCTGCGACGTTGAAAATTTTTTCTAGCTTGTTTATGCAACTCTTTTACGAGAATTCGTTTCGTATTCATTATTGCTCTCTATAAGACTGTTTCTTTTATTTCTGTTGTTTTATATGAATAAGAAAATTTTTGATGGTGAGTCTTTTTCTTCCAAAATAATTTGAATATATTTCCTCTTGTTTTGCTAGTAAATGATGTTAACGCTATCCACAATGAAATTAAGCACTTTGGCAACATTTTATTTATTTTATATTAAATTTCTCATAATTGTAATTTTCAATATATATGACATCCAAACTTGTTGAATGTTATGTATGGAATATTTATTCAACTTGATCATCAATAGATTTTATATAATAATATCAGCTTCTCGCAATTCTTCAATTATTGAGACTATTTCATTATTATGATTATTATGACCAGCTGTTTGTGATGCTATCAATAGCCGAAGGCGATCAACCAACTCATTTGGATCATTCCAATATATATAATTTGATTTATTTGAATTCAATTTCATTAAACCACTTCTATCTTATCATTTTTAAATAATTTACTTATAATGTTTCGATATTTATATGCTCTGGTGCCTTTTAGCTGTCCATCGGATTTATAATCTCTTTTATGAGCATTTGTTTCAATTAAAATCTTCTTGTAAATCTCCAATTCAGTTTTATCATAATTCATTGGTTTTGAATAAAACATTAACTGATAAAGACCTGGTGTAAGGTAGTTTCCTACCTCAATTTTATCGTCATTTATTTTTATATTGCTGCTACCAAATTTCCATTATCCACTAGAATTTTTATGTGGCCCATATAGAGTATCCAACATATTTTTTTTACCCAACCAGGATAAATCTATCGGATTTGCTGGAACATTAATATCATCATTCTCTATTGTAACCTCTTGAGAATAGAAATTTTCATCATCATTTGTCTTATATAAAGACTTTTGCGTCTCATCTTCACCATTAGTACTTATATGCTCTTTCTTCGGAGTACTTGACTCGAATTTCATTGGTGGTTTGTTAAAAGTTATATTTGAATAATTAGCCATTTCATTTTTAATGTCATCTTTAATAATTTTTGAAATTGTATTCGTATTTTTAGAAATATCAATAAATTCCTTCAATGGTTTCGTTATAGGCCTAAATGTATCTTTGAGTTGTTTAGATGCGTTAGATTCATCAAATTTTATACTTTGAAATTTCCTTTTCAAAGCATTTCTCGTCTTTACTAATTCTTCCAAAACTTTTTCCTCCATCGTTTATTAGTTTTGAAATTATGATTAGGTATCGGCAAGATCAGATATCTACTGGCTGGTCTGGTTTATCAGATTAGGTGTCTGCTGGCTGGTCTGGTTTATCAGATCAGGTGTCTGCTGGCTGGTCTGGTTTATCAGATCAGGTGTCTGCTGGCTGGTCTGGTTTCTCAGATCAGATGTCTGCTGGCTGGTCTGGTTTATCAGATCAGGTGTCTGCTGGCTGGTCTGATATCGATCTAATTGATTCAATGATCTATTCGTAACTAACTAATATTTATGAATTCATCCTTTTATATTTCAATGAAAATATTAAACGATTTTCTATAGCGACCTGCATCTAAATCATCATCTTTGCTTATTATTAAAAATCCATAATTGTCTTTCCAACATTCTTGACATATATCGTAAAATTTCTTATAGCTCATATCCATTCCAACGTGATCGCTATATATGTGCTTCATATTCATTTCATCCTGCTTAAACATTATAATCATATTTGCATTATCTCGTACTAAATGTTTTGGAATTCGAGTATAAGTCTGACATAAATAAAAGGAGTCAACATTTTTATGACGACCCATACAAAAATATTTACGAATATTATTTTGCTTCTCGCAAGCAACATCATCAAATATAAAAATTGAGTTATTTTTGGCTTCATCTGGCGGCATAACACTCTCATTATCAGAAAATGTGAAATATCCCATTCCTTTTATCGGTGATATAAGCCTCTTTAAATATTCATATTTAGGTTGATAAAGTGATTTCGAGTATAAATATATATTTTCAAATTTAAGTCCATTTGGACTTTCAATTAGGCTAATCATCACATTAGTCTTTCCACAGTTGGATGGTCCAACTATAAGACATCTAATAGAATTGGGTAATAAGATATTATGTCTTACTTTCTTGAGGATACTAGTTGAGGAATCTACATTCCTTACAATAATATTATTATGTTGCTTGATCAAGCGCATTTTTGTGAATAAAATAAAAACTCTAAAAATATAATATTTTATTAATTTTCTAGATATAAAATGGTTTTCCATTATAATAAATCAATTAATCGTACCTCAACTATCTATGGGAGTGGAGTGTTTGATAAAATTATCAATTCCTTACCAATTGAAATACATTTACCAGGCTATCAATATTGTGGACCAGGCACTAAATTAGAAAATCGAATTAATAGAGGTGATAAGGATATAAATCCTTTGGATGCAGCTTGCAAAGAACACGATATAGCATATTCCCAAAATAAGGATATTAATAAACGACATCAAGCTGATAAAATACTTGAAAATCGTGCTTGGGAAAGAGTTTTAGCCGAGGATAGTAGTATTGGCGAGAAAACAAATGCATATTTTGTAAGCAACGCAATGAAAGCAAAAGTTAAATTTGGAATGGGAGTAAAGGGTCAATACAAAAGTGGAAAGAAAATTTTTAACGATGCGATAAGAATGGCTACAAAAAGTTTAAAGAAGGAAAAACCTAGAGATATTAATGACGCTATTAAAATTGCACGTAGAGTTATCAATAAATCTCTAAAAGGAAAAAAATCTAAAGTTGTTATACCTCGCATAATAAATGTTCCAAAAATTGGAGGTTTCTTGCCTTTAGTACCAATTCTTGCAGCACTTGGAGCCTTAGGTAGTCTATCTTCTGGTGGAGCAGCTATTGCTAAAGCAATTAACACTGCTAAAAATGCTAAGCAAAATCTTGATGAGGCCATTAAACATAATAAAACAATGGAGGCTATTGCAATGGGAAAAGGATTATTTCTTAAGCCATATAAAAAAGGATATGGTCTTGTATGCAATAAATCATCAAAAAACTGTTAAAGATGCTACCCAAAAGACCACTCACTGATGTTGATTTAAGGATGTTTGCCACACATATTCCCTATTTTAGAGGTATTTTTATGCGAGACTCACTCCCCAAACGTCCTAGACTCAAAGAATGTGGAATTATTAATTTAGATTCATCAATTGGCTCTGGAACACATTGGGTAGCATATTATAAAAATAATCAACAAAATGAATATTTTGATAGTTTTGGAAATTTGCAGCCACCGTTGGAAGTAGTAAAATACTTGGGTAGAAATTTAGAATATAACTACAATCAACATCAAAAATATAATTCGTATAATTGTGGACATTTATGCCTACAATTTTTGTATGAAATTTATAATAAATAAAAAGAAAACTTTTTTAAATAAACTATATAATTTTGTTTTATTTAATAATATTTATTTACATTTTAATTCCATACTGGATATGTACTATTTTGAAGAATAATATATTCATTATTTAAATTGAATTGCTCCAGCTGCAATTGATATGATTTCTCGTCTACTCCAGATTCTTTTTTGATGCAGTAATTTCCAGAGGATAATTCCACTAGTTCTTCTTCAGTCATGGCGTTATATCTAGTTGGTAGAAATATAATGTTATTTTCGACTTCAAGTCTTATGCATTCGCCAAATTTAGTTTTAATTCGTATGGCTTTCAACACAGTATAGGATTTTAAATTCTCCATGTCTTTAATATATAGAATTGGTTTACTGTTGAAATTATTAAACTTATTAATTAGAGATGATGAAATATCCATTTTTGACTTTACTATTGGACGGCTTTTTATTGAATGATTGTTCTTACATTCCTATAATTAAAATTAAGGAAAATAATTGAAAAATGTCTTATGCCTTAACTCCACCCTCCAATTGATCGAGCCAGAGTGAAGGAAAGTGCATGATAAATCATTGTATTCCCTCACTCTTATATAATTAGTAGTTTGGGGATATATTTGTCAAGTATCCTCTCCCCACATTAAGAAAAATAAATTTTTTAATTAGTATTAAAAAATACAGATAAGGAGAAACATCAATCTTGAAATAATGATGGAATTTCCGACACTACGCGAAAGAATTAACGCATTTCTTTTTGAGTATGATGGATACATTTCCTTTGAGGATCTCCACTTCATATTAAACTTTATGAATATAATGGATGAATTTGAACATAAGGAGTGCATAGACTCGATGCATGGGGAACATTTTATCGATTGTCCATGGTCTATTGATAGTTGCATAGAGGGACCAGATACTTGCAGCTGCTTCATCTATAGACATAGAAGTCAAGCTGTAATTAATCTAATTGAAATGTATCATAAACATCTAAGTGTTTAATAAACAAATTAATATTAAAACATATGTAAATACAAATTGTCTTTTACTTTGACCCTAAACAAATTTTAAATAGTTTTAAGCAATATGGTGTCAAACAAAGTTTTGATTCCTATTTTATTATTCATTACAACCCTCCTTAGTGATGGCATAAAACTACTCAAAGAATTTTATTTATGTAAACACATTTTAGTTGCGAACGCTATGTTGGCAAGCAGAGTTTTGCTTCCTATACAAATTCAACACAAATTTTACATTGTAGATTAAAGAGTTCTAAACATATGACCGCCCCTTGTTTCACGCTTCTAGCCAAAAAATATCCTCCACACCTAAAATAATAAAACCATCTTATTAAAACAATATTTAGAGAATAACATTTTTTCACACACAGAAATTTAAAATTTTTCCTTTATATTTTCACACCCATCATTAATATTTTTGTTTCTTACTGCAAAACAGCCATCGATATTTTTTCTTTACATCAATAAGGACCATCTTAATTTCTAAATTATTTAAACAATTTTTAAAAATAAAAATTTATCACATTCCAAAAAACAACAATCAAAAAATAAGAATAACCCTAATTTAATTTTTATTTTTTTCAATTTCCAATTTTTTATTTTTCAATTTTTATTTTTAATTTTTATTTTTCAACTTTTATTTTTTCAATTTCCAATTTTTTATTTTTCAATTTTTATTTTTCAATTTTTATTTTTCAATTTTTATTTTTTAATTTTTATTTTTCAACTTTTATTTTTCAATTTCCAATTTTTTATTTTTCAATTTTTATTTTTCAATTTTTATTTTTCAATTTTAATTTTTATTTTTCAACTTTTATTTTTTCAATTTCCAATTTTTTATTTTTCAATTTCTATTTTTTAATTTTTATTTTTTCAATTTCCAATTTTTTATTTTTCAATTTTTATTTTTCAATTTTATTTTTCAATTTTAATTTAATTTTCAATTTTAATTTTAATTTTCAAATTTTATATCACAAAAATTTCACCTTGTTACAAATACCCCATCCATTTTCCCTTGTTACAAATACCCCATGCATTTTTCAGCCTGTGCCGACTGCGCTGCTTTTTCATTACAAATACCCCATGCATTTTCCCTTGTTACAAAAACCCCATGCATTTTTCAGCCTGTGCCGACTGCGCTGCTTTTTCGTTACAAAAACCCCATGCATTTTTCAGCCCTCTGCCGACTGCTCTGCTGCGTCGTTACAAAAGCCCCATTCCCCCACTACTTGTATTTGATTCAAACATATCGGTGTTTTATATTCAAACGGAGCAATTTAAAACTACAATTTGAATTTTGTAAAATTTTTCTGTGTATGTTTCAAGACATTTTCCAATAGATAAACCCAAGTGATTGACCAATAAAAGATATTAAATTTAATTTTTTTATTTGTTTTTTGTTTAGAAAAGTTCTCCTTCAAAAAAAATATTTGATTCGGAGAAGGGTTCAGGTTTAAACTACTTTTTAAGATTTCGAAGATAAGGTAGCTTGCTACAGAAAAATCATAATTATAAAAATGTTCGTATTGAAAGCCAATTTTTCCCCAACAAAATAAAATACTTATTTTAGAAATAAAAACAGAAGTGATGAGATATTTTTTGTATGAAATCTACTCACCAATTGCGATACATTTTTCATGACCAAACCCTTGGATTATATATTAAAAATATAGATAAAATTGCATGTACTTTTTTCGTAAGATTCACTTTCCTAAGATGCACCAATCCTGAAATTTTAAATATTCACTAAAGATTTTTTGGATATATCAGGTTATTTACGTAGCAAAAACATTTAAATTTTGAAATCTCTTTCTTTTTATTTTTCATCTTCTTCTAGCTTTCTAATTTTATTTCCCTCTTCTCTTTTTCCTTTTTTTTTGTGTTAGGTTTTCAAATAACAGATTGCAGAACAACCTAAGCTGTATTACAATAGGTTCAAATTTATGTTCTACAACAGTTTGTTGTGTCCTATTTACAACAGTCTTTAACTCCAAACGAGAACAGGTTGCTTTATAACCGGTTCTAGAACCAAATATAGAACACATTCTGGGACAGTGAAGCCTTACCTCAAAATGTAAGGCTTCACTGTCCAGTTCTAAGCCCGGTTTCATGCAACCGGTGCACAGTGGTTTCCCTTATATGGACATGCGGTCAAAAATCAATATCTCCAAAACTAAAAAAGATAGGGTCTTCAAAATTTGTCAGCTCATAGCCTGCCCGAAGAACTTAAAGTTTACGAATGTAACCACAGTAGCCTTTTGATCTTTGAAGGGTTAATTGGCTTATAGATTTGTTTTAAGAATTTTTGAAATAAAGTATTTCAACATGAATTTTTTTTGTTTTAAACAATTTTTGTAAAATTTAATTCTATTTTAATTCATTCGAAATATACACTGAAAAAAAAAACTAAATTAAAAAGTTATACAAAGTTATATAATGCAATATGAGGTATTATTAGTAATATAAGATAATATGGTAAAATAAGATATTAATATATATCAAATATTAAGGAAATTTATAACTCATTGACTTAAACTACTTGTTTTCTTTGTTGGTAAGTTTCGGGCTGAAGAAATAAATGGATCTTAACTTAAAAAGAGGCTATTTAAAAGATCTGTATTTGTAGCAATGCGCGATATTTTTCGTGTGAAGGCAGTTCTTTTTCAAGGGATTTTGCTTCTAGCTGAATAGTTTAAAAACTTTCAAACCATTTTTATGCTAATTCAAAATAATTAATTTGCTTCGATGATTTTTCATCCAAACTATACCAATCCGCTTACAAAGGCTTTTTTGCTTAGGTCGAATTTTATTTTTTCAGCCTTCAATTTTTCCTCCATAATTTTAAATATTTTTTTTCTATCAAATGATAATTAACAGCTATGGAACCCCAAATATCAAGCACATACATGCTCGAAAATTGGCACTGACAGAATAAACCTTCTACATTAATTTCCATATTGATATTTTCGAAACTTTTAACACTACCGCGGAAACAATTAATTATAAGAATTAAAAGTTGACCTTTGTTTTGACACCGAAAGTCAAATACCTTAATATTGCAATATAAAGTTTAAAATAACAGCAATTAAAAAAAAAAATTATTTCTCTTTACTCATATTCTTAAAAAGAGATAGTACAAAACAAAATGCGATTTTTAATTATTTTTCATGCGATGGTGGGTGGATGAAGGGCTAAATAACTAAAAGTCTACGTGAAAAAGTAGTTTTTTAAAAACGTGTGTTTTGAAAAGGTCAAAAAAGTATTCTTCAGGGATTTTTTAATGGGCTTATATTTTTGCAGCTTTTATTATTTAATTTGATAGAAAATAAGTTAAAATTTAATGTTTGTAGGGTTTTTGGTGACTTCTGTCCCAATATCGGGAATAACTGTTTAGATAAACTTTTTTTATGACTATGCAACCACAATATATGCAATATAAACATACGTCCACTTTCAACGGACACAAACATTAAATCCCAAAAAAAAACACCAAAATTTGTTAGATTCATAAAATTTAGAGTGTTATCATTAAATTTAGTGCAATAAAGCTTAGAAAAAAAACATTAATTTTTTTGATTTTTTGCCTATGAGGGAAACCACTGTGCGGTGGCAAAAAAATCTGTTCTGGAATTAAGGTTGCCAGATTTAAATTACCAAAATGCTTTGACATTCAACAAAAAACATTCAAACAAAATTAGATTTTGAAAAAAAATCTTGACAATTAAAAACACCAATACGTTAGTAGTTGTATTTCATTTCATTTCAATTTAATTTATTTTTTTTATAACAATATAATTTTTTTTTATATAGAGTATAAACAAATTTTATAAACAATAATCAGTTGGAATAATGCGATTCATTATTCAACATTTTCAAACAAACTTGCATGTTTTGTTGGTCCTACAACCTCGTTATTTTAACGAATGTTTTTAATTACATACAAGAAATTCTATCCCGAACGAGACCAGCGGGAAATAAAACTAGGCTATCAGTATACTAAAAACCCCAAAGGGTTTTGAAAATTTAGCTCATATTTAGTCATTTATAGACTTATGGCATTAGACTAGTTTCAGCTGTTTTATTATATTGAAAATTACAAGTTTAAGAGATTATGTTATTCAGACAAAAATATATTTTTTAAAAAAGTTTTCGAATTCTAAACATTTATAATATTTTACAAAAAAATGCTAAGTAAGCATCTACACTAGTTTTCTAAATTTTAAATGTTAAAAAAATGCTGTTTGATACTTAAGGAACGCTAATTATGCAAAAATAAAACACACCCAGACGAATGAGTGATATATTAATGTTTCGTATTGCGTTATTATTGCGTAGACGACGAGCGATAGTGATGCAACCCAAATTTTTTGTTGCATAACGGGTCCACACGGTTGAGTGATATTTAAGTTTTAATAAAAATAAATTACACGACTTGATGTGTTGCATTTTTTAAACTTCCGGTTGCATATTTTAGGGAGACTTGAGAAGAATGATTGATATTTATAATTGTTATAATTTATAAACAGATAAGACAAAAAGTAGCAAAATCCAATGCATTTAAGAAATATTGAAAAACGCAAAAAATAGCAAAACTACAAAAAGGTAAAATAATTACACTTTTTAAAAGAATAATTAAAAATTTTTACGAAAAAAAGCAATTTTTAATCTCAACATTTTTAACTAAAAGGTGTTTTAAAGCCCAAAAATTAAATATCAAAAAATGGCCAAAAAAAAAAAACAAATCTGAGTCAAAATGTAAAAAATTGCAAAAAAAAATATTTGTCTTTTTTATTTATAAAGAATAAGTCTATTTTTAATTCTATTCATTTTAACAATAGATTTTATAAAAATAATTTAGATATTAATTTTTGGAATTTGATTTTAACGTATTTTCATAAACAAGCCCATATATGATCATCAGGGAATGGAAGTTTATGCACTTTGGTAACGGGTGCGATAAAGTAATGCATTACCTTGTAATGTGTACTCCTTACCTGTATCATTATTTTCCAACAAGAAGTAATGAGTTACCGATAATTTAACACTCATGGATTACATTGTAATGAGACCTCATTACATTTTACATTACTTCAAAACATAAAATAATGACTTACCGATCATCAATTACATAATGCATGAATTATAAACGTAAAGTAATTATTAATATATATTTTTGAAAATCTCTTTATAGACACATTACTTTGTGATTTTTTGTAAGCATAATGGTAGGGTGTATATTGTTGATATCACGAACGAAAACACGAAGCACAACAACTCATCTACATGTTAAGCAATAAAATATTGTATGTATTGATAGCTCAGTTGGTAGAGTTCTCGCCTAACTACTTGTTAAATACCAGAGACCCCAGGTTCGAATCCCAGCATGACCAAGTTATTTATTTAATAAAAAAAAGTTATTTATTTAATAAAGAAAAACATGTATGAAAAATTTGTTATGCATTTTTTTTTTATGAAAATCTATTTATAGACACATTACTTTTTCCCACCATGTAACCATATAAGTAACCAGTTACTTTACCCACTACAAGGTAATGAGTTACTTTGAGGCTCATCGCCTGTAAAATTCATCAGTGAAGTAACGTGTAAAGTAATGCATGACGCCCTATGGCGATACATTACTTTACCCATGATTTGGTAATGTGTGGTTTTGATGGGTAAGTCTGCGAATCAAAGAGTTTGTGTTAAATTGGTATCGATTTGTTATTGCATATGTTTGCATTTTTTTGCTAAAACTGCATATTTCGCTTTAAATGCATATTTTTACTTAATTTTCTTTAAATGCATATTTATTATTGCATATTTTTCGTTAAAACAGGTCCCAAGCTATTCAAGCCATTTTAAGTGTTCTATTCAATTTTATTTGCAAACTGGGCTTACAGGTTTTAGTGATTTTTCAAATGAGTATTTTTCAATACAAATAATTAAAATTTTGTGCTTATTGTGCCAAACGGGTACAGAGAATATATTAAACAATACAAATAAACTTTAAAATCTAATTAAAATTTCTTAAAAATATGAAAATAATTAATGCATATTTTTGCAGTTTTTAGTGCATATTTTAAGATTTTTCATGTATATTATAGGCGCCGCAAACACAATTTTTTAGTGCATGAAGTTCCTGTCCCAAATGATCATATATGTTTAAAAACGATACCATTTTCATCTTGATAGTTTATTTTCTTTAAACAAATAAAATAAATAGAAAAATTTGCCTGCAAAAAGTTCGATTTCAATGAAATGTTTTGTGATTTTTACAAAACGTTGAAAAAATTTAAAAAAAAATATTTTTAAGGTGTCATTTTATTGGGCTTTAAAAATATTGACAAACCATGTCTTTTCTTGATATGTGACGAGCATTAAAAATTCTTGTAAATCAGGCGAAATCAAGATCGTCTGGCAACCATATCTGGAATAGATTCTTATTTAGCTAGTTATATAAAAAGTTGCTGGGTTGTTATGTTGATGAGGAAATATGAAAATGTATTTCTTTGTTAAAAATTAGTTCATCGGTAGCATGTAATTATTAAAAATACAACCAAATCGGATCATGAAATTGTCAAATACACAAAGTCTAAAATATTTCAAAATCTATTCCGTTTTCACTCAAAACATAAATAATTGTTGCCAAATGACCATATGACAATGTTAAAAAATAGTTAAAAAAAAACACAATGTTTTTCCAAAAAAATAAAGTCTCCACAAATTTTGGACAAAAACTTTTCAGTGGTTTATATTCGGCCGTCAAATGTTTAAAAATTTAACAAGTTACAAACGAAATGTTCAGCTGATATTTTCTACTAGGTAGGTCCGGAAATTCAAAATACTAAATTTGATTTTTATTTCTGTTTTACGTTAATTACTCCTTTATATGTGAACTTTAATGTTTTATACAAAAAAAAAAACATGAATTTATGTTTTTCGCATTTGCATCCTAACGGTATAATTGTGTGGACTTGTGTGGCTTTGTTGTTGATGTTTTTTTTTCTGTTTTAGCCTGCAACATTCATTGCCATTTTATATATATTTGCAGTTAGCGGTAATAAATTTATTGAAACCAGATTTTTTTTTTTTTTTTTTTTTGTAAAATTTATGTTGATTTGTTTTCAATACATTTTTTTGGTAGCTGGTGGTGTTTAAGCGCATTAATGTTTACATTTATTAGGATCATAATTTTTACAAGAGATTCGAATTTGTTATTCTTGATTTTTTGTTTTACTGGCAAATTATTTTTTAAAAGAAAAACATGAAAGATTTAAATTGCCACTGAAACTTAACACAACACAAGACGTGTTTCAGTAATGAATTACGGTCCCAATTATTATTACTTTTATCATAAAAGTCAGATGCAAAAAGTTATTTTGTGACTTTTATATTTTCGAACAAATATAAAAGTAATTTTTTGACTTTATCAAAAATAAAAGTTATTTTTTGATTTTTATTTTTTAAAAAGGAATTTTCAGTTATTTCGATAACAGTATTTTAAGTATAACGTTATTTAAGTTATTCTGATTGTGCGCCACGGTAGGCTAGTTGGTAGCGTGCTGGCTTATCAGTGCGGGGGTCGTGGGTTCGATTCCCACCAGAGGCACTGGTCTGTTTTCGCTACAACGCACCGAAGGCCATAGTAGCTAGTGCGCGGTTAGGGTAATAGTATATAATTTGTAATTTGTAATTATATGATTATTAATTAATAAATAAAAAAAAAAAAAAAAGTTATAATGGTAATGCTAATGCACACCGATATTTGTAGCCCCGTTATATGAGTAGCCCCAATTCCAATGACTTGCTGATTTATGATCAATGTTTGGGAAAATATACACTCACAATATTCTTACGTTAAAAGAGAACAATTAAATTAATTAAAAACACAATTAAAAAACGAACTACTGATTTTCCATTATATTCAAACCATTTTGATATTTATATTTAAATATTGTTTAAATAACCGCCCAGGAAAAAATTACACATTCCAAAAAGAAGGTGATGCCCACACTTGCTTACATATCTCATTGCCAAATTTAGTAACTGCAATACCAAACTCATTCCAACGATAGAGTCAAAAAAGCAAGTAGTATTGCAATTAATTCTTTAAATTTAAACCAGAAAACATGAACTCAATAACAACTCTTTTCTTTTACTTAAAAGAAAATTACAATGTTATTAACTTATATGTATAAATTTTTGTACTCAAGCAGTAATCATATACTCGTTATTGGAAGTAGTTCCTAATTTTGAAAAAAATAAGTTATACAATTTTAAAGAATTTATCTCATATATTTTTTCAAACAAATTTTTATTTGCAGGAAAATAATACTTAAAACAGAAATTGAATTTTTTTTTTGAAAAATTTATATTTTCGTGGTTTATAACTCCAAAATTATGACAGACCCATGTTATCATATCAATTCGGTGTTTCACTTTTTAGGATTTTATTTCCGTATGAGTTTTGATCGTTATATTTGAGTGACCTAGGAGAATCACGTGTGAGTAAAAGTTGAATTTACTTGTGGAACTACTTCTTTTTTTTAAATGTAAGTACTTCTTATTTTTTCTAGGGAACTATTTATTTATTTTTTTTTTGTGTAAGTACTTCGTAATTTTACAATGGAACTATTTCTTTATTAAAAAATGTATGTAGTTCTTAAAAATATAAAGTAAATGGTTCTTTGGTAAAAAAAATAATCAATTCTAAAGAATCAATTATTTTAGTCTCACGCCCTGTTAAAAGAATCGAGTAGGTAATCTAGTAAGGAATGCGTTCTGCCCAAAATGCTTGATTACAAACCCGCTTACCTTTTTGGAAATTTTTTGCTGGGCGATAAAAGTAGTAAAAACAACCGAAAGTCTTTTAAGGCAACCTTCAACAATTAACGTATAAATCGTAAAAAAACTATTTATTTAGTTTGATTTAGATATTTAAAAGTTTTTTTTTTTGTAATAACAAAACAGAACACATACATAAGTCAATGTTTTTATTTGTTTGGCTGGCTGTTATGATTGTACGAGGACGGATCGATAATTCCGTGACTTTTTGAATGAAACACAGTTTTTTTTTTTGAAAAAAAAATTATTTTTCAACATAATCTCCTTTTAGCTCAATACACTTAGTCCAAAGTTTCTCCAATTTTTGTATCCCTTCCAAAATATAGGATTTTTCGAGGTCCATAAAATAGGCATTTCTTAGCCATATGAGGTCGTTTTTTTTAAAACCTCGTTAAATCGGTCCAATAAGTTCGCATAATATTCGCCCTTAATTGTTTTTCCCTTTTGAAGGTAATCGATGTGTATTATCCCTCATCCCAAAAAACTGTTGCCATCACTTTATTGGCCACGAATACGTTTACGGTCAGTTGAGAGCAAACGCGGCACCTATCTTGCAGACAGCTTTCTTAAATCCAACTGATCATTTAAAATCGAAACCACACTGCCATATGAAATGTATATGGCATCAACAATCTCACGCACTTTTACTCTTCGATCGGCTAACACCATGCCGTGGATTTTTTCGAGCTTTTCGGGTGTATTGACCTCAATTGGCCGTCTAGAACGTTCAGCGTCATTTGTACTTGTGCGACCACAACGAAAGTCAGTAAACCACTTTTTACCATTGAAATCGATGATGCAGAGTCCAAATAGTATTTATCAATATCCAAATAGTATTTCATTGACGGTTTTTTTTTCGCTAAAAATAATGTTTAATGAGCACTCGAAATTCATTTTTTTTCATTTTTAAAAAAAATCCACGAGGTTGTATTTTTTGAACAGCTGTTAAACGCAAAGTAAATGAAGGAACTTGCTCAGAATTTGACAGTATTCTATTAACAGGTGGTACTTGATGGGAGCAGTGTTGCATTTCATACAACTACGAGGGAAGTACGAAAAGTCACGTACTTATTGATCTGCCCTCGTATATTTGAACTTCTTATAAATTCAATTGAAATTGTATTTAAACAAACTCTGTTTGTAAAAAAATATTAGGGGAACTATTAGAAAATTCAAATTGTTTTTTTTCACTGCCGATAGAAGGAGTTGAAAAATATATTTCTTAGAGCGACTCAAGTTGTATGGAAGCGAAATTCGTGCAAGGTGTACCCCCCTCAAAATGAACATTGGTATTTTTTATGATGACATCTAAAATATATCGGGTCTAGCTTTGACCTCTCGTGAGCTGGACCATTTTGAAAATGGGTCCATTTTTGCATGTTTTGTTAATTTAAGAATCTGTTTCCTTACCAACATATACAATATGGGTATCATAAGAAAGGTTTTTTTAAGGCGCGTCCAGTTGTATATACAATTTATCCAAGGACGATCATCCATGTCCTTTTTTTAAGGATAGTCTGAAAAAAAAAGGTTTTTTGCATTTTTTGTTCGGGGTTGTTTGTAATAAAAATGCCAAATTAACATATTTTAATCTTTAGTCGATTTAATTAAATACGGGCCTCAGCTTTTTTTGAAATTCGTGCTAATTCGCGTTTTGACAAAAATGCAATGGGTGGTAACCCTTCGTTTTAAAAAGGACAATATGGGTATTAAATTTTTTCTTTTGCCAAGTACATCATATTTGTATGTAAATAATTTAGATTTTTGCAAATTAGATGCATTTTACACGGTGCTCTGAAATATATATGAATACAATTTTGTGGTAACTCTAATATGATAGCGTATTTAGTTTCTAGATCATGTATGAACGAAAATATGACTAAAGAAAGACAAAAAAAATGATTCACGACTTTTTGGCGGCATATTTTCTTTTTTTAATTTGCGAAAAAATTATGCCGCCAAAAAGTCGTGGATCATTTTTTTTTTTCTTTCTTTAGTCCTATTTTCATCCATACATGATCTAGAAACTAAATCCGCTATCATATTAGAGTTACCACAAAATTGCATTTATATATATTCCAGAGCACCGTGTAAAATGCATCTACTTTGCAAAAATCTAAATTATTTACATACAAAGATGATGTATTTTGCAAAAGAACAAATTTGATACCCATATTGCCCTATTTAAAACGAAGAGTTACCACCCCATTGCATTTTTGTCAAAACGCGAACTAGCACGAATTTCAAAAAAAAGCTGAGACCCGTATTTAATTAAATTGACTAAAGATTAAAATATGTTAATTTGGCATTTTTATTACAAACAACCCCGAACAAAAAATGCAAAAACCGGTTTTTTTTTTACAGAATATCCTTAAAAAAAGGACATGGATGATCGTCATTGGACAAATTGTATATACAGTTGGAAGCGCCTTAAAAAAACCTTTCTTATGCTACCCATATTGTTTATGATGGTAAGGAAACAGATTCTCAAATTAACAAAACATGAGTTTTTTCTATCCCTCATACGTATCGCAATGTCCACCTTCGGTGTTCCCATAGCAATTAACCCCACCGAAGTAAAATAATGAATCAGGGCTATGAACCAAAAAGCTTCAATAAGTTCACCAACTCTAAATCAGGTGGCGAGCAACAACTGTTCTAAGACTTATCATCTCGCGCAATTACAGTGTTGCCATGTCTGAAGCCCTTCATCTTTCCCCACCTTTCATCTCTATACTATCCCTTTCCAAAGAAAGCAACACACTAAATATAGGAAGTATTTCCTGAGTGTTGCCTCTCTTTTTAAAAAAAAAAAAAAAAAAAATAGACCCATTTTCAAAATGGTCCAGGTCACGAGAGGTCAAAACTGGAGCCGAAATATTTTAAATGTCATCTTAAAAAAGTCCAAGGTTCATTTTTAGGAGGGTACATCGAGCACTTTTTTTGGTGAGTCGCTCTAATATTTATATGTATTTTAATTTATTCTTCATTTGAAAAAAAAAACTTTATGTACAACTTTACAAATAAACTTGAATTGGCAACAGAAATAATATTGTGAGTGTATTTACACTTGTGCTCATATAATTAAGTCACTCTAATACTCAATATGAAACAACAAAATTTAATTATCTGTTTTGCTTTACACTTGATTTTTTTGAAAAATTTGTGCGAAAACACAAAAAGTGGAATAGTCATGTTTTGAAATGATGCTCCTCAAATATAAAATTGGAAAGCCCTCAACATGTTTGAATACCCGTGTTGTCCTTCTTTTTTTTCAATTTATAACGAGCTTTCAACCTCCGTATATTTACAAAAATAAAACAAATCAAACATATTAGCTAGGTTGATACTAGTATTTCGATCTGGCTAAAGATCTCATCAGAACCCGAAGTTTTAAAAAAGCAAGAGCCTCCATAAAAGGCAGAACTTTAACAAAAAACATATTAATCATTAATTTTGCTCCATTCTTGTCTTCTTAGTAATCAAGATCGTGGTTAGGGTCTTTACCTAACAAGCATCATGACGTTACTGAATTTTTAAGCCCAAAGATATTCTATTTATATAAAATTTTTAATTTTAATTTAAACATTTAATAGAAATTATTTAACTTTTAGATGAAAGTTAGTTTGAAATCAAACAAAAGTCTAATTGAATTTTTATGGCCAATAATTTTTTCAGTATTGCATGCACAAAATTCTCTCAGTGTGGAACATAAAAAAATTTAAAAAGTTCTATAAAGAAAAGTTGTCTTAAATAACAATGATAATGATTTTAATTGTCCCTTTTTTGCAAACTTAAATTGTTAACATTCGGGTCGAAAGCAATTTTGAAATTCAAGTAGTTTTAAAAATATGTCTGGACATATTTTAACACAAGAAGCTGCAACATAAAATTGAATTTTTATTATTTATAATACAATCATTGAAATTTTGTTATTAATAAATTTATTTCTCATCAAAACTAATTGAACACTTGCAAGAATTCCCTTTTTTTATTGTATGACACTTAAATCCAATACGCACACATAGGGCTACATCAAATAAAGTGATGTGAAAGCAAATATGAAACGCACATAAAATACACAATACCAATGATGATGTTTAATTGGAATACAAAAAATGAACACATGCAGAGGAAATTCAATAAATGTCCTTGTGCACGTGTTCATATTGACAGAGTAGAAAGAATGCACACATAGAAGGCACACAATTCACATGAATGGATGAGAAATGTTCATCAAACAACTGTTGAAGTAACAGAGTTAAAAAAGCAACATAAAATTTTGTAAAGTAAACAATTCTTTATGCTACCCAGCATGTTTGTAATTTAAGTTGTCACACAAAGGAGGAGTAGGAGGCCAAGGAGAAAAAGGACGACGAATTGTATGAAATTTATACAAAAATAACAGAGAAGACTAATGAAAATAAAGCCACAAAAATGATTGACAATGGTGTGAGAAATACTCCTCATTTGGTTTGTTGATAGACATAGTGTGAGTATAACCAGTAGTTCAAAAGAATTCATTATTTCATCTTTATATGACGAATTTCAAAAATGTTCAACACTTTGAGGTAAAATTGTTTCAAATATACTTTTTTTTTTTTGTATGACATAAATAAATGTTTAGATCTCATTGTATTTTTCACATTTAAAAAAGTATATAACACCGCCAAAAAATATAAAAATACACTCAAAATTTCTGTCATATATTAGAACTTAAAAAGAAAAACGTTAATTTTTTCCGGTTTAATGATATTTAGTTGGGTTTATTGTTCTTTATTAGCACAAAATCATATTAAATATTTTTCAATTCGCAAAATCTAGTTTTTTTATAAGGATGCTTTTTGATGCTATGAACATTTTGTTTGCTTCTTAAAATGTAAAGCCCTTTTCGATTTTAGTATTAACCTCATTAAGATCTAAAGGGTCCGCCATCTAACGTTTTTTTTTTCAACTAGTGCTTATTTCGTGAATGGTAACACTTAGCTCATGTCTGATTTGACAGATAATTAGTTTTGTCCTTTCGCTGAACGAATATGGCTGTGTATACGCTTGAACAACGCTGGGAAATATTGCGACATTACTTTGAAAATCATGGTAATGTTGCAGAATGTGTGCGAAAATTCAAATCAGCCGCAGAGCTGATGTCGTTTGGCCACATCGGAGTTGCGATTTGACACCGTTGTACTATTATTTGTGGGGTGCCGTCAAAGATAAGTGTTACGCCAACAAGCCAGAGACAATTGACGCTTTAAAGGACAATATTCGTGAAGCCATTGGTGAAATACAGCTGCACACAATCGCTAATTCGATAATGTGCTTAAAAATTTTACCGATCGTGTAGGCTACTGCATGGCCAGCCGAGGCAGCCATTTGAATGAAATTATTTTCCATTATTAACCGGTAGGATTGTACTTTCAAATAAAAAAAGAAATTTGAGAAAATATTCAATAGTTTTTTTATAGCATTTTCAAAAAAAATAAGTTATTTGGCGGACCCTTTATTATTTGATTTACTTTTTGGAGGAATTGATACTGCGCATTAGTTGCCACAAATCGAAATGTGTTTATAAAAAATCCGCTGAACTCGCTAGGAATGAAAACAAAATTTTACTTTTCTCCACTTTATCAATTTAGTCCGTCGAAAGGATTCACTGAAGATACCTATGTTATCAGGTTATGTTTTTTTTTATGAAACAAAAAGAATTACATTTCACAAAATTTTTTTAAAAAAATTCTAAAATTTTTAAGTTTAAAATTTTTAAAATGCCTTTTTGACTCGGAGGTGCTGTTTACAGTTACTCAGTTCATGAAATACGCTAAACAATTTCAAATTTTATTATGAATGGCAGACGCCAAAACCATGCATTTTCAAAAACTTTACGCCAATCTTCTATTCCCGCTAAGACGGGATATTTGAAAGCTCCTAAATAGAGGGAAAATCCTTCCAATTGGCAACCTGACCTAACCCCTTTGGTTAGAAAGATAAAATTCTCAATTAGTGTTAATTTGGATATGACCTAACTCCATGGTATGGTACATTTTGGAATTTTTCGCAGAAACATGATTAAATAGTGGCTAAAAGAGGAAAAATGTTCTTCCCTTTAGGAACTTTAAATTTGGAATGTGGGTCGCTTAGCAGGAGTAGACATAAATGGGGATGATTTTGGGAAATTTTTACTGGACGGGGCAAAAAAGGGGTAAAATTCTCGCCCGTGGCGGCCTAGCCAAACCACTGAATATATATGTGGAAGAATTATGACGATTAGACTTCTGTGTACACTGGATTTTTGGAAATTCCTGCGGGGACCACTTCATAGCCGGGCCAAACCGCTAGAGCAAGGAGCTTAAAATTTGGTATCTATAGAGGGATATTTTTGGAAATTCATACGGGGAGGACCAGAATGAGAAAAAGTCTCCCTCTTGGAGTTTTGGACAAACCACTGAAGCGAGGAAGTTGAAATTTGGTATGCGAGATCATAATTATAAAAAAGGAACCTTTCAAAATCAGCAACCCAGTTCGGTTTTGTCTTGCATATAATTTCTAATTAAACAAGTAAAATACATTAAAATTAAAAACAAGGTATTTTTGGAAGCTCCTACATAGAGGGGAAAGCCTTCCCCTTGGCGACCTGACCTAACCCCTTTGGTTTGAAAGCTAAAATTCTCAATTAGTGTTAATTTTGATATGACCTAACTCCATGGTATGGTAAATTGTGGAATTTTTCGCAGAAACATGATAAAATTTTTCCCAGAAACATGAGGAAATTCTTACTGGACGGAGGAAAGAGGGGTAAAATTCAAGCAAACCAGTTCGGTTTTGTCTTTTATATAATTTCTGATTAAACATGTAAAATACAATCAAATTAAAAAAATCAGTAAAATCAGCAACAATTTTGCTAGCAGGATCCTTGCAGAAAAATTGCTAATATCAGAAAAAAAATTAGTAAATTCAGCAAAAATTTGATTGAATTTAGTAAATTCAAATGATGGCATGCCCAAACTTCATTGACCAGCCACCTGAAACTTAATATACGTGTTCCTTCGAATATGACCTGACTAATTGGTATGATACTTTTTGCAATTTTCGCCAGGAACTTTTTAAAATTAGGGGTTTAAATGAGCAAAAAAAAGTCTACTCATTGACCACCAGGCTAAACCACTTAAACGATGAACTTGGAATTTATAATGTATCACGAGTAGACATCAGCATGAACGGAAGTTCAGGAAATTTGAATGTAGGGACAATTGGGGAAGTCACCCCTTGGCGGCCTGCCTAAATTCCTTTGGAAATGAACCTGAATAATATGTTCCTTAAAGAATATGTTTCTTCTAATATGATTTAACTCATTAATAAGGAACTTTATAAATGTCTCTCCCTTAGCGTCCTAGCCAAACCGCTAAAACGAGTATCTTGAAGTTTGGTATGTGCACTACTACCGTAGTTGCTGACAATGAAATTTTTTGGTTGATACTACCAAATTTTTATGTCGTGAAAACAATAATTCCATTAAAACAACTGATATTTTGACACGAAAGTAGAATTTCCATTGCCTCAGAATAGACTACCCCTGCGGCCTGGACTAATCGCTAAAGAGAGGATCTTCAAATTTGGTGGGTGGATTCCTAATTCGACGTTGTAGCAAAAATGGGGGAAATTTCCACCTTGAGGGCCTAGATAGCTGAAATTTAATATATATCTTGGGTCTTCCGATTTGAACAAAGAAACTCTGCGGAGCCACATAAAGACTGAAGTTTTATTATATCGTAATTCGAAAAATAAACATGGTTTTAATCCCGATATTCTTTTTTGAAAAATAAAAAGTATGCTATAAATGCATAAGTTGAAACATTCGTAGTTACTTTAATATATATCGAATCATTGTCATTTAAGTGCATTGTAATGGTACCCTCTTCTTCTTTTACACTACGGAGTGAAATTTTTTTTCAACTTAAAAAAGAATTGCATATTTTAGGCAATTTATTTTTTCTAAAATTTAACTAAAATAAAGCATATCCAATTAAATACCTTAAAATCGGTCAAAAACGCGTGTTTTCCAAATATTCGTGGTTCTGTTTTTAAAGTTTTAATATATGAAATTTTTTTTTTTTAGTGTATATTAATATTTTTTATGTTCTGACATGTAATACTAACTTTAAGTAAATCCTATCAAAAATTGTAATTTTAATATTTTTAATTTGACTTAAACTTAAAACCGCCATAATTTGTTATACCAAATTTACACAGACTAGTTAATATACTTAAAATGCGATTAACCGCTTAATTAAGCACTAAACCAGTCGATATTTTTTTATTATTTTTGATTAACAATTAATCCAACTTTTTATCTGGCTACTATTTCTAAACGACTTTCTATTCACACTAACATCCCTGCGTTGTGAGATAATTTCTGTCAGTTATTTTTCCTACAAGGTGTCCCAAAATGTATCACCCTATCGGAAGATGCTATAACTTTTGCAAATGACGGCCAATATCAGTTCTGTTTTGATATTTGTGAATACACGTCGACACGCAATGGATCCCAATAATTCTTCAGATCGCGGAGTACTCGTGACTAAGTTTTAGCGTATTAATTGATCATTAGCGCAGCGTTAATTTCACACACATATTTCTCGGCCGTCTTACGCAAACAAGTCTGTTCGCCTCAAAGTGATTGGAACAAGACGTGACAGAACAAGATTCGGAAAGCTCATTAGTGCTTCTTTCGATAAAAATATCGCCGCTGTGGTTGAAGATGACTGGGAGGAAAATCCACGCTAGCTTTTTGTGGCGCATTTCAATGAATGACTTGAAGATGTTCCCTTACAAAGTGCAGACTGTGCATAAGCTTATGCCTGCAAACCGCTAATCGCGTCTGAACCACTCTCACGTTCTACTGAACCTTAACAACGCAGGGGCGATTTAAGGTAGAAATTCATCATGAACAATGTATTGCCCAATTTTACTGCTCCATCGGTTTTTTGAAATCGCGGGATTATGTGAACAGTACACAGACTCTGGATGCTCTCAAAGACAATATCTGACAAGAGTGCCAAAACCATTAAAAATGCCGTAATAAGAGCCCAAATGGTCGTCAATAATATCGGCGCCCACTTAACCGATATCATCTCCAAAAAGTGTAGAAAAATAACTGAAAGGTCCAAATAAATATTTATAAACAAATAATATATGAAATTATGTGGTTCCATTCTAAATATATAGCAAAACAAGATCGGGTGAATGTTTTTGGGCCACCCAGTATATCTTATACCCACATTTTAGCAACATCTGAATTCTCACTTGAGAGAGTTAACTTGTTAGTGATTAAATTAGTTCACCGAATTAAATTAAAAAAAAAGAATTTGTTCCTCAAAACCCTGTAAATTCACAATAATAAGTAGAGCCTTGTTTATGTCTTATAAAATGTTTTATAAAATGTTTTACAATACTATAACAATAGCAACAAAAAAAAGTTACAAAAAGTAAAATTCCATTAATTCCCAGCATCATGTCACAATATATGTTATAAATTGTGCTTTTTGTTGCAAAATCATACGCATACAACTTCAAATATGAAAACGCTTGCTTTAAAAAGTTTCATTGAAATCTTTTGTATTATTGACAATGGAAAAAAAATAATATTACTAAAGATCTTTCATTCCGTTTTACGTGCATTAACTTGATTCCGGTCACGTGTTTTAAATGTTTAAAAAAAAAGTTGTTCCTTTATCCTGGCATAAAAACAAAAATCCTTCTTCGTTAATACAACCACCGTTACAAACCGTAGTCAGCGTTGTAGAATATGCACGTGCATGATTTATTTCTAGAAATACACAAAATACCGGAACTTGATGCAAAAAGGAAAAAATAGAACGGAAATAAAGGAAGCCATAAAAAGTATGTATGTGAGGGAGTTTAGATTTCATACTAACTTTTGCGATAGAAATTTGATGGCAGGGGTCGGGTGCTATAAATGAAACCATATACTTTTGGGAAAATCGATTTTTGTATACTTTACATACAAATATAACAGACAAGAAAGGGAGGTGCCACATATATTATACATATATAAATTGTGGCAGCCATTGCTGCGCAGTAAAATTCCTGTGTCAATTACTCTCTATTATAAGAGAAATTATGATAATAATGTGAAGACATTTGGAGATGGATTTGGCTAAGCAGACAATTAATTGATTTAGATGCTGTACAACACTCAAATAATATATTAATGTAAGGAGCTACGATAGTTAAACCTTTAATACTTTCATTTCGTTTTTTATACCGGTATACCCCTTCTTCAATTAAAATTTTATTCCCGATGAAAAAAACTTTATATATAGTCATTAAAATAACAATTTGTCGATTTTTGTTCATTGCAACCCCACCACTTGTAATGATAATAATAATATTTTTTTTTTTTTTTCTCAAATCATTACATCAATCCAAAATTTAAATTTAAATACTTAAACAAAATATAATTTTAAAAAAGGGGGTTAAATGACAATAACTATAAAGTTGTCTGTCATATATAATTTTTATTTTCATATATTTTTAATAATTGAATTCATCTATTAAAAATTGTCTATACTTCAAAGCACCTGTAACATAATTATAAATTCTATTCAAACCATCATGTAAGTTACCATTTAATATATCAATCAACTCATTCTCTTCAATGATCGTTTTCCCAAAATACCTGAGTCTGAATTCTCTTAATATTGGACATTTTCCAATGAAGTGCTGTAGTGTTTCATCTTCTCTCATATTGCATAAAGTACACATTTTGTTGTCTTCATTTCTGAAACTATTAGCGTTCAGGGGCAGCATACCACATCGTGTTTTAACAATAATCGATACTTTGTTTTCTAAATCTTTTATGTAGGTTTCTCCAATATTGTGATTCAGAAATCTATAAAAACGAGTATTACTGGATAATGCTCCTTCTATATTTTCACTACGACTTTTATTTTTTAATTCCTGTAGAATTATTGTTCCTTTCCGAATCCAATCTTGCGTCGATATGTTTTCATTATCAAACGTGATGTTGAAGTCTGCTCCCAGCCGGTTTATTTCTTTTGCCCAATAGCATCTTTTGTTTAAAATCAAATTGATAGTTTATGGGGTAATCTGTTCTCGTTATATTTAAATATTGTGTTGAATATATAGTTCATATGCAAGTTAAGAGTATAGAAGTGGTTATCCTCGGCATTTGTTTCTAGTGGTAAGGCATAGTTTGGCGTGAAATCTGGCAACCTTAATATTCTTTTTATAAAATACCTTTGTAAAATATCGACCTGGTTAAATAGAGAACATCCCCAAACTTGGGCTCCATAGGACTGAACCGATCTACAAACAGCTTGGAAAAGCTGCCATTTTGATTTTAGTGAAATTGATGTTTTACCAAGAAAGTTTTGCCAAGTAGAGTTTATACTGTTTTTAGCCAAGACATTTCTTTGTTCTAAATGTCTCACAAATGACATTCTTGGCGTGAGCACTACACCGAGGTAACAAAACTCATTTAAGATTTTTACTTGTTGTCCCTTATAAATCCATCTCTCTTGCGTTGAAAGCCGACCACCTTGTCTAAACACCATCATAGCCGATTTTTCTAAATTTACCTCCATGTTCCACTCATTACAATAAGATTCTAATTTATTTATCATTTTCTGCATTGTATGTATGTTGTCTGACAACAGAACTATATCGTCTGCGTAAAGAAGTAACCGTATATTGGTTCCTCCTACTCTTAAACCTCCTTCTTCGTTTAGGTACAAAGTAAATAACAAAGGAGAAAGAAGACAACCTTGGCGTACAACAGAATATGTGTTGAAGCTTTCTGATATTTCTTTACCAGTCCATACTGCTGATTTTGTGTTCTCATATATATTTTCAATTAGGTTTAGCATTTTTGTGGATAAACCTAGCATATGTAATTTATATATCAATAACTTTCTTGGCACTTTGTCAAAAGCTGCCTTGAAATCCACAAAGAATGCATAAACCTTCTTTTTTTCCTCAAATTTCAGGTGCACAATTGATGCTAAGTTGTAGATATTATCTATAGTTGAATAGTTTGGTCTAAAGCCAGCTTGAAATTCATTAAGTATTTCATGTTTTTCCACTCATCTTTGAATTCTTGAGTTTAAAATACCCATTAGAATTTTAGCCACAGAGTTCATGAAAGTGATTCCCCTATAATTACAGGGAGAATCAGCATTACCTTTTTGTAATATTGGGAATATAATAGTTTCATTAAACGTATCATCTACTTTTCCATTTTCAAATATGACGTTATAAATGGTTAAAAAGAAAAGAAATCGATTATTTTTTGCCGAAAGTTGGCCGAAATTGACCATTTTGGAAAAAAGTGCATTGCATTGTTATTGTTGTTATTTTTTTTAATTAATTTTAAAGATTTTTTAAAATGCCTAATTTAAAGAAATAAAACAAATTGAAAAAATTGTAATTCAAGTTTGTGCTTGGAGCGACGTTTGAATTGCTTATTTTAAGGTTGTCTGGCTTTAAATGTTTTTTTAATTATAAATTTTATTTATATTATTAACTTTGAATTTTTTTTAAAGTGTGTCTTTTCTGTTTTTTTTTTTTTTTTTTTATTAATTAATAAACATATAATTACAAATTATATACTATTACCCTAACCGAGCACTAGCTAATATGGCCTTCGGCGCGTTGTAGCGAAAACAGACCAGTGCCTCTGGTGGGAATCGTACCCACGACCCCCACACTGATAAGCCAACACGCTACCAACAAGCCTACCGGGGAGCACTAATGTGTAGCTTTTCTAAGTTTTTACTTTAGCTTTTTTGCAATGTTTATAGAGTTTTGTTTTGTCGCCTCTGATAATTATACTCGTATTTAAAAGTGATATTTTTTTTTTGAACTATTTTTTTTTGAAATAATATAAAAATTATAGAATTTGTTTGGTTTTACTGTTTTATATGTACTTATATATATAATTATTCATGGAAGTATATATGATCTGATATATAGCTTTATCAATAATAAAGGGTCCGCCATCTAACGTTATTTTTTTCAACTAGTGCTTATTTCGTGAATGGTAACCCTTAGCTCATGTCTGATTTGACAGATAATTAGTTTTATCATTCCGCTGAACGAATATGGGTGTGTATACGCTTGAACAACGCTGGGAAATATTGCGACACTACTTTGAAAATCATGGTAATGAGCAAGGAGTGGCCGTTACAGTCAATGGCGATCGTTATCGGGCCATGTTGAACGAATTTTTGTTCACAAAAATTGAAGAGGAGGATATTGGCAACATTTGGATTCAACAGGACAGCGCTTTGTGCCACACAGCCGAAGATACACTCGATGTTTTGCGCCCTGTTTTTGAAGATCGCATTATCAGCCGCAGAGCTGATGTCGTTTGGCCACCTCGGAGCTGCGATTTGACACCGTTGGACTATTATTTGTGGGGTGCCGTCAAAGATAAGTGTTACACCAACAAGCCAGAGACAATTGACGCTTTAAAGGACAATATTCGTGAAGCCATTGGTGAAATACAGCTGCACACAATCGATAATGTGCTTAAAAATTGGACCGATCGTGTAGGCTACTACATGGCCAGCCGATGCAGCCATTTGAATGATTTTCCATTATTAACCGGAAGGATTGTACTTTCAAATAAAAAGAGAAATTTGAGAAAATATTCAGTAGTTTTTTTTATAGCATTTTCAAAAAAAAAAAGTTATTTGGCGGACCCTTTATATGATGAGATAAAAAAGATCAACTTATATTTAACATAAGATATATATTGCGCCATATTAGAAATGTTTGCGAAAATAAGTATGAGATGTAAGTATATATCATTACATATGGCCATCAAGATATATACGATTATTTAAAACGTTTTTTTCGTGGGGAATCCACTCTTTTTCCAAAATAAGGCATTTCGGCCAACTTTCGGTACGGTTCAACATTTTCCAAACAAAAATTAATGTTTTATATTTAAAACCATTTGTAATAAAACTGGGAGCGTAATGACAAATCTATTTTTAACCCTAGATGACACATCTTATATTGCATACACAGACTTTCTTCGTCAAATCGAAAAATTTATTTTTAATACAATATAAAAAATTTTAAAAATTATATTTAATAAAAAAAAAATTAGTTATTATTCGTATCCATTATTAAATTTGTTAATTTTGATATAACTTAAACCTAAAATATTTGAAAAATGAACGTTATTTTGGCATTTTTATAGAGTCTCCAAATTCACAAAAAAACAGCAGCTTATTTAATTAAATATTTACTTTTACACTTCAAAATATAAAAGTGACTTATTTTTGTTTTTCTTCAATATTATTAAGTGTGTGTTGCCTCAAACTCCCTTTCTCATTAAATGGAATATCACCTCTTTTGATCCATAAACTTTGTCTCACCATATAGGAATGAAATTGCAAATATCATCAGGAAGCTGACTTTTTTAACTTTATGTCGTTACTCTCATCATACATTAAATGACACCAAATATAGAGTTCAAAAGATCAAATCAACCAAGCAACATACAATAAATGTTTAGACAATTTTCTGGGAAATGTTGTTGAAAATATTCCCTTCAATCGTAAGACATGATTGTTAAACGAAAATACAAAAAATCTTTAACTTGTTGCAATATGGAAGTAAATATTGAAAATGTTGTTATACGTACGTCTGTCTATAGTTTACAATGCACAGTAGGATGTTTCACAAATATTTAGGAGTTCAATTGATCAATCTCTGGCGGATCTAATAGACCTTCTTTTGAAACTTAAGCTTGAAATTACGGAGACTATGGCTTTGTAATGTTTCATGGCAATCCGACCTGCCAGTAAGAAATGGCAGAATTATTTCCAAAATATTTGTGGAACACCCTACTGTGCAATGCTCCAGATGTAGGAGATTTATAAAGAATAGACCCTCTTTTGAAACTTAAGCTTGAAATTACGGATACTATGGCCGTGTAAAGTTTCATGCCAGTAAGAAATGGCTGAATTATTTCCAAAATATTTGTGAAACACCCTACTGTGAAATGCTCTAAATGTAGGAGATTTATAAAGAATAGACCCTCTTTTGAAACCTAAGCTTGAAATAACGTAGACTAGGACTGTGTAAAATTTCATGGCAATTCGACATGCCAGTAAGAAATGGCTGAATTATTTCCAAAATATTTGTGAAACACCCTACTGTGCAATGCTCCAAATGTAGGAGATTTATAAAGAAAAGATTTTTCAGTGGATTTTTTTTTGCTTTTCTTTTATTATTCATACTTAAATCTATGTTCGTCTGTCTGTTGGTTAGTTAGTTCCTAAATGTTGTTCGTTAAATCTGACAGAGGTGGCTAAAGGTTGTTGTATGTTGTTTGCTGCCAATGAAAATTATAAAAAAAAAAGAAATAGAGAACAACTATCAGTTTAGGTATAATGTGACCAACTTACATATTTTCCTTCTAATAAAATCATACAGCACTACTTTGTAGTTTAACAGATTTATGAATTAAAACGTTATCTAACAAGGAATGTTTGCTTTGGGGCATCGAATACTGATTTCGTTGAAACTTGGATATGCTATAAAGGACACAAAACTAATCCCATGGATACATTTTTAGTGTTAATTTACAGTTTTAGAACTGAGTAACAGACTTGGGCGACGTCAATTACATTTCAAAATCGTTCTCTTGTGTAATTTGTCTATATCATTAATAATTTCAGACCTACGCTCACACTTGTGGGCATAAACGCTTCCTTGGGAAATTTTCAATTTTGTCAATACTAGACATGGGACATAATTCCAATATCTGTGTATTTAATTACAGGCCAATTACTTTTTTATGTGCAATTACATGTAATTGGGTGTAATTGAGTAATTGCCCTGTAATTAAATACCCAGATGTTGTTACTAATCCCCATGTTTGGTATTAATGATTTTACAAATTTTCCAAGGAAGCGATTAAGCTCACAAGTGAGAGTGTAGGTCTGATATTATTAATGATTAAGAAAAATTTCATAAGTGAACGATTTTGAAATGTAATTGACGTCGCCCAAGTCTGACATTTATGTCTTTCTTTATGTTTCAATTGGTATAAAGTTGCAAATGTTTTTTTTCGATTTCTGAAAAATGAAAAATTTTGAGTTTAGTCACTTTTGTACTAGGTGTGCGATATACCCTTTGTTCTCGCAAAAAAGGATACATTTTTGTATTAACGAGCGCCACAACACTTAAAATATGCCACTATTATAGAAAGTTTAAATTCCCAATATAGAAATGATAATGACATGTCATTACTTTTTCCACTACCAGTAATGACACCAGCTTACTCTCTCTATTACTTTAATACAAATAAGACGGACTTACTAATAACTAGTTAAGTTTTCTATAATTTTAATACAAAAAATAACGCGTTGCCCATAAGTACTTATTTATGTCATTATTTTAAATATAAAGTAATGATTCCAAAATTTTTTTAAATTCTATTTTAGACTCATTATTTTCTCAACTCTAGTAAGACAATATATAACTACTTATTTTTGATTTTTTGGAAGCTGGAAACTAATTAAATTTTGTACAAGCAAGTTATTTATGTTTTTATCTAATAAATATAATATATCGCGATATTAATAATTATAATATATTAATATTAAATCTAGTTTTTTGAAAATTAATATTTAGCCCCATTATTTTTGTACATACTAGTAAGCGCATAGGTAACCACATATTTTTTGGATTTTCGATTGTTATTTAGTAGATATGTCAATATTTAGCGTGACATCCCCATATAAAAGTAATGAGATTTGTAATGAAAATTGTTAGTACTTGCCATTACCAAATATGTACTTATATAACCACTTATTTGGTAATGCTTTTCTACACTAGGTTCATCTAATATTTTATTTGATTAAAAAATAATAAAAAATTAAAAATAATTATTATAATTGCGACACATCAAATCGGATTTATGAACTATAACTATAACTATAAAGCCCAGATTAAAATCGTATCGGATTTCGCGAAATTGCAAAAATTTGATACAAAAAAGTGTTTAACTTTTACCAAAAAGTTTCCATATATTTAAAGCTGTGAAAATTTATTTTTTAATGGACATATTTCTGTGGAATATCCTCTTATGCGAGACTAGATTTCTGTTAGCAAATAAATGTTAATAAGCTAAATATTAGCGAATAACCAAAAAAAGTAAATATTTAAGTTCAACTGCAAGGATATCTGTTATCCTTTTTAAAAATAAAAAGTTAAATCATATACAATAAAAGTCCTTGGTAAGTAAAAATCAAACCTATAATAAGTTGGATTTTTCAATGACATCGTTTTTAGGTAATCAGAAAAATACTGCAAAAATTCGATTTTTTCAAAACTTTAAAAAACACGAATAATTTTAAATTCACAATTTTTTGTTTTATTTCGATTGCAAATTCCTAATCCTTATTAAAATTATATTTGAGTATTATTCAGAATATTAAACTTTTGATTTTTTCGTATGAAATAAAGTGTGAGCCCAAATAAACGTTGACACCGAAAAAGTCACATTAATAGATACTGAGTTAAGCGATAGTTTAAAATACAAAATTTAATTGATTAAAATTTTATACAGATTTATATTCTGTACCATCTTATACAAAAGTAAAGCGTTTAATATAATTCTTTTTTAATTTTTCTGGTATGCCTCCCATAGGCAATTTCTGTTGTGATTTTTCTATCCATTTATATCGAAAGCTGGAAATAGATTCGAGACCTTTTTTGGAAATTCCGATTGGGTTTTTGTTTGGTAATATTCCGGGACGCTATATAAAACTTGTAAAAAATTAGCAAATACATAACTTCTTTCGTCCATATTTAAACATTCGAATTTTAGTTTTTTTTTCTTTTTATAGTTTTTTAGTTTTTCTCGTTTTATGGCTTTAGTATTCTTCTTGGCATTCCTATTTGGAACTTTTTGCTCTTTAAATGTACTAACAAGGAGAGTCCGTTCATGGATTCCCTCCGATTGCGATGAAATTTGGATATGTTATAAAGAAGCAAAAAATAAGAATCACTTTTAGGGGTTAAAAAGTGGGTCAAAAATTACCCCATTTGCTGTTTTTTGCGATTTTTTCATATTTGTTCGAAAGAATCTATATATAAATTTGGTTTTGAAATGCGCATCACCAGCATAAAGTAGCATGTCCGTGCATGCTCGACTTCCCCTGGTATTCAAAAAAAAACACATACATTTTGAGGGGTTTTGTATCAGGAGGAATGGTCGGGTCAGGTCCAAACTTACATATATTATTCTCTATTAAGTTTTAGTGGACCCGTATTTTTTCTTTTTTCGATATTCGTGCTAGTTTGGAATTTAGGCGAAGCTTAACGAATCCCTATATTTTGCAAGAGGGTGGCAACTCTATGGCCAAACCATAGGCAACATTTGCATCATACTTCATAAACTTCATATCTTTTAAAAATAATTTCAAATATATCAGTTTTGAGATATGCTCCCATACAAAAGTTTGTGAAAATCGTGTGTTTTTATAGATTCTTTTGTTTTTTTATGTGCAACTATATATTGTAAATCCGATTTTATTACGTGAATTTCAAAAAGCTTTCCAACGAAATATAATACTATAAAATGTTACAACCATAAATATGATAAAAGCCAAAAACATATTTTTTTTCAAGCTCTTTGTAAAGTAAATGCTCTTGTAAGGTAAAATGCTAGCTATTTCATAATCGTACAACCGATTTTGACTATTTATATTTATTTTTAAAGGAAGGAAATCCTTGTTTTTAAATTTTTTTTTTTGTTAGTAATCATATACATAATTACAAATTATATACTATAACCCTAACCGAGCACTAGCTACTATGGCTTTCAGCGCGTTGTAGCGAAAACAGAACAGTGCCTCTGGTGCGAATCGAACCCACGACCCCCGCACTAATAAGCCAGCACGGTACCAACTAGCCTACAGGTGCGCACAGTTTTTAAATTATTCAAAAAATTTTGATAAACATTTATCATTTATTGATTTATTGATTTATTGATTATTGAGATTTATTGATTTATTGATTTATTGATTTATTGATTTATTGATTTATTGATTTATTGATTTATTGATTTATTGATTTATTGATTTATGATTTATTGATTTATTGATTTATTGATTTATTGATTTATTGATTTATTGATTTATTGATTATTGATTTATTGATTTATTGATTTATTGATTTATGATTTATTGATTTATTGATTTATTGATTTATTGATTATTGATTTATTGATTTATTGATTTATTGATTTATTGATTATTGATTTATTGATTTATTGATTTATTGATTTATGATTTATTGATTTATTGATTATTGATTTATTGATTTATTGATTTATTGATTTATTGATTTATTGATTTATTGATTTATTGATTTATTGATTTATTGATTTATTGATTTATTGATTTATTGATTTATTGATTATATATTGATTTATTGATTTATTGATTATTGATTTATTGATTATTGATTATGATTTATTGATTTATTGATTTATTGATTTATTGATTTATTGATTTATTGATTTATTGATTTATGATTTATTGATTTATTGATTTATTGATTTATTGATTTATTGATTTATTGATTTATTGATTTATTGATTTATTGATTTATTGATTTATTGATTTATTGATTTATTGATTTATTGATTTATTGATTATTGATTTATTGATTTATGATTTATTGATTTATTGATTTATTGATTTATGATTATTGATTTATTGATTATTGATTTATTGATTTATTTATTTATTATTCAATTTTTTCATCAAGTTATTATATTGAATATCCCTGTTGGGACGGTTCTGCGTGTGTCACAGGATCGGTCGTTTCGTGCCAGAGACCGGTCCTCTGCTAAACCCTACCCTATGTAATCAACTGGCCACCTTTAACATTGGCTGTCGCAAAAGGACCATGTCGTGTAAAATAAACGAAAACTAAACAGCTTCCAATGGGTAAAATTCTGGCCAACTGGCTTTTTCTTGTTAATAAGCATTCTGGTTAAGTGGTATATCCTCCCGTTACCAGTCACAGGATTGGTAATTTTAGGACAATTGACACTGCTTAACCCACTTCAGTACTAAATTATACCAGTCCTGTCATAAGTCTTCTTTAACCAGTCACTTTTAGGTCAATTGACTCCTCATTCCCCATAGGGATGTTTCACAATATAGTGTTGCTGTACGCTACGTACGTACTAATTATAAAAAATCATATATGTTCTTTCAATTGTCTATCTAAGTGGTACTCGACTGACTAATCAGCAAACAATTTGCTAAATTTTAGTACATCCCATAGAACTTCTCATAATTAAAAAAGTAAAATGAAACAACGTTGTTTTTCAATCCTTTGCACTATTTTTCTACTAGATGAGCATTATGTTTGTTTTAATTCTGTAATAAAAAAATTTTATTTGTTTAAAATATATATATTTTGTGATCAGCAAAATGGTTGCCAAATGGTTTTCAAAATTTAGTAAAATATATTGCTAAAATCAGCAACAAAAATTGGTACAAAATTCAGTAATTTGTAAAATAATAATATCAAAAATGTTGCTGAAATAAAAAATTGTACTAAAAATTAGTACAAAAATAGTAAAGTGCTATTGAAAATTGGTTCTTCAAACTATTTTTCTGAGTGCAAGTATGAAAAATGACATCCGTTAAATGGAGTCCATTTTCCTGTTAGCATTTAATGGCTCTTTTTAAGACTTCAGTTTCATGGGTCTTTTTTGTCCCCAGGCAAAACGGTTAAATATTTTTTAAATAACAGTAAAGATAATTATAGTATTATAAAATTTTGAAAACTTTGATAAAAACATTCAAATTTTGTTAAATTTTTCAAAAAAATAAGCTATTTGGATAAAATGTCCTGGAAAGGAGTCGCTCCAAATACAAACACGAATTATCATTTTTTAAATTTAAATGTTTTCTTTAATAACAACTATTATATTATAAAATAGTGATCGACATCGTCAAATTGGGCATTTAAAAAAATCTTTAAAATTAATTTAAAAAAAGACGTTTTTGAATTTTTGTTCAATTTGTGGGTCATTTTGGATTCGTGGCTAAAGTGTGTTAATGATATCCGACGAAGTCAGAATTCCATATCTGAATAATTTTGAGTATATTAAATGAATAACTGAAATAAAAAGTAATTTTTTTCTTGCGAAATTTTTGATTTTTGCAGTTTTTAGTAATAATAATACATGTTTTTTCTCCAAAATGGATCATTTTCGCCCGTCTGACGGCACGGGTTAACGTTTTCCAAAAATAAAATTGATTTATACCATTCGAAACCATTTGTAATGAAACTGGAGGTTGTAATGACTAATCTATTTTTAAGGGACACCCTAATGCATATAGACAAACTGGGCTTTTACATGACTTTTCATCAGAGATACAGCTGTTAATATATAAATCCTTTTGTGGTACAACACATTCCCCTATATAGTTCTATTAAAAAGGATGTGTTTCAAAGCCAGTTTTTTTGCTGTTGAGTAGTGTAATCATCGGTGATACAGAAAGTTTCAAAAAGTTGTTCTATAAATGATTCTTTGGAATATGTTAGAATGGGATAATTAAAAATTTAATTAACAACATATATTTTCAGTTGGTCCCATTTGCTATAGCCAACAGTATCGTGGAAGTACATACAACATATTGTTGCCCAAAAAAAAAGGAGTAGTTGTTAGTGTTCCATGCAACAATTGTTTTGTTGTAAAAATAAGTGTAGAGTTGTTGGATTTTGGCAGTTGGTGGGTTCATTGGTTGGTTTGGTGGGTACTACATTCATTCGTTGTTTTTTTCACTGACTGGCCTGTAAGTCCACTAAAGAAGATGAGATAGTTGGCAACTGATTAGCACAGACAACAATATACATGTCTTAGCAATTCAACAGAAAACACAGCAACAACCTCAACAATCTTACAAAGCTTACAAGAAGAAGAAGTAGAAAAAAAAAGTTTCAAGAAATAAGACTGGGAAATTTTAAGTATTGTTAAAATGATTGTAAAGTGAGTGTTACAGTCTCTTGTGTAGTTGGCGGAGTTAACAATACACCACAAATCGTGTTGGTTGTTACAAAAGCTAGCAACATTACATTTTGTTTTTTTTTGTTGTCGATTCTGTTTTTTTGTTTTTTTTTTTTTCTTTTTACAGTGGCCAAGTGTAGCTAAGAGATTGCAGCTGCATATGAATTTAAGATGGAGAAGTTCCTTAACAACCATAAAAAAAGCAAACTGGTAGAAAGACTCCTGCTGCTGTTGATGCTGGCTGGTGTAATATACTAAATTTACTCCTTTTTCTTTATCATTTCAGTTTAGGGAAACGATTTGACTTAATTTTCTTTAACATTAGACAACTACTAGTACTACCACCATCACCACTTCCATACCAAAGTCTTTCCATGTCAAATGACTTTCTTTACAAAAATCACTTCGTGTATGGCGTAGAATTGTTAGTTTGGGGAGTTTCTATAAATTTTGAACGTGATTTGCGATCTTATCAATATGAATTGAAATGAAATAATTTACCAAGTTATGATGAAGTTAATTGTAAGCATTAGTTAGTTAGTTTGAATTTATGTTGTTGTAGTTGCTTGTTGTTTGATGTTGTTGTAGGAGTTACTTGTTGTTATTGTTAGTTGTTACATTTACAATTTTTAGCTTGCATCGTGCAGCTGGTGTTTCGGTGTGATTTGAAAAAGAAACGAAGTAAGAGTGTTAAATTTTAAAGTCGGCAACGAATTTTGTTAACGCTAAGTCATAATTTAAACACTCAAATAAAAACGTCTGTAAAAGTTACAGATAAATCCGTAATTTTAGAGAAAAGTTAACTAATGGAAGGCTAGCAGACCGTTAAGGAAATTTTAGCACAACTTTTCTGTCGTAATCAATAAAATGAAAGTAATACAAAATATTAGTAAAGTTTACTAAACTTTAGTAAACTTTTAGTAAATACTTAATGGAAATCGATTTGCTAAAATCAGTCAACTTTTATTTTACAAAAAATTAGTTTTTTGTTAGCATTTTATTTGTATTTAAGGCTAAAAAAAAATGTTTAACTTAAAAAGTCTGTTAAAAAAGGGTTCCAATAAATTTGAATTATATTTTTATGTTGTTATCGTTTAAAGCAGTTATTTAGCTTAAGTTATTATAAACTCCATTTTAGTACAATAACAAATTTCATCCGTATTTGAACTAATTTTTCAAGCTAATATAATTCGTGATTATTAAATATAAAAGTCTGTCAGCCTATTTAAACTATGACTGTTTTGTGCCTACGCTTTCTCTCCCAATTGAAGATTGCGCTGGGCATATCTCGGAAACTAAGCGAAATAGAAAGAAATTGAGACAAATTTCATTACCGCGATGAAGTAAAAAGTTACATCTCAAATAAAAAATCTGATCTCATTTGATATATATATTACTGCAAGAACGTCACAACTAAGAAAATATGATTTTTGAGTTAATGACTCAGAATTATTAGTTATATCACTTATCATATTGTGTAAAAAAGTCGAATTGATATCTTGTATACTCACCTCTTGAGAGAAATTATGTCGTTATTTGTTTCTTCAAGGTGGGAGTAAATTGAAAACTTTAAACTCGTTTTCTACAAAATCAAAATTTTTGAGTTATGACGTTATGAAGTAAATGAGCGATATCGATATGTATTCTTATTCAATTTAATATAAGAATTCGGGTATCCAGTAATATTCTATTACATCCCTTTTATATATAATATATAAAATAAATTACAATTGATCTCGAAATTGTTAGATCAAATAATTTCTAATTTAAGTTCCTGATAGATCCCAAAATATCGCATGGTATTAATTAAAATCTACCCGATGAAAAACGTTTATATATAGTCATATATAGCTTGATATGATTATATATAAATAAATATGTGACCCTATGTAAAGATATATTAATACATCTCATACTTATTTTCATGAAAATGTCTAATATAGCGCTATATATCATCATACACCATTATATCTTGTGTTACAATTAAGTTGATATTTTTTATCACTTCATATATACTTAATTTAGCTTATTATGAGATCATATACACTGTAATGTTTAATAACATATAGGTATATATGATGCAATGAAATCAAACAAATTCTATTACTTTTATATATACTATATATGTTATGACATATATGTTAATGACAATTACATTTTAAATATTTCAAATCTCGTAAGCGAAATTTCTGTTTCAAAGAAAAAAACATAAACAAAGTGTCAGTCATAATAAAAAAAAAGGTTTCAGCGGCCTCGTACCCGCCTTCAAAAAATCTGAAATAAATTGTGAAAATCAGTAGTAGCAAGATTTTTTTTTGCGTACCAAAAACAGACATATTTGGTTGTAAAAAAGTGTCGCGTACTTAAAAGCCACTTTCTAGTGCAATCTTTACAAATTTGAAATTATTTTCTTTTAAAATGCCACCACGGGAAATAAAGAATTTGTCGATTTTTCTTTTTTTGTTTTGAATTTATTATAATTTTCAAATTCTTATTATAATTTTCAGGGTTTAAAAAAATTATATTATTTTTCTTCGTTGTTTTTAAAGTATTTTTTCAACCTTTTACACTTTTTCCGGTTTTTAATTAGGATTTTATAGCGTAATTGAAATTTGTTTGTTTGTTTAATTCTCTGGCATTAATTTATCTGATTATGAGTCCTTTTGTATACAAAATTTAAACTTTTATTAATCTTAAATTCCAAGAAATTTTTAAGCATATTTTTTACAAAGAAAGTCATCTATTTAATTTTTTTATTGCACATTTTGAAGGGGTATGTCGACACTTATTAAAAATTAAAAAAAAAATATTTTATTTATGCTACAAAACGCTGGTGTAACTTCGAATCTTGTAAAACGAATTTTAGATTTTTTTTTTGTAAAAAAAAACTGACTAAAGACTTTTTCAACTGATTCTTCATCATTTCGTAACGGGCATTCTTCTAATTTACTCATTTCGGTTTAAAGATTACATTTTAATAGCGAAAATAAGTATTTGAAACTGTGATAACTTTTTAATCAAATTTTTCTAATATTTACAATTACGATATTTGGAAATATTGAGAAAATGTTTTGCTCCGAAAATCCCTTAGGGTACAACAACTGCCACGTGTGTAATAGTTTTGCCATCCCTGGTCTAGGGCAATAAAAGAAATGAAATACTTAAGCCTTTTAAGTTTAACCATGATTTGAAATTACAATCCCTGTTATTTTAAACATATTGCGTGTCGTTCTTATTAACTTTTAATTTTTTTAATCTGTTTGGCGGAGATATATCACCCTAATCCCCCAACCCCTGGATCAGCGACCGAAATACGATTATATATGGTCAAACATCGTAAATATTTTTTTATGCGAATAAGATATAACCCCATACATTATTACACATGAGCCAGATGTCTAAATTATTGTTCTTGATTCTTTTTTAATTTTACTCAAATTATACATGTCATGGAATTTAAGTAAATCCAATTTAATCTCAAATGTCATATCCCTATGGGGAATGAGGAATCAATTGACCTAAAAGTGACTGGTTAAAAAAGGACTTATCACAGGACTGGTATAATTTAATACTGAAGTGGGTTAAGCAGTGTCAATTGTCCTAAAATTACCAATCCTGTGACTGGTAAAGAGAGGACATACCACTTAACCAGAATGCTTTTTAACAAGAAAAAGGCAGTTGGCCAGAATTTTACCCATTGGAAGCTGTTTAGTTTTCGTTTATTTTATACGACATGGTCCTTTTGCGACAGTCTTGTGGTATGCCCATCTTTGGTTAGTCCTGTGGCATACCACTATGTGGTTTAAAGCTGGGAAAATGACCCCCTCCTATGACAAGCCAATGTTAAAGTTGCCAGTTGTTTACATAGGGTAGGGTTTAGCAGAGGACCGGTCTCTGGCACGAAGGGACCGATCCTGTGGCACACGCAGAACCGGTACCATTCCTCATAGGGATTCGATTCACCAAAAATTACTTATATGTTTGTATCTACCTGGATACAGTTAGATCTAAATTGATCCCATGTTATATTTTGGGATATATCAGTATTTTAAAATAGAAATTATTTGATCCCCCAATTTTGAGATCAATTTGGATCTAATTTAAGGCCTCCATTTTCAGCTCATTGGGAAAATTTAATATTACCCCGCTATGAAATGTGAAATTTGGTCGCAATCAATACACTCAAAGAAACCGCTTTCATCGTATTTATGAGAAACTTCATAAATATGATGAAAAACTTCATTGATTTTCGTCCAATGCAACACTTCATAAATATGATGCAGCTGTTTCATAAAATCTTAAATTGACGACAAGCTTCTTCATATTTATAAAATGTTTCATAAATATGAAGAAGCTTCATAGCTTTTAATGAAATGTTTCATAAATTTCTTTGAAAGCGTACAAACTCAATGACGATAATTTATTTTTAATACATTAATTTTAAAACACAATGCTTTTGCAAATGTCGTTCAGAGTATATCAATTAAAACTCAGAATTTAAAATTTTACATTCAGAAAATATGAATTGATATACATTTTTTTTTAATTCATAAAAAATACTTGTAGGCTTAGAATTTTCAAGAGGAATTTTAAAAACATTAATTGTGATTAAGAATTTCCATTTCCACTGAAATTAGGAAAAATAAAATTTATATTCGCATATGCAATGCAAAATTTGAGACAACTGATTGGAAATTCTCATTTTATATTGGTGTTATGATAGTTTCATAGTTTCTAAAGTTTAAATAGAAAATCTAAATTAAAAATAATTTTTTTTAATTTTAAATGAAAAATCCTAATTTCAATTGATGATACATATATAAATTTCAAATGAATTCGGAACTTCAATTGATAGGAAAAAATATGTGTACAAGGTTTATGAATCTTTTTATGAAATGATAAAGATTAATGAAATATTTGTCATGCATTTTTATGAAACTTTTCATCATTTCTATGAAAACTTTATAAATATTGTGAACAATTGATGACAAACGATTTATGAAACAGTTTCATCAATATAATGAAGCTTTTTTAGTTGAGTCTAGTAAAAAATTAACCATTTTTGTGAAAAGAAAAGAGGACCAAAATTGGAATTGAATAATGGTCCCACTTGAACTATATTATTTTTTTGTAATACTAAGTTCATATTGAACCCCCAAAATACGTATTTTCCTTTTATTAAGCTTTAGATTCAAAATGTTTATGAAATTTGACTGAAAATCACGAAGAAACGGATTTTGGGGTTTACTGTGAATGTAGTTTTATGAGGCTAGAAACTGGTTTTTATTTTATAACGGAAAAACTCCCAAAAAAAATAAAATAAGTCACAATGAAAACTAAACTTAGCCCAAAATAAATACATTTTATAAAAGTCTATTTTATTATAAATTTCAAACAATACACGAGAAATCGCCACAAATCTGCCCAAAGGTCTTTCGATTTTCATTATAGTTATTATGACCATCAACGAGAATGTCTTAAACATTCTTGCTATTTTGCTTTTAAAATTGTAATAACTGGCGTAGTTTTTTAGTTTTTCAGTACAATAACATTTAATACCAAATTTTCGCTTCCAGTGTTTTTTCTTATACTTTATTAAAGAGTAATTCAAGCGGCTGGTGGCGAAAATTTGAATTTAAAAATTGTTGCGATTTTTAATTCCAAATTTTTGCCAGCAGCGCTTTTTTTCTTTTCGTTGCTTAAATTTATCAAGCATTACAGGCGAAATTTTGGTATTAAAAATCGCGGCATAAGAAATTTTCGGGTCATTGATAAAAAAAACTTCTTTAAAAGATCAATTGCTGCTGTCTAACATTTTGTACAAAATTTGTATGAAATCTCCAAGATTTTTGACACCAGATTTTCGCCTGCGTTGCTTAAATATATATTCAAATACACAAGCCTTTGCAGTGTTCTTCAATTTTTTCTTTGGTTTACTAAACGAAATTCTTTTAGGAAAAATTCGCTATAGTACACTCATAAAAATAAAAATGCAAAATTTGCAGAAAAAGCTACTACACACAAAAAAATAAAATTAATAATTTTTTATGAAAAGTTCATATTTTTAAAGGTTCATGCCATTTATGAAATTTACTTACTAGAGGTACGTAAAATTCCCAGTATTATTGAAATTTATGCAAGTTTTCTTAAATATAAGGATTTTGTACATTGGCAAATTTGTTAAGTACATTTTAAGAACCTTGTCATAATTAACGAGATACAAACTTTTTCAGTATTTTTTATGAGCTGTTCATAAATGTTATGAAAAAGTTCATAAATTAGTACATTGGCAAATTTTTCATAAAATATTCATAAATAGTATGAATTCTTTTTTTGTGAAAATTAGTTAAAAATTACCTTGCCGAAAAACTGCTTAATTAAGCAGATTTTCTTGCTAAATAACAATAAAATAAGAACAGCACAAAAAAACATCTGCTAAGATTACAAAATTTTAGTTATTTTCGATGCGAATTTTAGTTAACTTAAAATACCATTTAACGTTGTAAAATTAGCAAAAAAAATTTATTTGTAGACTCAAAATAGCAAATAAAAACTGTAATATTAATAAAATTTTGGCTATATTTACATAAAAGTTAGTAGAATGCAATTAGCAGTTTATTTTGCTAAAATCAACAGAAATTTTTGCTAAAAAATTGTAGATTGCTGATTTTATAAGGGCAGACTTTTATTCGCATTAAAAATTAAATTCACATGTTTTTAATAATTTGTTTGTCTGCTAATATTTAGTAAATGTTTTTGCTGATTTTAGCAGATTATTTTGCTACTTTTAATTAACTAAAATTAAGCTCAAATATAACTTAATAATAGTAAATTCAACAGATTGATTTTTGCTATTTTTATATTACTAATATTTAGTAAAAAAATCTGCTAATTTAAGAAGGTTTTTCTGCAAGTTCATTTTTAACTAATTCTTAATAGTTTTTTTTGCTATTCTAAAGGTTTATTTCTGTATTTTGAACACTTATATGGAAAACGTGGCAATATATTTACAACTAATTATAACAAAACAAATTAATTTATGATTTCAGTGTAATTCTAGCAATTTTAAATTGTTAATACCAAAATCCATTTAAACAAAATAAATATTTAAAAAAATTTAAAACTAGAATGATGAAATAAAAAAAAAACTTAACTTAAACTTTTTGGGTTCTTTTCCACTTTAAATAATGCAAAATGGCCCCAAATTAAAAAATGAAAATTATAATAGCTTGGGATGATTTTTTTAATGGAAAATTCGCCCAAATTAGTATATAACAAATTACACCAACTGAGGAAAAGTTGCTCAAAATTTTAGTGTTCTTGTCATCAATACAAAAATTTGTGGCCACTTTTTATTTTCGGGTTGGGGCCATTTTTCATTGCGGTAATTTTTCACGAAGCTATTTGAGGGATCTAATCGAATATTACTGGATACGCCTGTTGTAAGATATCGATCTATACCAAATGAGATCTGATTTTGTATATGAGATCGGGCACAATTAATTGTCAATGTATTCAGCAGTACTAATTTTTGTTGTAATAGCTGAATTTAAAACTATTTGTACAGGCATTTTTTATGAGTGGAGTTATTTTTTTTTCTCTTAAAACGTGATAAGTTAAGAAAATTATATATGTTTATACTTAATGACCTATTAAGTGCATTTGTGTAAATATATTGACTTTATCAAACAAAGTTATTAAAATATGAAAAACTAATATCGTTGATAAAAAATCTTTGTTAAAAATTAGTACTTGAGAGCCAACATCATTAAAATACGAATTGTTATACAAAGCAAAAGATTTTCTGTTAAAAATGGTTGAATATATAAACAAAAAATTGTGGAATACCAAAAAAAATTTTATAATAAGTATGTTTTTTATTAATATCAATGAATTTTTGCATTCTTCTTCTTTATTTGCATATCCACTTCTGGATTTTAGCGACTACATACATTTAGTTTTTTTTTTTTTTTTACATGTTACATATTTTTCGAGCATTACTTAAATATTCTAAAATATTACATAAGTATTCTAAATACATTTTTATAATGTACATTTAATTAATATTATTGATTATAGTTAAAAAATCATCTCTATTTCTAGCAGTGTTTATAAGATCGTTCATTGTTCGTAACCCAGTCCAATTTCTTATATTTCTGAGCCATGATAACTGCTTACGACCGATTCCACGTCTTCCTTCAATCTTTCCTTGGATAATGAGCTGTAGCAATTCATATTTTGGTCCTCTTATTATATGACCGAGGTATGCTGTTTTTTGACGCTTGATGTTTTTTAAGAGCTCACGGTCTTTTTCAAAGCCTGTAATACTTCCTCGTTTCTTACTCTATGGGTCCATTTTATACTTAAGATTCTTCGATAGCACCACATTTCAAATGCTTCGAGTCTGTTCATGGTATCAACTTTAAGTGTCCATGTTTCTACACCATACAGCAAGACTGACCAAACGTAACATTTTGTAAACCTAATTCTTAGGTTGATGTTGATATCGCGGCTACTTAAAATCTTTCTGAACCTGCAGAAAGCACTTCTGGCCATTTCTATGCGACATTTCACTTCCTTATCACAGTCCCAGCTGTCATTGAGCCAACATCCAAGGTATTTAAAACTGTATACCCTTTCTATTTGTTTGTTATCTATATTCATAGATGAACTTGCGTAGGGTGTATTATTTCCTCTACTAACGATCATAAATTTAGTCTTTGAAATGTTTATATCGAGACCATATTGTTTACTGTAATGACAGACTTGATCGAGAAGATGTTGTAGATCTTGTAAATTATCAGCAATTAAAGTCGTGTCATCAGCATATCTAATATTGTTTATATATTGGCCATTTACTTTGATGCCCAGTTCTATATCATCAATAGCTTCGCCAAATATTTGCTCTGAATAAACATTAAATAATAGTGATAAGATACAACCCTGTCTAACGCCTCTATTTATTGGGATATTGCGAGTAACAATATCTCCTACACTGACTTCTGCCGTCTGATTCCAATAAAGGTTTTGGATGCATCTAATTATTTTGTGATCGATGCCCAATGTTTTCAAAATATCAATTAGCTTATTGTGTTGTACTCTATCAAAAGCTTTTTCATAATCTATAAAGCACATGAAAACATCCTTCCTGACATCCTTACAGTTTTGAACAAGAACATGCACACTGAATAAGGCTTCACGAGTACCCATGGCGTATTTAAATCCGAATTGTGTACGACCCATTGCTTTTTTCGCATTGGTTATATATTCTTTGGTGTATCACCTTTAAAATATTTTAAGCGTGTGGCTCATTAAGCTTATTAATCTAAAATCTTTGCAAATTCTAGCATTGGCTTTCTTTGGGAGTGCCACAAATGTAGATTTTAACCAACTATCTGGATATTCGCCACTATCGTAGTTAAAAACGTTTAATAAGACATCAATGCCGTTATCGTCAATTAGCTTTACAATTTCAGATGGAAGTTCATCGCAACCAACAGCTTTGTTATTTTTTGACGATTTTATGGCAGTTATGATTTCTGATTTTGTAATTTGAAGCTCACTGTCTTCAGAAAATGTTGTAGCATTAAGGTCTTCGGGAGTAATAGACCTTGTGGAATCATTAAAAAGCTCATTAATGTATTGTTCCCATATTTTTATTTTCTCATTACTTTCGGTTACTATTTGAATTTCTTTATTTAAAAGAATGGTTGAATTAACGTTTTTATGATTGTTGCATAGTTCTTTTAGTTTTTTGTTTAAATTTAGATCATCATGTACTCTCTGCAATTGTTCTATATCTTCGCATTGGGTTCTAATCCATGTAAGTTTTGCATTGCGTACTTTTGAACGTATTATTTTATTAAGACGATTATATTCTTCATCATTTATATTTCTATGTCTTCTTCTTTCTTCCATCAAGTCAAGAATTTCTTCCGTTATCCACATTTCTTTTGCACGGCGCCTTTTAACACCCAGGCTTTGCTTTGCCGCATCGTTCATAGCCTTTGTTGCCTGGTCCCAAAGACTAATAGGCTTATCATTAGTATTTATCAGATTAGAAAGTTCTTGATTTATATTTATAGAAAGATTTTGTTTGATTCTATAGTTTTCAAGTTTATCTAGATTTAGACCTTTTGGTTTAGATTGTCGTTTTACTGAAGATAGTTTTAATTTAATATTAGCCACAAGTAAATTGTGGTCTGATGGAACATCGGCCCCAGGATAAGTCGATGCGTTTTTAATAGAAGAGCCAAAACGTTGATTTATTAAAATATAATCAATTTGATTTCTTACTATGGTGTCAGCTGAGTCCTGGGGAGATTTCCACGTATATAAACGCCTTGGGGGAAGGCAAAAATAGGTGTTAGTAACTTTAAATTTTTCTTCTTGACAAAACTTTATTAGGCGGCTGCCTCTATCATTTCTGTCCCCTAGTCCAAACCATCCAGTTATATCTGGAGTAGCAACATTTCCGACTTTGGCGTTAAAATCTCCCATAACAATGGTTATATCATGTGGTTTGGTTGCTTTTAAAACTTTGTTTATTTCCGAGTAGAAAGTTTCGATGCCATTATCACTGCTATCTGATGTTGGGGCATAAACCTGTATAACATTAAAATTAACGTGCTTGGAATGCAATTTTAGCAGCACAACTCTATCAGAAAGAGGAACGAATTCTGTCACACTTTTGGAGATTTCTTGAGAGACGAATAGCCCAACACCACGTCTGTGCTGTGGAGTGTCGTTTCCGCAGTGGAACAGTTTAACACCATTAAATTCTTTTTGTCCTGATTGCTTCAACCAGGTTTCGCTAACGCCAAGTATATAAATTTTTAATCTTTGCATTTCCTTTACCGTATTTCTAGTTTTCCATCTTCATACAAACTACGAACATTCCACGTTCCAATTTTCAAAACATATTTGGTTTTACCTCCGGGGATTCTTAGCACCCTCGAATTGCCGGAGACTGAGGGCCATTGGTTACTTTCGTTGTTCATAATGTATGTAATTAACATGGGAATTTGAAAAATCTTCAGTGGTTTCCCGTTGCCTTCTGAAGTTTGGCCTTACTGGTTTTTTGATGGCGCCAGTTACTCACCACGTCGGTTAGAGCCTCACAGGCGCTCGGAATTTATTAAGAACACAGTGCCACCTATGTCTCTCCGAGACTCTCTTCTGACTGTCCGCGGCCGCCAATGGCAGCTACACCGCATATTTACGGCACGTATCATTATCCGCAACCTATGACGCGTCCGGTAGCATTCAGCTCTGCTTCCCACAAGCAGATAATAAATCATACATTATCATAAAAATGACTGTATGATTTATTATCCGCCGTTGGGCGGACATTTTTGCATTAGATCTACGAATTGTCACTGAAACTCGTTCAATGAAACTTTTCATTAAATTAATACAATTTTTCATAAAATTTAATGAAAAAATTCATATTTAAAGTTCAAAAGCCTAATGAGAAAGTTTCATTAAAAGCTGTTTCATTAAAACTATGAACTATATGAAACTATTTTTTACAATCTGCTGTTCAAGTTCTCATTTATAAGGCAAGTTCAAGGAAGGTAGTATCCAGTTCTTGCTCTGATATTCTATCAAATAAAAAATCGATTTAAGAATTATTTTAATATATTTCAATTTGGAGCGTTTTCAACTATTTTTACCCAGATATATTTGTGTCTGATCTGAAATCAGCAAAAATATATCTTGCAATGAAAATTATATACAAAATGATCAAAAAAAAGTGTTGAAGCCATATTTATTATATTAGAAAAACATTTAATTTACTCTAAAATAAAGTTATGTGTTAAATTTATATGATAAAAACAACATATCCAAAGTTTTTAAACAATTTGTATTTGCGTACCATATACTTATTTCATACACACACTCATAGAAATAAACCTGTAAAAATTGTAAAAAAAAGCTACTGAAAATTAGTTAAAAATGAGCTAGAAAAAAAACTGCAGATATTTTTTTATCAAATATTAGTAATATAAAAATAACAAAAATAAATCTGTTTAATTTACAAATATTTAGTTATATTTGTGCTAAATTTTAGTTAATTGAAAGTAACAAAAAAAATCTGCTAAAATCAGCAAAAACATTTACTAAATATTAGTAAGAAAAAAATTATGAAAAAATGTGAAAATTTTATTTTTTTTTTAATGCGAAAAAAAGTCTGTCCTTATGAAATCAGAAATCTACTATTTTTTAGCAAAAATTTCTATTGAATTTAGAACAAAATTATTATTTGCATTCTACTAAATTTGAGGTAAATATAGCAAACATTTGGTTAATATTACAGTTTTTGTTTGTTATTTTAAGTCTACAAATATTTAGCAATTTTTTTTGATATTATTATATTTGATATTCTTTTTCTATTAATACTTAGGAAAGAAACTGTTAAATTCAGCAGTCATACAAGGTCATTTTTAACTAATTTTTAGTAGTGCAAAAAAAAATAAAAACCCATTTCAATCACGAAATCCATCGATTCAATAATTGTAATTGCTGAAATTCCGCCAACAACAAAAATTGCTAATTCAATTAGAAATTGATAGCTCTTTAATTGAATTATTTTTCAATTAAATAATAACTCATTTGATTAAAAAGTGATCAATATTATATACCTTCTCAAAAAACAATTGGATAAAGTCACTGGCAGAAAAATACAATCGTAACAGTGTTGCCAAAGCGTCGGCGACCGTCGGTTATGCGTTGTCAGAAAATGGAATTAACAGTCTTGGCAGTATTGGCAGTATTGTCCTGTTACCCGATTGATAACAGTGACCAACCGTTGTTTGGAGTGAACAAAACGTTGGTAATTCAAAAAATTGTGTGCTTCCAAAATACGTTAAATTTAATTAATTTTGAGAAATATCTCTAATGAAACACATTGAAAAAGCAGCACTACAATTCTTTATTAGGCAAAAAATCAGCAAAAAATATTACTAAATTTTAATAATATTTTAATAATAATATTTATAAATATTATTCATTTAATTTAATTCTCGAATAAACAACACAATTTTAAAACACAATATAAATACACTTTATATCATTTGTATATATCACTTTTATTTTAGTTTTCTTCGGCATACTTGTCCGTCTGTGGAGGTTGTATGTGTTATTGGCAAATAAATATAAATATTATGAATTTTTTAATAAATTTAATAAAAAAAGGGCTTTATAAAAAAACTGAATTGTGTTGTCGTACGTGAAAATAAAAATTTAATCACTCCGATAACAGAATGGAACATTGGTCCAAAATGGAACGATATGGAATGAAACGGGGAATGATTGGAATCGGAACACTGTACAAATTTGTGTTGTCGGTCCAGTGTGTTTTGTTAAGGTTTTGCGATATCATGCTTAGTTTTCGAGATACAAGCCATTTTACAAAATGGTGATATTTTAAAATGTCCAGTATCTCCAAAACTAAGCGAGATAGACCAAAACGGAGTATTGCTCCACAGGAGTATTAATATACTCTTATAACATAAATAGGCTAGGTCCGAGAAAGATCCCGAGTGATCAATTTTTTAAAAAACAGTTAGTTTTTCGAGTAAATAAATCTATGTTTTTTTACACTTTGATTAAATAAATATTTAATACAAATATTTGTTTCAATCTGAACGCTCGACAAATATTTTTTTGTTAATTTTATTTGACACTATTTGAGAGCTGTTTGAACAAACAAAAACCATCAAATATTTGATCATAGTTTGAATATAAAATAAAATAATTTTTTATTTGACACAATTGGAAGCAAATATGTTAACAAATATTTTGTTCAAATATTTGATTAATGTGAACGTACCTTTACCTAATTATTATTTTTTTATCCCTTGTATCAGTAAAATTTTTCAATAAAAATGTTTTCTTCTTCTTCTTCCTGTAAAGAGACTAACTAAACAATTTTTTTTTATTCGCTTCTATCTTCGTCTTCTTCTCTTTTAGGACTGTACTAACAAGTACAATATACATGTTCTTTCTAAAAATTAGTTAACAAGCGCTTGTGGTTCTTGTGCAGAAAACAGATACCCAAAAAAATTCAACAAAAACCAGTCACCATTAGTTATAGAAATGCACTCACACACGTACACTTGCGACCTATCGTTTTTTAAAACATAGCCAGTGTTACCATATAGCCAGTTTTAACCAATTTTCCCAGGTTTTTATTAGGTGTTTAACAGTTTTTTATTAAAGGTTTCAAAACAAAACTAACAACATTTTCATATTGTGGAAAAAAGTAAAAACCAAATTTAAAAATAAGATCATAATATGAAAATTATTATACTTGTTATTTAAAAACTCTTTTAAATGCTGTTCATATAATAATAACTATGAAGATGACCAGCATTATAATAGCATATGTGAAAATATTTCGATAAAAAAAACATGTCGCTCATTTACTAAAAGACTGACATAACTCAAAAAACACGATTTTGCAGAAAAACGCGTTTATATTTTGAAAAGTCTGAAAAAAGGCCAGAATTGAATTTTGTAAATAAATATTTGGCAACGCTTATGAAATGATGAAGATCCAATCCCTGAATGTAGGTTTCGAATTTAAAAAAATAGGAAAATGTTTTGCTGAAATCAACAACAAAACTTTGAAAAAAATAAATCCGTTATTTGTAGAATGAGAATAGCAAAAATTATTACGAAACATATATTGTACTAAAAAATTAGTACAAAAATAGTTAAGTAGCATTGAAAACCTTTTAAAGATTTTGCAACTATATTTTTTGCATGAGTGTAGACATCCCCATGAAAAATTTTTTTTTATTAAAACTAAAATTTTAACCAATTTTCAACATCCTTTAATTAACAATATAAAATAAATTATTTAGATGAACTCATATGTCATCCTTTTTCGCTATGCCATCATATAAATTTTAGGCATATTTCGCGTTTTTCCCATGAACCGCATATTTTTTTTTTTTTGCTTTTTTACACTAAACAAATGTTCAGATTTGTCGATTTGCTTATGTACAATAATGCTTTGATCGATTGCGAAGTGTGATGATAAATTGTGCAAAAATGGTAAAAAAACATAGTAAAAAACTGAGAAAGAAACGAGGATTTACTTGTTAATACTGCAAAATTTATTTACCAAATGTTATACCCGAATATTAGAGAATATCTTTTATGTATTTATTTATGATAAAACATTTGATTTTTAAAATTTTATGTATAAAAAACTGCGTTGAAACATGCAAAACTTTAATGCAAAAATATTTAGAGTTTTATTTTTTGAGTTGTGCGGTGTTACTAAAATACTGTGTCAAAAATCGTATGTCAAATAACGTTACTATTTAAATACCGTATAATTGAAAACGCGTTATCCTTAAAATATCTTTACCGAAGTGACTAAAATACCGTTTCCGCTAAAATACCGTTTCCGCTAAAATAACGTCACCGAAATAACTAAAACACCATTATCGCTATAAAAAAAAACTTTACCGAAATAACTGAAATATCGTTACCGCTAAAAAACCATTACCCTACCGATAACCACATCGAGTCGGTTACTATCCATTAGTGGGATATTTGAAATATTTTATAAAAGTGTTTTAATAAAAAATCACTTTTAAATTATTTTGTTGGGAAATATTCTACGATTCTGGGTGTTTAGAGAATCAATTCATATTTGCAGTGTAGAAAGACATTATTTGATGCAAATTTGAGAAAAATCATATAACCAGTGGAGTCACGCTACCAAAGTTTTAGATTTGTAAAAAAATTTTTAAATTGCTTTAATAAAAATATGTCTTGCGACACATAATTTTTTATTAATTTTGGCATGCTGAACACGAGTATTTTAAAATTTTTAAATTGGCCGAACGATTTTTTGAGATATTGCAATTTCATTTTCCCTAAAAATTGCATATTTTCCTCTATTCTAGAAATTTTTAAAAAATTTTGTAAGAATTTCTTCGTTTTGAACTCAAATACGACACAAAAAAAACATGCTTTCATTTGATCATAATTAAGTATGAAATTGAGGATGATGTATCACAATCACGTATATTTTTTTAAAATTAATTTAAATTGTTTTTCCATATATCAGAGGCTTTATGTGCAGGACAACAAGGGTTAAGTTATCAGATTTTTCTTAATTTGAAAAGCAGAACAATTTTACTATGTAAATTTTCGTTTTTCCAAGATATTTGTAGGTAACTTATCTTTTAACCAATATTGACACAATTAAGCTTAAATGAAAAGAAGTTTTGTCTACTTTGTTAGTGCAAAATTAAAAAAATTTAAGATAATTTTTAAAAAAAATTTTAGAATTTAATAATAAAACTAAATTTTTTGTTTTCTCGAAAACTGCTTGTCCAATTTAAAAAAAATTAAATATTCGTGCTTAGCATGCTAAAGTTAATTAAAAATGATATGTGGAAAGATATATCATTGCCAGCTTTAAAAAAATCAAAAATAAGTAGTTATAGATGTACTTATTGAGTTTCAAACATTTTTTAAGATCATTACTTTATGTTTAAAATAAGTACTTATGGGTAACGCATAATATTTTGTATTGAAATAATGGGAAAATTAACTAGTTTTACTAAGTCATTATTACTTGTATCAAAGTATTGCACAGAGTCATTACCGTTTCTACACTGGGCTCTCCTTAAACCATAAAAAACCAACAAAAATTGCATAATTTAAAATAAAACCAATTTGTTAAATTTTAATTTTATTAAAAGTGTATTTTTATTATTAACTCCTGCCAAAAGCCATTAGTCAATGTTAAAGCCAACATACGAGGGCGGATCAATAAGTCCGTGACTTTTCGAACTTCCCTCGTAGTTATATGAAATGTAACACTGCTCCCATCAAGTACCACCTGTTAGTAGACTACTGTCAAATTTTGAGCAAGTTCCGTCATTTACTTTGCGTTCAACAGCTGTTCAAAACATACAACCTAGTGATTTTTTTTTAAAATGGAAAAAACTGTATTTCGAGTGCTCATTAAACATTATTTTTTGCGAAAAAACCATCAATCAAACCAAGGAAAAGCTTGATAAATACTATAGGGACTCTGCAACATCGATTTCAATGGTAAAAAAGTCGTTTACTGACTTTCGGTGTGATCGCACAAGTACAAATGACGCTGAGCGTTCTGGACCACCAATTGAGGTCAATACACCCGACAATGTCGAAAAAATCCACGATATGGGATTGGCCGATCGAAGAGTAAAAGTGTGTGAGATTGTTGCTGCCATAGGCATTTAATATGGCAGTGTGGTTTCGATTTTAAATGATCAGTTGGGTTTAAGAAAGCTGTCTGCAGGATGGGTGTCGCGTTTGCTCTCAATCAACCATAAACGTAATCGTGTGACAACTTCAAAGGATTGTTTGGAGTTATTTAACCGCAATTCGAATGGGTTTTTTTCAGCGTTTTGTAACTGTGGATGAAACAAGGATCCAATACAACACTCCGGAGACCAATCAGCAGTCTAAACAATGGGTTTCTCCGGGTGAACCGGCTCCGAAGAAGGCCAAGGTAAGTTTGTCGGCCAAAAAGGTTATGACAACAGTTTTTTGGGATGCACGCGGGATAATCCACATCGATTACCTTCAAAAGGGAAAAAACAATAAACGGCGAATATTATGCCAACTTATTGGACCGATTTAACGAGGATTTAAAAAAAAGACCCCATATGGCCAAGAAATGCCTATTTTATGGTCCTCGAAAAATCCTATTTTTTGGAAGGGATACAAAAATTGGAGAAACTAACTAAGTGTATTGAGCTAAAAGGAGATTATGTTGAAAATATATTTTTTTTTTTGCAAAAAAAACTGTGTTTCATTCAAAAAGTTATTGATCCGCCCTCGTAACAGACATAATTATATATGCTAAATGTGTACAAGAATTTAATACACATTTATTCTCACACCTAAAATATGTCATAGAAAAAACGCAAAAAATGTCGAAATTCAAAATGGCTGCCATGACAACAATACACATACATATAAAAGCAAAAATATAAATGGTTCAAGGACCCCCCCAAAAATTAAGGTAGATACATATACATAGTACAAATGTAACTGTAACTGTACTAAAGCGAAACTTGAAAGTATATTCGCCCTTCATACATTCTTTAACAAGAGGAATCTCCAATAAATATAAAAATATACGGAGGCGTAACAAATTTCCTGCGCAATGAGTATCTCATACCGAGAGACAACTTTTTTCAAAAGAGCTTCTTATAGAAGAGCTTTTAATCGAAATTCGAACACTTTCGTGGGAAATTTTCATCTAGAAATTATTTTGGCACCAGGTGCAATAAATGCTGTTGGCTGAAAAATATGCAGGGTGTCTTAATGCAGGGTGGTTCTAATATTTAGTTTTTTGCATTTAATAAACCCTTAAACAACATTTAATAAAGATGTATTAAATAAAGGCAAGATTTCTGCATAGGATAACAGCGATTTGTGGAATTGTGTTTCAGGTTTTGTCTTTGTCTTTTTTTTTTCATTTAATGAACTATATACCACTTGACACATGTAAGCGTTAAAATTAAAGAATATGCGCACACGTTTTTGCTATAAAAACACGTGACCAGTTTCCAAAATCTTTTTGTTTTGACGACATACGGCTCATTAAAAATATGACAAGCATTAAACATTGATAAAAATCACGGATTACCGTAATTTTTCGTTGTTAAGCATTCTTTAACAATGCAAAAACCAAAAAAACAACACAAAGAACGCTGAAATCAAATTTCGTACATAATGAATATATAAAATACTTGAAAAATACAGCCCAATCCCAAATTTATATTTACAAAAACCCACCCTTTTTAGTTCATCAAATCTGTATGTTGCACAGTTTAGTAGGTAAGTTAATCTTATACTGATATTTCCTGTACAATATGGAAAAAAAAGATTGTGCTCACTTATATTTCTGAAATTTAACAGACTCGTTACATAAGATTTAATTTCAGACCCTTATTCAGGCACGTAGCTAGGGGGTGGGCTTGGGGGCTAGAGCCCCCCCCCCCGAAATGATTTGACAAATTTAAAAACTTAATACAATTCGTTAGAAAGTAACAATGTTATTGATAAATTTAATATGAAAATATTATTTTTGACTTGGATCAAATTGGAAATAGTTTTATATGATTCAAATCTTAAAATTTCGTTAGAAAACATCGCCTGCAAATGGGCGGCTATCATTGTTAGAGTTGATTTTCGACAAAAAGCAATAAATAAAATCATTTCATAAGAGATTTCAAAGTCTTTGACTTAAAATATAATCAAAAAACTGTTTGAGACAATGCAAACTAAAAATTAAATGTATACACAGAAAAACTAAAATTGAGTTTTAATTAAAATATTTGTTGATTCAGAAAAAGTTTAACTGAATTCGGTCGTGTTGATGCAATTGTAGTAACAACTAAAATAATTTGTATCTATTTAATTAATATTATTTTCAATTACATATAGTTTTATTCACATCTATTAAAAATTTAATTGAATATTGTTTACTGTTGGGAAAAATTACAAAATTTTTAAAAATCACCAAAATTGTAAAAAAATCGCCAAAATTTAAAAAACAATCCTCAAAATTGCAGAAATTTAAAAAACTTCCAAAATAAACACCAAAATTCGAAAAAAAATTAAAAAAAAATCACCAAAATTAAAGAAACCGCGAATTTTCAACTTTAAACGATATTTTTAATTTTGGCGACTTTTTAAAATTTTTGCATTTGTTTCAATGTTGTTATTACACAGAAAAAAAAATTGCACCAAGTACACATTTTGTTGAATAAAAAAAAATAATCAATTACTTTTTTAATTGATTCAATTAAAAAGTTATCAATATTTTTGTTTATTTAAAGTAATCAATATTATTCAAAATATTGATTACTTTTTAATTGAGTCAATTAAAAAAGTAATTGAGTCAATTAAAAAAGTAATTGATTATGTTTTTTTTATTCAACAAAATGTTTACTTGGCGCAATTTAAGAAATATTTTTTTGTGAAATAAAGAACTGAAATTTTTTTTATACCAAATTCATTTTCAATTAAACAGTTAATTGAAAGTAAGTTTGAAATCGAACAAGAGTTTAATTGAAATTTTTTTGACAATGATTTTTTCTGTGTATTTTGACATAATCTTTTAAAATGGAGATACCACTAAGACTCAAAATTAAGTTTACTTGTGCCGTAAAAGTCGTTACTTTAATTACAGTGCAATCTTTTATTTAAATTTGGTTTGCTAACGCACGCATCTGGTAACATAGTTTTCAGTATTTTTTTTACGATATATATTACAATATCTCATATATTTTTTGAAACAAATTTAAGCCTCAAACTTTGATCGATATGCATAATGTGTTAACGTGGTCCAATGTGACTCAAATTTTCTCAATTTTTTTTTAGCCTAAATGTAAACAAATTTCTATCGGCGCTCCTTGAAATGCGACATTTTAAAATCAAGCAGCTAAACCAGTCTTTGTGTTATAACGATGTAGGTTTCTTTTTTGACATTTTAAAGGGGTTTTATTTAAAAAATTGATTAAAAACAATTTGAAAAGCGTTTGAAATTTTCCAAAATATAAATCAAAGTGAATTGGAAATACATAATTTAGTTTAAATAAGACCTAGGCGATGTCAGATATATTTTAAATTTTCCAATTTTATATTTTTCTTTATTATTATTTCTTTCAGACTACAATCACGCTTGCTTGTAAAATTTACGATTTTTTAAATACAAGACATGAGTCGGATATATGAAAAAGGGGAAAAAATAGTGAATAATTTGTTAAAATAATTCAAATAAGTGGCAGCCGGGGTCCTCGACATAGTGTCAAAATGGTTTTCAAAATGTATGTTTCTCGAGCATTTTAACGCTGTTTTTAAATAAGTCTAAATTTCCTAAAATTTAAACATATTTTCATACAAAGATGTGTTAAATTTCACCACCAATTTTAAAAATAGATACGTTTTTCATATATTTTTGCTGCTTTATAAATAAATTCATATATAAAATTAATTTCGTAGAAAAAATTTAATATGATGTCATATATAGTTACGTATAATTATATATTGCATTTAGAATACGCAAAAACTAATCCAATTAATAATTACGTTATATTTATATATCTAGACATTGCAAAATAATATATATTTTGATATTATATCATATTTTAAAAAACACAATTTTATTTTAGATAAAATTGTATATTACCCCATATTTTGGATGTAAATATGTATTACATCAATACAATAGTACAATTAATTGCATAATTTTGTGTATAATTTTATACACAAAATTTATCCCAATTTTTGTCTTTTGAATTGATTTCTTTCTGGTTCTTAACACTAAAAAAAGAGTTTTCAATCTAAAACTCTAAATTTAGTTTCAACGTTTTTTCCGTGTTTGTTATTCAATGGTGTAAGTTAATAAATTCCACAAAATCTTCATTTTCATTATATTATTTTTTAATTTTGAATATAATAAAATTTCCAAATGCTATGGAATTTGTTACAAATTATAAAGTTGTAAACCTTTTGCAAGTGGCTAAAGCCTAAAAGAATTAATAGATATTTCAGATTTTCATGACGTTTTAATATCAAAAACCGGATACAACTATAGTTTATTTTGTATATATCAGTATCAGTTCAGATATAAATTCATACCGCTATATAAAATCGTATTAAATTGTATCGCGTCATTATTCGGATGTTATTTAATTATTATGCCCATTTCTCGGATAAAACTGTATTAAGACTCATATTAAATTTCGTATGATTATATAAAGCATCATATTAATTTTAATCGGGTTATTAGAAGTTGAAACTTTTTTACTTTTTTTTACATTTATCAAGTTTTAGCTACCCTAGACGTATATTAGCATATAAAAATATAAAGTAACGCAATTTTATTTTTCGCAGTTTTCAAAAAGTTTTCCGCATAATCTTTTTTTATTTAATTAAACTAAAAATAAATATTTAGCTAAAATTTAACGTAATTAGACAATAACGATGCATATCCATTATGCGGGAGGTTTTTGTTGCAAAATGACCTGAGAAAGGGATTTCTATTATTAATACATGATTGCCCATTATTACGTGTAAAAATTTAACAAAAATTTAGGAAACAAAAAAAAAAAAAAGCTGTTACTCTAGTGTGCAAAAAAAAAAAATATATATATAATCAAAATAAAAAATCGAAAAGCCCCCGCCCCCCCCCCCCCCCCCCCCCGAAACAAATTTCTAGCTACGTGCCTGCCCTTATAACTACAGGTATGGAAATAAATATATGGTACAAGGGTTTATTTCGAACACTTTTTATCCAATTATAGGGAACAGGGACGTTTTATATAAAATAGGTTCTATAGTAAGCCTAAATTATTTTAAGAACTATGTAAAACATTCTATAGATTTTGTGCATAATGAAGGAAAATAAAAAAAAAATATTCTATATGAAATTGTTATAAGGTGAGGCAATTTTGCGGATTTGAATTACTTTGGAAAGCTTAAAAAAGAATTATAAACAATGAAGATATTTTACGTTTTAAGCATTCAAATTAAAGTTAAGATATGTAAAATTTCAAATCAAAAAGAGTTTTTCCAAAAAAAAAGTGTTGCTTGAGCAACGGCACCTTTTTAAATAAAAGTGGCGAATGCTTCGCCTTCTACAATATTTTCATGCACATAAAAAAATAAAATTCATAATTTTTAATGAAAAAGTTCATATTTTTAAAGGTTCATACCATTTATGAAATTTACTTACTATTTATGAAGTGTTCCTAGTTTCCCTAGCATTCATGAAAAGCATTATTGAAATTTATGTAAGTTATCTTAAATTTTTCATAAATATTAAGTGTTTCTACATATATTTTAAGAACCTTGTCATAAGTTATGAGACACAAACTTTCCCAGTATTTTTTATGAACTATTCATAAATGTTATGAAAAAGTTCATAAATTAGTACATTGGCAAATTTTTCATAAAATATTCATTAATAGTATGAATTCGTTTTTTGTATGTATGTATGTCTGTGAAGGTGTTTTAGGTATTTCGATAACGGTATTTTAATTTAAATGATTTTCAGTTAATTCGGTAACGGTATTTAAAGGGTAAAATAATTTTAGTTAATGCGCCCAAATATTTTTAGTAGCATCATTCCCGAAATCCTATGACTGGCTAGTTTATGATCAACCTTTGGGTAATCATAGCTGGTTGGAATTCGGTCGAAACCATTAAAATTTATTTGATAGGATGTTATTTTATTTGGAACTACCAATAACACTGTGCACCAGTGAAAAAAAAACACAAGAACTTGACTACACCGAAAATAATCCATGCGTTATATAAACGAAAATCGACGTACATTGTACGAAATATTTCGTGGTTTCGCACCACGAAAGGTTGGTGTAAAATATACGAATGCGTACAAAAGTCTTTTGTAAATTTCACGAAATATTTATTTTGATTTACGAAAGCTTTTCTTACGTATTACGATAGAATTTTGTAAAATGTTTAAGAACTTGCGTATATTTTACAAAAGTTTTCGAGTTTTTAGGTAATTGTTAACTGCATATTACAAATTATTTTCGGTACTTTACGAAAGTACTTCGTGTTTTGAATAAAAGATTTTCGTACATTTGAAAAAAAAAAATCGTTTATTTATGAAATATTTCAGTAAATTTTTATGAAAATATATGTGTATGTATTGTATGAAAATATATGACCAAATATGGACGGCCATATATGATCATATAAAAAATATATATTTTCATATATAAACTTTTTTAACCGGGTTTTTTTAATTTTTGTAATTTATAAATTATACTTTTATAACTTAAATAAATAGTTATACTATAAAAATTAATACCGATTAAGAACACAAAAATAAATTATGTATATTAAGGTCTTATTAAAACAAAAATTGAGATACTTGTCTTAAGACAAACTTGCTTTTAAGTACTTCAGTAATTACTTTAATTGTCACACATATCCATTAAAGTTCCTAGGGAATGGCTTTTCATACATTCTGCAAAAATAAATGTTTGATATTAAAATTGTTGTTTTTTTTAACTTATACAAAAAATAACCAAAGCTCTATACAAATTTGTCAAACATAATTATGGTTAAGCACTTAACTTTGGTTATTTTGTGTTAAGCTGGTTTAAACATTTTAAATTTACCTTCAACATTTTTGACCAGCATATGAACTCCTGGAGCAACAGCATTATCATTTTCGCGTGTTAATTTATAAAATTTGAGATTTATAAAGTCCCACATTTTAGAGCATTCTTCAGGAAAGGCAATGTTAAAAAGAAAATAGACTTTAAAGCAAATATCAAGAGTTTTACACAACGTAAACAATTTGTATCGAATGGCATTTAAGTCAAAAAATATAGCAGTAGATTCATATATAGTTCCAATAACAGATATATGTGGGTATGCTGTTTTTTGAGTTTTTTTTTCTTTTTTCATTTGATTCTTTGTACTCCGCTTCTGTAGAGTGAATTGAAATAAAGCAATTACGTGATTCAGCTTGATTATAAAATCGAGCATTTCCATTTCGTAATGTTGGTTTTTGGATTCTTGAGAGAGGTAAAATCGATTGAATTAAAAAAAGCACCATCAGAACAATTACATCTAAAAATAAGAAACACATTTTTATTATGCTTTGGCCATCCTTTAAGTGCTATTATGTACTTACTTTCATCAGCATTGTCTTTGTTACTTGTAAGGAAAGTTAGTAACTTCTTATCCCCTTCTTTTAACTTCAAACTATATAGGCAAAACAGAATCGATCATAACTTGTGTAAAGGTTTTAACACTATCCAAAAGTGTATTGTGTTATGGAATTAAAAATATGGAATTATGGAATTAAAAATACAGTTTTCCTTGACACCTGTTTGGGAAACGTCGTTTGTTTGCAAATCCAAACTATAATTTTCTCTATTTCGTAAACAGTTTTCTCTTGATGTTGACAATTTGTGGCATGTGGTTTTGTCGCACTTGCAAAATCGACAGTAAACATTTTGATTGAAAGAAGCAGCGAAACCAAGAAGGAGGTTAATTGCAAGGTTATCTCCAATAATTAATGCTAAAGCAAAGTGAATTGTCTTTACACCATCTCCAGTTTTAATATCTATACCATTTTCTTCAAGTAACTTAAGCTCTTCAACCAGCCTTGAAAGACATTTTTCATTTTTGTATTGTTTATAATCAACACCCTTTATAACCACCGCTAAGAATATATCACAGTTTTTAACTGTTGGAAAACTGTAGTAAAAAAACGTCGTAGGACCACAATGGGATCCTAGTGGGTTATTTATTTCAACATCATCCATATTTAAAAAAAATGGTATAAAACGACTTTATCTACGAAACTATTTTGACAGACTTTACGCTGCCAAATATTAGTTTTTATAAAATTATTCTGGAAGCCAAAACCACGCTGTTCAGTACCATTTAAAGCTTTACTTAAGTTGTCATCTTTTGCAAAAAAAGCGTTGAAATTGAAAATGCAATGGAAGAAGAACTCCTGTAGCTTCTTTAACATCGTAAGTACATTCACCTTTTTTGAAAACTTCTCCAATTTCTGTGTTTATGATAAATTCTTCAAAAGTTCTCATGTAATCGTGGCGAATCAGCCATGACTGAATTTGGTATTCAGTCTCACAATCATTAAAAGGGTTTTGTATTCTATTAATTAGATCAACAAATTCCAATTTTGTATCTAAATTTGCACCAAATTTATGCTTATCAAAAAATGAATTTACTTCTGTTAAAATTGCATTCACAACGCTGTCCATATCTTCATGTTGGACGTCGATGACATCTTTTCTTGTGAAATGGTTTTTACTGTGTAGTTTAAGAGAAAAAAATATTCCAGACTTAACCGTTGCTTTGGAAATTACTTCTTCATCAATGTTATCGTTTTCAAGTATATTTTTTGGAACAAATATGCCGGCACTGCAATTCTGAACCGAAAATTGTGTACAACCTGTGTCACCTTTGTGTCTTTTACCACTTGTTTACGGTTGATCATCAAAAATGCGCATATGGCTTCCAAAATGTTTAGTAAATGAACGCAAACTGCTACATTCCACTTCACAGGCTCCATATTTGCAAATGTACATAACAATGTTTTCTGAGGCGTGTGCCCACAAAAAATGCTTTGAAATATATTTTGTATCACTTAAATGCATACCACATTTAAAGCACTCCATTCTTCCACAATTGTTTACCCTTTTTACCTCTTTAAATTTATATATATTTTAATAAGCATGTGCTTCTGTATAATATTTAATTAATTCTTTTGTTTTTTATTGTTTTACTTTTTTATTTTAACAAAATCACTTTTTATTAAATTTTTACTTTTTACCACGCTGTTGCAGACAAGTTGAATAAAATTCTCAAGAAAAACTTTAAACAGAGTTGATAAATAATGCTTTGTCGTTTTGATCAACAGAGATGTTACATTTAATTTCGTAAAACTAGGCAGCAATTCTTATATTTTACGAACAAATATATTTACGAATTTATTTCGTTAGTTTCGTAAAATTACAAAAGCACTTAAAATGTTTATTTCGTAAAATAAAAGAAATTTTCGTATATATTACGAAAAAAGTAGCTACGAACGATTTCGTAAGATTCGTAAAAAAATAAAAGTCCTCACTAAATTTATTTTCGTAAAATAAACGAAACTTTCTTGTATTTTACGAATGAAGTAGCTACGAAAGTTTTTTTCGTAAAATGTTGCATGGATTATTTTCGGTGTATATAGGTTCGATTGTACTACTAAAAGGTAGTAAAACCCTATACTCGGTTTGTCCAGATTGGTGACCAATTCCTTTTTATGGGCCTCTAAAGTTTCTGAAAAGCAGTGGGACCCTCAAAATATGGTATCATTAGTTTTTGCCCTAAATCTTAATAAGACTTGGTGCTACGGCTTAACTATATTTGGCAATAATGTGGCTAACAGTCCACTGAACAACAACATTTTATGCCAAAAAAATATTTTTTTCCTGGAGTTTTTTTGAAAAAACATAGGAAAAAAATATGTTTTTTTCACTTTTTCCAGTATTACTTAAAGGGTCTGTTAAATTTTTCTTAACAATATTTGGCAAAAGTGTAGCCAAGGTAACGCCGAACAACTCTTCTGAACATACCAACACAATCTGAACATGTTTAGGCACTCTAAATAGCTCATAAAGGCCAACGTGTACATTAAAATGTGTGTTTTTGGCTAGACTATACTTTTATTGCAATATTTTTTACACGTTTTTTTGTATTTTTGTTAAACAAATGAAACATTTTTTATGTCAGAGTTAGTTCAAAGTCCTGCATGTAGGCCCAGAGGATTTAAAAATGCTATTTGGCCCGCCCCTTTTTATGGGCGTGGATATAAGAATGAATTCAAATAATAATTAAATTGTATTACTTAAGTGCAAAAAGCATAATAAATGATTTTGTAAACATTTATCGCGTGGGGAAGGTGCCCCCAACATAACTCACCGACTACCAACAACCCCCCACACCTCCGAAAACTCCCTGCAATTTTTAATTTAATTTTTTAATTTTTTTACATATTTGGGGTATAAGAATTCGACACAGCCGAGTTAAAGTTGTTTTTTACTTTACTTTAATTGTTATTGTTACATTTCTTGTGTTGCTGATTTCAATATTTTTAAGTTTTATCGTTCCTGTGATAGCGAACAATAGCATTACAATTTGCGTTTTCCTTAACTATGCAACATGTATCAATTAAAGTTTTGGATCAGGTATAATTTTTTTAGAGGGGCGATATTTTTTACCTAGATAACTTTTTAAATTACAGTTTTATCTCGAAAATTCATTCAAAAACTCCAATAATCGGAATAACACGTGTGCAAAAAGTTAAAGAAAAACAAATAAATAAATATATTTATACTTAAATTTTACAAAAATATTTGTATTGAGGTAGTGGATACCTTACCGCCCCCTAAATTTTAGTTTGGGGTTCGTCTTTAGTGAAAGCATACATTAAATAGCAATATTTTGTAATTTTTTGATTGCAGTTTTCAAAAATAATAATTCCAAATTTTATCGCGATTGGTGCGTGTACTTTTTTGACATTCGCGAAAAAGTAAAAACATTTGTCTTCATAGTTTTTCATGGCCTATGCGACTGTGCTATGCCAATTTTGATATTTGCAAAAAATTTAAAAACGTATAGCCCTAATATACATGTACAAAAAAAAACTTTAAATAATAAAATATAAATTAAAAAACAAAAACCATAAGTTCGTACAAAAAAAATATTTTTCTTGTAAAAAACAGAAATCCAAATAAAAGTTTAATGGGGGTCGGTCTTACATTTTATCCATCTAGAGGCAACTGCGGGGGTTTTTTGTGGATTTTTTTAGTCAAAAACGACAATTTTTAAGGTGCAGAGTGGTCTTTATGAGCTGTTTAGAGTGCCTAAACACATTCAGATTGTATTGGTATGTTTAGAAGAGTTGTTCGGCGTTACCTTGGCTACACTTTTGCCAAATATTGTTAGTAAAAATTTAACAGTCCCTGTAAGTAACACTGGAAAAAGTGAAAAAAAACATATTTACTATGTTTTTTCAAAAAAACTCCAGGAAAAAAATATTTGTTTGGCATAAAATGTTGAAAGAATTTGTTCAGTGGACTGTTAGCCACATTATTGCCAAATATAGTTAAGCCGTAGCACCAAGTCTTATTAAGATTTAAGGCAAAAACTAATGATACCATATTTTGAGGGTCCCACCGCTTTTCAGAAATTTTAGAGGCCCATAAAAAGGAATTGGTCACCAATCTGGACAAACCGAGTATAGGGTTTTACTACCTTTTGGTAGTAGAATCGATCCTATATAGCCAAGATCTTGTGTTTTTCAAAAAGTCTTTTTTTTTTGCATAGTGTAATCGATTAATAAAACAAACATACTGTACTGGAAATTAAAAAGAAGGAAAAGGAACTAAAAAACAATAATTTTATCCAATTATTGGTATTACCAGCCAACTTTACAAATTAAATTGGGTTAGTAATTGTGTACGGTAGAAGCAACCATCTATTTTGTGATAATACTAGAGAATTGGTACCATCTATCAAAATTGTCGCTAATCAAAAGTGGTTACTGCAAATACGGTATTCGCAATCAAATATGCCATTAAATTAGGGGTTCAGTAGTACCAACCGAATTGTGGATTGTATTGTTTATACAAGCAACTAACGATTGGTGTTGGTAAATGAATTTGAGACAATTTTTGTTTTCCTAACAAAATATTTAAATTCAAATTTAGCACTCAACATTTATAAGTGTTTGTGGTGTAGTGGGTTTGCTTTGTTCTCCTAACTTCTGAGTTCAAATCTCGGAAAAGACAAACACAAAATTTTTTTTTATATTTAAAATAATATATTTAAGTGTTTAAATGGCAAATAAGGCAAAGAAATGTAAAAGTGGTTGTGGTGCTATCAGTTGGACAGAGGACTTTTAAATTGAAGGCCACGGTTCTATACCAGAAAAATTAAAAAAGTTTTTTTAAGTTCAAAAAAATTTTGTGGAGCGTAATAATATTTATTTGGAATGTTATATTCAGTTAGGTAACTGAATATTACCTTTCACAACTAAAAATATAATATAAAATCGTCGTAACCGCCAAAATTCGATTGGCAACAAATTCGGTTCCCACAACTGAGACTGTTTTTGGGGATGTATTTCACTTATATTGGTATTTCACTTATATTGGTAACGATATTTTACGGATAACACTATTTTAATTAATTCGGTAACGGTATTTTATACACTGACGATATTTTTTCTTTAAAGACTACGGAACATACACATTAAATTAATTGAAAATCAGTTGAAAAAATAACTACTTACTTTTCGCTCAAAACAATTGTAATTTTTTTAGTTTATTTTCAACTGTTACAAAATTAATTGACAAAATCGGTAAAAACGAGAGAATTTTTTGTGTTTATTTCAATTCTCGATACAATAAAACAACTTTTTGTTTTTAATAAAAAATTTTAACAGAATATTTAAACTAATATCGAAAGTCCGTTTATTTTTTGTTCAGTAAAGAACAGACAGAAAAGTTAGAAAATATATTTCTTTGGTAATTTAATTACATATTCAATTGAAATAACTTTACGGAATAACTTTTTAAATAACTGCTGAACTTTTATGGAAAAGTTCTTGAGAGTGTAGATAACGATAATCAGTTGAAAGGGTTTAGAAACTATAACGGTATTTTAGCGGAATTGTTTTCCATCCCTTATAAGTGGTTATATAATTTCCAATTTGGTAATGGCAAGTACTTACAATTGTAATTACAAATCTCATTACTTCTATATCGGGATTTCGCTCAAAATAATGACGTATCATTACTAAAAGTTAAAAATATGTGGTTGCCACATATGTACAAAAATAATGAAAAAACAAACAAATTTAATAAAAAAGTGTTTTTTTGAACAATTTATTTCAATAAAATCTGCCTACACGGAATCTGCCATCTCGACATGCTATACTTGATAGATAAAAATATAAATGACTTGCATGCACAAAATGTCATTACTTTGCAGAATACAAGAAATCAAAAATAAGAAGTTATATGTATATCTCTTGTCACTACATTTCGTCACCTATAATGCAAAAGGGCATAACTAAAAAATTTCCAAAACCGATTTTATTGATCATTATGAATCATTTGGCTAAACTACCTGCTTACAAAAAATGTTGGACTTCTACGACACAAAATAGCGGTTTAATAAATAAAGTTTGAATTTTTTATGTTTTTGCTTTCGTGTATTGTTTTTAGTTGCCCTGTAAAATATTGAAGTAGGGTGGAGTGATTCTGAAGCACTGCGTCGAACTACATTGCTCCACAAAATTGTTTGGGTCTATCATCAAAACAATCAGTTTTATTAACGATATTGTTAAAATATCTGTGGACGTATTTTGCTTCTCCTGTAAAAAAGTTAATATGTTAGTTACGCCCTTTTGCATTTTAGGTGACGAAATGTAGTGACAAGAGTAGAAAAAATAAAGAGCCTAAAAAGAGATTTTCAAAAAATCGTTATAGCATTACTTTGAATTTAAAATATTGATAAAAATATGAGCTTTTTCTCCTATATTTCAAAAAATTTAAAAATGTTGCCACTCTGGCTCTGGGAAATATTGGAATCAAAATGTTTGAGTACCTTAAACCTGTATACTAAAAAGTATGGTTTTCGTAAATTGCTGATATGTTTTCTTAAAAATTTACGGCGAAAACAGAATTGGCTTAAGTGACTTAAGTCACGAAAATCATTTTTTTTTAGATTTAAGTAATGGCATTACAAAATTTTCGTTTCATACCAAACAGTATCTTAAGTCACTTAAGCCAGTTATATTTCAGCCTTTAAACGTGAGATTTCGCAGCTAACAAAAATACATGGCTCTGTTTTTGTCATTTACCAACATATCTTAAGGTCGTTAAATCTGCGGGTTCGGGTCAAAAAATCTGTCTGGTAAGGTATTATAACCCAGCAAAAATAAATGGAACAACTTCTAAATGAATCACTTGTTTCATTACATTAACAAGAAGTGGTTTGCAATAAAAATATGAAAATTAGGAGTTTTTTTCACGGGTGATAAGATGTTAAAATTTCGTATCCGATTTCATGGAAGCGTGCTGCACTAGCAATGTGCGGGTTCCCGGTTCGAATCCCGGAACCGCCAATGATTTTTTTGTTCTTTTTTTTTTGCAATTATTTACTTTTTTATGGTAAAATAAACATTTTTTAGGAAATATTTGATTTTTTTTAAAGTTTTATTTTTTTTAGTTTCATTAAATTTATTATAAAATTTTATGAAAATATAAAAAATTTCAAACTGAAAAATTAGTCTTAAAATATTACCTTTGTCCAAATAGATTTTAACATTTATATATTAAATAAACTTAATTCCGTGTATTTTATATATAAATTTTAAAAAAATTTTGCTATTTTCTTCTTTAAATTATTTTTTATTTTTTTTTAATTTTTTTTTAATATTTAATTAATTTTTCATTAAATATTATATTTATATATAATTAATTTTTATGAAATCAAATTTTTAAAACATTCAGATAAAATCCTTTGCTTAACAAAATATATATCAAAGCTTAAACAAAAATAAGTCTGCTAAAAGTCAACTTTCATGTATAGCGAGCTATAGCTTAGGGGTAGGGCGTAAGTTCGAGTGTTCAAACCCCACAACAAGTGAAAAAGAACATCCTTTTCATTGGTTTAAATTTACATTGATTGTTATTAAAAGGAATAACTCCCTTCCTATGACAAGTCAATGTTAAATTCACCGATGAAAAACGCAAATTTGAACAACATCCGATTCAACAGTTGTAGTGTTTCTATTACTCTCTTTTCCTTACTATTTTTGCTGGGAAATTATAAACATCTAAATTGTTCAATATTTAAGCACTCTTACTTCGGTCACTATTTGGAAAAGAGAAGTGGTAGTTAAATATTTTATTTGCTTCATGTGGGAGAATAAATTCTGTAAGTTTGATATTGATAAAAGTTATATTTTTTTTAGCTGTACAATTGGCTTGGAAAGCATCCGTCCTGGAGGTTTTTTTTCTTTTGATATGACCCAATAAAAAAAACATGTTTCTAGTATGTGCTTACTATCTACATTACTTTAAAAGTAGTAATAATGACTTACTAATAAGTAGTTATTTTACCCATTATTTATATACAAACAATAATGTCTTACCCATAAATACGTATTTTTAGTATTATTTTAAATATTAACTAATTTTATATCACTCATCGATGCGCTTTGAATTGTCGGACAAAATTTTGTAGAAAGATGTAATGGTTTCTCAATAAGCCTATTCTGAAGTTTTTGTATACTTATTGGGAAAAATTATAAATGTTTGTACCGGTGTTCAAAACTCAATCCCATTACCCCAATACCGGTCGTCAATTTCGACTTGTTTGGCTAGGTGCTTAGATCGCGTTTTCGAAAACTTAGCAACGCAGAGCAACGAGATCATTTATTTGGAACAATAATTAGCATTTTTGCAAACTTTCTCAAAATAGAATGTATGATTTTTTTAACAAATATCATAAAGTAAAAGCTCAAACCTTTCTTATGAGATAAAACCTGTGTAAATCTTACAAAAACTAAGAAAGTTAGAGCTGTTCAAACATTAGTTATATTCCGTAGTTTTGCTATAAATGTCAAACATTGAGATGCGATAGAACGCAGAATACATCGAATTTCGAAAAACTTAATACAGCACATATATCATAGAATCTTTGAATACCGATGAGCTCACTTTCAATGAAATCCAAACACATCCATTCCAAAAGCCATTAAAATCGAATCGAAATTTTTTAGAATGACTTGTAATGCTTTTCTACGCTAATAAATAAACTCATTAATTTTTCTTTATTTATTGTTTGATAAAAAAATTCGATCACATCTTAAATCGAATCATATAAAACTATATTATGGCATTTATTGACATGACATTTTCAACATTTAAAACTCGATTAAAATCGTAGTATATGTACATAATATGACAATATACAGTGGACGAAATAATTATAAGTTCACAGATGACATTGTGATTTTTTTTTCAAAAATATTTGCAATATTTTAAAGAGTAATAACAGTCGATAACAAACTTATTTCGATCCATTTGCTTTAGTTGTTGGTGAATTTTTAATAATTTGTGGTTTGTTTTTATTCAAAAAAAGTCGTAAATCGATGTTTTTTAATACAACAAACAATGAAATTTTGGTAAACTCAAAACTAAACGTGTTGTTAATAGTAAAGGGTGGTTAAATTGTAAGGACCGATGTTGAATATGAACCACACCTAAACGCCAAGTTTTTTTCCGAATTTTATTTGACATTTCTCTATTTCAGACTTACTCAATTTGAACCATGGAGAGATACACAATCCAACAACGTGTTAAAGTTATTCAGACTTATTATGAAAATGGGCGTTCAAATCAAAATGCATATCGTGCACTTCGTGATTTTTTTGGTCAATTTGATCGTCCAAATGTGCGTACAATCGCAAAAATCGTGGAAAAATTTGAGCAAACCGGGTCGGTAGAAGATGTGAGAACACCAGTGCATGCTCGTACAGCTCGTACTGCAGAAAATATTGCTGCTGTTCGCGATAGTGTGGCTGAAGAGCCGTCCACCTCAACTCGTCGTCGTGCCCAACAATTGCACCTCTCACGCTCGTCGTTGATGAACATTATGCATAAAGACTTGCATTTACACGCTTACAAGGTGCAATTGGCTCAAGAACTAAAGCCTCTTGACCATTCCAAACGTCGTGAATGGGCAGAATGGTGGCAAGAAATGGCAACAGTGGATGATCAATTTTCGAAGAAAATCATCTTCAGTGATGAGGCACATTTTCACCTCAGTGGATTCGTCAATAAACAGAATTGCCGCATTTGGGCGAATGAGAATCCAAGAGTGATTGTCGAGAAACCAATGCACCCACAAAGAGTGACTGTTTGGTGCGGTTTATGGGCTGGCGGCATCATCGGGCCGTATTTTTTCCAAAATGAGGCCGGTCAGGCAGTTACTGTGAATGGTGTTCGCTATCGTGAGATGATAACGAACTTTTTATGGTCCGAATTGGAAGATATGGATGTGGACGATATGTGGTTTCAGCAGAACGGTGCCACTTGCCACACAGCTAACGAAACAATGGCTCTTTTGCGCAACAAATTCAATGACCGTGTTATCTCACGTAATGGCGATGTCAATTGGCCGCCAAGATCATGTGATTTGACACCGTTGCACTTTTTTCTTTGGGGTTATTTGAAAGAAAAGGTGTACGCCGATAAGCCAGCAACAATTCAAGAGCTAAAGGATGAGATAATTCGGCACATTAACGGCATAGAACCTCCATTATGCCTCAGCGTCATCGAAAATTTGGACCATCGGATGGAGGTGTGCCGCCGTGGTCGCGGCGCCCATTTGGCCGATATTTTGTTCCATACATAATTGAGTAATACCAATATATCATAATAAAATAAAATTACAATAATTTCCTAAATAGTTTGTGTTTTATTCAAAATCAACATCGGCCCTAGAAATTTAACCACCCTTTAGAACCATTTGATTAACATCCCAGCAGAAGTTCGTAAGCGATAAAATTGATAAACGCTTCTGCTTTGCTTCTTTTGTGCTGCTTCTACTGATTCCTAAGATTAATAGCTTGCAGTAGTGCGTCAAAAGAAGTAATAGCGGGTTGTTTACCACTCTTTATCGCTTCACGAAGGCACAAAAGAATGGTGATGATATCAAAATTCATTTCCTAAAATCAGTGAATTCATGCCTTTATTTAGAGCATTTTGGATATCGAAACAAGTGCTTTCACGCTATCTCAGACAAAAATCATGCCTTATATCCCCAATATTGCAAGCGCTTAGCTGTTTACTTTCCCTGCCGAAACTGCTTCCAAGCAAGCAGTTTTTTTTGCTGAGATTGATCTATTTTAATTTAATTTAAATAAATTGACAAAAATCTATCATAGAAAAATATTATCGTTAGAATAAAATATGTTTTTTGTTAAATTTCGGACCAGTTTAGAGACAAAAAGTCGTTCAAATATGTGTACCAAATTTTACTTTGCTAAGATGAAGAATTTTTTTTTTTTGAAAGAAGAATTGTGTAATTTTCAGTATAATAGGAGCTTTGTTTTTAAGGCCCAAGATCAAAAAGTTTCACCGATTCAAAAAAATTATATTCTTTTTGGTAAAAAAAAGTCATTTCTTTTTCACTTTTCGCAATTAGCAATGTAGGTTGTGGTCAAGCTAAGTCCTTGCGTGCTATGGTTCTACAAAAGGTAAACATTTTAATTTTCACCTCTAAAGCACCCAGTGTTGAAATGGTAATGACATGTCATTACTTTTTTCAGTACCAGTAATGACAACAGCTTACTCTATGCAATACTTTAACATAAATAATAAGTACTTCCTAATAACTAGTTAATTTTGGCATTTTGTTAATACAAAAAATAAGGCGTTACCCGTAACTACTTATTTTTATTATTATTTTAAATATAAAAAAATTATATATTTAGACACACTATTCAATTGTATTTCCAATTCTAGTAAGGACATACATAAATACATATTTTTGATTATTTGTATGTTTTTATCAATCAAGTATAACTTGGCGAGATAGATCAGATAGTAGAGCTGGTGATTGATAAACTGGAGACACGGGTTCAAGGGCATATTTAAAAAAATATATTTTTCGATAAAAATAAAAATTTTGTTATTAAATTTAGTTTTTTTTTTTGAAAATTAATTCGTAGACTAATTATATTTGTCCACACTGGTAACTACATAGGTAACCACAATTTTTTCATTTCACTAATATGTCATTATTGTGAGCGACATCTCCATATAAAAGTAATGACAATTGTAAGTATTTGTCATTATCAAATATGTACTCATATAACCACTTATATGGTAATGCTTTTCTACTCTGCGCATTGTCATCTAAACCAAGGCACGCATGTTGAAGGCGCTTTGAGATGAATTTAGACTAAAATTGAAAGAAAAAATAATTACCCAAACGAAATATTTCAGATAATGATCGATTTGCGTCAAAGAGGTAGGCTTAGAGTCCAAATTTCATACGACTAATGAAAAAGTTTCATTAAAAATAGTTTCATTAAATCTATGAATCCTTTTCATAAAGTTTAAGACATTTTTCATATTCATATTGTGAAGAACACTTCATCAGTTTTTATAAGATAGCAAACACTTGCAGATATTTTGGAAAAAATTCACAATTTCATGGGTGAACTTATAATAATTTCGTCCAATGTAACGTAAACATTGGTTACTTGAAAAACTACACTCCTGTAAATCAATGTTGTAACTATGATATATTCCATACATTCATTTCTGCTGTTTTGTCGTTGTTATAACTTAAGACATGAAATTTGACTTTCATTGGCCTGTATAAAATCAAAATGACTTAATGGAGCGTTATTTATAAATTTTAATATTTGCATAAAAAAAAGTTTAGCTTCATTGATATGCATAATGCATTCTTATTATATATTTTCTTATTTGTATATTTTGATTTCTGACGGGGATTTAATTTAATATTTTTATGATTTTAGCCTTTGGCTAAATATGACTCACTAGCAGTTATAAAAGCAGGGGGACTTGTAATAAATTTAAAACTTAACTCATTTTTGACACAGTGTTCCTTTTACGACCCAGCAACATATTTTCTTTACTGAAAAAGATAATTAAGTGATTTAAAATTATTAAAATTATTAAAATTATTCAATATCTTGACAACAATCGTGACTAAAAAATATAAGAAATTGTTATCCAGAGTTGCCAAATGATTATTTAAAAAAAAAAAACATTTTTTACCTTATTTGATTTAACTTTTTTTAAAAATTAATTAAAAATATGAAAACGTCTTATCTTTTATATTAATGATTGTTATGTTGATGAAAAAATATGAAAATGTATTTCTCTGCTAGAAATTAGTTCATTAATTGTATATAATTTTTGAAAATCTGACCGATTGAACAATGAACTTTTCAAATACACAAAGTCTAAAATATTCAAAAATTTTTTCTGTTTTCACTGAAAACATAAATATGGGATCATTTTTACTCATGACGCAACAACACCAGGTGGAAATATAAGAAAATTACTTTATTAAATAAACAATTTCTGAACAATCAAACAAAAGAAATTTCAAATTAAAAAAAAATTTGTAGTGTTCCGAATTGTTCATATTATTTTTCGTCCCAAACAAGGAAAAAAAATCTCTTTTTTCAATAATTGTTGTATTTTTCTACAAGATATTATTCAATAGTCAGCGAAAATTTAATAGACGCATTTACACGTCATGTATGCATTATTTATTTAATATGCTGGTGCATTATTTTTTTATATATAATTTGTATGTGTTATATAATATTAATCGTTGAAGTAAAACATAATATTTAGAGCGAACATTTATTAAGCTACCCAGCAAAAAATTTCCAAAAAGGTAAGCGGGTTTGTAATCAAGCATTTTGGGCAGAACGCATTCCTTACTAGATTACCTACTCGATTCTTTTAACAGGGCGTGAGACTAAAATAATTGATTCTTTAGAATTGATTATTTTTTTTACCGAAGAACCATTTACTTTATATTTTTAAGAACTACATACATTTTTTAATAAAGAAATAGTTCCATTGTAAAACTACGAAGTACTTGAACAAAAAAATAAATAAATAGTTCCCTAGAAAAAATAAGAAGTACTTACATTTAAAAAAAAAAAAAGAAATAGTTCCATAAGTTAATTCAACTTTTACTCACACGTGATTCTCCTAGGTCACTCAAATATAACGATCTAAACTCATACGGAAATAAAATCCTAAAAAGTGAAACATCGAATTGTTATGATAACATGGGTGTGTCATAATTTTGGAGCTATAAACCACGAAAATATAAATTTTTCAAAAAACAAGAACAATTCAAAATTGAAAAACAAAAATATGACTCAAGCACAATCACCCTCGAAATTTTTGTTTACACTCACTCACGATAACGTCAGTAATTTCAACCTCCACTCACAATTTTCTGCTCACGTGCGCTTCCCTAATTTATACCTAACCACAGTTTAACAAAATTTAGGCAACATGCAATTTCTGTTTTTAGTATTATTTTCCTGCAAATAAAAATTTGTTTGAAAAAATATATGAGATAAATTCTTTAAAATTCTATAACTTCCTTTTTTCAAAGTTAGGAACTACTTCCAATAACGTCCTTTTATTAAGAAAAAGTATATGATTACTTCTTGAGTACAAAAAGTTATACATATAAATTAATAACATTGTAATTTTCTTTTAAGTAAATAATTACTTTGTTATTGAGTTCGTGCTTTCTGGTTTAAATTTAAAGAATTGATTACAATACTACTTGCTTTTTTGACTTTATCGTTGGAATGTGTTTTGTATTGCAGTTACTAAATTTGGCATTGAGATATGTAAGCAAGTGTGGGCATCACCTTCTTTTTTGGAATGTGTAATTTTTTCCTGGGTATGTACAGACGGTTGTCAGATCTTACAATACTCAAGATCTAGCAATGTGCTGGCAGTGTACTGACAATGAAACATTTTTAGCAAAAGGTAAATTGTCAATTCAGACGATTGTAAGAAAACCTTTCAAGTTCATTGTCAGACAATTGTCAAACAATAAATTTATCTGCCAACGAAAATTGTCATTTCACACGGTTGTCAGATTCTTGTATGGCAATAATTGCCAGATCTGTTGTTAGACCTTGCCAGAACTGTCAAAGCATTTGAAAGAAATTATTAATTGTCAATTGTGTGTTTAATTAAATTGAAAAGTAATTATATTAATTGACATGGAACATAAAAAGCAATTGCAACGATTTTAGCTGCATATGTATTAGAAAATAGTTCGGATGAAAACAAAATATTTTTGCAAATTGCAGTTGAAAGAGGTGCGGAGATTTGCCCATTTTCCTTTGCAATCGTTCACACTTATCTGGATGGCATCTGCGACCTGTTGCCATAAAATATCTTTGGGAAGTTTATACTCAGCGCAACCAGCATCCCATAAACTTCGCCGTAGCTCAACTTCCTCGATAAGTTTGATAATACTTTCGTGTGACCACACGAATTTCACCTTTTTGCGGTAGGATATTTGTTTGGGTGTTGGTTTTTTTCCCGGCTTTAGAGCCTGTTGGCGACTGGTCACGAAACATCAAGTCAGTTGGCTCATAGCTGGAATCTATGACGCAGGTTTCATTAATGGAAATGTCGCCATCAATTTTTTTATTTAATTTGATTTCCTATTTTGTTTCACTTTTGATTTTAATATTATTAATATGAACTTTTGTTTTTTTTTTCATTATTTATGTACAGTGCCGCCAATAGAAACATTTCTGTAACAATACTGCCATTGTCAGATCCATTAATTTAAACACATCTGCCAACAAAAAATAGTTTACAATGTCTTTCAATTATCTGACAATGGCAACGTAGGGTGTTCACTCGAATGTCGAAGATGTCTGACAATATTATTGTCTTACAATTTACATACAATGCTTTTTCTGACAATGTTGCAAGACAAAAGTTGTAAGTTCACACTTTTGTTAGACATTTTCTGAATATTTTTCTGACAATATTGTAAGATCTGACAACAGTCTGTACATAGCTTTAGAAGCTCCTTTCAACTTTTACTTTGTTAAAGAAGTTGGTGTAAAATTAAAGTGCTTGTCATTTTCGGAGTATAGTTTATTCTGGAGAATAAATAATATTATCGTATACAAGTCCTAGACTAAAAAAATAAACTAAAAAAATACTAACTTAATGTCATGCGAAATTAATAGTTTACGACCGAAGATTTCGGCCCGAATATGCAGTATGAAAAAATTTGACAAATGGAAAAGTGGTAATTGGGATTTTGAGTGTCAATTTTAAGGAAAATTTAAGCAATGAATTCAATAATCAAGTGCCGAATAATCGCCCGAACCAGAAAAAATTTGGCGGCCGATTAATTAACTTTACAGCTAAACTTCGGCTTTTTCCTTAAATTGTTTACTTAAAATCGAATTAAAATGTATCAACAAATATGTTTTCAATATCCAAATTTGTCCGCATTGTTTCCAAATGCCAAATTTAATTTTTAGCCAAAGTATTCGGTCGGAAACTAAATATTAATATATTTTAGTATACAGATGTTTACACCAAAAAAATTAAATAAAATACTTTTCCTGAAGAAATATTCGCGAAATAATACTTTAACATTATAGCATTATTTGGCCATAAACAGAGAAAATTTATCGAAAATAAATTGTTTTTCAGGAAAATGTTTCGTTGGTTAAAAACATCCCAGTAAAAAATGTTCGTATTTTTAGAAGCAGCATAAAACAAATGCGCTGAAACAAGTGCTTACTATTATCTTGTACTTAGAAGCAGCAAAAGAAACGAATAATGTTCACACAGAGAAATAAAGTTCCAAACGAATTGAAAAGTGTATATTAATGGTAACAACTTATAAATTCAGTTAGTATAACGATATTTACATTAAATTTCTGAACATTTTGGATGTTGCAACTAAAATTCAGTTGAATTAACCGAACTTTGTTGTGAAAATTAAAGTTTAGTTGTACCAATCGACTGAACTACGAAATAACCGAATTTGAGTCGTAATAACCGAATTACAGTTGTGAAATAGCTAAATATTTCTCTATGTGTTCGTATAAAAATAAACAAAAAATGTTATTGAGCTTACTGTTATCCCTTACAAGGATGCAGGCTGTAAGCAGCTTACGCTAATCCCTTAGGAGGATGCAGGTTGTAGTGCAGAAAGTTTAAAATCGTGGATTATAAACGATCTGTACCAGTTTTCCCGAGTGATTTCCGATTGTGTTTGGTGTTTTTGAGTATGCTAAAAAAAACAATAGTTAGTCATTTCACTGTTCCTGAGGAGCTACCACATGGTGCGGTAAAAAAATAAAATTATTATATTAATATGTCTAAAATTAATATCTGAAGAATTTTATGTAAAATAAATTATATATGATTCATATTATTACTTTTAATCGTAATAATGTATACATGATATATGATTTTACTAAAAGCCATGAATCAACTTTTTGTAAGCACTTAATCCCGCGTTTATTTTCCCCAAAAGTGGAAATTCGTCATATAAAAAGTATGGCATATGTAAGCAGGTTTGTAAGGCATATGTAAGCAGGTTTGTAAATTCAACTGTAGTTAGAAGTTTTCCTTTCCCAATTCCCAAATTGCATTTCCGACGAGAAACCCTATATTTTTATTTTGTTTTCAAACTTTTGTTAATTTTATTTTAACTTTTATTGTTTTGCAGTGATTTTTAATAAAATACTACTGTAAAAATTGTATAGCCATATGTTGCGATATGGCAATTTTAAAAAATGTTCAAAAACCACAATATTTTTCTAAACATATTTAGAAATCGGTTAACTTAAAAAAACAATTTTTCATATATTTTTGAATATAGATTTGTTCACAAAATTACACATTATTACAATTTTTAAAATATCTGTAATTGTCTAAGATTTATATGCTGTCAAACTTTGATAGTCAATATTACCTCTAGAGGGCGCTTTAGACAAAGCAAATAGCAACAATTTCTAAATGAAGCGTGGTTATATATATGTGAAAAGTTTTTTTTGAAAAATGTCCAGCGGATCTATGACGTGCCATTAATGGGTTAATTTACAAAATATAAAATAAAAATCGGGGTTTCGTAAACGGTAGGTGGCGCTGTAATCAATAGAACTTGGAACAGATATATTTCGTTTTGACTAAAATTTTATCTTTATCGTGTTTTTTGAGTTATGTCAATTTTCTAGTAAACTAGCGATATCGTAACTATGGGCGGGCTAGGGGACTGCCTTAGGATACGTACGTATTGTAGGAGTTTTTTTTAAATTTTAGCTGGAAATGATATTTTAGTTGTTGTAAACTGTTAGAAAAGGGAACATTTTTCATTAATGATTAACAATTAAAAAAACAGTTGCAATTTTATGTGTTATTTAGAGAATTTTTAATGCAAATTCACAATTTCAATTCGACATCAGATTTTTAAAATCTTTGTCCAAAATATTTTCTGTTTTGGCACATTTGTGTACTTTGTGAACGTTTTCTAAAAAAATTTCACTTTTGTTTTAAAAATTTGTTGATTAGCCAAAGTTTTTGGTGGTTTAGAATTTTCTCTTCTAATAAAAACCATACACTCAAAAAAATAAGTTAGTAGAAAAGTTAGTAAAACGTCTTGTAAATCAGGTATACTATTTTTTAGCAAAATTTTTTGCTAAAATCGTGTTTTCAGCTAAAATTTTTGTTATACTTATTCAGCACTTAACTGTTTTATACTAATGCTTTATTAATATACTAATGTTTTACTAATTAATTTTGCTAAAAAAAATTGTGCTGATAAGCACATTAATAGTGTGGACGACAACCAGATTGAAAGATATACGCAGAATGAAGTAGATGTCGCGGCATGTCAAGATGTAGTAGAGAAGAGGAAAATGAAATGTAGACAGAGTAAATTGAAAGACAAAAACACATAGACAGAGTAAATTGAAAGACAAAGACACACATCTTAGGTAGATTTTTTATGGTTCCTTTTTCTTATTGCAAAAAGGGTTGTTTTTTTCGTTTCGTTTGTTTTTGTTTATTTTTTCATTTCGTTTCTATAATTATCTTCGGCAGTTGCGATAGCATCATTTAAACGATAGCATCATTTAGACAACCATTGATGTAAGTAATTGAAAGACAATTTTTGTTATGTTATATATATTTATTTCTATATATTTTCAGATATTAAATAAATTCATGTCGTCAATGTGGAAAATGAAAATTTTTATATTTCGTTATTATAGTTAATTATTTTTAAAAGAATCACTAAAATATGTTTTATGATTTTCAGCAAATAAATTAACTAAATTACAATTTTTCTACAAATTTTTTGCGTTTTTTTCAGTCTACTAAAATTCAGCAAAAAATTTATTAATTTTTAGCAAGGCTTTTGTATTTCTAATCTACTAAGTGTTAACAAAACTTTTGCTGAATCTACAAATTTTGTTGCTAAAAATCAGCTCGCTGATTTTCAGCAAAAGATTTTGCTGACATTTGCAACTTTTTTGCAAGCATCCTCCTGACTAAAATTTTGCTGACTCAGCAAAATTTTTTGCTAACTTTACAAACTTTTTGTTTTGAGTGTATAAAAGGTGTTTTTTATACATTTATAGAACTTTAAGTTGGCAACACTTTTTTAACTGGTGGCCATTTTATCAGCAGTCAAGTGATTTATGTTTAGTTTAATTTGGCATTTCAACATGAATAGACTGACGCCTGAACAACGCTTCCAAATTGTGCAAATTTATTTTCAAAATTATTTTTCTGTCCGAAATACGTATCGCGCAGGAATTTTGCAAATTTTGTTTAGCGATGAAGCTTATTTTTGGTTAAATGGATACGAGTGATGATGGATGGAGTGATGATAATCCTCAAGTGTATGTTGAGAAAAACTGACTGTTTGGTGTGCTTTATGGACTGGTGGAATCATTGGTCCGTACTTCTTTAAAAACGATGCTAGTCAGAACGTTACAGTAAATTGTGACCGCTATAGGGCCATGAGTACTCTCTTTTTCCTTCATCTTTTAAACAGTCATGAAGTGCAGGAGCTGCGGTTTCAGCAAGACGGCGCAAAATGTAACACAGCTCGTGCCACAATTGATTTATTGAAGGAAACATTTGGTAACCACATAGTTGCATGTTTCGGACCCGTGAATTGGCCTCCAAGATCGTGCGATTTACCGCCGCTGGACTATTTTTTGTGGGATGGGAATACGTGAAGTCGCTAGTCTACGCCGATAAGCCCGAAACGATTGACCGACCACTTGGAGGACAACATTCGTCGCATTATTGCCAATATACGGCCACAAATATTGGAAAAAGTTATAGATAATTGGACCTCCAGATTAGACTACGTGCGAGCCAACCGTGGCGGTCATATGCCAGAAGTCATATTTAAATTATAATGCCAGAAGATTATCTTTCGAACAAAGAAAATTTCATGTCAATTTAAAAAAATCATCTTTGTTTTACTCCATTTCAAAGTTCTATACCTCTATAAAAAACACCCTTTATTTTATTCCACATATTTCATTATATTATTTTAATAACGTAACGAACTAGGTCCAAATTAGCCAAGAATATTTGTTAGAAGAACTTTTTACTATTTATAGGTCCAACACTGTATACCCATAATAATTAAATTTAAAACACAAATTAACTAAATCTTAAAAAAAAAAATAAAATTAAATGATACCTTACGTACTCTAACTAGAAACTAGTAGACTTTTATATTTTTTTGGTTTTTATTAAATTTTTTTTTGGAATTTGAAAAGTAAATACAAATTTCAAAAAATACTTGTTTTAGCTGTAGTACAAATGTGGTATAAAAAGTGGATTAAAATCGTTTTTAAAAACATTTCGAACATAAAAAAAAGATGAGAGTTCTTTTTAAGTGGTATATCTTTTTTTCACCGGTCAGGGGACCAGTTTATGAAATATAATGGACATAATTTCCCCGACAACAATGGCAAATTATACAAGTTCCATAATAGGTCCTGGCTTAACCAGTGCCGGGATATATCATTTAAGGGCAACTGACTTCTCATTATATAAACGTTTTCTTGCCAAAAAAATACATTTTCGTATATATGCAAGAACCAGGGGACTGGTTCCCATAACTACCAAATTGTAACAGGGCATTCTGAATGCCCTGGAGGAAGGATCAAAAAACGGATTGCGCTTATACTCAGGTCATTACATGTGTAAAATATCTTTTCAAAATTCATGAACAAAATATCAATGGTGTTTCTGGTTAACATTGTCAATAATTTCAATAAATATTAACTTGAAACTGTTCCTTAATTGCATATTGTCGCCCATGTTCCTGTCGTAAAGTTCACAAAACAAAACTCCCCAAATAAAACATTACAATATGACCTCATTCTCAATACACAATGGAATTCTCATCAATTAGTAAAAATGTCATATTGAGCAAACCTTAATTTAATCGTACACTGTGCACGCGCCTATTAAAATTAATGAAACAATTCACCAAAATAAAATAAAACAACATAGAGGACACGTGTCCGCCTTAATGTCTTAGCATTGTGTCACATGAGAATGCAAATGTTTTCTATTTTTTTTTTATTATTTAAACATTTAAACCAAATTTTGTTCTTTAATAAGTGTAGACGAAATTGAAATAAGTAAAATATGAGTCAATTAAGATCGATTTAATGCAACCCTATATTATGGTGGGAACTTAACTAACTTTACATTATATCATTTAATAAAGATATTCCTTATATCTTTATTATTATTATAATGACTAAAGTAAAATCACGCAATAACGGACACTTCTTTTTGATAGACAATTTTTCTGTGATGGTGAATCCACTCATTTTTTCCACTGGAGGACCTTCTTATGACAGAAAGTGTTCAAAAATATACAAGATTTTTTGTTTTAGAAAACTTACTAACTAGAGTAGAAAAGCATTACAATTATAGATGCCGAGAATATTCCGTTACTAGTCGGTATTCGGCATGTTTTGACTATTTGGCCAAATCGCCAAATTTAAAAAAAAAAAATCGCTGAAATTTGAAAAAACGGCAAAAATGAAAAAAAAAAACTTTTAAATTTAAAAAATCAAATAACTAAAATTTAAAACGTCTATATCTCGAAAACAAAAAAAAAAATTTGTTTTGTGGATGAAGTGGTGATTCATGAAGCACATGTCGATTTTTAACAAACCAATAACGCATATTTTGCTTATTGACGAACCCATTGAGCCAAAAATGAGCTTCTTCACTGAAGATGATTTAAAGCTCTTAAAGTTGCTGTTACCGACTCCGAATTTCGGTAGTACATTTTTATAATTTGAATTCGTTGTTCGTTCGTGTACTTGACCATGATAAAAATGTTGAGTTTACTGAAAAAAAGGAAAGTAACAGTTAGATGATCAGTGAAATAGTGCTTTCACAAATTAAATTCAAAGTTGTCAAGTACCTATTGGAAAACCCTTTATGTACGTGTGTAAATATTATAAATATATAAATATATACATTTGCATATGTGTATGTGTATATGATTACAAATAAATTAATTAAAAAAATTTTAGTCGAATTCAGACATGGGCGGCCTCAATTACATTTCACAATCATTGACTTGTGAAATTTTCAGACCTACGCTTACACTTGTGGGCTTAAACGCTTCCTTATGAAATGTGTAAACTTTTAAATACCAAACATGGCGATTAGTAACAACATCTGGGTATTGAATTACAGGGTTAATTACTCGATTACACCCAATTACACGTAATTAGAAATAAAAAAAAGTAATTGGTTTTTTAATTAAATGAACAAATATTGGAATTAAGTCCCATGTCTGGTATTGGCAAAATTTAAAACTTTCCAGAGAAGCGTTTAAGCCAAACAAGTGTGAGCGTAGGTCTGAAATTATTAATTATGTGACAAATTTCATTAGTTAATGATTGTGAGATGTAATTGACGCCGCCCATGTCTGGTCGAATTTAATTACTCTAAAACTATTTTCAAGAATGAATAAAGCAAATAGAAACTTAATTAATTATTATGCATTTTCAGCGGGAGAATCACTGGATTCTCGTCACTCCTACATTTGAATTGTAAAATCCAAAAGTAATAATTATTTAAAAATTCTTGATAGATTGCATTAATATAATTAAATTTAAAAAAAAAATCCTTGGCGAAGAGTGTCATAGAAGGAGAGTGTCATGAAGAACGACCTGTGCCCGAAATTTCTTGCATTTAAAGACTTGATTTTCATGGAACTTTATGAATATAAACCTTATGTATATTGTATAAAGTGAAATCAATCATATTTATCAAAAGTTAAAGGTCCTTAGTTTCCTGCCACAATAATTTTTTTCTTTATTTTTTATTTTCTGCATTTTTATTTGAATATTATTCAAATTAGGGAAAGAAACGTTTGTTATGTTGTTGTTTAAATAAATTGAAATATGTTGTCGTGATCATAAGCCACGTGTCATTCGTCGCCTATATTGTCGCTTTAGTAAATGTCAACATTTGCGTTATAACTCTCTCAATAACAACGGCACGACCACATTAAGGCCACCCGTGCTTTTTTGTCATTCATTCATTCGTTTGTTAGATTGTTTGGTTGGTTTGTTCCTAAATTTTAATTTAGGGACCCATTTGATTGTTGTTTTCTTTTGGGTTGCCTGCTTTGCAGATGGTGGCGCGGTATGACTTATTAGGTTTTGTTGTTATTATTGTTGTTGTTGTAATTTTTGTCATTTGGGGTCAGAACGCCAAATACAAAATTAGAAATAAAATGTACATATTTATTCTTTTTACCTTTAGACAGCTGCAATTCAATATAAGAGACCATAATTTAAATATCGTCATACAAACGTCATGGATTTCTAATTCAAATTGTTGCCGTCGTCGCACAGTGCAACATTTGGCCAATTTAGAATGACAAAAATTTTATTTAAAAAATATTGACCTGATATTTTGTATATAGGCAGCCAACAAAGTATTTAATCTTCCCACCAAAAATGGACTCATGCCACGCCCACTTTGAGCATAGATATTTTCTGTAGTAAAATTCATGTATATTTAGGCTGACATTGTTCAGAAACTAAATGCACAGATGTATTATATGTTTAAATATTATTTCTTATTATAAAAGGTCGTGGCCAGCCATATTTTAATTTTATTTTTTTTGTAATTAAAAATTTGGAATGCTTTAGAGAAAAATTGCATTGTAAATATAAATATTTCGACTTCGGCACCACCTACCTAATATATTTTGAGTAATTTTTTTTTTTTCACTAATTAATACACATTCAAAATATGGAATGAATCGGACCATAAATACAACTTTAAATATCACATTTTAGTTTAGTTAGTATTTTGTAATTTTTTTGTAACTTAACTAATATCGGTCATTCCACTGAAGACCAGCCAAAAAATGCAATTTTTTGACCTTGGGTCTTCCGATTTCAAAATTATATTTTGCATTCAGAAACTCTATGATTGGCGTTGTTAGTTTAAGTTTGTAAGTTTGAATGTTCGTATTTAATATTCATTAATCGGATCATCACCATTTAAATTGCATTGGAATGGTACACTCGCCTAATTTTATTTAGAGGAATGAGTGTTTTTTCGGTGTCAAAACGAAATGCATTGTTAATGCAATTTGTTTTTTAAATACACTTTTAACAAATTTAGCCACTCTCGATTTGAAAAAAATGCATATTTGCAAAATATGCGATTTTTACTATATAAAACAATTTCGTTTTTTGGGTCCCGCGATTTATCTATTATTACTAATATTATTGAATTATTGAAAAATGACTCGTCTTTCTATCGAAAAACAATAATTTGTTGTTTTAATGTTTTTTTTAGAACGAAAATTATTAAATTTAAAAATGTAATGTTCAAGTGTTCAATTGCCGTTTAAATGTCTCTCTTTTAAAAAGTATTAATTTCATTTTTAAGATTTTTTTATAAACGAATCTACTAAAATATTATGCTTTATACATTTAATTTTTAGCCCTTCCAACGCCAGATCTCTTTCTATAAAAATCTAATATTCGATAGCAAACATGAAAGGGTTAAAAATGAAATTGTTTAAAACAGAATCTTTTAGAAAATTATTTATCTTTCACGCACAGAAAAAATCCTAAAAATTAATTGTATAATTTTAAAAAACAGAGACGTTTAACAATACGCTCATTTACATCAATAACGTCATAACTCAAACATTTTAATTTTGTAGAAAACGAGTTTAAAATTTTCAATTTACTCAAACTTTGAAGAAAAAAATAACGATATAATTTCTCTCAAGAGGTGAGTATACAAGATATCAATACGAATTTTTTACACTATATGACACGTGATATAACGAATAATTCTGCGTCATTAATTCAAAAATTAGGTTTTGTGAGTTGTGAGGTTCTTGAAGTAAATGAGCGAATACATTTTAAAATTTTAGGCGTAATTAGTATGAAAAATAAGACAAATAATAATTTGTCTTTTTTATATAAAAGTTATATATGCTTCTTTCAAAGATCATTAAAGTTAAGCCCTGGGACCCAAAAAAGTGAAAGCGTATCTTTTTGGGAAAAACTACATATTTTGCATTGTTTTCTTAAATTTTTTTTGGCGCTGGTAAAAAATTTAAAACCGCAGTATAAAAGTAGAGAAGTGGACGAGTCCAATGCATTTTAAATGATAATTAACCAATATATATAAAAGAAACTACGAACGTTCCATATTACACATTTTTTGCATATTTTGTATTAAAACTAAAATCGAGAATAAGACCATGCTTTTTCTATTAATTTCGATAAAATAAAAACGGCAATATTTAAGTGGCTCCATAGAGTTTGTACGTACAAAGCATAATTTAAATCGCAATATCCAAAATCAGATTCTGGCATATTTTGCGAAAATGCATTCATAATGCAAATGCAATTTTTGAAAGCATTTTGCACTTTTTCCTCCGTCTTCGATTTTTAAAGCGTTGTCATTTTTGAAAAATTTATAATTTTTGGGGTAAATAACAAGATTGAATTTTGCGGAACCTGAATGCTAACTAATTTTTAATTTTTTTTTCAAAAAAGCTTACTAAATTTTTCCATATAAAAATATTTTTTTTTTAGTTTTTTAGAATTTTGAAGTTGCAATTCGGACCTGAACTTTAAAGAGCATTATCTTCTATGGTATGTTGAGTATTTCCACAATTTAAAAATCATTGGAAAGAAGTAGTTTACGATTTGTCTTTCAAAAGTAATGGGTTTATTTTTTCTAAAATGCATTTTAAATGCATAAGCTGTTTTTTAATGAACCTTTCATTTAAAATGCATTTTTGAGAAAGGAAAGGAGCCAAGTATAGCTCTCAGACGATTTTTAAATTATTGAACTAGTGAATATACTTCAGAAGATAATGCTATTCAAAGTTCGGTGCTGTTATAATTTGTTTGATAAAACTAAAAATTATAAAAAAAGAAAACTTTCAAATACCGAAAAAAAGTGGAAAAATATAGGAAGCTATTTTTGAAAAAATTATTAAAAGTAGTTAGCATTCTGGTCCCAAAAAAGTCGAAGTTTTTGATTAATAAGAAAAAAATGGAGCAACATTGACGATTAATAGGTTTTTTGTTAAAGCTCTGCCTATTATGGAGGCTCTAGCTTTTCTAAACCTTCGGGTTCTGATCAGATCTTTAGCTAGATCAACCTAGCTAATATATTTGATGTGCTTTATTTTTGTAAATATACGGAGGTTGAAAGCTCATTATAAATTGAAAATAACATAAAAATAATCTCGATGTATAAGGTGGCGCAAAAATAACCTTCCGATGTTTTTTTTTTTATTATGTATTTATTATGTATAACATTTTCTGATAGGAGGATTACTTTTGCGCCACCTTATATATAAAAACAAAAACCTAACAAAAAATAATTCTTGAGCCAGAGTAAAAACTAAAAATTTTAATGAATTGTGACATCCTAAAGCATACGTATGCCACATTATAACAAAATCTAAGAGCTGCAGGCCAAAAAATTACCGGTTTTGAACGTTTTCTCTTGGAATGGACGACATATTTACTGGAGTACAAAACGAACAAACGTTGTGAATACCTTTTGGATAAGTCCAGGGGTGTACGATTTTATATATTAAGAAGATGTAAAAACCGTTTGTGTGAAATGTCTACAGTTCTTCAAACGGACAGCTGCACCCAATCTTTTCAAAAATGGGTTTAAGAATTCACTTAATATCAGTTTTGTGGTAATCCACTGAAAATAGTATTTTCGATTTTTTTTTAATTATTTGGAACTTTTCGAATTAAAAAAAAATAAAAATATATATTTTTTTTAATTATAAGTATCTTTATAAAGTAATGTAGTTCAATACAACAAAAAAATTGAGTATCTATCTGAATTTTTGGGGGAAAATATACGATTTTGAAATTGATATAACTTTTAAAATATATGACACACAAGTAAAGTGATTTTTATATGATTCAACTTTGGGCACCCACATTTTAAAAAGTATGAGCTTTCCCGATTTTTTATCTTTGTTTCCATAGTTATTAGTTAGAATGTTATTTATGAAAAACGTCTAAAAACCTGAACTGATCAGGAAATTTTTATTTGTTTTAAAGTTGGCAAATGTGACACTGTGCGTCGTCGCCGATGTTGTTTTACTTGATATGCTAAATTTAAAGGTTCCATAGTACAAACTGCAGTAGAAACCGCTGAACTAGACTACTTCCTTGCTTTCTATATGATCGCAAAAACATAAATTGTGTTGGGGTTTAAAGGGGGCAAATATTTAGACTACACCCAGAAAACAGACTCGGTAGTAACAACCGCACTTGTAGCCAATAGAACGGTTCGGTTGTCGCTATCGAACTTTTTTTTTGTAATTAACGAATTTCTGTTGAGGCTTTTGAAATGCTATTGTCGTGCCAGAATTTGCAATATTTTTATAAAATTATTGTAACCACAGCCGAAAAATTCGGCCGGAACATTCGATTGGCAACAAATACGGTTGCTATTATGAGTCGGTTTTCTGGGTGGGTGTAGGAACATGTTCCATAAATCCTAATCTGACAAGTTTGGTACGACCAGTAGATGATTTCTCATTTTGTTCAAAACCCATTTAAGTGAAGTCGTAGCGTATTTCGACGAATTTCAAAAATGAGTAAAATCATGCTGGAACCAACTAACACAGATACGATTTTGTTCCCCACCTTCTCAACATTTGTTGAAGTTTCGCTCAATAATTGTCGTCGTAAAACCAATACATAATACAAATTTCGAACCATTGCACAGTGGAATATATCACAAAATTTTTGGAAATAATTCGCACATATCTTATTTACAAAGAGGGTCTCCCTGTGTATTGTATCCGGGTCTTAACCCTTGTTACACTGTGGTTACCATTTGGTAACACAAAACATGCAAGTACATTTTGGATGCCTGAGCTTAATGGAGTAAAAATTACGCTATAAATTAACACGGGATTATAAAGTGGAAAGCTACAAGTTCACTTTACAAAACTCGTGTTTATTTCATGTTATTGAAAGCTCATTTACTGATGGTATATAAAACATGTTTGAAAACTTTAAAGCTTTTTTGTTATTTAAAAAAAAATATTTTTTAAGGGGAATTAATATTGGCGTTTTGTTAAAGAATTAAAGTTTGCTTAAACTAAAAATTAAATATATTAATGCCTATTTAGTTAAAACGAGGACGCACAATGCTTTGTCCCAAAAAAAATGTGTCGTTACAAACGAAATAGATTTTTTTTTTTTTTGGCTATGAACTTATGGTGTTTTCTTTTCTGGAAAAAAGTATTGAATTTTAAAGTGCAAACATTTCACAATCGCCCCATTAAAATGCTTAATTTTACAATCAGAATAGAACACAATTTTATCACATATTGCATTTTTTTAAACATGTTTATACAACATTGCTATAGGCCGGGTTCCAATCTCAGCCAAAATGAAAGAAATTTTTTAATTTTTTTATTTTTAATAACTATTTTTTTTTTATGATTTAAAAAAATTGGATTAAATTTTTATTTAATAATTTTTATCATAATTTAGTTTTTTATTTGACGAATTGAATGTTAAAAAATTATTACATACTTGCAAACAGACAAAATAAAAAACTGAAATATTATAACATAAAAAAAAATCTTAAATTATAATGACAAAAAAAAAATAACAATGGTTTGAACCTGCGACCTTCTGCATCAGAAGCCAGCACACTAAACCTCGGTTACCAAGGTGAGCACTTTCTCGTAAACAACTTTGCTATATATACACATGAGATTAATAATATGAAAAAACAGGGCAAAAACAACCGTGTAAATAATTTGAGGGCGCTAAAATTGCACCTTATTTTAGAAAATAAAACAAACAAACAAATTTGAGGGCAAAGCGCAAAATAAATGTGACATTTTTTGTCAGATAATAAAACGACATTAATCTTATTAAAAGTATCCTTTTGATGTAGTTAATTTTTTAAGTTTTACTTAAATAGTTTCCAAAAACAAATTTTTCAAGTTAAGTCTTAGATTTCTTTGTTTCTAATAAAGGGTGTTGTTTCTACAGGCATATAACTTTAAGTTAACAACACTTTTTTAACTGGAAGCCATTTTGCCAGCTTTCAAGTGATTTATGTTTTGTGTGTTTTGGCATTTTCACATGAATAGACTGATGCCTGAACAACGAAATACTTATCGAGCCCTACGTCCATTTTACGGACAACATAATAATCCATCAAAGCAATAAATTCGATTAACTATGGAACGTTTTCGCACCACGTTTACTCTTAATGATAATATGCATCCACAGGGTCGACGTACAGTGAGTACAGAAGAAGTCATTGCTGCTGAGCGTAGCGTAGAGGAAGACCCCAATCAGTCTATCCGTGAATGGTGATTAATTGAACAACCAAGATGTGCAGGAGCTGTGGTTTCAACAAGACCGCACAACATGTCAAACAGCTCGTGCCACAATTGATTTATTGAAGGAAACGTTTGGTAACCGCATAGTTTTACGTTTCGGATCCGTGAATTGGCCTCCCAGATCGTGCGATTTAACGCCGCTGGACTATTTTCTGTGCGGATATGTGAAGTTGCTAGTCTACACCGATAAGCCCGAAACGATTGACCACTTGTAGGACAACGTTTTTCGCGTTATTGCCAATATACTGCCGCAAATGTTGGAAAAAGTCATCGAAAACTGGACCGCCGGATTAGACTTTTTTCCATTTAAAAGTTCTATACCTCTATAAAAAATACCCCTTATTTGAATATATGTATTTTCAATAAAAAAAAAATATTGATTTTCAAAACAACTTTGTAGCACATATCGCTCATTTGCTTTAATAACGTCATAACTCAAAAATTTTGATTTTGTAGAAAACGAGTTTAAAGTTTTCAATTTACTCCCAACTTGAAGAAAAAAAAAACAATTTCTCTCAAGAGGTGAGTATATAAGATATCACTACGACTTTTTTACACAATATGATACGTGATATAACGAATAATTCTGCGTCATTAACTCAAAAATCATGTTTTTTGAGTTGTAACGTTCTTGAAGTAAATGAGCGATATAAATAAGATTTTTTTAATTTTCCGTATATTTGTTTATTAGGAGAACAAAAAAGAAATAACCGATTTGCTAACTAAATTTTCAAAGCATTTTTTCTTGAAAGTGTGTGAATGTGGAAATTACGCTGAAACAACATATTTTATGTGTAGATTTATGAAATATGAAAATTTTCTCTTAAAAATAGCGGTTGTTTCTCAAATGTAAATCATCACTATACAATAAAATTCACACAGAAAAATAAAGTGCCAACCGAATTGAAAATTGTATATTGGTGGCAACAATCAATAAATTCGTTTAGTGTGAACATATTCAAATGTGGTTTCTGAATATTTTTGGGTGCTGCAACTAAAATTCAGTTGTACTAACTCAATTTGATTGTGAAAATTAATGTTCAGTTCTACCAATCGATTTCAGTCGTAGTAACCAAATTTTAGTTGGCAAATGACAAAACGTTTCTATATGTGTATGGATTAACAGACATAACGGAATGATTTTTTGGACTTAAATAGACTTTAAAGTCACAAATGAATTATTTCTGATAGAATTTTAGATTTACTGTAGGCCATCCCACAATTCTTAAAAATAAAATAGAAAGTTTTCAAAAATGGTATTTTTCATCTTTTGCTGCCATGCGGTGATAATTCAGCGGAAGGATAAAACTAATTATCTGTCAAATCAGACATGAGCTAAGTGTTACCATTCACGAAATAAGCACTAGTTAAAAAAAAAACGTTAGATGGCGGACCCTTTTTATACAATTGGTCATAATTTGGCTGCTTTCAAATTTAACTCTTTTCGTACTGTACCGCAGTGACCCAAAACCTTTCAAGTATTCAAAATAGTGTGTAAACTGTTGTTTGGGTTGTTTTTGGGTATAATCCGTATCGGCTTAGGCTGATTATTGTAAATTTGGCTGAAGTTAGTCATCGGCTGCGGCCCCAAAAAAGTGCCTTCTGTAGAATACTAATATTTGCCTTATAGATGTTGCAACTTTAGAAGCTGCTGGGGGAAACGTAATAAAAGTTTTTTTAACACAATTTGCTTTTACATGAAAACACCTAGCATAAACAAGGCTCCAACTCAGACTATTTACTCGCAACATTAGTTTTGTTTGCGATGTGCTTACAAAAAAGCTTAAAATAATGGGTACCCTATACCCTCTCGCTTACAAAAAAATAATAGTTGTAGTGGGTACCTAAAACTTTTGGGACATCGCGAACAAAAGTATCGTTACGAGTAAATGAGTTGAAGATTCGTTTTTGCTTGAGAAAAAAAAAAAAAAAAAATAGTTTTTTTTTTAATTTTTACTTTAAACGAATGTAGTTTTTAAGTAGACCCAGATATTGCATCATTTTTTTTTTAAATCAATAACACCTGTCAATAAAAAAGAAAAATTTTTCTTGGATTTCTGTTTTAATGTATAAAATCTGATGCTTAATATCGAAAAACACCAAAAATTCCTTCGTGGCTTTTAAAGTTTGGTTTTCTTTTTACATTGATAATTAAGTTTTGAAGATAGCACTTACATCAAAAGCGAACTTAGAGAATACAAATAGTTTTAACTTCATTAGTAGCATAAAAGAAATCAAAATTTTACATTTAGAAGTCAGCCCCAAAAAGTCATGTCGAACGGTGTAACTTATTTTTTTTAAAACAATCGATTGTCTCGGACCAAATTTGGAATTTCACATTTTCAAAAGGAAATATTTCGGGAATTATAAGAGATAACTGACACAAATATATAAGTTAATAGTTTTTTTAAATCTAGATAAGAAACAAAAATTGGTGATAAATTAAAACTTGTTATGCAAAAAGTTTCCTACTTTGAGGGTCATATTGGCGGACAAGCGGGCCTGTGAGGTTCGACGTCAAAATTTAAGCTCGGTGTTACTTCACATGTAATTGTTCGATGCTTCATTCAGTGTACGAATATTTAGTAAAAGTTTTTGCTAATTTTACAGAGTAAAATGCTATTTTCAATTAAAATGCTATTTTCACATCGAATATAACTAAAAGTTTGTAAAGTTAACAAATTAGGATATTGTCCTAACAAATAATATAAAGAGTTTTTGTTTTCAAATTTATTAATTGACTTCTTTCAGAAATGTGTTGGAAGATCTATTTCGGGAATTTTCTAGGTTCCCATCATCAGAAAACTAGTTTTTATGAATGTTTGATATTTTGCATGGTATTGTCACTTCTTTAAAAACATGTTCTGATGATGATAAATTCCCGAAATAGATCTATCAACACATTCCTGAAAGTGGTCAATTAATAAATTTGACAATTAATAAATTTGAAAATAATTATATTTTCATTGCACAATTAAAGGTCGAAAAAACATAATTTTTATTTTTACTAAAAATTATATCGAACTTGTTAACAGATTCGTTTTTGTTTTTGTAAAAGAAAGAGAAGCAACACTCAGGAAATTCTTAATATTAATTAATGTGTTGCTTTCTTTGGAAAGGGGATAGTGGAGAGATGAAAGGTGGTGAAAGATGAAGGGCCTCAACCATGGCAACACTGCAATTGCGCGAGATGACAAGTCTTAGAACAGTTGTTGCTCGCCACCTGATGTAGAGTTGGCGAATTTATTGAAGCTTTTTGGTTTCATAGCCCTGATTCATTATTTTAGTTCGGTGGGGTTAAGTGCTATGGAAACACCGAAGGTGGGCGCAGAGATACATATAAGTGATAGAAAACTCATACATATTATTTTTCTAAATTGATGTTGTCATCTCCGGGAATCGAACCCGGGACCATCTGTGTAACAGTCCAACGCGCTAACCATTACACCACATCGCCCACAATTTCTTATTTTATTAATATTTAGCAGGCATGGGTGGTATCAATTACATTTCACTATCATTCACTTGTGAAATTTTTCAATATCATTAATAATTTCAGATCTAAGTTCACACTTGTATTCTTCAACGCTTCCCTAGAAAATTTGTAAAATTTGTAATACCAAACATTGGGATTAGTAACAACATCTGGGTATTTAATTACAGGGCAATTGCTCAATTACACACAATTACATGCAATTAGACGTAAAAAAGTAATTGGCCTATAATTAAGTACACAAATATTGATATTATGTCTAGTGTTGCTAAAATTGAAAATTTTCCAATTAAGCATTGAAGCCAACAAGTGCGAACGTAGCTCTGAAATTATTAATTATATGACAAATATTACAAGTGAATGATTGTGAAATGTGAAATGTAGCTTTTTCTGCTTTTTTTACAGCTTTATTTCTATGAGTGTACCACTGTGAATTGTAAGCTACAATTTATTAAAAAATTTCAAATAGAAAAATGGACAATTTTTGTTGCACTGAGAAAATTATCTGCATGTTATCGATGACTTTTGGCAAGAGATCCCTTTAATTCGTCCATTGCAACTTTTCATTAAATTAATGCTATTGTTCATAAAATTGTATAAGCCTAATGAAAAAGTTTCATAAAAATTATGATTCTTTTTCCAAAAGTTTAAGAAGTTTTTCATTCATTTTGTGAAGAAAATTTCATACACACAGATAAAAATTTAGCTATTTGCCAACTGAAATTCGGTTAATAAAACTCAAATTTGGTTATTACGAATTTCAGTCGGTTGGTACAACTAAACATTAGTTTTCACAACAAAGTTCGGTTAATTCAACTAAATTTTAATTGCAACACTCAAGATATTAAGAAACCTAATATAAATATCGTTATAATAACCAAATTTATATGGTGTTACCATTAAAATACACTTTTCAATTCGGTTGGGACTTTATTTCTCTGTGTGTAGATTTATTGAAAAATTTCATTAAAACACGTCCAAGAAAATTCTCTCTGTGCATTTTATAATTTTAAAAATTTCTCCACTAAAATCAAAATATTTCCTTTAATATGACTCAAAATCAAATTCTTAAACTGTATTCTCCCCCTCTATAATTCCTTTTTGATACGCTATGGTTTGATCTTGTCTTTTATTCTATTTGAAATAAAATTTTCAATTTCTCGGTAGCTTTTTTTGTTGTTGTTGTTTGTGTATATGTTGTTGTAGCAATGTATTGTTGTTGATTTTGTTCATATGTTGTATGTCTTTCAATAATGTTGTTTATGGTTTTGTTGTTACTGTTTAAGATCAATCGTGAGTTCAATTTGCACGTGGTTGTATGTAGATTGTTTTTTTCATTTTCTAATTCAATATATTCCTCCTTTTAAATTTCAATTTGATATTTGGCCGTTTAAATATTTTGATGTCTACAAATATTTTCAATTTTTGTTTGTTTGGCGCCTAATATTGACAATTCGTATAGCGAGCTCTCCCTCCACTTTTAAAGGGTGTTTTTTATACAGGTTTCGAACTATAAGTTGGCAACACTTTTTTAACTGGCTACCATTTTGTCAGCTGTCAGGTGATTTATGTTTAGTTTAGTTTGGCATTTCAACATGAATAGACTGACGCCTGAAAAACGCTCCCAAATTGTGCAAATTTATTTTGAAAATCGTGGTCGTGTTCGAAATAAGTATCGCGCACGAATTTGGCGAATTTTGTTTAGCGATGAAGCTCACTTTTGGTTAAATGGATACGTCAATAAACAAAACTGCTGTATTTGGAGTGATGATAATCCTCAAGTATATGTTGAGACACCGTTACATCCAGAAAAACTGACTGTTTGGTGTGCTTTATGGTCTGGTGGAATTATTGGTCCATACTCTTTAAAAACGATGCTGGTCAGAACGTTACAGTCAATGGTGACCGCTATAGAGCCATGATTACTGACTTTTTCGTTCATCAATTGAACAACCATGATGTGCAGGAGCTGTGGTTTCAACAAGAAGGCGCAACATGTCACACAGCTCGTGCCACAATTGATTTATTGAAGGAAACGTTTGGTAACCATATAGTTTCACGTTTCGGACCCTTGAATTGGCCTCCAAGATCGTGCTCATTAACGCCGCTGGACTATTTTCTGTGGGGATATGTCGCTAGTCTACTCCGATAAGCCCGAAACGATTGACCAATTGGAGGACAACATTCGCCGCGTTATTGCCAATATACGGCCACAAATGTTGAAAAAAAGTCATCGAAATTTGGACCTCCAGATTAGACCAGGTCCGACCCAGCCGTGGCAATCATATGCCAGAAGTCAAATTTAAATTATAATGCCAGAAGATTATCTTTCGAATAAAGTAAATTTCATGTAAATTTAAAAAAAAATCATCTTCGTTTTTTTCCATTTCAAAGTTATATACCTCTATAAAAAAAACACCCTTTAAATAAATGTATGTCCTAAGACGCCATTCCGTCATCATTGTTTTGTACTTTGGAATATTTTCATCAAATACGATCATAAATTTTATTTTATGTAAATTATTTGCATATAAATCATGGAGGTAAAATGAAACAAAAAACAAACGTTTATGGGTGAAATTTATTCAAATGTAATGAAATTTTTTTTTCTTAATTTATTGCGTTGTTTGTTTGAGATTTAAAAAAAAAAATACGTTACTTTTATTTATTGGTATGACTTTATAAGAAATAGTTAACAATTGCTATGATTCACTTATTTCTTGAGATATTTACCGAAACAAAGAGATTCAAAATTATCCACTAAGAAAATATAAATATGGTGTCAGTAAATAAAAATACCAAAAACTCTTTCTTTACGATGAGATTTTTAACAAAAGTTGTATTCAACATAATGTAAAATTAGTATTAAAGCCAGTATTGTTCACTCAAAACAGATAAATTAGTAGAAATATTAGTAAACCGTCTTGAAAATCAAGTAATATAAATTTTATATATACATTTTTCTGAAATTGTGTTTTTAGCTAAACCTTTAGTTTTATTTGGCAATAAACTAATTTTGAACCAATATTTTACTAATTTATTTTGCTAAAAAAACCACTCCTTTAAGACCCGATTTAAAAACTCTAAATATGTTACATGTAAGAATATAATAGATCATATCTCCGTTTATATAATTTCATAATTTTTTGGACGACTCAACTAGCCAGAATGATTTTCTGAGTTCCATAAAGAAAACTATGAAATTGTAGACAGGGACTCTAATCTCTTTTTTTTGTAGACAATCAAATGGTTTGGTTACAGCTACTGAATTTGTGGGTAGTTATCACAGAATTTCTGTTGAGGCAAACGAAATTCAACTGTAGTTTCATAGTGTCTGTTGTTTCAATCGAATGATTGTTATCACAAACGAAAAATTTGGTCACAGCAACCGAAACATTCGATTGGCAACAAATACGCCAGCTACGACCGAGTCTGTTTTCTTGGAATATCTTTAATTTTTTTTTTTATTTGTCTTTTCTTCTGTTTTCATTACTACAATATGGAGTTGGCTATGTTCTTGTCCAATCCACCCTAACTTAAGTCAAACCAACGACATCATAACTTACCTAAGATACACCAGTGTCACTGTTACCTATTTACTGTAAGTAGAAACTGCCAGTCACACACAGTCAGAAACTGCCAGTGGTACAAAAAATCAAGCACTGGCATACCACTGGCTAACCGCGGAATTGTATAAAAAATACTGGCAGAACACTTGTTTGAGACGCTTTACCAGCGCTAGCAAAAAGGGTTTTGCAATTATTTGTTTTTACAATAACTTCAGTGGTGTACAAAAAATGACATTGGCAAAGAATCGGCTAAGACCACTATGCCAACGTTGGCAAGAAGTTTGTTCATAGTTCTCTCCAGTCAGAAATTGCTAACGACTCAATATTCTAACCACTAGTATCGAATTTATTTTATAAACAGGATGATGAAGAAGCTGTTCTGGAAGGCATTATTTAATTACCAAGCACTTCCAAAACAAATACAAAACAGGAATGATTTTTGTTCGCGAGGTGAAAAGAGCTTCTTTCAGTAAATTCATGCCTTCGTAGGCAACGAAAAACGGTTTTTTGGTTATTAAAAACTTTAATGATTGTATCCATTGTATACTGCTTCATTCTATGCATAATTGACTGCTTCAAAGAATGTATTTATAAACAAAAATGCACAACGAAATTCCTTTCCTAATTGCTGAATTGTATGGAAGGCAGTTAAGCGCTATTTTGGAAGCATACTAATGTAGTTACTGCTTACCAAATCGAGGTTATGTTTTGCTGGGATGGTTTATTTCATATTTATGTTCCATACTAGGGACTTATGAATTAACCACTGATATAAAATAATTGCGCCATGCTTTATGTGATCTAACAGGTAAAACTCTTAGTATTTACTTGAAAATAATCGATATTTCAAGCAAGGTTATTTAATGAAACTGTAAAATGCCTATAATAATGCCTATTTCAAGAAACCATACCTGTAGCCTAAAGGTGTCCAAAAAATGAAAGTGATTTCTAAAGTCAAGATATGGGCTAGTTTATTTCCTTTGTATGTAAAAGCATTTATTATAAAGTTTGGTGCCGATTGGATAAAGAAAACACGAGGCGGAAATCGATTGAAAATTGAAAGTCTGTTTTGTATATGGAAAAAAAATGGCTTTTTTTGGGTTTTTTCAAAAAATTGTTAATATTGAAGCAGTTTTTATTCCATATTATAAATTAATTGAGATGAAGACAAAAAAGCGTTTTCAAAAAGATATAAAAATCCAAAATCGGTTGAGAATTACCCGAGTAAAAAAAATACCCCAGACCACTAATGTGCCAACTACCACTTGATCAAACATTTCGAGCCCACATCCTTTTGTTTACTTACTGGACCCATTAACTGTTAGATATGAAATATTTAATTATTAGGATGTCGGTATCCTGTCCTAAGGTGACGTCAAAAACCAACAATATTTTTGGGGTATTTTTCAAATCTCCAATTTCAAATTTTAAAAAATTTTGTTCAACAAAATTAAAAAAAAATAGTTTCGCACACTAAGATCTCATTAAGTATAAAATTTAAAATAAAAATACCAAAAATTACACATATCCCACATTTAATTTAGTAAGGGCAGCTATTTTCATTCGGCGGATTTCGAGGAAAACGCTTTTTTTTGCACAAAATTCGATCATAAGGTAAAATTTATCTACTTTTAACAAGTAACAATTAATGCTATTTAGAGCTTTATGAAACAAACTACAAGCACTATATTCTGAAAAAATCGAACTACGGCAAAGGTCAAATTTCAAGGTCAAAGTTCAATTTTTTTCGAAATTTTGAAGATTTCATGAAATTGATAACGAAAAATCATGTGGTATCTTCGTATTTGAATGAAAGTTGACTAAATCATTTTCCGTAATTGGTATTTATTATTTGAAAAGAAGAAAAAACGCAATTAACCCTTTTGTGCACTTGGGGCCAAAAACGTCCCAATATTTTTTAACATGTGGACTCGAAATGTTTGATAAAGTGGTATTTGGCACATTAGTGGTCTTGGGTATTGTTTTTTACTCGGGTAATTCTCTACCGATTTTGGATTTTTATATCTTTTTCAAAACAATTTTTTGTCTTCATCTCGATTAATTTATAATATGGAATAAAAACTGCTTTAATATTAACAATTTTTTGAAAAAAACCCAAAAAAAAACCATTTTCCCCCCATACAAAACACACTTTCAATTTGCAATCGATTTCCGCCTCGTGTTTTCTTTATCCAATCGGCACCAAACAAAGGAACCAAACTAGCCCATATCTTGACTTTAGAACTCATTTTGAAAAACGGCCATACAAAGATGAACACCTCTACTGTAGTCCAAGTGGGTCTTCCTAAACAGGCAAATATTTTTTGAACGATAGATAACATCTAAGACTATTTAATTACCCCCCTTAAAATGATTTTAAATTTTACTCCAATATTTTTACATAGTAGTTTTATCCTTTCTCTACCTGGCCATTAAAATCAATTTGGTGCATCTCTTACATATCTCTAGCATGTATTTAAATACCCAGTAGGCAGGAATGGGTTAATATACCTACCCGACGAAAATTATCCAATAATTCATGTATCACATATCACTACATGGTATCTCATGGGATCTACTCTCATATAGTTTCGTCCGAAAAATGGTTCTATCCAATATGATAAAATTAAATATAATTTGATACAATTTCAATAAGTTTTTAAATAAAAAAAAAAAAATTTAAATGTTTTAGAGACCAGTACATTTTATTATAATCCAATTAAGTACTACTTGTAATTCATTTATAAAACATATAAATATTAATTTTAAAAATAATGTTAAATCTAAAAATCTATGCCTTTTATGAACCCGGAGTTGGAACATATAATAAATTTAAAACGCCAGGTAAAACAAAAAAACAACATTAACCGAGGAATAAAATCAAATATTTTTTTTCGCAAAATTTGTACGTTGAAGACATACAGATTTTTTCAAGAGCAGAAATAAACAGAAAACTTTATATGTCCAAGTTATACGAACTAATTAAAAATAATTGCTATACGGTTGGTAATTTGGATCAATAAGATATTTTGTTTCTGTAGAATAAAGATCCCTATTTGGTACTTCAGCAATTTCAGATTGTTTAAAATAACTATTTTGTTAACAACAAAACAGGATCAGCGGTAGAAAGTATATTGCCTATAGTGGAACTAAGCGTCAATTTAATTTTTAAAATTGAAAATTTAGAATTCATTACGCATGATATAAGGGTTAGGTGTTTCATTTGTTTAAACACGCCGTTTATAACGATCTCTTCTAAAAATCTGAACTCCTTTTAAGAGAGTTTCGAAAAAAATGTGTTAACAGTGGTACTTTTAATAAATTAATTCACATGCAATTTTAATAATATTTTAAAGTTAATTTTGTGTTGTTTAATGTTTTCTCTACATAAGTTTTGTATAATTAACACAAAAGTTTGTTTATATTAACTAAAAAATATGCATTGAAAAAAATCTCTTAAAAAATGTTTCTCTTAAATCCAGTTGGCATATAAAATTTAACATTGTGTTGTAGCACTTTAATAAGCAAATATTAATAATCATTACAAAACAAAAAAAAAAACGTAGATTCTCATGTTTTTCGCAGTAAATTTTGAAACTCATTTATATTATAATTATAAACTGTGCTAAAAAATATATAAAACTGATAGAATTTGTTTCATAAAATTTTACTATATATCTATCTATCTATATATATAAAATACAATGTTTGTATGTTTGTCCTCTATAGACTCTAAAACTATCCAACCGATTTGGCCCAAACCGATTTCATTTGAAAGGTTATGGTCCAAATTAGGTTTTCGGCTATATATATTTCAAGTGGGCGTGGCCCCTCCCACATAAATTGAATAATATCATATATCTTGACTATTGTGATAGCAAGAGTTTTGAAACATTGCAGTATCCCATATGTTACTGATCTAAATAATCAGGAAAAAATGGGCGGGGATCGGACCAGTGGGAGTGGCAGCTCCCATACAAAGTAAATATTTAATATCATATATCTACAGTACTGTAATAGCCATAGTCTTAGAAATTTGTGGACGTTGATTACTTGTTAATGTGAATAGTCATGGGAAAAATGGGCGTGATCGGTCCAGTGGGCGTGTCAGCTCCCATACAAAGTAAATATTTAATATCGTATATCTACAGTTCTATAATAGCCAGAGTCTTAGAAATTTTGTGCACGTTGATTATATTATGATTAGTCATGCGAAAATTGGGCGGGATCATACCAGTGGGCGTGGCAGCTCCCATACAAAGTGATTATTTAGCTCATATACAAAATTAATATTAATATTAAATATCTAGGGTTCTATATTAGCTATATAGCCTTCAAATTTTGTACGAATACAAATATTAGTAGTCGAACTGAAAATGGGCGGAATGGGATAAATGGGCGTGGTACCAAAAGCAAAAAACAAATAAGCATTAAAATAAATTATCACATTCAAAACTTTTTGCAAGGTTATTTAATAATGTTGTTCAAAAATTGTTTTAGCGTTCCTCATAGTCCTAGGTTATACACATATTTTTTTTTATTTATTTATTTGCGTAAAAGAAATTTCTTGATTTAAAGAATTAATAACAATTAAAATTTGAAGGCAAAACAACGTTTGCCTGGTCAGCTAGTATTTATATATAATGATATGTTTTGCCATATATAATCATATATAAAAGTGATAGCATTAATTTTGTTAAATTGTATCATATACACATACATATATACATATATGGTAGAATATATGGTAGTATATATATCTATATATATTTTATATGATTAGATATACAAGATATGCTAATATATAAAATATGGAACTATGATATATGATGATATATTAGGCAATATTAGAAAAATTTCATAAACTAAGTATAAGATATGAACATATATCTTAATATATTGCCACACATATAAGCATATATAATGATATCAAGTTGTATATAAGTATATAAAAACTTTTTTCATCGGGTACCGTTTTTTTCATAGCCCCGTTAAGGTTTATGAAACTTCGTAAAAGGTTTATGAAACTTAGTTAAATCACTGTAAAAATCATGCACTTTCGGAAGGAATTTAGCATGTAAAATGTTTTGAGTCTTCAAGAATGTATGGTCTACTTGTATAGGATTTTAATTTAATTTAATCCTATTGACTGTGATTGCCTTCCTTCAAATAACTTTGATCAATTTAAAATTAACATTCACTCAATCCAGCCATTTTATTAAACATCATTTTTCTTTTCTCATACTACATATTCTCAAAGAGTGGCTTTAATTTAGCCTGATAAAGCTAAAAAAAATTTTTGAACGTAAATACAATTTTTGTTGTAAAAAAATAACATTGAGGTGAAAAACTAATTTTTTGTGGTGAAAAAAAAAATTCACTCGACAAAAATTGTGATTTGAATATAAAAATATGACAAAACATATTTGTTTGGAAAACTTCGAGGTACTTTCATATTTTCACTTACAACTTTTTAACCGCAAAACCGCTTTCGCTCATTTTCAATACCAAATTGTTACGGAGGATGTGCAATAACAAAGCCAAAATCGAGCAACCACGCTTGCGGTTTTACGAAGATAACTCCATTTCAACAGACAAGCAGACACACAGCGGATCATCATTCGATTGGGTGAGAATTCTTTTATGATCATGAATGTTCTTATTTAATGTTATGGGGTCTTAAACCAATATATCAACATGTTGCAAAACAAAACGATAAACTGATATATACAGTTATCGCATATGCGGATGATATAAAAAATAAATTAATAATAATCATGATATGTGACATTAAAAATATTAATAATTTAAATTGAAATGCTGTTGCGTTGAGTGCCTGTTGCACATGTTCACTCTTCCCGACAGATTCATAATTGCAGATGCAGTCAGATTTTCTTATTTGCCGAAACAAACTCAAATGTGTGATACCACTCAACAGAAATCCATCATGCATGCAACATGAGAGTTGAACAAATTTAAACAGACATATTAAAGATGTAGTTAGTATCTGCAAGTATGGAATAAAGTATAATACGGCGAAATGACATGGAATGGTAAGAGAAACCAAAATAGGCTGACAAGTTTAAATAAAAAGCATAAAGGCGTCAAGCTGGGAGTACAATTATACACAAAATAACCATACAAATCATAATCTAAGACAAGATGTTAAAATATCAGCTAAATCCATAAAAGAATCCAAGAAGATGATTCTTTAAGAAATGGAAGAAACACTTCTATGAATGAGGATTAGCATTGTGATGGTGTAAGCTGATGATGAGTTTATGTTTGTGTACCATGTACAAGTAGCCAATCTTAATGTCACTTATAATTGCATCTGGTTTGGAAAGCAGTTAAGTGCGTTAAGTCTACCAAAGCTGTAGACGAAGAACAGAAACACAGCCAAACAAACAATCAGAAAAATATATTTATTCTCTACACAGAGAAAATTTTCTTGCATGAATTTTAATCAAATTTTTCACAAAACTATTGAAGTTTTCGTCTCATAGTTAAGAAAAAGTTTCCTCAACTTAATAAAAGAACTTCTTAATTTATGTGAAACTATTTTTAATAAAACATTTTCATTAGACGTGTGAAATCTTTAATAAATAAAATAAAAATTTTCATTAAATTTTATGAAGGTGCACTAATTTAATGAACAGTTTTAATGGGGGAACTTCACTGACATTTTATACAGCTAATGCAAACAATCATTGATATTATGCAGATAATTCTCTCAGTGTATTCGCTCTAATATTTATGCTGCCTGGACAAGTGTGGGGCGATGGCGCACAAATTTAAATGTGACTGCATGAGCGAGTGAATTAGCAACTGATAAATCTTAGCACAAAATATGTCTACCGGTGAACATGTGTTTACACCAAACTGTGCATATAAAGTAAAAATCATGATGATGATGCTGAAAAGAAGTTCTTTAGAATAATAAGTTGGTTAAGCAGCGTCGCGTCATATGCCCACATACATTCATATTTCGCACTTTTAACACAGTCTACTCATACATTGAGAATATTATGTGCATGATATCAATGAATTGTTGCATTAGATCTATGAATTGTCACTGGAACTCATCCATTGAAGCTTTTCATTAAATTAATGCAGTTTTTCTTGAAATTTTATGAAAAATTTAATTTTATATATTTAAAATTGAATACGTCGAATGAAAAAGTTTCATTAAACATGCTTTCATTAAAATTATGAGGCTTAAATTTTATGAAAAATTTCATTTTATATATTTAAAATTGAATACGTCTAATGAAAAAGTTTCATTTAACATGCTTTCATTCAAATTATGAGGCTTTTTTATTCGTCTTAAATCATTTTTCATTCACTTTGTGAAGAAAGCTGCATTAGTTTAGTGAAAACATTCATTTAAATTTGTCCACGTAAATTCTCTCTGTGTAGAAATTTGTTTTCATCTTTTCTGGTAAACACCATTTCCCAGAATAATTTGTCAACAGCTACAGTTGGATCGAAAAAGTTTGGTTTTAATCGACAATGCACGCAAAAATATGATTTATATGACCACATTTGAAGAAACATAGAAGAAACCACTATATTTATATTTTATTTATTTAATTAAAAATATTAAAACGTTGAATTTTCCCCGCGGAAACAACATCTCTGAGCTGCACTTGGTATCCAGCTATTGAATGCGATTAGAGTGCATCATAATGTGATTACTACCTATGTAAAAATTATGGGTGCTAACTAAGGAATATGTCCTGGGTTTTCAGGTAAACTAAGCATTTTTCTGTTCCCACAATTCCGGGAATTTGGTTCGCGAATACCAGGATTTTTAAGAATACAATTTTAAACAAAAAAGTTTAATATTACACATTTTTAATTAAAAAGGAAAATGAAAGGAAAAAATTATATTAAAATCACAGTTTATCTTCGACTTCGACCTTAAATTAAATATTTATTCTCAAAAAACTTTTACAGTTATTGCACACTGAAATAATTATTTTTCATGATATTAAAGAAATAATTTCATAGAAATTTTTTATAGATTCAAGAAAGAATTTCATTATGCACATGTAATCAAATTAATATTATGAAATTATTCATAAACTTTTTTATTTTATTCATAAAATTTCATAATTTCATTAATTTTCATAAATACTTCTCAAGTGTTCATTAATTTTTAAAATGTGCTTTTTTAATTCATATGATTAGTATGATTTTGATTCTTTTAATTAGTATGATTTTGACTTCTATGAAACTGTATTATATATGAAGGTTCATTAGCATATTCTAATGCCTTTTTCAAATTCATGAAGAGTTTTATTGTTTCAATAAAACTTCTTAATATTATAGAATTGTAGGGAAAGTTTCATAAATAAAGTTCAACATTTATAAAAATTAATAAAATTATGAAATTTTATGAAATGAAAATTCTTAATAAGTATTATAGAATTTTATGTAACGGCTTCATAAGTTCTATAAATGTGTCATTATTCATTTGTTTTATAAAGTCGGTATTATTCATTTGTTTTATAAAGTCGGTATTATTCATTTGTTTTATAAAGACGTTCATTAATTATACGAAGCATTTCATTAACATCGACTTTAATGAAACCTGTTTCAAAGACAGGTTCCAGAGCAGGGATGATAAAGTTAGTACTATAGTACTTTTTTTTGGTACTATTTGATCCGTAAAAGTACCATGATACTCCTTTGACTCTGTTAGTATTATTTACACATAAATAAAAATTAAAGATTGAGTTTGAATTTAAACGTCTTTTTCCCACAGTTGCAATTAATACTATAATTAATATGCAATTTTATTTAATTTTAATTGTGAATGACGTGGTAGGGAAGAATGAGTGTATTTTCTAAAAAAATCATAACTACATTGTAAATTTTAAAATTTTCCTGAATCAGACTGCGCAGTTTCTAGTATTGAACCTTCGCCAGTGACCCTGTTTTTTGAATAATGTAATATTTGTTATGTTTTTATTTGTTCGATTGCGTCTATATGAAAATTTTTTTTCTTGCATACATAATCTCAGAAGTACAGCTCCAACAACACAACAGTTCTATTTTAGAAACTTCAGAGAAACTTCAAGATTCAACATTTAATTCATTTACCCATTCATAAATTAACATTTATCAAATGTATTTATTTGGATCCAATCGTTGTAAATGGAATTGATTAAGGATGATTTTATTTGAGTTCGAGTAAAAAAAAAGTGTTCGAAAAGTGAAAAATAAATATCTTAAAAAAGTACAATTGAAAAAAGGCCATTGGCAACATCTTCAAATTTGCATTGTGATTCTAAAATCGAATGAGTAATGAAATAGATTTACTTGCTAAAAAAGGTGAATTTAAGAAACAGTCTGATAATTTTTATAAATTCTGTAACTAAAATCAACTAACTTTTGTTTTTGTATGCAAATAAATTTTAAAAACGTTAATTTATAACAAAAACTTGTATTTAGTACTATGAGGGTCGAAAAAGTACTATTTTTTATGCTGGTTGGTACTATTTGCTAATCCCATTTATCATCCCTGTTCCAGAGACAGTTTTCATTAAAGCTATGAAGAAATTAATTTCTGAAATGAATATAATTCTCTCACTGCATGGCAGTTTTTTGTGTAGTCATCATCAGTAGTTGATTTTAAATGCAATTAGAGATGTTTTTCTATGAAATAGTACAACACAACTATTATGACAGTAATTAAAAAAAAAACGACTGAAGAAGGTTGCTGAATTTTTGCGACAGTTGTTTAAAGCATAATAAACAACTACCAAAAGAGAAATTTTGCACTAAACAGTTAATTTTTGTTAGTTATATAAAAATTTAATATTTATGTCGAGTATTTAAAAATGCTCGTTTAATTATTGTTAGGGCTCGGAAGTTAATGCATTTATAATCGTTTTTTATTTACAAATCGTAAAATATGCACTTAATATTTAAAAATTTGTATTTATTATTGATTTTTTAAACGTTTTCAACAATGGATAAGAAAGTTCAAAAGTGTATAGGTAATCTTCAGAGCAATAACGTAATTATTATCGACCAAGACGTTTTAACGGAATCTAACGAACTAATGGAAATAGTAAGCAATTTTAAAAACAATAAGGCGCCTGGCTTAGATATGATTCAATGCGTCATTTTGAAAAATATGCCTATATCATTTTTTGACGTTCTTTCTAAAATATTTAACTTTTGTCTTAAAAACGGTTATTTTCCTGACATTTTCAAGAAGGCTTAAATTGTTCCTATACCAAAAAATGGTAAAAATCCTAACATGCCGAATGGCTACAGACCAATAAGTATGTTAAGCGTTGTAGATAAACTTTTTGAGAAAGTCATTTTACACCGTTTACTGTCCTTTACTGAGAGAAATAATATTATTAATCGACAGCAATATGGTTTTAGAAAGTTATACATACGAGTTATACAATTTATTGACAACAACTAATCTAATAGAAAAAGTACGGGAGTTGTATTTTTAGATATTGAAAAAGCGTTCGATTCCATTTGGCATAATGGCCTAATTTACAAACTCTACATTCTAAACTTCCCATTATAACTTCAAAAAATTATAAAAAGTTTTCTGACAAGTAGATCTTTTGTGGTTTGTATACAAAATAGCTTCTCATTAGAAATATACCTGCTGGGCTACATCAAGGCTCTATATCATCACCAACTCTTTAGTCTATATACACATCGGAAATTGTGATAAAAAAGGATAATAATGCTGCGTTCTATGCAGACGACAGTGCATTTATATGTAATGAAAAACTTTCCAACGCCATCATAAAAAGAATCAGAGATTCTCTAAATTGTGCTGAAAAGTATTTTAAAAAATGGAAAATTAAAATAAATCAAAGAAAAACTCTGGCTATAATTTTCCCATTTAACAGATCGCCTAAACGTACACCCAGTCTTCCACTACAATTTGAAGGTAATACGATTGAAATTAAGAACTCAATAAAATATTTGGGAGTTGTTTTTGATAAAAAAAAACTAACATTTAAAGAACATGTTCAATATGTCAGTGAAAAGGCAATTAAATGCGGAAGAGCACTATTTCCGTTACTAAACAGAAAATCAGTTCTTAGTCTTAATAATGAACTTCTATTGTATAGAATCTGTATTAGGCTAATAATGACTTATGGGTGTCAAGCATGGTTCCCAAAAACAGCGAAATCGCGTATAAAAAAGCTACAAATCATTCAAAATAAAAATCTGAAAATTATTCACAAACTTAATTGGAGATAATCCACAATAAGATTGCATAATAAATTACGATCATAAAACAATACATACCAGGATGAGGGATCTGACACTGTCATTCAACGAGCGATGCAGGCAGTCTAGTCTAACCATGATATCATAAGAAATTTACTTTAAAAAATATACCTCTTACTTTTATAAAAAAAAAGTACACTAAGGTGTAGTTTATTATATTAAATTTCTATTAATTGTTAAATAAATTCTATTCTCATTCTACATTAAAGTTTTTTTTTTATACCTAATTTTCATCCTTAAACTGTGATATTATTGTTTATGTAAGGCTTTGCCAAATCACTATCAATTGTTGTAATACTATTGTAAAATCTCATAACATGTAATTTTAAACTTAAAAAAGTAACAAGAATAAAGGTCAATATATTTAAATAAAAAAAAACACAATTCAAATAATTTTTGTCTTAGAAAGTGTTCAACAATTTTAAAATTAGCATTAACTATCTTAAGAAAATCAGTAATAATATTTTTCTGTTATTTTTGTTTTCGTGATAAAAAAAAAATTGTTTAAAAAAGCAATTTAAAGTCTATTTGTCAATAATAAGAATATAGTGCTGTTTTATCCTTCATTATATTAATTATTAGTATCCTTAATTATATTAATGAAACAATTTCAAAGATTTTTTGTCGTAGATTCAATGAAGGATTTCATTATATTTTATTAATATTAAAAAAAATTTCCATAAACTATTTTTCAAAAAATTTTATAGTAAAAAAAATCATTCGATTACATAAAAACAATTCATTTGATTTCATAAACTATCTCTTCATAAATTTAATGAAAATTTTATTTAGAGCTATATAATTATTTCAAAGCCTTATTTTTTCATAAAATTTCATAATTTCATTAATTTTCATACATCTCAAAGTTTAGTTTTAAGATTTAATTCTCAAGTGTTCAACATATTTTATAAAGTGCTTTATTATTTCAATGTAGCTTTGCATTAATTCTTGACTTCTATCAATTTGTTTAAAAAGACATTCATAAAAAGTTTTGTTAATTCAAGTAACTTATTAATATTAAACAAGTGGAAGCATTAAAGTCCGATGTGTCGAATTTGGTATAAAAAAGATTAAATTCTGCCGTGCCGAATTTTTGGATACCCTCCATCTCGGTGTTTGCATTAACTAGGGAAAGTGCAAACAATATATATATATATCAATATTCTTTGTAAAAATAACAATAAGAATGTTGGCTTTATAAGTAAAATACAATAAGATTAATTAAAAACATAATGTGATGTGAAATTATATATATATATGATTATCTAGAACTTTTTTCATCGGGTTTGCATTTTAAGTAAGATGTATGAAATACAAATTTTTATTGTAATTAAAAGAACAAAATATTTTGTTTTGTACAAAAATATTTTTGAAATACCGAAGAAATAACTGTTTACCAATTTTTACAGTTGTTTCAATATTTTTGTACTATAAAGTTTACAGTTGTTTTTACGACATTTTTAGTTGTTTTTACTACATTTAAACAACTACATTTTTAGTTATTTAAAACAACTTCATTTTTAGTTATTTTATTTCGTATTTAATAATCTTTGTCGCCTTTTTAACTGAAATTTCAGTTGTTTTGATTGGCATTTTCAGTAAATTATACTATCAAACTTGTAGTTGTTTTTTATTCGACCTTTTTATACTATCAAACTTTTTTGAGTGTCACTCTAGATCGCTCCTAAAAAATTTTGCCATTGCAAAAATGTTTGCAAAACACTTTTAACTACCGAATACTGTCCAACAGAGGTGCCAATTTTTGGAGAGTAAAAAGATCAATACAAATTTAAAACGCGTAAAAAGGAGTATTTTTCGGTTAAAAAAGGCGGACCAGCACATGACACTTTTTATATATAGTTTTATATTGTAAAGTGTCACAAATTAAACATTTCTCAACCAAAATATACGACTTTGGTAAATTTTGTAGGCTTTTTTACTACAATTTGGGAATAATAAATAAAAATTTCTAAAAAGCACTAAATGCACCAACGAAAAATTGCAAAAGTTTCTAATTAGTGCTTTTTTACAATTTAACACTAAGAGTGAAATTTCCGCGAAAACCACTATAAATAGTGCTAAATGCACCAAGTTGGCATTGCTGTTCTTCAAATGCAGTTTTTTGGCCAAACTCTTCGTTCGGACTCTATTGCTTTTATAATTTTTTAGTTTTTAAATTTTTCGTAAACTTTTTTTCTTCGTTTTTTTAAGCTTTTTAAACAAACTACGATTTAAAGGAATTGATATTAAAAAATCAATTTCTCTCAGACTAAAGAGAAACTAAAATTTCTGAGAAAAACCATAGACTGATAATAAAGACATATTTTTCTTAAAAGGATCTCGGGTCCTATAAGACACTTTCCATACAAAAAATATGATTGAATATAAAAAATTTTATGTTTCGGAAATTTCGAAAAAATTTCCCGCTTTTCCGGGAAATGTAAAAGTGCGGGATTTTGCATTCCTTAGTGGTAAAAAAAAGAAAGTAACTGCTTTCAAAACGATTGAAATAGGCGCTTTACCAGTTCTTGGTTTGTTAAATTTTCTACGATACTTTAAAAAGCACTGGCAAGGCAATCAATTTTTGACTCTTGTCTAATGTTTGAAATTAGTTTTTTTTTTGTCTTCTATGCTCTTAATAGTTATTTTTTTGTATCTAGCATAGTTTTCGAAAAAAATTTTAATTGTTACAAATTCAAAATTGATCTGAGACAACTCAGAAACATAATCAATAAAAACATGTTTGATGTTCGCACTTTTGCTTGAGAGCTTGTTCCTACGAAGCGTGTCTAACTGAATATACCTGATATAGACCTCGAATGATAAAACTTTAATTATCGCACTCATTGGTGTGCCGATTATGATGTGTCTAATTAAAATTCTTTGCTACGAGTCAACGCCTGCAGAGAACTGCCAGTTTGATTCCCGGTCACGGCATTATTTTAGTAGGAAACAAATGTTTACCCATAAAATGTTTACTTCTAAACATTAAACAAAGTTATAAGTTGGGCGAAAAAGTACCTAAACTTGAATATATATTGTTCAAACTTTAACGCTTTACTACTATTTCTTCCAAATTAAAAAAAAATAGTTCTATTAGTTTATATGTAAAGACTTATTATAAAAAATAAAGCTTAAATCTTACTTAGATTATATTTCCAAAAGTTTTTTGACAACTTGGTTTTAGATTTTTAAAAACTGTATTTTTTCAAAAATAAATATATTTTGAAATTGTACGAAATTTTAATTTTGAAGCTTTCTCGTTTCCAAACCGTACACTGCACACGATATGTTTCTTCGCAAAACATAAATTTAGTTTTCTATCGGTATATATTCGACTCATTTACGGTCAATTTGATGAAGTCTGCCCTGAGTCATATTGTTAATAAATCTGCAGTTGTTTGAAATTCGTCGGAACAGAGCTTATCTTCAAAATGTTTTATGCTCTTTCTTTTAATGAAAATGCAAAAACAACAAACATATTCAATTTGCCTTTGAGGACATATCCCGTGACAAAAAATATTTTTTTCAGTATTAATTTTGTTTAATTTTAAAGTTTTTTTTTGAAATTTTGAGGTTAAGAAGAAGAATGGACGTTTTTCTCTAAAATTTAAAAAACACTCTTAATTTTTAAATAAGACTAGGCTGGTTTCTGAATTTTTCGTGGCTGGTTTCTTTTTTTTTTGTATTTAAACATACACGCAAAAAATATAAGTTTGCTGTTAGCTTACCAACAGCGTACGCATTTTTCTTGTTAGCCGAACGTATTTTAACGAGCCCTGCTGACGCCAAGTTTATTTTTATTAATTCTTTGCTTTATTTCATTTATTTAAAAATGTATTTTTAGATATGTCAGCTAATACATCACAAGGTGTCTAAAATGTGGCAATATTCCATGACAACGCCACAGTGACCTGTTATTTTCATATAAAAAGTACGACACAGCAATGGTCCCAGTTGTCTTAGGACCTATTTCACGTGTGACCTGGACCGTCCGGACGTTCCCTTGTAACATAGGGATGTTATAAGAAGTTTATTACCCTCCTATGACCACGGCACACAGTGGTTGAAAAGTTGAAATTAATACTGAATTTCATGTTTTCCGCTCATGATGAAATTTATTAATTTCATTAAAAACATATTGAATATCATGTATCTGAAATGCTAGGGCGATATTTTCATTCCTTTTTTGTAGGCGTTTCCTCAAAGTGTGCCAAGTCTAACACACAACATTTGAAAGAAAATCCTAAAAAATAGTAAGAAACTAAAAACTCTTGGAATGACTTTAAATATGTATTGTTGTTGTGTATTTTCCCATAATTTAGGTATTTAAGATGAAAATTAAAAGAAAAAAAATTAAAGAAAAAAAATTTTTTTGACAAAAATTTGCTTCATCTTAGGAGTCTAAAAATTATTATTTTCTTCAACTTTGATGGACTAGAACTTTTGTGCGCGGTCGAGCGCGGTGCTCTACCTTATACCAAATGAAAGCTTGAAGTCTAATTTAAACAATAAAGTTAAATTCAGCTGCTAGTTTTTGCTAGCCTTTGTCTAGTAAACGTTTAAGTAGAAAACAAGCTACTTTTTATTGCTTATTACGCATTCTCTCGTTATATTACGTTTGCTGCTTGCTCGCTTGTTGCCATAGCAACCATACCTCTTGTTATAACAATGAATGATTAACTATGACGGACTTGGTAGATTCAAATAATGTGTGCTGGAAAATTTTATTACCTTCCTCTATAAGATTCTGTAGACCTTTGAAATTTGAATTTGTGAAAGTAACAGCTGATGTTATAACAAGTGAAGTTGGAAGAGTTCAAAATGAAATAAAAAATTTAAATAAAACAATCATCACAATTTCTGAGAAAATCTTCGAAGTAAGTCATAGTTTGGTTTTGGCAATGATTGACGGAAAGGTGGCTAACACAATAACACAAACATCATCAAATGCGGTATGCTATATATGTAAAGCAAAGCCTTCCGAAATGAATAATTTGGAAATTTTAATAATGAAGCCAGAAAGTGAGGAAGCTCTTAAGTTCGGTGTATCTCCATTACATGCTCGCATAAAATTTATGGAGTGTATACTGCACATCGCTTATAATAAAGATTTTGCTGCTTGGAGAACTAACTCTGCAACCAAGGAAATAAGGGAGCAAACAAAAAAAATCATTCAAGGCAAATTAAAGTTGAGCCTGGGAATAAATGTTGACATGGTTAAACAAGGAATGGGTACAACCAATGATGGAAATACATCAAGGAGGTTTTTTGAAAATCCCAGAATTACTGCTGAAGCTGTGGGTGTAGATGAAAATCTTATTCATCGTTTCAAAGTAATTTTAATAACTATTTACAGCAACGCTGATATATGTCCGAATAAGTTTCAGCAATATTGTTCGAACACTGCCCAATTATATGTTAGGTTGTATAGCTGGTACTACATGCCAATGACCGTACATAAAGTCTTGATACATGGAGAAAAAAATAAAAGCAGCAACAATTTTACCTATCGGAATGTTATCAGAAGAAGCCCAGGAAGCGAGGAATCGCGATTATCGTGAATATCGAAGGTATCATGCCAGAAAATGTAGTAGGATATCAACAAATGAAGATGTGATGCACTTACTTTTAGCTTCTTCGGATCCTTTTATAAATAAGTTTCGAAAAGTTCAAAAAAAACAGGAATTAGATCTACCTGAAGATGTTAAGGAATTGTTGTTATAATAAAATATTAATTTTATATATACATGTTTCATTTTAATGTTTTTTTATTATTACTAGGATTAAAAGCGTGTTTGATTTAAAACCAGGTTACATGTTAATTTTCTAATTATTTAGAAAATTGATGGGGAAAGTTGGGGTATTAGAGGAGGGGTGTGTATGGAAGATTTGGATATGATATTATTTTTAATAATCCTATGAAGTTTAGGGATTGTAGCATTGATAACAAGGGATATACATCATATTAAAAAATTTGTTATATGGGAAGTAGGCGTGGTTGTGGGCGAATTTCGTAAATTTTTTAGCCATTGATTTTAATTGCTACAAAACATATATATACCGAATTCGGTTGAAATAGCATAAATTCAAATGAAAATATTGCCATTTATATATTTCACTTGTATGGGGAGTGGGCGTAAAAGTGGGCGGACATATTTTATTCTTCATATATTTCCTAATGATGATAAAAAAGCATCTGTAAAAAATTTGGATGTTCTACGATGACTCCTTCTATTTTTTTCCATTTCTACTATGACGATAAACCACTGTGCGGCATGTCAAAGTGACACGTCGGTTTCATAAAATTTATATTAGGGTCTACTTACGAATTTATAATTCACATTTTCCGTCACAAAAAAGGGATTTTTTTATTTAAATTGGAAATAGTGCAACTGCATTTAAAATAAAATGCAAAAGGAATGTTGCAGTTTTCTGATTGAGATTCTGGTACTTCTCTATTTAAATACAAGCAATTCATATACACATGTGGCCCACTTGATGCTTATAACTTCTTTAACATCTTACTATCAAATGCAATTGCAGCTGCCAGTATGGCAAAATATGCACAATAGGATGTCCCTCCATAAACTATTTGGCGATTTTCATTCATTACACTATCCAGTTACATTTCAAATGGTTCCAAATTGAAGAATTCGATTAAATTTTTTGTTTTGTCTTGAAAACATTAATCCGTGCCTAATTGGGCCATTTTTGAAAAAAAAAATCCCAAAATTCGAAACATTAAAAAATTAAGTTTTTTATTTCACATAATTAGGGTGTTTTTTATAGAGGTACAGAACTCTGAAATGGAATAAAACAAAGATGAATTTTTTAAATTGACATGAAATTTACTTTATTTGAAAGATAATCTTCTGGCATTATAATTTAAATATGACTTCTGCCACGGCTGGCTCGGACGTAGTCTAGTCTTTAGGTCCAATTTTTGATGACTTTTTCCAACATTTCTGGCCGTATATTGGCAATAACGCGGAGAATGTTGTCCTCCAAGTGGTCGGTCGTTTCGGGCTTATCGGCGTAGACAAGCGACTTCACATATCCCCACAGAAAGTAGTGGGACGAGCTGTGTGGCATATTGCGCCGTCTTGTTGAAACCACAGCTCCTGCACACCATTTTTTTTTTTCAATTGATGAACGAAAAAGTCAGTAATCATGGCTTTATAGCGGTCACCACTGACTGTAACGTTCTGACAAGCATCGTTTTTAAAGAAGTACGGACCAATGATTCCACCAGCCCATAAAGCAAGCCAAACAATCAGTTTTTCTGGATGTAACGGTGTCTCACCGTACACTTGAGTATTATCATCACTCCAAATATGGCAGTTTTGTTTATTGACGTATCCATTTAACCAAAAGTGAGCTTCATCGCTAAAAAAAATTCGCAAACTTCGTTCGCTATACGTATTTCGAACAGAACCATGGTTTTCAAAGTAAATTTGCACAAATTTTAAGCGTTGTGCAGGCGTCAGTCTGTTCATGTTGAAATAAAAAATCCAAATTTTCCCATTTGGAACCATTTTTTATAAAACTAGTTAGTATAATGAATGAAAATCGACTGTTAGTGTTTTTAGTGACATCCTAATACACATGCATATTTTCTGTACTACTAAATGCATACAGATTGTATTGTATATGCAATATTTGAAAGACTAATTAAATTTGAATTTTGAATTAAATGCAGACTTGTGGCATATTATTGCTGTAATTTAACAACGTGCAACACTATGTGGAATATGAAAAAAAAAAAAACATGTTGCATCGGTGTAATATAGTACGATATGGTGTGGTTTATAGAACGTTGCTACATTCTGACAAAAAACAAAAAATACATATGAAAGAGCAGAATATGCAATATGCACTCGTACTATAAACATGATTGTAATACACAGTTTAATAAGCTTGTTTCTGCTGTTGTTGACATTGTCACTGTTCCTTGTCTTAATTGTAAAAGACAGTTTTTGCAGAGGTGTCTACCACATAAACCCAAGAACACAAATGTGCATTTTCTTACGTCAAACACCAAAAAAAAGAGATACAAAACTGTTAAATTCATTAATAAATCCTTAAAATGTCATCTTTATTTGAACAAAGTTCTTCTTGTCAGTGTCTTAACGCTGCCAAAAGTATTTGACTGACATTTTGACAAGTGAAATGTTAAAATGTTAATGTACTTTAGCTCTTAAGTCTGCACTTCTTCAATTGCTGCACCTTCTGCTTTTGATGCCACAAATATTAGTCTTGATGTTTTTTTTATATATTTTTTTTTTTTTGTGGTTTGGATCATAATGATGGTGGTCCATTGTGTTGATGTTATTTTTTTGCAAATATCTCTTTTTATAATATTCACTGTATAGCTTCATTTGGTGGGCGTTTAACATATTTTGTCACTGTTTTGACAGTTTAAGTGCAGCTGCATCAAAAGAGTCAAGTTTTAAGATTTTTTATGATTTATTCTGCAAAGTTGGTAGTATTTGCGACATTGGTGTCACACTTTGAAATTATTTTTAGAAAAAACTTTTTAAGACCTGTATTTGGTATTGATGTCATTAACTCACTAAGGACAAGTCATATATACGCTGCATATTTTTCAATCAAACTTTTGCAGACATGTAGATCAACGCTTCATTAAAATTTTGTTGTAATTTATTTGCCTCAAAGAGCCCTTTCGTGGAAATAATAGAAATCAAAGTTGGAACGTTGACAGAATATAATAGTATAAATTTTGTATAATTTTACACACAAATGTTGATACAAAAATATTTTAAATTTTTAAGTTAACCTATTTTCAAAATTTTTTAAAAAAATATCGGACTTTTGATGATTTTTTTTTTTTTTTTTGTATGGCAAACCCTGCCACTAGAATTTTTATAAATGTAACAGTATTTTAATAAAAACTATATCCCGAAAATTTGTAAATTTATATGCTAAGTATAAGATGTAAATAAAGATGGAATTATAAATGAAAAAAAAATATTAACTTTCTTCGATCATTTTTTATTTTATTCTTTTTAGTTTAAACGAGCTTAAGATCATTTATTTATTAATTATTTATTTCCAATATTTCGTCTCCACATTGGGTGACTTCTTCAGGGAACAAATATTTTTTTAATAAAATTGTAATATTTGTTCCCTGAAGAAGTCACCCAATGCGGAGACGAAATATTGGAAATAAATAATTAATAAATAAATGATCTTAAGCTCATTTAAACTAAAAAGAATGAAAAAAAAAATATATATAAAAACTATAAATTATTTTTATTTGGGTATATTTTCGACTTAAAAGGGAGGTATCCCTACCCGAAATCGCAGATTTTATTGAACTTTGGATATGTTTTAAAAAAATTAAAAAAAAATAGATTCAAATTTTTTTTAGTAGCTCAATCTCACGTTTAATGGTAAAAAATTAGGGTTAAAAATTCATTAAATTTTGTATGAAAACTTGTCTTTAATTTATGAAAACTAAATTAAAGTAAAGGGTCCGCCAAATAACTTTTTTTTTTTGAAAATGCTATAAAAAAAAAATAATGAATATTTTCTCAAATTTCTTTTTTTTATTTGAAAGTACAATCCTTCCGGTTAATAATGGAAATAATTTCATTCAAATGGCTGCCTCGGCTGGCCATGCAGTAGCCTACACGATCGGTCCAATTTTTAAGCACATTATCGATTGTGTGCAGCTGTATTTCACCAATGGCTTCACGAATATTGTCCTTTAAAGCGTCAATTGTCTCTGGCTTGTTGGCGTAACACTTATCTTCGACGGCAGCCCACAAATAATAGTCCAACGGTGTCAAATCGCAGCTCCAAAACGACCAAAACTGGCCAAACGACATCAGCTCTGCGGCTGATAATGCGATCTTCAAAAACAGGGCGCAAAACATCGAGTGTAGCTTCGGCTGTGTGACACTTAGTGCCGTCCTGTTGAAACCAAATGTTGCCAATATCCTCCTCTTCAATTTTTGTGAACAAAAATTCGTTCAACATGGTCCGATAACGATCGCCATTGACTGTAACGGCCACTCCTTGCTCACATTCTGCAACATTGCCATGATTTTAAAAGTAATGTCGCAATATTTCCCAGCGTTGTTCAAGCGTATACACAACCATATTCGTTCAGCGGAAGGATAAAACTAATTATCTGTCAAATCGGACATGAGCTAAGTGTTATCATTCACGAAATAAGCACTAGTTGAAAAAAAAAGTTAGATGGCGGACCCTTTACTATAGAAAACCAAAAATTTAATACCCATATTGTCTTTATTGTGGACCCAGAGTTGCCACATTTTTGAATTATTTGAAATATAGGTGAAAGGGGCTCTTCTGGAAAAGTAGCATAAAATCCGAATGTCTTCTTATATCGGAAAAAGCTCAGATACCCCCTCGATTACATTAAATGGACATTATTATTATTATTATTATAATTTTTGGTTTAACACAACTAAAATTTCTTAATAAAACGCTAGATTTAATTACGCAAAACACATTTTTGTGAATAACAATAATACTTGAAGATTGTTAGGCATAATTTCTACAACAGTGAATTCGTCTTCGAAACCCCATTCATTTATTTTGTCTATAGTTACTTTTAATAGAACGGAATAAACAAAAAAAAAACGTAAAATAAAAAATTTTTTACCCCACCTAGTAACATGTGTCCCTTAAATTTGCATTCTCAACAACATATCCGAAATTCATTAAGATCTGCCGGTCCGGGTTGGGATATCTCCCTTGTTAGAGAAAATTTGTTGACCAGATCAATCAGATTTTCAAAAATCATATACAATCGATGATTTATTGGTTAGCAAAGAAAAATTTTTTAATCAACATAACAATCAGAAATATAAAACTTTAGGTATTAATAAAATTTTTAAAATAGGTTTCATCGCAAAAGGGCAATAATTAATTTTTTTAAATAATAATTTCTTAAGTGTGGATATCAATTTTCCACTCTATGGAATTATTTTAAAGTTTTTAAAAAAACTTAATCCGTTAAAAGAAAATAAAGCCGTTTAAAAGTACTGGGTTAAAAATGAAACTGTTGGTCAGCAATGAGTTAACAATATACATCTATCTTCCTCAGTTTAATACGAAATTTCTAAGGGAAAGTTTTGATTTAATACTTGAAATAGTTACTATTGAGGTAAACATTGTAAATTGATCTTTTTTTTTTTTTAATTAGCTGAAGTATTTTTTTCAGAATACTAAATTATTCAATGAAAATGAAAATTATTCAAGTTCGAGGCCATACTCTATATTTCTTTATTAGGATATTGTCCTAACAAATAATCTATAGAGTTTTTTTGTTTTCAAATTTATTAATTAACCACTTTCAGGAATGTGTTGATATATCCATTTCGGGAATTTTCTTGGTTGGCATCATCAGAACTCGTTTTGGAAAAAGTAACAATCCCATGCAAAACATCAAACATTCATATAACCTAGTTATCCCACTTAATCAGCTCGAAGTTAAAGATTATCACCATTGATCAAAAAATAAATTGAAAACTTGTTTGTTATGTGCAAGGTCCACCTCTGGTGGATCTTCAATACACGTTTTTTGTTTTTCCTCCTTTTTAATTTTTTTTGTTTTGTTTATAAACAAAAACAGGGGGAGTAAACTAGACTGTACTTTGTCTTTTATACAAGTTTGATATAATTTTTATTAAAAAGAAAAATTATGTTTTTTTTTTCAATGGTGATCAATCTTTAACTTCGAGCTCATATATTAGTTCTCATGTAGTGAGTAAACTAGTTTATATGTATGTTTGTTGTTTGGCATGGGATTGTTACCTCTTTTAAATCGCGTTCTGATGATAAGAACCTAGAAAATTCCCGAAATAGATCTATCAACACATTCCTGAAAGGGTCAAATAATAAATTTGAAAACAAATAAACCCTATAGATTATTTGTTAGGACAATATCGTAATAAAGAAATATAGAGTATGACCTCGAACTTGAATAATTTTCATTTTCATTGCACAATTAAAGGTCGAAAAAAACACATAATTTTTATTTTTAATAAAAATTATATCAAACATACTACATTATTTTTAAGAGATATTCTTAAAAGAAGGCGCGGTTATATGTTAACCTATTTTGCATTAATTGTTAATTTATTATTTTTAATAATTTAACTTAATTTGAAAAATACTAGAAATTAAACTGTATTATTAGATTTTATGTTGAGAATTTGAAAAAAATAAATAAACTAAAAACTTAACTCTGCTGAATTCTTACCATAATAGAAAACCACATTTTACTAAAAATCGGCGAACATATTTATATTTATTAAAAACGGTTGGATGTTTTTCTATTTATTTAGAAATTTTTTTCACGTAAGTCATATTAGTTCTGGAGAAAATATTCTTTGAATAACGTATTTCGTAAATATTTGTATAGTATATGCGAAAACTACATGACGTATGTGGAATTTGAATGCATATTATTTATTGCTCATACGCCTTGTATACATGTCTATAGTTTTAACATAGAATTTGAGCTACCTTAAAAATTCTCGAGACCTGTTGAAGCCGATATTATATAACTCTTATGACTCAAGGTTATTTGAATTGAGAGCAGCGCTGAACAGGGCTTGGAAGACCATACTTAAAATATGTGACATGCAAAGATGAAAAGTTCCATCTAAAGAATTGATGGTCATTTAAATGTTGAAAAATAAAAAAAAATTACTTGAATCTTTCAATAGTTTTTTCAGTCATTTAATTTTTTTTTCTCAAAGTGTTTACCTTTCAGATCCATACCAATACAAAATGAAGTCACTAGACTTGGGAGATACATTCATTTAAAAATTATTTTCCATTGTTGTTTAAAACTTGTTTAAGACTCTTTACCAGCGTTCCCAAAAGTGTTTTACCAGTATTTGTTTTATTGGTAAAGAATTTAATTGGTAAAGAATAGGTTGAGACCATTGGGCCAACGTTGATAAAAATTGTTTTCACTGCGCTATTCAGTCAGAAATTGCCAACAGCTCAAAAATCGAACAACTGGTAAAGCACTTATTATATAAAAATTTATGATGCTTTGTTGAAAAAAAATTTGTAGTTGTCAGGCCCCGAGTTCGAACCCGTTTTCTTTACTTTTATAGTTCTTAATATGTTTTTTATATAAAATAGATTTTTCTGCTTTTGGAAAAGCTCTCTTAAGACCAACTTTTTTTTTCTCCATATTGGCAAGTTGATTCCTACAACAAACCAGTGCTGACATATTAACCCATTAAGTGGCAAAGCTTCCTGGTGTTTATTTTAATGTTTTTTTACGTTTTTAGAAATAATACAATGTGATACAGATGATTTATGATGTTATTTATTAAATTTTTTTTTAAAACATAGGTTTTAGGGACCGTCCGTTTAAACGGACCTTGCCACCAGAAAACTTAAGATGGTGTACGATATGCTTTAAAACATTCTTTGGGGTGAAGCCCTTTACTACACTTGTTGCATATAAATTTTGATTTTTTTAAACAAAAAGCACATCTCTTGTCAGTTTCTGTGTATTCGACTATGTGGTTTCTACCATAATATCGAGAATCATCAACAATTGATCGGCGCGCCTTTCTCAAAGATAGGGTCCCATACGATTCTATTAGAAATCTTGCAACATAACGTCGGAATACTAATAAATTTGCACAGTTTGGATCATTTGGACGATTCTTTTTCATTAATAGCCATGCATTGACCACGGATACATCCAACAAATATGAAAAAATTGGCCACCACCATTTATTTTGACGTATGCGAGATCGATAAACAGCCACCATTTCATAAATTTTATCCCCACCACCCATGCCCTGATTATAATGTTGAATAGCTTTAGGCTGAACAACCTGTATGGCTCCCTGTCCTCTAACGTAACTTTTGCAGCTACCATTTACATTTTGGTCAAAATTTGTGCCAATGATTACAACATTGTTGTCATTCCACCGTACTAAGAAAGTGTTACCATTACTTGAAAATTGGTTACTATTGAACCACGAGATTCTTTTTTCATTGCATCCACAGAAGTTAGCGGACATTTTTCAGTGCGACCTTCTCTTATTGTCCCAGTTACACAAATTCGCAATGAGGACAGGTGACGAAGTAATTTTACCGACGTAAAATAATTATCAATATAGACCTAGTAAAAAAACTTTAAAAAATATAGGGTTGATCTTTAAGATCTAGCTTGCTTACGTTAAATCATTGGTTATGAGACACATTTGGTTTTTGCAATAGATTCCAACACCGAAACCAAGAACACAAGTTTCTGCGGTTTTGCCCATGTATATTTCAAATTGGTACATATTTCCGTTGCTAGAATTCAGGGCCCAGCTGTTACCCAGCAGTAATCATTCATTTCCGTTTTAGGCTATCAAGTATTATTATGTCTCGTTAGTCTATAGAGATTTCACCTGCTAATCTGTCGACCAGGTTTCGAATTCCGGCTGGATAAAAAAATTATAAATTAACTTTTTTAATTTTATTATGGAAAATCTATTTTCTATTTCTAATGATGTTATCATTTTAGGGTTAGAAAAGAACTTGTTGCCAGCTTATGTACCACCTGTTAAAGTGCCTTGCCAGCGGTGGTTCGTTTGCCTTTTTCTGACTGGGTGACTTAATGTTTTTTTTTATTCGTCTTTTGTTTGATTTTGTTAAGAATTTGATGAAATTTTACATTCAAATATTTTAAATGAGCAAAAATTTGGAAAAAAATTCGTTAATACAGATGAAGAAAAAAATTTGCTTCGCATCTGAGCAATATTTTTTGTTTGTAGTTTATCAGAAAATCTTTTAAAAAAAATTTCAATTACATCGTACACTCCTTTCTTTTAATATATCGTTCAACACCTTCACTTAGAAAAAGCAAACACAAACAACAACAAACCGAAAAAGAAAACAATTTTCATTTAACAAATTAATTAATCAATATTGCATGCACTTAATACGCCCAGTAGCTGACATGTGAACACTATCAGTAAACACCAACACCACCAAATACCACAACAAAGTAATAAACACTTTGGTCGTACATAAATACCGTTCGCTTGATCAGTTGTTTGGTAATAACTAACGCATAAAACTAACGGTATGTTGTGGTTAACGAAGACCAAGAGCGGGGCTCCGAACAAGAATATGGACAGACAGTTCACAGCCAGGAAAAAGTACCACCACTGCAACACATACATATGGGAAAATTCAAAAATGTTTGACACTTTAAGACAAAATATTTTCAAAACTAATTTTTGTGCAGACTTGGGCGATTTCAATTACATTTCAAATACAATTAAATTGCATGTAATTAGTAATTGCTTTTTTTTCATTTACAATTAAAAGTGATTGTAATTGAAATGAAAGACTAAAAAAATGCAATTACTTGTAATTATCATATAAAAAATTCAATTGCATGTAATTATAATTGAAATAAATGCAATTACTAATTACATGTAATTGAAATTGAAAATTTTGAAATGCAATTACATGTAATTTGTAATTGTAATTAAAGCAAAATTATTGAACAAATATATAATGAATTTTATTTACAAGTTTGATATAATTTCTATTAAAAATAAAAATTATGTTTTTCCGACCTTTAATTATGCACTGAAAATGTAAATTATTCAAGTTCGAAGCCCTAATATTTCTTTATTAGGATATTGTCCTCACAAATAATCTATAGAGTTTCTGTTTTCAAATTTATTAATTAACCATTTTCAGGCATGTGTTGATAGATCTATTTCGGGAATTTTCTAGGTTCCCATCATCAGAACACGATTTGGAAGAAGTGACAATCCCATGCAAACATCAAACATTCATAAAACCTAGTTATCCCACTAAATGAGAACTAATATATGAGCTCGAAGTTAAAGATTATCACCACTGATCCTAAATAAATTGAGAACTTCTTTGTTTACAAAAACTCAATAGATTAATTGTTAGGACAATATCGTAATAAAGAAATATAGAGTATGGTCTCTAACTTGAATATTTTTCATTTTCATTAATTGTATTTTTTAATCATTAAGTTACCAAGCAAAATTTTTTAGAACAGATTACCTTTGAACCTGTTCTAGAAAAACTTCTTTTACCATCTGTTACATGGAACCGGTTCTAGAACAGGTTCCTGGGACTCGAAATGTAAGGTGTCACTGTCCCAGAACCAGTTCTATAACCTGTTCTAGAACCGGTTCTAAAGCAACCTGTTCTTGTTTGGAGGTAAAGAACCTATTACAAATTGCACAAACTCCATATAAAAGAACCAGTTGCAGAACAGAAATTAGAACCTGTAATAATACAGTATAAGTTGTTCTGCAACCAGTTATTTGGATTTTACGATTTTACTGGGTAATTAAAATACTGATATATTTAGAGCATATTTGGCAAACACTACCTTTTCATAATAACGGTAGTTGTCTACCTGAGTAACGATATAAAACTGCGATTTAAATAGTGTCATGTGTCTTCTAATATTACAGGGTTGATATCAAAATTTTACCCATTCAATTTTTTATATCTACAGAATACCGTTATAAATCGATATTTTAGGGTTATTTTAACTTTATTTCTAGATATATCAAAATCAAACCGGTAAAATAGCGAAATAAGAACGGTTTTACAAAAACAAACATGTATTTAATGGAATCGCTTTTCTAAAAGGGGATTTGTTGTAACTGTGATAACCAACTACCGTTATTATGGAAATTTATTGAATGCCAACCCTAGTTTAGAGAAGAGTTAAATTTAGGTGGACATCGAAAAAGCGGAATATATAAACTACTGGCTTTCTATAAAACCAAAATACGATTTTTGGGCAATTATTAGTCGCGTTTGTTAAAAAAAATATATATATGAAATTTGGTGCCAATCGGATAAAGAAAAGTAGTGCCGAAAATCAATTGAAAATTCAAATTGTGTTTATATGGGGAAAAATTACTTTTTTCAGTTTTTTGCTAAATTTTTTAAATATTGTTATAGTTTTTATTATATTTGATGAATTAATCAATATGAAGATTAAATTATGTATTGAAGAAAATATAAAGTTCCAAAATCGGTAAAGTACTAGCCCAGTAATAAATACTGTCCCAGACCACTAATGTGTCAATTATTACTTAACCGTGAAATTGGATATCGTAAAGTGATGCCAAAAACGGAGAACATTCTTGGGGTGTTTTTTAAACCTGCAAATTCAAGTTCTAAAAAAGTGTCTTCAACAAAATAAAAAAAAATTTACATTTGCACTCCAGGACCTTGTTTCAAACATGTTATACAACGAAATTAAAAAATTTTGAAAATATCCCCCAGTACACTTTGGTAGGGCAATGATTTGATTTTTACGGATTTCGAGAAATTTTGTGTTTTTTGGTAATAACAAGGCTTTTTTGTTGTCATAAAATATTTACAAATTAAAATATTGAGCAACTTTTGTAGCTTTTTTGGTTTTATATTATTATCATTACTCAAGGTTGAAAAAAAAAATTTCGAACATCATTAACCCATGTTGACCTCCAGCCCCAAATGAGCCCGCGCAGTGCGTCATTGATGACCTCCAGCCGCAAATGAGCCCGCGCAGTGCGTCATTGAGGTCAAAGGAAATAATGCGGGAATTATATATAGTTATTTGAAGAAAAATATTCATATTCTTTTTTGTTACAAACCTTGCGAAAGCAATTCTTTAAATTCATAAAAAAATATTCTAGGCTAAATTGGTGTTTGAAATTACCCTTTTTTAAAAAAATAATAATATTAAATACATCAGCAATATTGATTTTAAAACATCACAATTTGTAAGAAAATTGTTAAATTATTTTTAGTGCGAAATTTTAAAAAGAGACAAGTCTTATGTATTTGAAAACGAAAATCAATTTTTTATTAATTTTAGTTAATATATTATTAAATTAAACTAGACTTTGTGTACGTAGAATACTCTTTTTTGTATGATTTCACATTCTGGAGCAAAAACTGCTTTTCTTCTTCATTGTTCATAAGAAACTTATCAAAACTTTTAATAAATTTTACACCTCTCTCCGCAATATCATTCACGACAGGTAAATTCTGCCAGATTTATAAAAATCTTCATTACATTCCCATGGTGTACACTGATAATTTTCCGTGCTTAAATATACGAAAAAATGTCAAAATTACAAAAACTTTCGTAAAATATACGAAAATTTGTTTATTATACAAAAGTGTTTGTAGTTCTGACAACAATTTCGTATTTTTATGCATGGATTATTATGAGTGCAGGATACAATTGTAGAAATTTTGGGGAAACATTAAAACGGGTGAAAAATAGTTCAAATCATTGATTACAAACATTTTTGAGTTAAAACTTTTCTACCTGCGATTAGTTCAGAATTAGGCCTAATAATTTTTGTCACTTCTGTGGAAAGTTTTGCAAACGCTACATTTTCTTTTCACAAATACCATGAAATACCATGTGGTGTAATGGTTAGTCCAACTGTTACGCAGATGGTCCCGGGTTCGATTCATGGTGACGACAACATCAATTTAGAAAAATAATATGTATGAGTTTTCTATCACTTATATGTATCGCTGTGCCCACCTTCGGTGTTCCCATAGCACTTAACCCCGCCGAAGTAAAATAATGAAATCAGCTATGAAACAAAAAGCTTCAATAAATTTGCCAACTCTATATCAGGTGGCTAGCAACAACTGTTCTAAGACTTATAATCTCGCGCAATTACAGTTTTGCCATGTTTGAAGCCCTTCATCTTTCACCACCTTTCATCTCTCCATTATCCCCTTTCCAAAGAAAGCAACACATTAATTAATAGGAAGAATTTCCTGAGTGTTGCTTCTCTTTCAAAAAAAAAAAAAAAAAAAAAAACGGTAGTGCATTTATTTAACAGTTCTTTTGAAACATATGAATCGACTTCTGAATAGAAAACATCTATTTTATTTAATTAAAATCTTGCAAAAGGAGCTTCAATGGTATTAGCACATTCCAACCAACTTACGAAGACCCAAAATAATAATAATGAAAATTATAACAACAATAACATATTATATGCTTTAAAAAATATTTTTTTCAAAAATTACTTTTCTTCTAAAATAACAGGTCAAGTACTATCAAAATGTGCGCCCCGGTAGGCTAGTTGGTAGCGTGCTGGCTTATCAGTGCGGGGGTCGTGGGCTCGATTCCCACCAGAGGCACTGGTCTGTTTTCGCTACAACGCGCCATAGTAGCTAGTGCTCGGTTAGGGTAATAGTATATAATTTGTAATTATATGATTATTAATTAATAACTAATTAATTAATTAATTAAAATCAACCACTCGCATTCCCCAACCTCTTTCGAATGCATCCCAACTTGGAATAGAAGGTGTAAATCTTATTGATATTATACCGTTTAGGATAGCTAGTCCCAGCGGAACTTTATAAACCTCCATATCTTTTTAACTTTTAAAGCTACGTGATTTATTTATGCCTCATCAAAGTAGAATAATAATAAATGTGTGAAGATAAAATGCATTTTGTTGTTGATACCTCATTTTAAAACTTCTGTTATCACGTATCTTAAACCGTTAAAAAGATATGGACGATTATATATGATTATTTTTTGTTAAAATTTTTAATTTTTTTTCACAATTTATAACGCGATATTTTCACAACCGTAAGAACTATCAACCCGAAATTTGGACTATGTCATATTTATATGACAGTTTTGGTTAAAATTGATGGGTGTGCAGGTAAAAAAATCGATTTTTTATGGTTTTATATGGAATGGGTCGCTATTCATATATTTGTCAGCTTTTTAAAATGATTTTGGTAAAATTTTATTTGTGTTAAAAAAAAAATAAATCTGCTGCATATTTTTAAAAGTTTTTTCAACTTAGGGTCATTTTGACACCAAGATCATCTAAGGGTTAACTTAGCTCAGAATATTGTTTTTGATGAATTTAAAGAATGGCTTTAGCCAGGTTTGTTTTTTGTTCAAATATATATAAACTCCCGCAGTATCTCCTTTGATCACAATGCGATAGTGCACGGGATAACGTTTCTCAATTAGTTTACAATTTTTGGCACAGAATCTTTAAATATTGGGTTATAATATTTTGAAACACGTTTTTGAAATTCAATACTAGTAAGCAAAGCTATGCCTTTTTTTGAAAATTGAAATAAATAAGTCTGGGGTCATTTGGGGCAGCAGGTCCACATTGGTTAACGATGTTCGAAAAAAAATGTTTTTTCAACCTTGAGTACTGGTAATAAAATAAAACAACAAAAGTAGCTAATCTTTAATTTTTTATGACAACAAATAAGCCATATTTAAAGTTTGTGTCTTAAGTCTTTTGATTTCCCCGCTCAATTTAATTTGTAATTGATATTTTCTCAATTACAATAACATTTTTTGTAATTGAATTTTTAGCTAATTTACATTTACATCTAAGTGTAACTGATTTTTTTTTTGTTTTCAATTACAAATACATGTAATTTTTAATCGAATATGTAATTAATTACAAAATGTAATGATTAACGTCCATGTGAGTTTTTGTATGACAATAATACTCGTTTGTGTATGTGTTAGTACAGTGGGTCGAAACTTTGACATTTTTTATGAGGATTACCAAAATATTTAATTTTTTGCAACAAAAGTTAGTGAACTGGACTCTTTTGAAATAAGGGTATATTTTTTTATTTTATTTCTTTTTAAATGCGTCCTTAAAAGATCTTTCATTTGATATCCCTTTTGTACACATTTTCTTGGAACAAAAAAAAAAATATTTTGAAAAAACTAAAAAGTAAGCTTTTTATTAATGGTGCTGCTCAATTACGGTAATCGCAAAACACGAAATATGTCGGGAATATTCTTAGAAAAGGGCAACATTTTCTTCAGAGGGCCAATAATTTTTTTTTTTTTGAAACGACCCTCCTTAGTGTGTTAGCCGATGTTTAAGCATGCTAAGTCCAACCACGTTAATCATTTATCTTCAACGACTCAAACATATTAAAATTATGAGAGCCACCTAAATGCAGTCTTAACAGGTGTCGAAAATTTTTGAAATAGATCATATATAAACATGATATATGTTTATAATTTGTTAAACATTGTCAAGTGGCCAAGTGAAGTTAAAAATGCCAAATTAGGTGGCACATGCGCACATTAGACGACAACTTCAAAATACGAAACAAAAAATAAACATGGGCGACAACTTAAAAATCACTAACAACTTATATACAACAGCAGAGCTGTAACCATGTTAAAATACAAAACTAGCCAACAGAAAGAAAAGAGTTAAGAGTTGGTTAACCAACTTTATTACACAATCTTATCAAGCATTTATAGTGCATATTTCATGGCAAATGAAAATCTATCATCTCTCTTTCTGGCATGCAGCAAGAAAATTCGCTATATGCGTATAACTTTAAAGAATTTTGACGATCTAAACCCATAATACTAACACCTTAAACTACCAAATTTCCTTGATAGTTTGAATATTTTATAAATTTTGTCTCTAGTCTCTTTTCAATCTTTACAGAAAATGTTGTATAATTACTCTTTTTCGATTTCGCTTTAAAATATGAAGCCCGGGCGTTATTCTAATATCTAGTTTAGTGGATATGTCCGAAAGGATTTCGGTCCCAATGAAAACAAAGAAAATCGCTATTATAGTATTTTCTACACTCAGAATATTATGTAGTTTACTGCGTGTAGTTTAATAAAAAAGGTTTTCAGATGAGTTAAAAGTAAAAGAACATGAATTTATTTTTCAAATAAATATTTATTTCAACATTTTTATAAATTTGTTGAAAATAATTTACTACCATTTACCGATTTTTTTAATTTCATTTGTTTAAAGTTTCATAAAAATTTAACCACAAAAATATAGAATTGTCGTTTATTTGTAAAGTTATTATAAATTGAAAAAAAAAAATATGAATTCAAAAAATTTTTTGTTTATATACCAAATTATTTCAATTCAAATCACAGGAAATTGAAAAAGTTTTCACAATTGTGTGTGTGTATACGTTTTGTAGAAAAAACGAAAAAAACTGTAACAATTTTTTATTTTGCTTTAAATAAGATTGTTCGATAACTCGGAAATTTTTAAAAATTTGTACAAGTTTTTACTGGAAGGTGTTCGTTTACACAAATACTCAGTAAAAAATAGTAAAAAGAGAGAGTAAAGTGACATGTTGATGCCAAAGAACTTACAAGTTTTTACCGGATAAATTTTTGCCAGTAAGAATTTGTAAGAAGAAAAAACCATATGATTGAAAAAATATGATTGTATTTTTAGAAAACAAATATTAAATTAAATTGTAATTGTTTAATGCGCTTAAAGTGAAAGATATTAAAAAATTTACTATGGAAGAAGTTAAAAAGCATTTTAAATTGTTTCTGGTAGACAATTTCAATTAACTTTTTTCTTTTCCATAATGACCAGTTGATTTTTTTTTTAAGTATTTGGTATTTAAAATCAGCTGTTTTTATCTATTTTACTAATTCTTACAAATTTTCCGTTCGTTTACTTTTTGGTAAATTTGTCGTTGACGTTTCGTTGTGGTTTTTTCCAACAACTTCAGGGAGAATATTTTATTAGATCTGGCAACCACATAAAACATAAATAAGAAAAATATAATGTAACATATAATTTTAAAATTTTTAGCGAAAATTCACTTACAAATAATCACCTTTGTCAATTTTACACTATTTTGAAGAAAAAAATATATATCACAGGTTTTTCATCCAACGACACAAAAAACTAATATGTATAATTTTATAAAAATAATTGTAAAAATCAAATAAAAAATATCACAGTAAAAGAAACTTAATAATGCTAAAATCACAGTTGAGTTAGCGCTAAATTATTGCTATAGTGTAGTTGGTTTTGATGTTATCCATATCTTCCCTCCTATTTATTGCACTCGTGTTACGTTGTTGGATTCTAAGACTTTCTAATGTATAGCGTTTTTTCTCCCTTTCTCTTTCTTTCTCTAAAATCTTAACGTTAGCTAAATCAGCTGTGTGTCCCTCTTCAAAACAATGTTGCGACAGTGCAGTACAATGTCTGCTTTTACTTATGTCTGCCCTGTGTTCATTTATTCGTGTGCCCAAACTTCTTTTTGTTGTACCTAAATCATAGATGCCCAGTAGTAGCTGATATCAGCAAATTAAACTCACACGTATACTTACGCTCTTTTGTTTGATCATCAATCAACCAATAGGAAATCAGCATGCTGAGTGGGAGAGATAAACTACACTTGCAGAACTTCTGTGTTTTATTATAAGACAATACAATATATCCTGAAATAATGAAGATTTCATTGAAGTGCTTATCTTTATTTCCCTCAACATATGTTTGCGAACAAATATTTTCAGATTTGAATTATATTTGCTCAAAAAAACGCAATAAGCTGAATTCTTCTATTTTGAGAAATATACTTTTATTGCGTAACTGCAATAAGAGTATCAACATAGAAGATTTCATTACTTTTTAATTGCAAATTGAACAATGATTAATTGAGGGAAAATTTATAAACACTTTGAAGAATCTTTTTATTTCGAAATATATCACACCCGCCACACATTGTTTTCTTTCAGTGTTATTTCGTCACTCTCACCAATACTACTACATTGGGCATCTATGACCTAAATACACTTTACTACACTTTTCGTCTTCTTTGCCTATGCACTTGCTCTCATAGACAACATTATTTTGTTCCCTCTTCTCAATTTTCGTTTTTGTTTTAGTAAATAGTGAACTGTTTTGCCTGGTTTATGCCCAAATATTACTTCGTTGTATTTTATTATTTCTTTGAGTTGTTTATTTTCTGTAAGTTTAGGGATGTAAGAAATTTCAAATAACTGAATCAAATATTTATTTTTACTGATCTGTAGTTAAAATTTGAACACTTATTTTTAATTTACTATTAATTTGTTTTTAAGCATTTGTTAGTTATTTAACCGATATTTTAAAATAAATAACTGTAAACATTTAAATTAAATGAAAAGTAAGTAGACCGCATTTTAAGTAGTTTATCAGTTATGTTTAATTGCACTTGCAGTTAATTTAAACTACAAACTACTTTGAGTGTAGTGGAATTATAAGCGAAATATTATTTAGTTTCGGACATTCTATTTCAGACATAATCCCAAATCCGGAAATTTTGATACTGTCCGTTGGGATTGTATCAAGTCACATTTAAAAATCACACTAATACCATGAAAATAACGATATCTCTGCAAAAAAATCTTTGCCACAGTGATAACCTCTCTGTTATTGTAATATCCTAAAGACGTATGCCAAGAAATGTAATATACGAGGGCGGCTCAATAAGTCCATGACTTTTCGTACTTCCCTCGTAGTTTTAAGAAATGCAACACTGCTCCCATCAATTACCACCTGTTAATAGTCTACTGTCAAAATTTGAGCAAGTTCCGTCATTTACTTTGCGTTTAACAGCTGTTTAAAACATACAACCTCGTGGATTTTTTTAAAAATTGAAAAAAGTGAATTTCGAATGCTCATTAAACATTATTTTTTGCGAAAAAAAACCGTCAATCAAACCAAGGAAAAGCTTGATAAATACTATGGGGACTCTGCACCATCGATTTCAATGGTAAAAAAGTGGTTTACTGACTTTTGTTGTGGTCGCACAAGTACAAATGACGCAGAACGTTCTGGACGACCAATTGGTATCAATACACCCAAAAATATCGAAAAAATCAACGATAGTGTAAAAGTGCGTGAAATTGTTGAAGCCATAGGCATTTCATATGGCAGTGTGGTTTCGATTTTAAATGATCAGTTGAGTTTAAGAAAGCTGTCTGCTAGATGGGTGCCGCGTTTGCTCTCAATTTACCATAAACGTTATCGTGTGACAACTTCAAAGGATTTGTTGGAGTTGTTTTACCGCAATTCGAAAGAGTTTTTGCGGCATTTTGGATCCAGTACAACACTCCGAAGACCAAGCAGCAGTCTAAACAATGGGATTCTCCGGGTGAACCGGCTCCGAAGAAGGCCAAGGTAAGTTTGTCGGCCAATAAGGTGATGGGATGCACGCGGGATAATTCACATCGATTACCTTTAACTAATGTTATGATAGTTTCTTAATTCTAAATATAAAATCTAAATTACAAGTTACATTTTCTTAATTTTAAATGAAAATTCTTAATTTCTATTGATGATTTCAAATTGAAATTCTGAATTTCAATTGATAGGAAAACAAAAGAACTATGTTCATACGACTTTTGAAAGTTTTTTATGAAAAAATGAAGATTTATGAAACATTTGACATATATTTTTATGAAACTCTTCATCATATCTATGAAAACTTCATTAATATAATGAATAATTGATGACAAACGATTTATGAGTATCATCAATATAATGAAACTTTTTTCCCAAAGTGTACTGACTGGGTTTATAAAGACAATTTTAAAAACCAATGTAAGTAAGCTGACAAGGGCATTTTTATCATAATCGATGTGTAGGCGATGTTATTTAAACGGCAAAATATGAAACATCACATGAAGATCTTCTACGGATCAAGTCTGCAGTAGTTATTCAAAAAGAAACCGAATACTACTCCCTTTTATATTTAATGAGCTTTTTCTCGTTTATCTAACCACAATGATTTTTTGCATTACATCTTTGAACTACCACTGGAACTCGTCCATTCAAACTTTTCATTAAATAAATGCAGTGTTTAAACAAATTTTATGAAAAATTTCTTAGTAGTTATTAAAAATTTCACACGGCTAATGAACAAATTTCATTAAAAGCAGTTTCAATAAAACTATGAAGTTTTGTCATACAGTTAAGAAATCTTTCATTCATGTTGCGAAAAAAACTTTAGTAGTGAAAAAATGTCATTAAAACTTGTCCAAGGAATTCTACCTGTGTACTTCATGGTAGTCTTGTAAGTGTGGTGTACAAATACCTCAACGAAAATCCGATTTTACACTAAACGTCCCCATGTAAGCCTTCAATGCAACGGTGCTATTATTGATTTAGTGTTCTATGTTAAATTTCTGGACAGTTTATAGTTCAAAAAGACTTGAAAATCACTATAATCCTGGATATATTCCCCTACCTTGTTCAAAATTCTAGCAATTGCCCAGACAAGCGTTGACTACAAGTAGGCGCTGATGAAAACTTGGACATTTCCTCCCTTAATATGGAATTAATATATACAAAGTTTTAAAAGAAAAAAAAAAATAATATCAAATACTCTTACTTCCATCCCCAATGCAATTTCCTAAATCCGCTGATAATATCCAGAATGGTAACAATCCTATCTATAATATAACCTTACAAAACCACAAATAAAACTTCGGTGAAAGAGTGGACAATAATGGTAGTTCCTCTATCCCAACTCTTGTGCGCGTTGTGGTGGGATGGTTAGCGCGTTGGACTGTTAAACATATGGTTCCGGGTTCGGTCCCTGGCGATGACAGTATCAATTTAGAAAAATAATATCTATATGCTTTCTATCCCTCATACATATCGCAGCGCCCACCTTTGGTATTCCCATAGCACTTAACCCCACCGAAGTAAAATAATGAATCAGGACTATGAACCAAACAGCTTCAATAATTGCACCAAGTTTCCATCAGGTGGCGAGGAACAACTGCTCAATTACAGTGTTGACTTGTTTGAAGTCCTTCATTGGTCCGCATATTTCAATTTTCCTCTAACCCCTTTCCAAAAAAAGAAACACATAGGACTAATTTCCTGAGTGCTGCAACTCTTAAAACAAATTTTTGTAAGACATGACCATATATTCATCACATACTATACCCAAGATATTCATTCGAGATCATGCCGTTGAAAGGTTCTTGAAAATCTCAATTCAATTCACTGGTGCTGAAACAGTGCTCTTCGACACTCGTGTCCATTGGCAACCATCTTCAGCACGAAGTATATTTCCATCGTGTTAAAAGATTTCCATTGTTCAGCCGATCCCTTAAGAGAGGGCAGTTAAATAATTAACGCTCAATTGCAATTTGTTCTGCCCTGTCAAATGTGATATTGACTGTGTTTAGTTAATATCTTGTAAATTATCTAAAAACCAAAGGTCTACTGTGCAATAGACAGTACAAGGACAGTGAGATTATATTATGGGAGGGACAATCTGTTTCAAACACAAAATCAAACATAACATTTCGTTATCCCGGGGATAATGGCGTACGATGCACAGAAGAACCTTTCGACAATCTACGAGTGGAGTAGCAATGCACGCAATCTACGAGTAGGGTCATAATCCTCCACCATCTGTACATACATTATTTAAGTATCGAACAAAGTGTTCAAGTGTTTAGGTTTTCTTAGCCGGTGCAAGGGTGATTTCACCCCATCCGATCTTGTCAGTATTTAAAACCCCTATATTCGTCCGAAACTGGAATACAGATCCCATAGTCTAATTTGGAGCTTTTGGACCGCGTTCAAAGAAGGGCGTCGGCGCTCATCAATGACAGTAGCGTCACCAGCTCTATTCAGTTATTGGAGCATCGTCGGAATGTGGATTGTGTAACACTGTTCTATCCATATTACCAAGGAAGGTCTTCTGCTGAGATCAGCTGTTATAGCCAGGCTCCGGTTTTTGCCTGGAATAGTCGCTTATCTAGTAGATCACATAATTTTGTTGTCAATTGGTCAATGAATCACTCAATGCATTACAGAGAATACGTTCTTTAGTCGTACTATACGTATGTGGAATATACTACCCGCAGAAATCTCTTCTGTCATTTAAAATTTAAAGAAATCTAAGTCAAATTTGCGTAGACGCTACTCTCTCTTTCCTTTAACCCAACTTCCTCCCGCAATAAAAAATTAAACGAAAGGATTTGTTTCCAAAAATCGACTGGAGTTGCTCTGAAAATATCACAATATCAAATTCTTTGAAATTCCCAAATGTGAAATATAAACAATGCTTAATGCCAAGTGTAGGTTTAGTGTAGGGAACGAAAAAACTCTCTTCTTAAGTTAAACAAAAAAAATGTATCAAGAAAAATTAAATAGACATTCTTTGCGCATGTGCACATACACACTATACTCTCTCTACAGCCACCACAATAAGCCAACGATAAAGAAGCAAGCATTAACTGTCACCATTAGAAATGTAATGCTTCTGTTGCCGTTTTGCTATCAACAACAATTGCTGTTAATGTCAACACACTTGCTGTTTTGGGTTGTGTGTGTGTGTGTTGTTAATTTTGTATGTTGTACACATTCGTTGATTAGGCTTTGTTGGGACGCACCTTAGAATTGGTCTTCTTCGTCGTTGTCGTCATAGTCTTCTTCTTGCTTTTTTTATCACTAATTTTAAGTCTCCCATTTAGTTTGTCGTTATTGTATGTATTTGTTGTCTTAACATGTGTTCAAGTTGCGGTTGTTAGTATTGTTGTCTTGTAAATCCATGTGTGTGGCCAATTGTTGGCTAATTATGGCAACACAACTTTAACTTATGTTTGTATGGCATTTTATATTGTTGTTTGTTGAATTTTGTACATGTTCCTTTAATACTACTTATTTAACTACTACTATGTACTTGTTGTATGCGTGCCACATATCAGGTATGGCTAAGTTAAGGTTCAAGGTAGTAATTAGTTGAGAGTCGTACATTTTATTGACCTTGAAGATGTTATTTATTGACCAGCTATAAAACGATTATTAAAAAAAGTCCTCTGTGAGAAATTTAATCCGCAAACAGTTTGATCGACTGATGAACGACAGTCGACCACTAACGGATATGCTCTACTAGAAATAATTTCTAGGAATAATTTCACCCAGTGTAGCAAAGCATTACCATATATTTAAGCACATATTTACATTACAAATCTCATTATTTTTATATGGGTATGTCGTGGAAAATAATGACATATCATTACTATATACCTTACGAAAAATCAAAAAATATGTGGTTAAGTATATGAACACTAGTATGGACAAAAATAATGACTATAAAAATATATTTTCAAAAAAAACAAAATTTAATAAAAGAAATATTTTTTATTGATTTTTTTTTAATAAAATATGCACATATCGGATTCGAACGTGAGACTGCAGGTTGTCAGTCAACCGCTCTATCATCTTAGCTAGCTCGACAAGTTATACTTAATAGATAAAATGAATATGACTTGCTTGTACAAAATGCCATTACCGACAAGCTTACAAAAAAGGAAAAATAAGTAGTTATATATGTACTTACTTAGAGTTAAAAAAAATAGTATAAAAATAGATTTTCAAAAACTGTTAGATCATTACTCTATTAAAATAACGACTAAAATAAGTACTTGTGGGTAACACATTATTTTGTGAAAACTAACTAGCTATTACTAAGTCATTATTATTAGTATTGAAGTGATGTAGATAGTTAGCGGGTCTCATTACTACACTTAGAAAATTATATAGGTAAACAGCTGCAAATGTGGTTAAAAACAAATGAAATTTAATTTAAGGAAAGGACGACTTACAGTTCAGTAAATTCAACAAACATTGTCATTTGTGTTTTAATGTTCAAAAAATGGCTAACAATTGTAGTAAAAATTAACCACATGTTAGTAAAAAATAAACAAACATTTACTTTTTTATTTTTTTAAATAACAAAAAACAACTGTACAAAATGAATGTAAAATCATAAAACAGTCATTTGATGTGGCTTGTTTTTTATAGATGAACTACAAGGTTAATAAAAATTTAATTTGTTCTACAAATGACTGACATTTACATTAAAAATAAAGAAACTGTATTACAACCCAAACAACTACATAAAGCTGAAGTTCCCCGAGTGTAGTAGTCCAAAAAGAAATGATATATCATTACCGTTTCTGCACTGTGTAACACAGATTCATGGTGACAAATGTTTAGTTTGTAGCAATATATAATTTTTTTTTTTTAATCTAACAATTACTTGGAAAGTTATATCCATTCACTTTAGCAACACTTCAACTGTCATATCCTGTTTTTTTTTAATATTTGTAGAAATTAAATTTTGAAAGGCTTTCCCATACGAATTAAATATGACAACACTGAAGGACTTTATATGTAAATTCCTTCATTATTGTTTTTTTTTTTTCATTTAAACTACTATACAAAAAATCTTACTGTTATTTTTAGAAATTTTTGAAAATTGTCACGCCAGTTTTCGTGCAAAAAAAAAAATAATTTAAAAGTAGGCAAAGAGTCTAGGGCAACCAAAAAATTTTGAATTGGCAAACTTTTTTAATTTATGCATTCCTTTTCAAGTTAAGGCGATGTCCTTGAGAGGTTTCTTTTTGGCATCCTAGATATCCTTAGACCAAAAGAAGAGCTTTTTTTAATGCTTAAGCTTCAATCTCACTTTGCATTTAATACCAACGGTTTCTAGTCAAAATAAATATGTTTCCATAATTTTTGATAATTATGTTCATTTCTAAGTATTTTTTTTTTTTAGAAATTTTACGAAATTTTAACTTTAACACTTTATCGCTACCAAACTCTACACTGCACACAAAAAACTACTTAGCACTATATATTGCAAACATGGTTTTCTATCGAAATAGCTTAATTTCGTATTATAAAAAACTCGATTGGCGAATTTATGTCCAATTTGAAATACCCCGCCTGGACGCGGGCTTGCCGCTTAGAGGGTTAAATTTGCTAAGTCAAATAATCAGCATTTCTTGCCTTTAAAAATAAATAATCATAGCAAATTAAAAATAAAAATGCTGAGAAATAAAATATTTCTGCATTAATTAATTTTTAAAATTTTTCCCCGGAATTCCCGGAATTCTCGTACCCTAGTTAGAAAGCTTATAATTTTAAGTGCATATCTAATTAGTTTGTTTAATAACTTTTTAATTATTACTGCCAGAAATTTTAATTATTTAAAAATTATAAAAATACACTCACAAGAACTTTTTCATAAAAAATCAACAGTTGTTTAAAAATTTAATCGGTAAATGGAACATACAGTTAAATTACCAAAGAAATATATTTTTTAACTTTCTGTCTGTTATGCAATAAAGAAAATAAACAACAAAAACGGACGGTAATAGTCAGGGTTGTCAGATTTTTTTGAGATCCATCGCCAAACCGGATGTCAAAAATCGCCAAAAGTTAAATATGTCCAGTTTTTGTTAATTTTTTTATTTAAAAAATAAAATTTTGTTTACATAAAAAAAAGCTAGTAATATAATATTGAAGTCAAAAACTGATAAAAAAAACTTAAAAATCGCCAAAAGTAAATTTAGTATAGTTTTTGTTAATTTTTTTTATTTAATTAATAATTATTGGGAACTTTGCATACTTATTCTAATTTAGCAAAATATATACGCATATGTATGCACAGCGCATAGTTTAGAGACATTTATTCGTTCCCCCGCATAGCTTAGGGACATTTGCTTACTTTGGGGACTGTCCCCAAAGTTTTCGCGCCTTTTCATACATCTAGCGTATAAGATGAGGACAATTTTTTCTATAGACCGCATATTTCGGCGACAATTTTGGGCTTGTCCCTAAAGTATGCGCTGCGCATACATATATATATATATATATATATATATATATATATACAAATTTTGTCTTTTTTACTGTTAAAATAATTTTAAAACTTTGTAAAAAGAGTTAGTGTTATATATTTTTAAATTGCATAAAAATGGAGATCATATGATCTGTTAAAAAAAAAGTAAAATTAAGTACATAAGTAAATAAGATCGTAAACTGCAGTCTCATCGATTTCATTACTTGTGTCTTTACTTTTATACATATTATTTGGATTTAATTTTTTTTATTATTTCATTAGTCGGTGTAAAAAAATTGCAGCACAATTTGTTAACGTTCATGTGATTTATTATTCTCAATAGAGCGTCTAGAAGCTCATATTGAATTTTATTTCTTAATCGTGTTTTGGTATAATTCATTATGGAAAATACCCTTTCAACGCAGGCATCACTGGTTGGAACAACCAACATATTAAGAACGGCCAAAGATAATTCTTTAAAATGGTACGTACCTGCTGCATCATGATAATCAAACACTTTTGGCCAAAAATCAAATAAATTTTTTGGAATTTCGTTATTAAAATAACTATTCCAATTTATGAACGGAAGTTCATATGTCATACGACATGACATGACTTCTGATGTCGTTTTGACACTAAATATGAAATTCACTTAAAATGATAACAAAACAGAAATCATGCAAATAAGGTTACCCGACTATTTTTTTTTTTAATTAGTAATGATAACAAAAAAAGACAAACTATTTAAAAAAAATCACTGAAATAATATAAATGGTAAAAATAGCCAAGAAAATCGCCAGTTACATCATAAATCGCCAAAAAAAAACGCCATGTCGCCATATGGAAAATCTCGACGCCAAACACGTTTCAAAATCGCCATGTTTGGCGAGAAATCGACATATCTGACAGCCCTGGTAATAGTTAAAATATTCAGTTAAAATTTCTATTGAAAACAAAAAGTTGTTATATTATATTGAGTATTGAAATAAAAGAAACAATCTATTGTTTTTATGGATTTTTGTCAATTAATTTTTCAACAGTTGAAAATAAGCTAAAAAATATAATGGTTTTAAACGAAAAGTAAGTAGTCCGGTTTTTAACTGATTTTCAGTTAATTTAATGTGTATATTCAGTAGTCTTTACGGAAAAAATATTGTGTATGTATATTTAATTTTCGCGCCACAAAACAGTTTATATCTCCAACATTACCATTGTTTTGGACATATAAGCTGTTGAATATTAAAATAGAGATGTGGCTTTATCGTATGTAATAAGGTTACTAATATCAGGCGCTGCGCTGCATTCAGTCAAATTATTCGTTACATATACATATGTAACACCATGCATTAAAGGGTTAAGAGGAAAACTATTAATCCTCTTGGCATAACCTAGATTGGCTCTCTCTCTGTTATTAATACATTGGAAGAAAAAAAGTGGTTGAACTAACCTGCTAAAAATGTTTTACCTCGAACTTCAAACACATGTTACACAGCTTGTATGGCAACATAATTATTTGTTTATAACATAAATAACATTCGAGCACAAAAAAAATCATAGAAATATTTATTTTTCATGTTATTCCATTGTAATCAATTTGTTTAGACATATTTTTGCATTTTACCGCATTAGAGCCACAATAATCAGTCACTAGTTATCAGAAACCAGGCAGCCAGCCAAAGCTAGCCGACCGACCAACCGACCCACCAACCAGGAGAAATTCTTCTTTATTTATATTTAGCTGTAATTAACATGCGTATGTTGTCAGCGGATATGTTGCTGTTGTTGTTTGTGTTGTCATTGTAAATTTATTAAATTTTTTAACTTTTTTTTTTATTGTTTGACTTGAAATTGTTGGCAAACCAAACTCATGCCATGGCGTTTTCTATTTTTAATCAGGGAATTTTGTTTAAATAATGATTGATTGCATTTTAGGGTTGGAAAGTAACGAATTAAAATATAAATATTATAAAAATAGATTTTATTTTTAGTTAGCTAACTTTAAAACCGTTCTAACGTTTTATTTTTAACTATAGACAAATTAGAAACCGGAAATGGTTGTAGTATTGTTAGTAGCTTCAATTTGCATTTACAACCGAGAACGCTAATGGAATTTATTTAAGGAAATCGACATTTCTATTAAAACTTAAATAATTAAATTTTTAATTGTTGACATGTCCAATTTTGGACACAAGTTATGTTCATGGCAGTTTGTTTATATCGAATAAAAACAATTGCATTTAGGTCATTTTATTATAATCGTTACAGACATAAAGGGTGTTTTTTATACAGGTATACAACTTTAAGTTGGCAACACTTTTTAACTGGCGGCCATTTTGTCACCTGTTAAGTGATTTATGTTTAGTTTAGTTTGGCATTTCAACATGAATATACTGACGCCTGAACAACGCTTCCAAATTGTGCAAATTTATTTTAAAAATCATGGTTCTGTTCGAAATACGTATCGCGCGCGAAAAACGATGCTGGTTTAAAAACGATGCTGGTCAGAACGTTACAGTCAATGGTGACCGCTATATAGCCATGATTACTGACTTTTTCGTTCATCAATTGAACAACCACGATTTGCAGGAGCTGTGGTTTCAACAAGACGGCGCAACATGTCGCACAGCTCTTGACACAATTGATTTATTGAAGGAAACGTTTGGTAACCGCATAGTTTCACGTTTCGGACCCGTGAGTCGGCCTCCAAGATCGTGCGATTTAACTCCGCTGGACTATTTTCTGTGGGGATATGTGAAGTCGCTAGTCTACGCCGATAATCCCGAAACGATTGACCACTTGGAGGACAACATTCGGCTCGTTATTGCCAATATACGTAGACAAATGTTGGAAAAAGTCATCGAAAATTGGACCACCAGATTAGACTACGTCCGAGCCAGTCATGGCGGTCATATGCCAGAAGTCATGTTGAAATTATAATCCAGAAGATTATCTTTCGAATAAAGTAAATTCCATGTCAATTTAAAAAAATCATCTTTGCTTTATTCTATAAAGTTCTATACCTCTATGAAAAACACCCTTTACAATCGAATACAAAACATGAAAACCCACCCAGCAAAATTTTCTATTACATGGTAATGTGGTACAAGATCCGAAAAGGGTGACCCCAACGTTAAAAAATATGCATAATTTTCTCATAATTTTTCGTAAATATTTTCTTGAACGCTATTAGAAATAGGGGATCGAAATTTTCGTAGGACCTGGTCCAATAACTTCAAATTTCAAGAAAGATTCAGATATTTGGAATTGATTAATTCCATCTCCTACAAGACACTGATACAATATGGGACATGGTCGTCAAAGGTAAAAAAAATAAGAATGTTTTATTCAGTTTTTTTATGTTTTGTTCGTATGAAAATTTAAGAGGGCTAAAGCGCTCTATCTAACGTGTAGTGCGAGTGCATGTGGCATTAGAAATCAGTTTATCTATACACCGGTCAATGATTGCACAGAAAATTTCGTATAGACGCAATCGAACAAATAAAAACATAACAAATATTACATTATTCAAAAAACAGGGTCACTAACGAAGGTTCAATACCAGAAACTGCGCAGTCTGATTCAGGAAAAAAATTTTAAATTTGCAATGTAGTTATGATTTTTAGAAAATACACTCATTCTTCTCTACCATGCCTTTCACATTTAAGCAATTTTTGTTTGACTTTAATTAAAAAAGTAACATTTATAGATTTTGATCTCTAAGTTTTTCTATCCCTTCACAATTTTGAAATTTCGTATAAAAGGATTTTTTAGGACTACAGTCAAAACTCGATTTACGACTCGAGCTGTTTTACGAATGTTTACATATTCTTGTTTAGCATAACAAAATAGTTTAAAAAACATGTGTATTTTGATGTAAACCAGATAATAGAAATAAACTCGACACGTCTTTAGTTAGTACTTGGGTGAGGCATTTGTTCACTAATTTTGACCGTTGACGATCAATGGCACAGTGGGATATATCACAAATTTTTTGGAAATAATAAGGTAATATCTTACTTAGTAGATTAGATTGCAATGAAATTTTGTTTTGATTTTGAACCTTCCAGACCCACCTGGGTTCGGCAATACAATATAACCACCAAAAATAGGGAACTTTTTGCATAAAAAATTTTGAATGCTCGCTATTTTTTTTTTTTTTTTTTGTATTCGATTTTAAAACATCAACGTATTTTTAATCTGCTAATAAAGACTAACAAAAAACAAGCTTACATGTGTGTGTGTTAATTCTAACAGTTCCCGAGATATTCTCATTTGAAAATGAGAAATTCCAAATATGGTCCGACTCAGGTCCAGTTTTTTGCGATTAAGCTGTTATGACACTGTATAGTTTTTGTATAGTTTCAAGATGTATTGGGAGAAAGAAACAACATTAATGTGCGAATGAAAACATATATACAATTTGTAAACAAACAGTTTTTTTATTTTATTTTATTTATTTATTTTATTTTGATTATAATCCAGTGCAAAGATTTAATCTTATATAGGAGCACTGAATACAAGTATCGGTAAAATTACACAATGTGCATAAATAATATACTTAACAAAAAGACATATAATTTAAAACTACAATAAATAATTAATATGTAATACTATAATCAAAAATAATAATGTTACAAAACAATATGTTCATATTAAAAAAGATAAAATTATAAATTTTTATATATATTATTTGTAATATTCATATATCAGTTTTTTAAATTGCATTGCGTTGCTTATTATTTGTAAATGAGGGGGAACTGATTCCAAATTCTAATGACATTAATAAAAAAGTGTTGATCAGAGAATGTAGTTTCATGCTTTATCTGTATTATACGGTATAATCTTTCGGACCTGAAGAAAGTGAGTCGTTCGTAAAGGTATTTTGGTTGGCGTGAGTAAATTATCTTATGAAGGTATATTAATGCTTTGCATTTTAAAAGATTTTCAAAAGAAACTCCAAAGATTTGTTTAGAGTAGAGAGAGATTCTGTCAAAACGTCGAATTCCATATATATATCGTGCAATATTGTTATATGCAACGTTTAATTTACGAAAACTGGAAGCATCGCAACTTGAAAACAGCTCACAACCATAAAGAAGAGTCGGAATTAAATAAGTTTTAGCCAGAAGCATTCTGACTTTAAGAGGTATAAACCATTGCGTGCACCATAAATTTCTTAACATCCCATATATCTTCCCGGTAGTGATAAGAACGTGGTCATTCCATTGTAAATACTTATTAAATGTCACTCCAAGATTTTTAACCTTATTAACAACATCGATTTTTGACTCACCCAGTGTTTAAATTATAAATAAATGGTATATTTTGTGATTTTTTGGTAATCAAAATACATTTTGACTTGCTTGGATTAAGGCATAATCCGTTACATTTAGCCCAAGTGCTAATATTTGCAAGATCAGCGTTAATTTTTTTCACACAATTATTGATTTCAGAAGTATTACAGCTTATGTAGAGTTGAACATCATCTGCATACATTTGAACGTTGCAGTATTGCAATTGATTTGGAAGATCATTGGCGTAAGCAGAGTATAACAATGGACCTAAGATAGAGCCTTGTGGTACTCCTTTGTTTTGTTTTTTTTTTTTAAACTGACAGTTCCAAAAAGAAACTGACAACAAACTTATTTGCCTGTGAGAAATGTCAAGATAAAGTTCAAAATTTTCGTTTGCACTTTTGACAGATATCCCAATTTTTCGCTGATTTATCGATAACAAAAGTATTTGTTTTGACATTTACTACAATTTGGCACTATGTGTTCGTACTCTTTACACTAGTTAAAAAATTGATTAACAATATATTTGTACTGCTTTAATTTAGATTGTCAATACAAAAACTATACAGTGTCATACGGGCTTTAGCGGAACGAAATTGAGACCAATTTATTCTTTAGAATATTGGTTATTTACCTAAATAAATTCTTGATTAAATAAAAAGAAATGAATGCATTCAAAAACAACATTCGTTTTAAGTAAAATTTAAAAAAAAAATCAAATTTTTGCGATTTTTCCCTCAAAAAGCACCAACAGTCTTTTGCCTTCAGATAAATATTTTCTTTCTGAACATAAAAAGTTTGCATACCATTCTGAAAGGTCTTTTTATATAAAAGCGAGCTGCATTAAAAGCAATTTTGACTTGCATATACTTTATCCCCCCATCCGCTTCTAAAGTTGCCACATTTTTAAGGCAAATATAAATTTGAACCCACTGTTAAAAATTGTGCACGCCTTCAATTAGGTAGCGGAAGCGGTTGTAACTTAACCTCCATAAAACGGGTTCAAAACACGAAATGTATGCTTGAAATTTGTAAATAACTTAAATTTTATTTATATTTTTTAAGATATCAAATTTTCGTTTTAAAAAAATTTTCAATTTTTATTGAATTATAATTTTTTTTTGTCAATATTAAAAAGGTTTTGTTATTTGTAATGAAAATCGATTTCGCAAAATTGAAAACTATTTTCGTAAAATATTTTGTGATTTTTTAATTATGCCTTATAATATTTTTACACTTTTGTGTTATATGTATATAATTATGTCTAAAACGACAGATGGCGTTTTTTTTTTTTTGTTTATATTATATATAATTACTCGTATGTATTGGGTTATATCTAATTTTATTAAATTAATCAACCATGTGTTATCATATATAAGTTCAGAATAGTATTTTTTTTATATATGATTGGATATGCTTATACATGAATTTTTTTGGTAAAACATTTTAAAATATGCTATTTTATATGATCATATATTTTTATATTAAAGAATTTATTGTTATTGGGGATACAAATTAATAATGTCGATTTTTTTTTTTTGCTTGAAATGCATTTATTATACTAACAAAATGAATTGATACATAATTCAATGTATTGGCCATCGTTAGTCAATACTTTTTCCCATCTTTCTGGCAGCATATGGATTCCGCACCAAAAAAAACTGCTCCGGTTTTGAGGTAAAGAATGAATCAAGCCAATTTCTGATACTCTGTTCTGAAGCGAATCCTATTAAGGGCATTCTGTATCGCTAGAAACAAATGGTAGTCAGAAGGGGCAAGGTCTGGGCTATACGGCGGGTGAGCCAAAACTTCCCGGTCTTGCAACATATGGCCGAGCGTTGTCATGATGGAAGATTATGGCCTAGTGTCTGCTCTAAAATACTGGTCGTTTATCGTTGATTGCTCTGTTCAAACGAATCAATTGTGGTATATACAGATCCCCTGTGATCGTCTGACCCAATTTCAACAGCACATAATAAAAAACACCCTTCTGATACCAACAAATACAGGGCATTACCTTGGTGCCATGGATATTCGGCTTCGGCGTTGATTTGGCTGGTTACTTCTTTTTGTAGCGTTAAAGCAACATTTCCGATATGCAAAACCGCCTTTCAACGTCTCTCGGCTTTAATTGATATGGGACCCCAATTTCCTTGCTTTTGAATGCATCCCAATGCTTTTAAACGTAGGGAAATGGCTTGTTGTGTGACTCTCAATGATAAGTTCTTCTTGTGTTTGACAACAATATTCGTGGAGTAATGCTTCCAGTTCCTCATCTTCAAACATTTTCAGCTGACCAGGCCTCTTCTTGTCTTCTGTGTCGAAATCACCACTGTTGAATCGCGCAAACCATCGTTCACAAGTTTTTTGAGTTGGTGCATGTTGTATGTAAGCTTCTACCAACAATCGATAATTTTCAGCAGCCGATTTCTTCAAATGAAAGAAGGTTATCAGACTTCCCCGCAAAACAGCTTTTTTAGGCACAAAATGTGTGTTTACACTTTGGCGTCTATCGAATACTGAATTTTAATGACAGATGTTTACCCTCCAAAATACCATATTTGTTATTATTGACACAAATCATATTTGATAGTTATGACATATGTTGTCCAAATCGACATTATTAAATTGTATACCCAATATATACAACTTTTTTTACTTGGGTTGGTATATATATTTTTTTTTTTTTGAGATAAATGCTGTCGCCGGTTAACCGATTTTTTCAAAAATCGGTTAAACGTAAAACCGGTTTCTCAAAATGTCGGTTTTTTTTAAACACTTCTAATCCATTTTTTTTGGTACCTGTCTTTCCTGCCACTGTTTCTTTAATATAATAACATATAGGTAATAATATTTACTCGTAGGTATATTTAAAATTAAGAAAATTTTAAGTAATATTTACTTTTTATTGACTTTTATTAAGTTCAACAAATGTAGTCCATTAAAGCCATCAGAATTTATTAACAACAATATGAATTTTAAATAATTTTTTTAAATAAATATTAACTCAAAACAGAAGGAAATATCAACGACACCATATAAGAAAAAAATTACGATAAAAATTTCTATAAACATTTTAAAAACTTTTGCAATATGGTTAGCAGATGGAACATGTTAATATTTAAAACTGAAAGAAAAATTTATATACACAAATATACTTTGTAGTATATACCAATAAAAATGAATTAATATTAACATTTGTTGTGTTTCTATATAAAAATCATAAAGATTTTCCTAAGACACAACATACAACTGAAATTTTCTTAATATGAAATGACACGAATCAACATATGGAAACATGCTCCAATTGCAAATGTAACTCAATATAGTTTCAATATTTAAATATATTGCCACAAAACCCCCCTTCTATTGAAAAATAGTATAACAGGGGAAGGTACATCCAGTGAAAGATCGGATAGGAATCGAAAATAAAAGAATTATACTTCATGATGTGAATGAAAAAATTTAATATTTAAATTTCATATATGTGCATTTCAATAGAAAGGCTAACTAAACGTGACCGAAAAACTAATAGTGAACAAATAATTTCTTCTTACTTGTATTTCACTCCGCAACTCGGAAAATAAAACAAGAGCACCGACCACATATACCTAATATTTTGGCTACACTGATTTTACTGGTGTACCCAATTTGTTTACTTATGGGCCAAATTTTTCTCAAAATTGCATTCAATGTTTGCATTTTTTAACCCAGTTTTTCATACATACGATTTTTAAAAATATGATATTTTCCGTTAATTGTTGATGGGAAATAATTATGAGACCTTCAACAATATTTGGGTTAGGGTGGGGCGATTAGTATGGAAGGAAAAAACTCTTAATGGGCGCTTCGCGTTTCTGATTCTTGGGATTGTACTGAGCAAAGAAGTCCACTAAACCATACGTCTACGGTGAAAATCGAGCTTCCAGATTTTGACTTTACGGCAAAAAAGCCCTATTTTGAAATAAAAAATTGACCCCTTAAACCCCACCCACAAATATGACTGATGCATTAGTCTGCTAGAGAATTTTCCAAAGAAGAGATTGATACCATAATCTTGGATAAGCTCCTCCTACTTCCTGAGATATGTCCATCCCACACATTGTTACTTTCACAAAATACGGCTAAAAAGTCACAATCTGGAAGCTCGATTTTCACCGTAGACGTATGGTCTAGAATTTACTATTTTTGCATAATTTATCAATTCATTTCGCAAAGGATCAAAGCATTTGTGTGCATAAGAAAAAAAAAATCTGAATAATTATTTCGTGTAAAAAAACAGAAATGTAAATAAAAGCGGTTAATGGGATAAACGCGAAATGTGGCTAAAATAAAAGGTTTTGATAACATTCATCCGAATTTTTTGAAAATTATTTTACCATACATGCTGCCTTTTATAACATATATTTTCAATAATATTATTACGAAGAGTATTTATCCCAAAAATTGGAAATATGCCAAAATTATACCAACTCCAAAATCAAACAAAGATTATCGCCCGATTGCCATATTACCATACTTATCTAAAGTTTTTGAGCGTATACTACATCAACAGATAACTGAATTCATAAAGAATAATGGTCTTTTTACAAATCGACAATCAGGTTTCCGGCCTAAACACAGCTGCATAACTGCGCTCGTGGATGTGTCGGAAGAAATACGTAGAAGTATTGATGGGGGTGAAGTATCCTTATTGGTGTTATTAGACCATTCAAAAGCATTTGATATGGTGGATCACAACGTTCTTTGTCTAAAGTTGAGTACAATCTTCAATTTCTCTCCAATGTCTGTTCGTTTGATATCTTCATACTTGTCGGATCGTTGCCAGTCTGTCTTTGCAGATAATAAAACTTCACGTGCCCTACCAGTTTTAAAGGGTGTACCGCAAGGGTCGATACTTGGGCCTTTACTATTCACAATTTATGTTAATGACCTTACACAACAATTATCGCATTGTAAAATCCACATGTATGCTGATGATGTACAACTTTATATAAATAGCAACAAAAGTAAAATAAATGATTGTATTGATAAACTAAATGCTGATTTGGATCACATTTACACATGGGCTAATGCAAATGGTTTATGTCTTAATCCATTGAAGTCTAAATGTTTAGTTATTAAAAAAAAATCCCTAAAATTGTCTTTTGAACCGACGATATTACTAAACAATCAGAAAATTGATATAGTATCCACTGCCAAAAACCTTGGTGTTATTTTTAATGATACACTCACCTGGTCTAACCATATAAACGTTGCTGCTGGAAAAGTATACTCAATGCTACGTACTCTATGGCACACCCAGTATATAACTCCGTTAAATGTTCGCATATTGTTGGCGAAAACTTACCTATTGCCTACTCTACTGTACGGATGTGAAATATTTGCAAGCTGTGACACTAAATGCAGTAAGAAACTTGCATCTACTTACAATGCTATTCTTAGATATGTTTTTAATTTAAGGAAGTTTGATTCCATCTCTTTATATTCAAAAAAACTTTATGGAGTTACTTTCAAAGATCTTTTGAAAATAAGAACACTGATTCTTTTGCATAAAATTATATATACCCGGGAACCATCGTATTTGTTTGATAGACTTGAGTTTTCAAACTCCCAGAGGAATAAGGACATTACCCACATATTGTTTCAAAACTCTTTATCAAAGTGGCAATTTTTTGTGAACTCAATACGTCTTTGGAACTCATTACCATCATCCATTCAGTTCTTAAGCAACGCATTACATTTTAAAAAACAAATATTTGAACTTTATAGATAAACGAGCCTAAAAATGTGTTTGTTTCTGAAATTTAAATAAAAATTGTACCTATTTATTGTCATCATTTGTTTGGTTATATTTATTTATTTTTTATAATATTTATTTATTTTATTTTAAAAAATTTTATTTTATTATTTTTCTTTTTTTTATATTTTAATAATAATAATCATTTTTTCCTATTATTGTTCCTTAAAAATAATGTTACAATATAAAAATCCATTACTTTAATTATAAGATTTTTAATCTTGTTGTTTTGGAAATCAATAAACAAAAAAACAAACAAAAAACAAAACAAAAATAAAAGGGTGACCTATAAAAAAATTTATCTTTTGTAAACAGCTTAAAAAGTTACGTTTACCAAAATTCAGCCAAAAAGTAAATTTTTGCGAAAAATAGTTAAATAAGGCTTTCATAACAGTAAATGTCCACAAAATATTTTCAAATTTGATGTTAAAATTCATACAATTGTGCGAACATTCTTGAAATAAGATTTGAAAATATATTGTAGGCATTCACTGTAATGAAAGTATTTGTTAAACAATCTTTCCCAACGTTCGGCACGTATTTTTTTTAGCGGCCCAATCCAATGTTCAGGAGTTAAAAAGTGTGGTCAGAAATTAACTCAGTTTTCGTTTTTTCAGTTTATTTCGAATTGTTTCAGAGAAATTTTAGACAAATATGGTACGAAATGAAAAAGCTTTTTTTTTATACGAAACATGTCCGATAACTTTCAAGTATTTTAGTTATTCGAAAAAATGTATTTTGAGTGATGTTAAAAATGGCGTTCTGTTCAAGAATTATAGTTGGATTAAGCTAAAAATATATTAATGCATATTAATATACTTTTGCCGAAAAGCGTTTTAACTCTTATTTTAAATATTTAAAAAAAAAAAAAATGGCAGCCCTAACACACTACATAGGTAATATTGGTATAACAATTTTTTGCTTTTTCGAGTACAGCAATTCACTTAAATAGGTGGTATACGTGCTTTCCAAATCCCAAAATGATAACATCATTAGACAAAAGGTCCGTCTGCTCAAAAAGTGTAGGAAAAGCACTGGGTATACAAAATTTCCTACGTTGGTAAAAAGTTGGTAAAACCATAAAATATTTGGTCTAAACAAAGGTTTTCTCAAAATAAAATGACAACAAACTTGATTTATAATTTTTTCGTTCTGCCGGGATTCGAACCCATGTCCTCTAGCTCTACTGAACTAACAAGGCATACAAACAAATAAAAACTTTCGAAATCAATTAGAAACAATATTAAATTCAATAGAAACAGCTTTGAATTTAAACAAAGTTTGTTTTCTATTTAGTTTAAATGTGTTTCTACAATTTTTTCATTGCATATTAACTTTAAAGCATATGTATATTATACCATTGTTAATGTTCAATTTTTCTCCTCATAATTTTGTAAAATCTAACTATTAAGTATTATATTATTTGTATTTGAGCACTCATTTGAGAGTCATTGTATATAAAACAATATTGTAACTAGTGTTTATTATAGTATAAATATATTTTATAAAAATAAATAAACAAATTAAAAAAAAAAAAAAAAAAAATGTGTTTCTACTTAATTCTAAAATGCGGAAATGACATCTATAATGTTGAAATATTAATTTAAATTCAAAAAAGTTGATTTTAACTAGAATCATATTTACTTTATTAAGATTCATACTTAATTCTAAAATATATAGGCTTAATTCTAAAATTCAAATATGCTAGCACTGGCATAAGATTTGGTGGAAACAACTTGCCATCGATGAAAAAAAAGAAGTTGGTCTTAAAAGAGATTTTCCAGAAACAAAAAATTCAGTTTTATATAAAAAAAATATTAAAAAAGATCCGGTATTGAACCCGGTACCTTGTGATTACAAATATTTTTAAACAAAAACTCATAATTTTTATTATAAAATAAATGCTCTTCGAGTGGTTAGCCTTTCGAGACGTTTGGAATTTCTGACTAGGTAGCACTGGGAAAACACTTTTTGCCAGCGTTGGCACATTGGCCTCTGAAGATTCTTTGCCAATTTTTTGTTTTTGTTGACCACCGAAATTATCGTAAAACTAATAATGGCAAAACACTTTTTGGAAACGCTTGTAAAGCGCCTGAAACAAGTGATCTACTAGTAATTGTTTGACAATTCCTCTGTTGTCCCGTAGTGTGATAGTGCTTGATCTGTTGTACCACTGGCAGTTTCTGACTGGGTAATTTTGTGTAGATTTACATTCTTAAAACAAATCATTATTTTGAGATAATTCATAAACTGCAATATTTCTGAAACTGCAAATGAAAAAAAAAATGTTTGTCATTTGTGGATACAGCGTACACTGAGAGCATTACCTTCACTTCAGTAATGAATTTCTTCATAGCTATAATAGAAATTGTCACTGGAACTGCTCCATTGAAACTTTTCATAGAATCTATGAAACAGGTTTTATTCAAGTCAATGTTTATGAAATGTTTGTGGAGTTTACGAAAATCTTCATAAAACTAGTGAATTATTCCTACAATGAAGCGTTTATACAATTTTTGAAACAGTTTCATACAATTTCTTTGAATTATTAAAACTTTCATGAATGTTTTGAAAAATGCATTATAACTAAGCCAATAAAACGGGTCTAGGCTTCTGTGACGCTGACTTCAATGTACTCAAATGGTTCCGTCTTTCTGATCATAATACCGTACTATAGGCGGAGGTCACCGCAATTACGGAGTGCATTAGGCTGGTGAATATCATGTGCTTTTACGGATAGCCAATCGGCTATCCGGGCGCTATCTACGGACTCTGTGGGATCAATGACGATACTCAGGTGTAAAGGGGAAATTAACGATTTCCATGCACGGGGACGCATTGAGATTATATGGGTGCCGGGACACCGTGGTATAGCGAGAAACGAAGTGGCTAATGAATTGGCTTGGGGAGGATCTTTCCTAGATTTAGTTACTAACGCTAAAGGAAGGAACTGAGTCTTTTGATATAAATCCTCACGGGACACTCGACACTAAGGGCCCATCTTCACCGTATTGGTAGAGCGGACTCGGGAGTGTTTGGGACTTGTGTGAGTCTAAGTTCTCAGGGACCTGAATCGGATTAGGGAAGCATTTCCCTTCTCCGAATCCTATTTTCGACCAAACCTAACCTAAAGCCAATGAAACGCTATATACGATTTTGTAAACAATTTAATTGAAGTCTAAAATTAGTAAAAGGCGATATTGAAAAAATAAAGAACTTTATAAAATGTATTGAATAATTGAGAATTAAATTAAAAAAAAAAAATTGAAATGTATGAAAATTAATTAAATTATGAAATTGTATGAAAAAAATAAAAAAATTAAGTCTTCGAAATGCATTCATAGCTTTTTAGAAAATTTTCATTAAATTTATGAATAGATAATTTATGAAATCGAATGAACTTTTTTACGATACTAACAAATATTAATAAAATTTATAATTATTAATAAAACTTGTTGGATATAATGAAATTCTTCATCGAATCTACGAAACGAATTCTATAGAAGAGGTCGAGGAACTTCGTCAGTGCGACGGAGTTCCTAAGGGTAGGAATGCGACATAGGACCGATTTTTTAGAGCGCACAACAAGCCTACATTCTGGCTTAAGTGTAAGTCCTCACGGACTTGAATCGGATTAGGGAAGCATTTCCCTTCTCCGAATCCTCTTTTCGACCTAACCTAAACTAAAAAAAGTAAGTCTTCGAAATAGCTCTGAAGAAAATATTCATTAAATTTATGAAGAGAAAATTTATGAAATCGAATGATTTTTTTTACGATACTAACAAATATTAATAAAATTTGTTGGATATAATGAAATTCTTCATCGAATCTACAAAACGAATTCTATAAAATTGTTACATTATTATCATGAACGATAATTCTCTCAGTGTAAAAAATCCGCGTTTCAAAGTTAGGACTTTTTGGCCGTCCCGTAGTGTTATCTCTTTGATTTAAAAACAAATAAATGTGTTATAAATACAAAATATAATTGTCCAGACTCAGATATTAAGCGATTTAAAAGTGGGGTTAGCATGTTTCTTCCTTTCAACATTTTATACAAGGATAGTATTTAGTATGGTAGTGCCTGATAGGTATTTTTGAACTTATTCTTATTATGTTTACAGGAAAAATTGGCCCAGAAGCTTAAACATTTCACAAATTCGTAACAGCTTACTTTCCTCAGAAAAAGTTCCAATGAAATTCCTATTAAATTTTATATTTCATATATGACTAAAGGTACTTCCCCATACCAAAAATTATAAAGATGATTTTAAAAATGTTTTAATAGAATCTTTTAAGACATTTATAAAAAAAAAAATAAAATTATTTTGTTCCTAAATGAAAATTTATGAGCTTTAAGTACACACATTTGTGTGTAACAATTTTCATAATTTTCATATGTTACACATAATGGCAACAGCCGTGGCATGGCAATGTAGCTGACTTGCTGGCTGTTCCATTGACGTTGCACACTATCAAATCAGTTTATATTACAGCGTGTGCGGCCTATTAAATTATGTCAAAGTGTTAGAAAGAAACGGTAAAAATATTTAGTGGAAAAAAATATTGAAAAAACATATGCAAACTATCAGAAATCTATAATTTATAGTAAAACGTACAAAAATTAAAAAAAAAAAATAAAAATTCTTAAAAGGGGGAGATGAAGATAATATTTGATATAGGTGGGGAATGTCATCCTTTTTTCAGTTTTTTTTTTTTTTTGTTTTTTATGATCTCGCACATGTATGGAACATAATGATGATTAACACATGATTCGTGTCATGTGTATGGTTTGGAAAAAGTTCATATGTTGTTCTAATGTTAAATATTGTACTAAAACAGAGATGACCAATATGAAGCACTTCTACTTAAAAATAATAATATATCGTGAATCCGTTAAGGCATGTGATGGCAATAAAATGTCATAAAAGGATACGAGTAATATTAATATGTTTTTTCGCTCTCCTGAAAAAACACATAATAAACACATAGCACTAATTGCAGGCAAGCCGACGCTACACTCATAATAAAATACGAAATTAATGTCAAAACAACGGAAACTTTCGTAAAATCTACAAAACTTCGTTTATTTTACAAAAGTTTTGGTTATTTTTACATCTTTTTCGTATTTGTATACATTTATTATTATGAGTGTATCAAACAATTTCAAGAACTTAAACTGAGGTTTACACTGAAAGAATTATACTTCATGATATTAACGAAACAATTTCATACATTTTTATTTTTGTAGTTTCAAAACAGAATTTCATTATATTCAAGAAATTTTATTAATATTAAAAAATTTTTCATAAACTTTTTTTTATAAAATTTCGTAGTTTCTTAAAAAAAAAAACATTCGATTTTATAAATTAATAAAAAATTTCTCAATTGCTATGAAATTATTTTAAAGACTTAGTTTTTTAAGTTTTTCACATAATTTCATAATTTCATTATTTTTCAAACATTTTAGGTTTAAGATTGAATTCTCAAGTTAATTTTGGACTTCAATAAAATCGTTTAAAAAATCATATAAAGCGATTCATTCATTGGCTTACAAGTGAGCTATCCCGACCCGAACTCGCAGATCTTAATGAACTATGGATATGATGTAAACTAGCAAAAAAAAAAAGAGACACGTATAGTTTTAGCTGCCCGATTTCAGGTTTTAGGGTTAAAATGTAGGGCTTAAAATTATTTTTATTTGTATGAAAACTTGTCTTTGACTTACGAAAACAAAAATTTTGGTACCCATATAGTGTTCCCAGAGTTGCCACATTTTAAATTATTTTAAATATTGGGGCAAAGGCTGTTCGGCAAAAGTCACATAAAACCGAACGGTTTCGGAAAAAGCTCAGACATACACTCGATTAGATTACATGGGCATTGTTGTGCATTATGTTCAACTTAATATAACTAAAATTTCTTAATAAAACGCCAGATTGAATGTTACTAAAAACACATTTTTTTTAGAATAACAAAAATAGTTGAAAATCTTTGGGCAAAATGTATACACTAGTGAATGTGTCTCTAACAAACGTTTAATTTGATACCAAAATTGTCTAAAGTTACTTTTAAAAAAACGTAATAAACAGGGAAAAAACTCTTAATAATGAGATTTGGCAGCTAAAAAAAACACGGGTCCCTTAAATTGTTGTTTTATACAGCATATCCTGAGTTCATTATTATCTGCCGGTCCTGCTCGGGATACCTCTCTTGTAAGTTCCAATGCATTTTTCAAAGAAACTTATTAATATTGTAAAATTTTATGAAACTGTTTCATAAATTCTATAAACGCTTCATTGTCGGAATGATTCATTAGTTTTATGGAGATTTTCATCATAATCTACAAACATTTCATAAACATTGACTTTAATGAAACCAGTTTATTAGATTTTATGAAAAGTTTTAATGGACGAGTTCCAGTGACAATTAAAGTTACAAAGAAGTTCATTACTAAAGTGAAGACAATTCTCTCAGTGTAAACAAGTTTTTTTTTAAATTTACTAAATTTCCAGTACACTTCTCCAATGAACATAATCACCAATCCGAAAAAACAATTAACACAGCGGGAATTTACCGCCCATAAAATCTTTCTTTATATAAATGAAATTTATCTGTAGGAAACTACACCATTTCCACTTGTACTTTAAAAAAAAAATGGCAAATGTTATTTCAAAATTGCATTTTATATTCAAAAAATCACAAATGTTATTTCAAATTTTGCAAATCAAACTCAAACAATTCTAATTGAAAATAAAAAAATATAGCAATTGAAATTCAAAAACTTAACAACACACAGAGTAATGTGGAATTTAACGTTACCTAATTTCTTTAACGTGTTAGTTAAAAAGAAGATATATACGATTAACACTAAATGGCACGAAGAATGTTGATGAAGACCGTAGTGGGTCAGAATATGCATTCCATTCATGCTAGTGTCTAATAACTTTTTCTGTATTTTTTTTTTTTTTCTAATAGTCAAAGTAAATTATCATATAAAAATTATAATTTTTCTGTTAATTTAGAGAAAAATTTGTTATGATCTCAAACCGAACGAATGAAATCTCACACATAAATTTGTAGATCAACGATAAAAATTATTACAAAATAAAATTGTAATTCGAAACAAAAAAATTCAAAATCAAATATCACAAGAAATTCAAAAAATACCAAATGTAATTAAAAAAATATCAGTTGAAATTCTATTGATATTTTTTGAATAAAATTTGGTATTTTTGAATTATTGTTGTAATTTTTTGAATTAAAGAATGCTTACGAAAAAATGTTTACATTTTGTTTTAATCACAACTTTGTGAAATGGAAAGCTAAAAACAATATTTATACATCAAATTAAGCACAGAAATCTTGAAATTAAATTAAATTTAAAGCATCTAACAAACACTGCAATTCGTAGCCAAAATGAGAGAATTTTTACTTTTTAGCTTAAAGGGAACAAAATCGGTATTGAACACATTTTAACCAAAAATCAGTCGTTGCGTTTAGCTTCCAGAAAAACTTTGGTAATTTGTGCGATAAAGTAATGAACCAAAAAGTAATGAGTCACTGATAACGGGTTATATAACACAATACTTTGTAATAGACACTTATAACCTTCAACATTATTTTGGAACATAAAGTAATGACCAAGCAAAACCACACATTACCAAATCATGGGTAAAGTAATGTATCGCCATAGGGCTTCATGCATTACTTTACACGTTACTTCACTTATGAATTTTACAGGCGATGAGCCTCAAAGTAACTCATTACCTTGTAGGGGGTAAAGTAACTGGTTACTTATATGGTTACATGGTGGGAAAAAGTAATGTGTCTATAAATAGATTTTCATAAAAAAAGGCATAAAATTTTTTTTTACAGATATTTTTTTTTAATTAAATAAATAAGTTTTTTTTTATTAAATAAATAACTTGGTCATGCTGGGATTCCAACCTGGGGTCTCTGGTATTTAACAATTAGTTCGGCGAGAACTCTACCAACTGAGCTATCGATACATACAATATTTTATTGCTTAAAATGTAGATGAGTTGTTGTGCTTCGTGTTTTCGTTCGTGATATCAAAAATATACACCTTACCATTATGCTTACAAAAAATAACAAAGTAATGTGTCTATAAATAGATTTTCAAAAATAATTAATAATTGCTTTACGTTTACAATTCATGCATTATGTAATTGATGATCGGTAAGTCATTATTTTATGTTTTGAAGTAATGTAAAATGTAATGAGGTCTCATTACAAGGTAACCCATGAGTGTTCAATTATCGGTAACTCATTACTTCTTGTTGGAAAATACTGATACAGGTAAGGAGTACACATTACAAGGTAATGCATTACTTTATCGCACCCATTACCAAAGTTTTTCTGGGGAGTTACAGATAATTGTGCACGCATGGATTAACTTTTACATTATTGCCTTTTACATTATTTTGAAACATAAAATAACGACCTATCGATCATCAATTACATAATGCATAAAATATGTATAAACGCAAAGTAATATTAAATATATTTTTTGGATAATCTATATTTAGACACATTACTTTATGATTTTTTGTAAGTATGATGGTAAGGTATATATTCTTAACATCACTAACGAAAACTCGAATCATAACAATTCATTTACATTTTAAGCAACCCATTATTATATGTGACGATAGCTAGTAGAGTTCTCGCCTAATAACCAAGAGACCCCACGTTCGAACCCCAGCGTGATCACATTATGTATTTAATTAATAAAAATATTTGTAATATTTTTTTTTAAGAAATTCTTTTTTTTTTATGATCCATAGTTACTTTAGCCCCTCCTAGGTAATGTCACACATTACTTCTAGACTCAGCGAATGTAAAATTCATCAGTAAAGTAATGCTTACAGCCATATGGCGATACATTACTTAACCCATTAGTTGGCAATGAGTGGTATGATTGGGAATGGCAATTGAATTGGTATTTTTAAATTACAATTGGTGCTTTTAAATAACGTTTGCTAAATTTTGAAAATTAAATGCAATTTTGATATTCCAATTGGTATTTTTTTGAACTTGATGTGTGATCTTTTTAATAACATGTGGAAATGGTGTAGTATTCAAGTCAAAATTTCTAGCGAATATTCTGTCAGTGTATAAATATTGTGAAGTAAAGAGATAATTCACGAATTTTTAGCGAAACCATTAGATATACTGCAGTTAAAAAAATAATAATATAAAATTGTTTTTGATATTTCCCCCTTTTTGTTCACCCGGTCCCCCACTCTTCAGACGATGGTACACATTTTCTAAACATAATGATGTCATGGGTTAACATTTTATAATATTTTTAATATATGAAAACAAATGTTGTATATCTTAATTTATATTTCTAAAGAAAACTTAATGTCTCTTTTCATATATTATTAGATTTTGAAGTTGTTTCACCGAAATTTTATTTTATTTTTTGTTAACTTTTGGTTACCTTTTGGTTTTTGTTGAGTTCCATGCTTTATGGAACATCAACATTTTATTTTGGGATAAATGCACAAATTCTTGTTAATTATTTTTAGTTTAACTATAAAAAAGAATATGTTGACAGTTTTGTGTATACATTTTTATGATTTAATGGTCCTTGAAAAAGAAAATGAACTTGATATAAAATATTGGAGTTTATGATTGTTTCGATGAAATATGGAGGAGTGATTGATGGATGGCTGGAAGTCTGGAGTTTATGAACGAAACTGAGTAAAATAAAATCACCAATTGATTTTATTACTCAGTGTACATAAAAATATCCCAAATGAAAGAAAAGAAATAAAACGAAAACGAATTAGGATTTGGAATGAGATTTATGTACAGAATTAATCTATGGAGTACGTCTTACCAGTTTGAAAGTAGGATGAACAAGAAAAAGTTATTTTTAAGATTTTACGGAAATAGTATCCACGACATTTTTAGGACTTTTGACGTTTAATTTTCGGACAAATAGTAGAATGAGATAGATATTTGTATCTATTATAAAATTTAGTAACGAGTTTAAAAACATTTTAGGAGTTTAGGGTTTCCAAATTGGATTTAATGGCAAATATGTTTATTTTGCATTAACAATGATGTAAAAACTTTAGTTTTCACAGTTTCAAATATATCAAAGTTTTTTTATTGGAGTGTGAAGCGTTTTAACTTTGGTAGATTTTGGAAAAACAATCATGATGTGTGATTTTTTTAAACTTTACATTTGTTAGAACTTTGCATGCACTTATAAAAGCTGCAGGTATAAAACTGACGGTTATTTTAGCATATTTTAAGTGAACATCCCCTTTGCATGTGTGGCAGTTCACTGAATTGCTAGAAATACATTTCAGGGACATTTCATTGAAAAATATTATATCCAAAGATACTGCGGAAAATGATGACAGCCATGGTTTTTTAATAGGTGATTTAGTAGAATGATGTTTCTTAGCGGAAACTTTTGAAACGACGTTCATTCTTTAAATTAGATATCCTGTATGGGTTTTACTAAAACATACTAACAAACCAAATAAATTTCCAATTTAAAAAAAAAAAATAAATAATGCAATATCTTGTTCCACTCAAAAACTACATTACTTTAAAATCAAACATTTGCGATTTTAACTCCAAAAAGCACCAACAGTCTTGTACCTCCAGATAAATACTTTCTGTCTGAACATATAAATTATGAATAATAATTCTAAAGGTCGTTTAAAAAAAGAAATTTGTGTTAAAAAATGTTGATTGTATTGTATTCCTAAAGCAAATATTTATTTTAACCCACACTCTAATTAATTTCTGTTTAAATTAACCCAACTTATAGTAGGAACCTGTACTCCTACTATAAATTGGGTAAATTTACTCTATGTGTGTAAATTGGTACACACAAAACGTGTAAAAAATGTAATTATTTATTATTTTGCTATATTTGTTTAATAAATAAACGGTTATTTAGATGTAATTAAAAATTGCTAAGTAAAAAATGAAAATACCACTAAATACTGCGGCGTTATAAATATTCACACCGGGTTTTCATTCCCGGTAACCAATTACAATTATTCTAAATCAATTGGCTCAAATTGGCCTTATAAAAGAGAATATCAAGATTAGCTGGATAGAAAAGCAAGACCAATACATATCAAAGTTACTGAAAAATATAACCTAAAGTCTCAAATTTTGTTGATTCAATTCAGAAAGGACTGGCAGAAGCATCACTTTTGAACATGATAAATGTTCAGAACAATGATTCGATTTTATCACAATCTTATCTCTGACCAAAACCACTAAAAATATAAAACGGACACATTATTTAATTAGTTTTGATAATACTTTTAATTTATTTTTAGATATTTACCACAGATATTCTTTTATTTTTCCTTAAATATATTTTTTTTTCTTCTGTTTGAAAAAGTTTGACATTTTTTTCAAATCAATAAAAACAAAAATTGCACACATTCAATGTAAGTTTACCTATATAAGTGCTTAAAATGCAGAAACATGTTTATCATCATACGTAATACCATAATTCGTGTGCGTTATTGCTAACAAAATTCAGTAAATTACTTTTTTAAGCAGTTAGTGCTTAAAATTACGCATTGTGCTTGATTTTACATAAAAATTTACTCCCATTATAGCAGTTATTTTACAATAATTTTTTAGAGATTTTCATGCCTTCAATTAGGTAGCGGAAGGTGTTGAAGATATTTCCACATATACCAAATTTTTTGGATAAGTGCTCTAAGAAAAAGTCTGTAATGGCTAAGGGGAATTTTGATGTTATTACGTTCAATAAAACTATTTTGAGACTATTTTGGTACGATTGGTACGATTTGGCACGATTTGTAAGCGAAAAAAAAAATTAAAATCTGTAACATTTGAAAAAATAAATATTTTGAAATGACCACAATTTTAAAAAATCTTGAAAAGATATTTATGTAGACGGGAAAAAAATGGTACTAAACACAAGGTAAGATTAAAGCTTAAGCTTTAAAAAAAAGCTCTAATTTTGGTATAACAACATACAGGATTCCAAAAAGGATACCTGTAAAGGACATAGTCTTAACTTGGAAACATATGGACGGATCTTTATGAAATTTTGCAGAAAGATTATATTAAGTAGTATTAGCAAAGAATCTAAGTTTATTCAGTATATATTAAGAATTTTATTTATTTAGTTTTTTTTTATTTGTTTTATTAGTATTTAAGTCCTTCACAACAAGATTGAATCTTATAATTATAGTACAGGAACAGATAAAACAAATTGATCTCAATGATTACTTTTTTAGATTTAGAAATTAAATTTAATTTATAACATTTAACATTAAGTTGACAATTATAAAAAAGAAAAAAAAATTAAAAGATGAAATTACAAAATATTACAAAAAAAAAAACAAAATTTATATATAAAAAAAACAAAACATATTAAACTACTGTAGTAATGAAGTTGAGGTGCTTTTTCGCAAAATTTCGCGTTTTTCGAAAATTATATCTTCTTCACTTTATTTTTTTGGTAAAGTCATGGTTTGAAAGCGATTGTGGTTTAAATTAACTGGCAAAATTTATAAATTTGAGAATCACGAATTACTAAATTTTAGGTCGAAAATTAGTTCAAATACGGATGAAATTTTTTTCTCGATGTAAAATGAGATAACTAATACCTTTTTTATGAGTGTACGATTAGACGCCCCTTAGACAATGAGCAAAAATACAACTTTTTACTAAATATTTGCGATGCTCATTATTAAGCAAATATTTTCTTTAAAATGAAATAGAGTAACACTCTAAAACTTTCCTTAAAAAATTATTATTTAAAATTTAGACTAACATGGCAACCCTGGCAACAATTTCATTAAAAACCCTTCTATTACGTCAAAATCGGTTATCACCACGGAACCTTGGGTACTCATCTGAGAACAAAATTTTTCCTTTTGTTTTACACACGAAGAATTTTGTTAGTCCTTAACGCAGCCGGATTTTTTAATTTTTGATTTGCTTTAAAATACTACAAGGCTAAACTCAAAAATTATAAAACACCGAAAAATAGTTGTTTGTTAATTTTCTGAGACTTAATTTCGGAGACCTATATGAAACAAAAAAAAAAACGATCGAAAATCGGTGCATCAGTTTAAGCTGCACAACGGCACGCGAGTTTCATCATGTTCTTTTGAAAAAAAGGACTTTGAATTAAATATTGTGCAAGTAAAATTTAGAGCAAATAGTTTATTTTAACAAGCTGTAATTTAGCAAAAAGATCAAACCATTGAGGAAGAATAATAATAGAGTATCGGTTAGAATCCGAGCTCCAACAAAAATTTGTGCAGATTACAAAGTTTGGGTAACTGAGAGAAAACAGATCAAATTGAGTAAAATTTCCCTGTTTTTGAGATAATTTTCCTAACTTCAAAGCTAATTTGTTTGTTCTCTGGGATGATTTGCATTGAAATCAAAGCAATTTGCCCTATTATTAAACTATCTATACTGTACATATAAATGGCAAGATAACGAATTTCTGCAAGTGAGCGGGACCGAGCGACTGTGATCAAACCATTGAAATGTAAAATAAACAAAAACCAATAAAAACTCTAAAGATATTTAACCCCCTTTTATCCGGCATACTTTTTCCTGTTGGCATAGAAACCTTCATAAAAAATTGTTCTTCAAATCTCAAAAGAAAGCTGAGTAAAATTTAAAACAATGCAATATTAATTAATTACCGACCATTTGTTAGTACTAATGGCAATATTTCGATAATAAAGATGCATAGCCGCATCCACAACATTGTACAAGAAAATTGCACGAAAATAGAAACTTAATTACAAATAATATCACTGCTCAACAAAATCAATTTTTTTCCAAAATTACAAGGTCCGACCTATAAATTTTGATAGAAGAGACAAAAAAAAAGACACGTGTATCGGCGTTTTGAAAGTTTACATATGGGTTTCATATTAGATTGAGGTAAAGTTTCCCATAAATGCAAATTTTGTAACTTCTCAAGGTAAGTGTCTTTTTTGTCCTTCTTTTAAAAAAGAGCAAAAACACCATTCAAACAGTGAAATTTTACTATAAGTCCCTGAATCCACCAAAATCTGAATACACTCAAATCACAAAACAAATTATGTACACAATATACTGTAATGCATTCCAGCCGGTGCAAGGACAATGACTTTATTTAAATCCCAAAATTGTAATAATACAGTAATAATAAAAAAAAATCGATTTTTCGTTTCATTTTGAGAAAAACAAAAACCTCCCACATAAAGTGCATTTTCTAAAAATTCATTTTCTTCAAGTTTTTACCATTAAAGTTGAATAAGTAGGCCAAAATTTCTGTGCTCTCTGTTCTGCGAATTTTAATGGCCATATCGAGGAATAACACTTCTTTTTTTTTATCAAAATCCGCGAAACGCGTCACATTTTAAAATTTGTGTGTCCTGGCCATGTCTGAAGCCCTTTATCTTTCCCAACCTTGCATCTCTACACTATCTTCTTTTCAAAGCAAGCAACACATTAGTAACTAGGAAGAAATTCCTAAATGGTGCTTCTTTTAAAAAAAAAAAGAAAAAGATCGATATTCATCAATATAGTCTCATTACTTTAAAATTTTAGTGAAATATTAATTTTAAGTTTAACTAAACCAAACAAAATTGTGTCGTACTTCAAAAAGGTTTATGCGGGAACTTTTTCGAAAACACAAGCAAGTAATTATATTTATGTTTACAATGACTCAAATTTTCAAACCTAAACAAACATAATAATTAAGTGCCTTTTTTCGTTCGAACTTTTTGTTATAACTCAATAATTAAATATTCAAGCTCGAAATATTGACCTCGAGCTTGAACTAAACAAAGATATATTTGCAATTTAAAATTTTAAATTTTGTTGGTTTGGGACTTACAAACATACTTATAATAAAAGTAAATATATTTGTGCAGCCAAACATATATATGTTGGGCGGTACACGTTTTTCACTAGTTCCAAACATATATATGTTTACAGGTTATATTAAAAACATGCGAAACGGAATCGTTTTCCAAACAAGAGTTTATTACCAGCATTTATATTCCCAACAAGGCGTTTTTTTCAGCGTGCAGCGAAAAAATAAAATTGCGTTCCTTTATATTTTTTTATAGGCTAAATTGCGAAATTGCAAAAAAAAAATCAAATTTATAACGCTATTGTACCACAGGCTCATTAACATTGTCTATTTTTAATTTCATCAAAATCGGTTCGTACTAAATTGTAACTAGACTTATTTTTTTATTCGACTTAATACACCTGTCATAAGTCTCTTTCGGAATACATGATTTTTTTTTTTATCTTGAACGTTTTTAACCACTTCAAAGCTGTAATGCTGAAGGTGTAATGTTTTTCACCTTAAGATAAGATATAATATATTGTTGATATCATACAGATACATGTAGCGCTGGCATAAATATTATGATTTACATCATCTTGAAGACAAAGTTATTGAAAATAAAAAATAACCAAACAACATTAACAATTGACAATAAATATTGTTGGCCTATTCTTTATAGAGAAATACTATAGTAAATATCTCTGAACAATACCTTACAACATATCCATAAAATGGTGAGATAAACAAAACAAATATACGAGTAGCAGCAAAAACGTAGAAAGGAAGGTGACAAATCTTGTACAACACCTGCAATTGCAAAGTATGGCAATAGCAACAGAGTGACAATCACTAAAGCAACCAACCAACCTACCAACAAATACATACTAAATACAGTATAAAATTACATTTACAAAGTAACAATATGTGTTGTGTGCATGAGAGTATGTAACTGATTTTGAGTGAATACATATGGTACGTGCAAATGACAAAACTTTAAAGAATAAAATCTTTGGGGAAACACAAAATATCATAGCTAAAAAAAAAATGTTGATCTTCCCAAAGAAGTCAATCGATCGTTAAAAGAGATATAACATAAGCAATTGTGTAGATATTTATTAATCATATTTTATTTTGATGTACAAAAAATCAATATTTTCAGCCTTTTCAAAATTGACTGAAAATATATAAAATCAACCACTAGATTTCGTTCACCCCGTTCTGATTTCAATCATAATTGTGATTTTTTAGCAACTTTCTTTTTGGTAACACTGTTTTTGACAGCTCAGCTGTCTCGTGTAACATGTTACTGTTAAACATGTTCAGTTGGGTCCATATTTTAATCATGAATCGACTTACAAACGAACAACGCTTGCAGATTATTGAATTTTGTTATCAAATTTCATGCTCAGTTAAGAAAGTGCAAATTATGTTCAGCGACGAACCTCTTGTCTGGTTGAATGGATACGTGAACAAGCAAAATTGCCGTTGTTGGTGTGAAAGCAGCCAGAAGAATTGCAAGAACTGCATATACATCACGAAAAATTAACTGTTTGGTGTGGATTACGGGCCGGTGGCATCATTATCACGAACCGTACATTTCATTGGACCGTACATTTTCAAAGCCGTCGAAGGCAGGAACTTAATTGTGAATGACGAGCGCTACCGTGCACTGATTACAAATATTTGCCCAAAATGAAAGAGCTGGACTTGGGTTTCAAAAATACGGTGCCGCATGCCACACAGCACGCGGAACAATGGCCCAATTGTGAACAGTTTACTTCACGTTTGGTTCTGGCAGCCTAGATCGTTAATAAAGATCGCTATGTTAAGGCTCATGTCTACAGAGACAAGCCCGCAACGGTTGACGCACTGGAAGCTGTCACGTCTGCCCTCAAGGGGTTATGATTTTAACCGGTTTTAAAACAGAAATAGAAGAAGAAGAAAATGCAATTCATTTAAAAGAAAAAAACATAGAAACAGCTGATAGGAATAAAAACTGGTCGAAACCGAAATGTCAACCAAAAATGAGATTGGCTTTACGGAAAATGGAGGAAACTTCCGTCCTTTTTCTTTCTTTCTCTTTTTGGAACGGAGGCCAGGCAGTTGCTGAAAAAAAAAAGATATAAAAAAAAAACGCAAATTAACTTAAAGGAATTTAACCCGTGCTTTTCAATCGTTTTCGTTATTAATGAAAATTTAATAAATAATTACAAATAAAAAAAAAAAAAACAAACAACATTTTACTAAAATCGCACTGCCTGGGCCATTATTTGGATGAAATATTAACTTCACCTCATCTTGGGTAACCAGCAACAACATCCGGCACCATCAGCAAATAAAGCCGTTGACGTCCTCCAGCACTACGTGGGAAAATCAGCACCGCCACACCTGGGGTGCTAGGTATTGTTTTTGTGGTTTTTTTAAAAGAAAAGGGTTCAGGACTTACAGTCTTACCTCGTACGACTAGACTGACTGGACTGTAAAAAAAAAAAGAAACCCAAATTTGTTTTACTTTTTGATTTTATTTTATTTTTTTTTAATAATAAAAATATAATAGGCAATGACCTTATACCTGTAAGGGAAACATTTTTTTTTTTACCTTATTTAGTTCGGCGTAAAACTAGTCCGTAGGGTTGAGCTCAGGCCTAGGGTCGAGTGTTTTGGGAAGGCAGATAAGGGAGGTGAATGTTTCTCCTAGAGAAAAAATAAAAGAAATAATTTATTCAAGCTTAAATTAAAAAGCAAAATAAAAAAAAAAAAAATAAGTGAATAAAAATATTAAAATTAAAACAAATTTTTTTTAAATAATTTGTAATAACAAAAAGGGACGCACACAACGTACCAACTTGGACACCTCACGGACGTACCAATCCTTTTTTTTTAAGAGCCAAAGGAAACTTCCCTTATAAGAAAAGGCGGCCAAGACGAGCTTCAAAAAGAAAAAAGGAAAGAAATAATATAAACTGTTCTACCTGCAACGGGAAAAATTTATAAATCGAAACGTGCCTGTCATCCAATAAATTGAATTAAAAGTCTAATTTTTATTTTTTTATAATTTTTAAATACCGAAACTCATGGTGAACATTATTTAATTAGATAATTTTTGGAATTATCACCATCCCGGTTAAAATATTGTTTTTGTAAAACGCCGGTTCAATTTCAATAATTTTAAACAAAATATTTTGTTATATTTCAAAAAAATTTAAATCGAAAAGCAAATATATTGTTAATAATGTATATAACAATTTAATACATCCGCATTACATGCCCAATATGAATTTAGTCTTAAATAAAGGTGAATTTTTATAACGTTTTTTAGAAAAAATTAAAACAATGAGTGAATAAATTATTTAACAGGTGGTAGTAGAGCTACAAAGGTAAGTGGAGGTGAATTTGGGACAACCTGTGAAATGGCATACGGTTGTCACGGTGAGGTCTACGTAGATCTTTTGTGGGAGGGCCGCCTTAGTTGGCACAACATCTGCCAACCAACATTTTTGGAGTTAAAACGATTAGGGCAGTGTCGTATATTGGTGCACTCACACTTTCCGGTTATATTTTCTTTTTTTCTTTTATTTTACATTTTGGTTTTTTTTCACTTTGGTTTCCATTGCTTCGGTCCCTTTTTATTCATTTTATTCTTTTCTTGATTTTTCGGGGACTCGTAAGATCTTTGAGCCACTTTAAGACCGGTATGAATTTTTTTGTCCCTGTCTAGCCGATCAGATTTGTTGACAAGAACTACTCCCAATCCGGCGAGCTAAAGCCGCGCATACGCGAGCATACCGGCAACGTCAACAGTCTGGCCACATTAATCACCCGTTCAGACCAGCCGACAGGACAAAGCCAATATTGAAGAATTTATTCGTCAGATACCGGCCGATATGTTTTAGAGAGTATGCCAAAATTGGACCCAGCGTATGAACCATTTGAGGCGTAGCCGCTGTCAACATTTACATGAAATCATATTTAAACATTGATTTATATGGATTATTTTATCGACTCAAATAAAGATTTCATACATTTCTCCAAAGCTTATGTGTTTTTTTTTTAAATCAAATCCGAAAGCTGTAAAAAATCACCCTTTACTTGGTACAGAAGATGTACATCATATAACTATAACCTCCTCCTAATTCCAGCGGGTCTTGAAGTATCGCGTTTCAAAAAATGAAAAATATTCGAAAATTTTACAAAAGTAGTCGTACATAATATTGCATATCTTTTTAACGGCTTAAGCTGCGAGAGTCATTCATTTATTCTTTTATTTTGGTACAAGTATGACTTAGAGTTTCTTAGGGCACCTCAAACATCATAATATCAATTTATAAAATTATATAAAGGGTCCGCCAATACACCCAAAACGAGTCACTGTTTGGTGCGGATTTTGGTCCAGAGGCATAATTGGGCCATTTTTCTTCGAAAATGAGCAAGGAGTGGCCGTTACAGTCAATGGCGATCGTTATCGGGCCATGTTGAACGAATTTTTGTTCACAAAAATTGAAGAGGATTAAATAAATAAAATAAATAAATAAAATTATTTGGCGGACCCTTTATAACATGTTATAAACCTAAAAATATAATAACATTAAAAGTGAAAAATAACAATAAAAGTGAAATTTAAAAAGAAAATAATTGCTAGTCTTAAAACCTCCGCTCTGAAACCAATTCACGGGGATCGGGTTTAACTGGGTTAGCTAAATAATTCCACAATTTCACAATAATAACGAAGAACATTCTTGAGGACGATAAATAGTTGAAATCAGGTATATTAATATTGCACGTACGACTAGACCGAGCAAGATTAACGCCCTTTTTCTAGAACACGTGTTGCTTCACGTTCGTCTAAAAACAATAAAATACATGCAATGCAAAAACAAAATACATGTAGTCACCCGTTCGTGTAGAGGCGAACGTGTTGTAGAAACCAGGGGTAAGTTTTTTATATAAATAATCAGGTTCTTTCTTGTAAATAATCTTGTGTGAAAATATTAAATTACGGATGTTAACCTAATGGATCTTAACCTAAAAAAATGTAAGTGCATGTGCTTTTCTAGAAAAAATCCTATAAAAAGTGATTACTTCTTTGATGGACACCAACTGGAACTAGTTGATATTTTTCTGGATTTGGGAATACTATTTGATCCGAAACTTAATTTTGTCTCTCATATTCATATGACGGTAAACAAGGCCAGAGGCGTACTTACTTTCATTAAGCGGTGGGCCAAGGAGTTTAGTGATCCGTACGTTACAAAAATGCTATACACGTCTCTTGTACGACCGATTTTGGAATATGGCTCATTAATTTGGGACCCACAATATAACAATCACAGTAATCACATTGAATCTGTTCAAAAACAGTTTCTGATTTTTTGTTTGCGAGGTTTATCATGGATTCCGGGAGTTAATCTTCCTTCATATCAGAGTAGACTTGCTATTATAAAATTACCTACGCTTAAAAGCCGTCGAATTATGTTAAACGTATCTTTTCTACTTAACTTAATTAATGGTGATGTTTTTTCTGAATTTTTGATTAATAACATAACGTTTATTGTTCCTCAACGTCCAACTCGATACTTTCGTCCTTTATCACTGCAGTTTTATCGTAGTAACTATGCTAATGCTGACCCATTACGAAGAATATGTAAAGACTTTAATGATTTATATAATTGTATTGATTTTTCTTTAAATGTTGATGCTGTTAAACGTAAAATAATACTGTATTTAAATATTTAATTATGTTTTTTGTTGTTATATAATTTTGTTAATAATTTTTAATTAAAATATTTTATAGTCTGTAAGGATTTAATCCATAGACTAAATAAATAAATGAAAAAAAAAATAAAAAAAAATAAGATACGATATCAAACTACTTCCTAAAATTCGTATGGAGTAATGAGATATGCTATCAAATTTTCTTTTGTTAAACACATATCGAGCGCAATTGTTAATAACCAATTGTAATTTATTATTAGACACTGAGTCAAAGTTACCAAATACGATAGCACTATAAGTCATGATGGGTATAATGAGGGTTTTCACCAATTTAAGTTTAGTATCATTAAGAACATATGATGCAGAGTGCCAAAGTTTCCTGGGGACATTATACATTCTTATTATTGTATAATTAATGTGATCCTTGCAGTTAAGCTCAGTGTTGATTACAAAACCAAGATTTTTCTCTTTACTAACATAATGTATCAACTTATCTTGCAAAAAAATTTCCGTTAAAATATCGTTACAAATGTCTTTATGAATTGGAATGGCTTGCGTTTTCGAGTCGTTAATCATAAGGTTATTGTTCACAGACCAAAGAAATATATCACCTAGGTCCTCATTTAACCGACATCCTAAGTCCTCAAATCAATTCTATTGGTCTCGAAAGATAAATGTGTGCATCATCAGCATAAAGGTGTATATTAAAACTTTTACATTAGTACACAATATCATTTATAAATAAACTAAATAATATAGGACCAAGAATTGAACCCTATGCGACACCAGAAAAAACTGGTTTGAGGGTTGAGAAAACATTATCTGAACTAACTCTTTGATATCGATCTAACAGATACGAACCGATAAGCTCTGATGCACTTCTATACCATTGATACCTCATTTAGAAGCTACTTAAATTGTGGTTTTCGTAGAGTAAATAAATAATTAATTTCTCCAAGGTAAAATGCATTGTTTTCAAATACCGCGTTTTAAAAATCTGTATTTCAAAAAACTATTTTCCTAAATTTTTAAAAAAAATATATGTTAGATATAAATTGCTTCCATATGATGTGTCCATATGTGGAGCTCTTACCGTATCCTGAGTTATGAATAAAAATGTAAAAGAATTTAACTAAAAAGCCGATAACTGGGAAACATGCAGGAGTACATAATAGGTAGCTGGTGACGGTTTAGAAGAATAATTTATAATAAATTATATATTTTCTTTTTTAATTTAAGAAAACCATTTTTTGAATACAGAGGGTTGAACCACGGATTTAAAAAAAAGCATTTCACCGCCAAAAGTTAATTATTTTTGCGAGCCAGTAAAACAGTTAAACCGTAAAAATTATACTTTTACAGAGCTTTTATTTATATTTTTTTCAATAAATTGTGGAAATCTTTCTTCTCCTATATTTAGTTACTTTGAATGCCGTAAGAGTAGAGGTCTAAAATTGGATATTTTTTGAAGGTTTTATATCGAATGATTCATTTTCTTTATCATACATCGTATACTTTATATTAATTATATGTAACCAATATGATAACACTCATACGCACCCATGTTCTTTTAACATTTGTATAATAGTATTACTACAATAGTTATAACCAGGAAGTGTTGCCATTTTTAAATTTGCAAAATGCTTGACAATCACCAAAAAAAATCTTGAACATTAAAATCACTCATACGTTATCCAATGAAATACTGGTAAAACCATCTCATTACTATTTGCATCACAAATAACAATAGCCATGTTTTTTAAACATCGAATTTATTTTATTTCGTTAAAATTTAATATTTTGTTTATTAATGTGAGCAAAATAATATTTTTATCTAAATCTAACACTCACTAATATAATGTAATTATTTTTTCATCCGTTTATAAAAACATCTTTATTTACATTACTTATTTATATATTTACATTTTTCGAGATTTTATCTTAAGATATTACAGCGAGTTAGATTTTTAATCAAAGGTATTGAATACTATTATGTTATATTATACATTCTAATATTATTTAAAGGAAAATTAGGAAAACCTTTACATGAAAAAAGAAAGAAATAATCTCAAATATTACTGGAAAATATATATGTACACTCAAAAAAATAAGTTAGTCGAAAAGTTAGTAAAACATCTTGTAAATTAAGTATACTATTTTTCAGCAAATTTTTTGCTAAAATTGTGTTTTAAACTAAAATTTAAGTTATACTTATTCAGCACTTAACTGTTTTGAACTAATGTTTTACTAATATTTTACTAATGTTTTACTAATTTATTTTGCTAAAAAAAATTGTGTTAATTAGCACATCAATAGTGTGAACGGCAACCAGACTGAAAGATATACTCAGAATGAATTAGATGTCGCGGCATGTCACGATGTAGTAGTGACGAGGAAAATTATACTAAAAAGTACAACTCTAGTAAGATATAATATAAAAAAAAATCAACCATGGAAGATTTTTGTATCTGTTTTTCATACATAAAACAAAATTGTGGATTAAAACAACTTAAATTTTGCGTCATCATCGGCTTGTGAAAGTAATTGTCTATTAATTAAATAAAAGACAAAATAAAATATTTAAATTTAATAAAGATTAAATGTGTATATGTAAACTAAATATTTATATATATTAATAATCTTGTGTGATAAAATTGCAAACAAATATGCAATAGGTCGTCAATTTCTGAGTATGAACATTTTTACATTTTGTAACGTATTGTAAATTATTTTAAAAAGAATCACAAAAATATGTTTTATGATTTTCAGCAAATAAATTAACTAAAGTATAATTTTTCTACAAATTTTTTCAGTTTTTTTCAGTCCACTAATATTCAGCAAAAAATTTTATTAATTTTTAGCAAGGGTTTCTTAATTTCTAATCTACTAAGTGTTAGCAAAACTTTTACTGAATCTACTAATTTTGTTGCTAAAAATCAGCTCTCTGATTTTTAGCAAAAGATTTTGCTGACATTAGCAATTTTTTTGCAAGCACCCTCCTGACTAAAATTTTTGCTGACTCAGCAAAATTTTTTGCTGACTTTACTAACTTTTTTATTTGAGTGTATGTAATTGAATTATCAACAGATAATACATTACATACATATGATTTTCGATTTGGTGATTTTTGTTTTAAAGCTGCATTTAAGCCGATTCTCTACAATCTCTTATCGCCAGATTTTATAACTTTACGCTTCTGAAGAAGTTTGAATAAAGCAAACGAAACGTTGAGCAAAAACATGATAAATTGATTTTATTTACCAATAAATGAGATTATAGACCAAAATAGCCCGTAAGGAAACCCCTTTTTAAAATCTAATTTAAATATTAACATTGGTCACAACAACAAAAAACTTGTTAAGAATTTTCAATGTTCTCATAATATCTATCAACGAGTCTTTTTATGAAGTCGTCTATTCGCTCATAACCGGTTTCGCTGTGGAGGCGCTGTGTAGAGTATCTCCAGTGCTTGTTGTTTATGATCTTAAGGCATTTGTTTTGTATTATCTGAAGTTTCCTCAAATGTGTTTTTGCAGCTTTATACCAAATTGGACTTGCGTATGTCAATGTTGGTCTTACAACGCTTTTGTATAATAAAGTTTTATTTTTTAGGTTGAGTAACGAGCGTTTATTTAAAATGGCCACAAAGCTCTAATCGTTTTAAGTGATTTTTTTGCAAGTTTCGTCAATGTGCTTTGCAAAGTTGAGTTTCTTGTCCAGGTGCGTACCCAGGTCATTCTGTATTACAAGACTCTCATTTTTAAAATTTAATTGACGGCTTGGTAAACGTTTTGGGGATTTATTGTAGGGAAATATGATAGTTTGGGTTTTGTTGGGGTTTATTTTAATTTTCCACTTATAAAAGTATTTTCTGCAGGCTGAAAATCCCGTTTCCATTTTTTCAGTAACGCCTTCGTGAGTTTGTTTGATGTAATGAGGGCAGTGTCATCTGCATAGTATGCAACCTTCAATTAAGGGGGAGGAGAAAAGTCCGAAGTATAAATAGAGTACAGTAAAGGTGACAATATAGAACCTTGGGGTAACCCAGTTTCAATAAGTTTTGGAGAAGATAGTGTGTTATTAACTGCGACTACAAATGTTCTATCGCTAAGAAAGTTTGCAACAAGTCTGCACAGATATTTTGGTATATCAGCCTGAAGCAATTTATATAGCAGCCCGTTGTGCCAAACTGTGTCAAATGCCTTTTCTACGTCAAAAATTATGAGGCCTGTAGATTGTTTTATACGTTTATTAGCTTTGATTATATTTGTGATACGATTGACTTGTGATGTACAGCACTGTGTTGTTTTTTGAAACCAAACTGTTCGTTAGCTATTATCGACGTATTTTCGACAACATCACATACTCGATTTTTAATAAAAACGTTTGAGATATCGTCTAGACCAGGTGATTTTGATGGTTTAAGAGATGCAATTACAAAATTTATTTCATCTAATGATGTGAGGGCCAAGTCATCAACGTTGATGACAGTTGACTTTAATCGATTGACTTTTGAGTTAACAATTTTATCATTTGAATGTTTATGAGAAGACGTAAGGTTATTTGAAGCGCAAAATGTTTCGCACAGTAGTTTCGCCTTCTCGTCATCAGTTATAATTTTTTTTATTGCCTTGGTTGAAGTGTGGTATTTGTTTGTTGTTTTTACCTCTTAAGCTTCTACTGATTCTCCAGAATGATTTGTCACGCGGCCTTAATTTTGAGGACATTTTGTTCCATTTATCATTACGGTGGGTATTAATTTTGTTGTTGATCATAATAGTAATCAGTTTGATACTCTGTTTATAAAAACTTAATTCAGATGAGTTTGAAGTCCGTTGGCGTTTTTTTATTAAAGTTTTCTTTATTAAATTTATAATATTCATAGGAAAATTCGTTTTGCCAGAGAGACTAAATTTTGTGGTACATTGATTTCGCGCTTCTAAAATCATGTGTATAAACTTTCCAATTTCATGGTTAATTGCGGTTTCAGTGCTGCAAGTTTGTGTGTTTATAATGATACCGTTGTAATATTATGTAAAAGAAAAAAAAATAAATGTTGTACTGGAATTGAACCCAGTAGAAAACTCTACTTACATGCAAGCAGATGAGTACACACTTTATCGGTGAGTTTATTATTTCATTAAAGAATACATAGTTTGCAAGTTCTGATACATGTAAGTATATTTTCACATTTAGTACTTAATATGGTGTCACCACAGCATCCTAAATAAACAAAAAATACGTACAACAATTTAGACTTTCAACTAAACAACAACAAAAAAGAGTTGAAAATATAAAACATGGTGATGACAACAACTGCAACATGTGCATTTAAGCATCTGGCATGACGTTTATGATTTTGGCACATGTGCGTAGTAATTGTTGTACTTGTCTATACAAATAAATGTTTAAATCAGTTGCTGGTGTTGTTGGTGTTGTTGTTAAAACATCAGCAATCAAACAACATATAGTTGCTGTTACCTTATTGAGTCTTTTGCGTTATTTTTGTTGTTGTTGCTTATGTTAACATACAAATCACTACTTTTTTGTTGCTGTTCGTCGATAATGCGTTTAAATATCGGTTACATATTAACGTCTGTGTTTAGCTAGATAATTCTGTTGCCCATATGGTTAGTTGTAGTTGCTCGAAATTTGTGGGTTTGTTTGATTACGAGTACAAATGTGGCAACATCGATGTGACTGCGTAATGACACCCGCCCATATAAGGTCGTTAAGACCTACTAACTACAAAAAAACAAAAAACGACAACAATCAACTTACCAACAATATACATGTAACATGACTGACGTACATGACGCACTTACCAAAAAACGACAAACAAGTGACTTACTCTACTCTCAAGCCAAAACATGAATTTTGTTGAGCGCCAAATTTAGACAAAATTTGATTTCAAACAAAAATGTTTTAATTTATTGTTTTTTTTTTATTGCCGATAGTTAAAGGGGGAAGTTTTGTTATTTGTCAAATCTGTTTTTTGGTTATAAAAAAACAAATAATTTAAAATTAAATAATTATTGTGTAGATCAAAATTTGTTAAAAAAAGTAAATGTTTGCAATCTAATATTTCTAGCAGACATGAATTTTTAAATCAAATCTATGTTCTTCTATGATTCTTCGGGGCAAAATATGGAGTGAAAATATGTTTCAGATCGATCATAACCGATTTCTATGAAATTCACCATAAGTGTCATAATAGACAAGAAATCGACGAAACAAAAATTTCAGATTGCGGATCCTTTCGGTTTCCGAAATACAAGCTCAGAACCCCGAGACTTCGTTACCGGTGGTTTTAGATGTCGGAATATAAGGTCCGTTTCATATTTAATTTTTTTTTCACACACTCCAAAAAATTTAATTTTATTAGAAATTTATTTAATTTTTATATGATGATGAATGACTTCGTTGGATTCTTCTTCTTCAGCCAATATACCTATTGGCTCTAATACATCTTCAAGTATATAAACTTCATGTACCTTACCCAATATTTTACAATCGGCCTCTTCGTCCGCCACGTCGTTGTCGACGGCCATAGCTGAAGGTTTAACTCCTGTACCGCGTAATGTTGAAGCCGGAGAAGATCTTAATAGTTTAAAAGCTAAAATTACTGAACTGCAACGCATTTACTAACATATTTCATACAAAATAATACGGTTATAACGACCATCGCTTATAGCGAACTTTTTATATAACGAACTAATTTTTTGAACACAAAGAAAAAAACACGCAAAGAAAAAAAACATGGTTGAGGGAACCATATTTGAAAAGAATCTTACATTTGGGATTTATGATTGCGATAACCATGTTACTATGATTGTGACAACAATACTCTTATCGCTTCTGTGTTATAATATGATAATTAGATTGCCATACTATGGTTCCAAATATATTCCAATATTATCATATTATGGTTCCGGAAATTTGTACGAATTATCATAATATGAGCCCTACAGTATTCTCCCAGCATTCAGTTGAAGGTGGATTAAAAAGATATGCGTGTTTTTTAATGGTATATTTATTTAATAACTCACATATTTAAATAAACTTAGGTTTAAAATAATTTAAGTAATCAAATTGTCTTTGCGCTGAAGAATAAGCTTTGTGAAATATTGTGTCAGCTATACAAGCTATACATGTGATTACAGAATAAAGCACGCATAAAAATATTTTAAGAATACAATTTCACAATACATTTATAATGATCAAACCATGTTTGCAGCAATCATAATAATTTATCATGGACACGAATTTCATCATAATTTATTACCATGTTATGATTATTGCAAATATATTACCCAAGAAACAACGTTACGGACTGTCCGTTACAAACGGATTCATGAATCCGGCATTGACGGTACGAAAACGGACCGGAATTGACGTATCCGTCGAAGCTTGTACGAAAACGGACCATTAACGTACAGTAAAATTGGATTACTCAAATTTTTGAAAATTATCCGTTTTAACTCCGTTTTGCTGTATCCGTTTCGGTGCCCTTTAACCGGACTACACCGATTTTCATCAGTTAAAACTCCGTTACAACCGTTGTCGTTTTTTTTCCGGTATTACCGGAGTGTGTTTTGTTTAAAAAAAGCAAACAGTTTTATTAATAATAAAATTAAATATTGTTAAAATTTCCCGCATCCGTCAAATAAGCAATCTCAACATGCGTAGTTATAAATCATCCCGCAGGGACACAACAGTTCGATTTCAGTCAATTTTTCCAAATAACCCACTGTTTATAATTTGATTTTTTTCTTATTTTTAATTCATACATATCTTGTTTTTCTAGTTAATTTTAATGTAATTGTTAATCCATTTTTGTTAATATCTTTATAAATGAAAAAATTTAGAAATAAAACCAAACTTTTGTTTAAAATTAAAAAAGGAGAAATCATTTAGATAAAATAAATAAAAAAAATAAAAATGGACCATTTAAAAAAAAAACGGTACGAATACGGACCATATTCGGACCGTATACGGTATATTAAAAACGGAGTCCACTCCATTTTTAAAATAAATGACGGACAGTTTACGGTACGTTTTGAACGTACACTCAATTCGTACACTCCGTTTTATATACAGCATGACGGTACGAAAATGGTCCGTTTTAGCGTGCTTTATACTGCTTCGAATCCGTATTCGATGCTCCTTTTATTCCGTTTTCCGGTCCGTATACTGATCCGGAAAACGGTACGGAAACGGTACGGAAGCGGACTTCGGATCCGTATATGCTGTACCGAAAACGGCACATAAACGGACCGGATTGTTTGCTGGGTATGTTTATTTCGTACTACATACTTAAAAGCAAGTACATTTTGTTTAAATTTTTCTTTGACAATATTTTTTGCGTAATAACAAACAATTAAAAAATAAATACTTTTTTTACCACTTTTTTATAATAAACAATAACTTTATTTAAGGGGTGCACGACAACAAAACTTTTGCCTAGACTTCCAGGACAGACCGAGTTTAGACTACAATTATTCCTTCTTCCACAATACAAATCACCATTACAATAACCACCATTACGTTGTTTGTGAGCGACAATTAAACTTATGCCTAGACTTCCAGGGTAGACCGGGTTGAGACTACAAACTTATTCCTTCTTCCGCGAAACAGATCACCATTACAATTTACACCACTACCAGTTTTTATGTCTTTTTGTTTAATATTATTTAATTTGTTGGGGATGACTGTTTGTTGGGGATGACTGTTTGTTGGGGATGACTGTTTCTTCTTTTCATAAAATCTCAAACAAGAATGAAACCAAAAGAGCGAAGACGCTCATAAAAAAACCGACTGGTCATCTTATAGTTAGTGCAACTCTAATATGGCTGCAGCTAGATAGATGAATATGATAATAAATACTATAGTATGATTGTAGACAATACAATAATATGATAACTGAAAAAAGAGAAGTTTTCACTAGAACATGATAGAAACAACCATATTCTTGGCGAAATAAGATTGATACAATAATAGTTTAATTGAAACAACCATTTATTGCTGTAGGAAACATAGTTTTGTAGCCGCAACGATATGGTTGTAATAATTTGTTCTCTGCGTGCATGCACAGATCAAGATTTTAAAATGAAAACTATACTGAAATTTTTAAAAACTTTAGCTTTTTATTTGAAACTTCACTAAAAAGACTAAAAAATGGTATGAAGCGTAATTTAATGGAACAATTGTTTCAAAATTACAAACAATACTTTTCAAATTAGAGAATTTAAGAAAAATTTCTGACATTTTATTAATTTTTGAAAAATGTCTACAACGCTTATAACGAACTAAATTGTCCGGTCCTGACGAGTTCGTTATAACCGTACTTCACTGTATAATAGTTTGCAGCTCCACAAAATTTAAACCAGGGATGGCAGTCAATACCGCTAAAATACCGTTATCGATTTAAAATCCTATGAACTGAAAATCGTTATCCCTAAAATACCATTACCGAAATAACTGACATAACGTTATCCGTTAAATACCGTTACCGATATAACTAAAATATCAATATTCCTAAAATACCGTTACCGAAATAACTTAAATACCATTACCGAAATAATTAAAATAACGATGTCCTTAAAATACCGTTACCGAAATAATCTTACAAGATCTGAAATGAAAAATCGCTGCAAATAGAAATATTTTCCCAAAGTTTGATCATAAACTAGCCAGTCATTGGAACTCCGGCATTATGAGGCAAAAAATATCGATGTGCATCAACATTTCCTGAATAACTTAAATAACGTTACCCTTTAAATAATGTTACCGAAATAACTGAAAATTCGTTATCCCTAAATAATAAAACACCGTTACCGCTGTAATACCGTTACTTAAATAAGTAAAATACCGTTAACGCTAAAAAACCGTTGCCGAAATAACTGAAATATCGTTTTATTGGGTATGAATTGGCAGAATGTCAGTAATTAAAATATTTATCCGGTTTGAATCAATTGCGCATTCTTGTTAGTGCACTAACGATATTATGTAGGTAAAGACGACAGCAATTGCAGTCAAAACAAATGAAATTTCACTTGAAGAAAGTACGACTAACATTTCATTAAATTCAACTAACATTTGTCATTTGCTTTTACTGTTCAAAAAATTACTTACAATTGTAGTAAAAATTAAAAACATATAATATTAGTAAAAAATAAACACTTTTTTATTTTTTAAATAACAAAAAACGACTGTAAAAATGTATGTAAAATTATAAAACAGTCATTTTATGTGGGTTGTTTTTTGAAATGAACTACAAAGTTAGTAAAAAATTAATTTGTTCTACAAATGACTGACATTTACATTAAAAATAAACAACCCAAACAACTACAAATTTTTAAATCAGAAGTTCCCTGAGATTGATATTGAGTATTTTCTGCAGGCCTTTTTTCCTCGTGTTTCATAATTATAGCCCAGGTAAAGTTTTTGATTGGTTTATCAAAACGAATCCACCATTTATAATTAGTATTTATATTTTTATAATTTATAATTAGTATTTATTAGTAAAATGCCAAAATGAACCACCATTTCTGATTTTGAAAATTGACAAATTTTGGCTTCTACAACCGAAAAACTATCAATTTCTATAATTTCGGGATTATTTGGCCGAAGTGGAAGGGTAAAACAAAAACCTAGTCTTTCGGTCAGAGATATGGCACGAAAATTTGAAATATCGAAATTACTTGTGGAAAGAATAAAGCTAAAAATAATTTGAAAAAATTTAAAGTCAAAATAGTTCTAAATCGAGATGAAAAAAGTACGAAGGCTGATATAATAAGGTTTGTTGCTTTTTTATAAATTGAACAACCGTAAAGGATGCATAATTATGTATTATGATTATTTCCAACTTCCAGGACAATGATTTTATATTGCAGATAAGCTGGGTTCTAAATTTTGGCAAAAAAAAAAAATGCCTTGTATGGGAAGCTATTTGCACCAGCGGCGTGGTATCCAAAGTAGTTATTGTGAAAAAGTGAACAGTTATTGTGAACATGTTATTGTAAATTGTGAAAAATTATTGTAAGAACAATGAACAGCGAATTTTATTTAAATGAATTTCCACAAAAAGCAGTTTTGCCGATGTATAGAAAGCCTAATATCGCTCCACTTTTCTGGCCAAACTTGGCCAGAGAAGTCCTTGACTGGTATGCAAAGCATAATGTAAATTTTGTACCAAAAATGTAAATTTTGTTCCATTGAACGCTATTGGGCTATAATAAAGCAGAACCTTAGAAGATATTTCCGGCCTCCGAAAAGTGTGAAAACATTTAGAAGAATTCAGTGGAAAAAAAAACTGTCCAAAAGATTGGTAGAAGTGGTGTCCAAAAATTAATGCGGCATGTCAAAAAAAAGGTGAGAAATTTCGCCAAAAAAATTATTGCATATTATAAATTTTAATTTTTGTTACTACATAAAAAATAAAAAACATTAAAAGTTTTATTTTAATACAAATTTTTAACAGCATTTTCAAAATGACAGAAAGCATTTCGAGACACCATTTAATCAAAAATTTTACAAAGAAAAGTGTACCGTTGAGTGCTCCTCTGAAATATTTTTCAAAGGACACCACATTTGCCTATAGTTTCTTTGAAACAAATGCCACACTTAGGAAATTATGTTGGTAAAGACGACAGCAATTGTAGTCAAAAACAAATGAAATTTCATTTAAAAAAGGACGACTTACATTTCATTAAATTCAACTAACATTGTCATTTGTTTTTTAATGTTCAAAAAATGACTAACAATTGTAGTAAAAATGAACCACATGGTAGTAAAAAAATAAACCAAAATTTATTTTTTTAAATAACAAAAAACAACTGCAAAAAATGAATGTAAAATCATAAAACAGTCATTTGATGTGAGTTGTTTTCTTAAATGAACTACAAGGTTAGTTAAAAATTTTATTTGTTCTACAAATGACTTACATTTACATTAAAAATAATGAAACTGTATTACAACCCAAACAACTACATATTTTTAAAGCAGAAGTTCCCTGAGTGCATAAATAGCAAAAACAAAACTCAAAATTGGGTCATATTTTACCCCACTTATCAATCCTTAAACCTTCGAGATGGCACATAAAAAAACAGGTCAGCCTTAGATTTATGTCCTTTATAAAATATATAAGATTCATTGAAATCGGCTTGTACCCTTCGGGGTAGTTCCCTTGTAAATTGTAATTGACTTGTATAAAATCCACTTTCTCTTTAACTGATGACGCTAAATTTAAATATAATCTCTAAAACAAGTTATCAGTTTTTAATATCTCGTAAACAGCGAATGTAATTCAAAAATTTTGTTTTCTCAAACACCAAAGAATTTCAAAATATTTGCAGATATTATGGGTGTATAATTCCAGGAAAACGCCAAAAAATATAAAACAAAAACAATTTAAAATTTTTTTTTTAATGTTAAACTTTAAACCGTCATCACTTTAGTGTCCCTTACAGAAAGTGATTCACACAAATGGATTTGACGTGCCTATATAGTGATTTATTATCATGTGAAATCTTATTAATGTGCCAAAAAGTCTAAAAATATTGTTTAACCCCAATTTCAAATATTTTTGAGAAAAGCCGATATCCCAGCAAAACCTCGGTAAAAAGTTATTCGTGATCTGCCGTTTCAAAATCATTTAGAACTGATTGGTCGCAATACCGATACATACAATTTTTTTTAATTTTGATGAACGGTGTAATTTAAAAGGTTCAAAAATTTCAAAAGGTTTCAGCAATGAAGTGTTTTGGTAATATTTTAGTTTCTAAGTTTTTTTTGTTCACAGCATTTTTTTCTCAAGGAACCACTTTGTTTCTTTTCGTTATTGATTTGTCATTTTAATGTGGTTGCTGTAACCTAAAGTAGTTTATTTGTATAAAAGCGACACATGTTGTTAACAAAATTTACGTGTTTTATTGAAATTGCGCTAAAACAAACGACTAAAGTCTTTAATTTTTTTTTCTTTTTTTTTTAAACAACCTGGTAGTTTAGTATGTTAAATGTCAATTTTATGTCAAATGTTTTAAAGTTTAGTATGCCTTTTTTGGTTAAAAAAAATACAAACTTTTAAAAAAAACTTGTAAAAAGTTGTTAAAATTAAATGGGAAGTTGAAAATAAACTATAGATACAACAAGAACATAACACTTTTTCATCGAAAATGTAGTTGTTAAAAAATAAATGACATTTTTAGGCATGCAACAACATGTTTGCAAATAGTTGTTTAAAATATAAAATGAAAAAAAAAAAAAAAACTCTGAACTTAAACCTCTGGCAAAAGGATTATATAAACAGACTCTTAATATTTATTAGTACGTTTCGTTCAAGTTATTTAACAGATTTGTCTCAGCGAAACAGGTCATTTTAGTAGGTGCATTTTTTATATAACACTATTTTTAATAATATTTGGGATATTGTTTAGCATAACGAGTAAAAAAGTGTATATAAAATTATATATGATGAGATATGTTTCGCTAATATAAGAGGATATAATTTGATCTGAAAATTGGTTCTATTACATTGTATCAATTTGGATCTAATTATATTTAAATAGATATAATTTAATAAAAAATTATCCTATTCCATCCGAGTTTTGTCCCGATATAATTATATCTAATTGTAATATATTTGATACAATTAGATATAATTCGATACAATAAGATGCATTATAATACAAATATATTTAAATAAAAAGATATTAAGTTGCACATATTTGACCTCCATAAAACGGGTTTTAAAACACAAAATGTATGATTGAAATTTGTATATGACATAAATTTTATTAATATTTTTTTAAGATATAAAATTTTTGTTTTACACGAAATTGTTAAATAAAAAGATTTCTCAATATTAAAATGGCCCAGTAAATCCAAATAACCTGTTGGAGAACACATTATACTGTATTATAATAGCTTATAATTTCTGATTACAACCGATTCTTTTTATATGCAGTTTCTCCTATTTGCAATAAGTTCTTTACCTCCAAACTAGAACAAGTTGCTTTATAATCGATTCTAGAACAAGTTATATAACTGGTTCTATTATAGTGAAACCATACAACTTGACTCTCAGGAACCTGTTCTAGAAACGGTTACATATAACCGTGTGATAAAAGAAGCTGTTCTAGAGCAGGTTCATAGGTAATCTGTGCTAAAAATCGATTTCCATTACAATAACAAACCCTTTTTAATATTGACGAAAATAAAATTTAATTCCATTAAAATTAACAATTTCTTTGAAACGAAAATTTTAAAGCCTAAAAAATATAAATAAAATTTAAGTTATTTGTGTTTTGAACCCGTTTTATATAGGTTAAATATATGTAACTTTATATCTTTTAATGTAAATATATTTGGATTGTTATGTATCTAATTGTATCAAATATAATATAATTAGATGTAATTATATCGGGACAATACTCGGATAGAATTGGATATTTTTTTATTAAATTGTATATATTTAAATATAATTACATCCTAACTGATGCAATTTAATAGACCCATTTTTGGGGGTAAAATTACATCCTCTTATATTTGCGGAAAATATCTCATCATATATAATTTTATATAAACTTTTTTACTCGGGTTGGGATATTTTTTAAATTTTGGGTTATATACAAGTATGGCTAAAATGACAGAAGACGTTTTTGATGGATGTATTATATATAATTATGTATTGGTTTATATCTAATTTTATAAAAATTTAATCATATATAAAATTCAAAATAGTATTTTTTATACATGATTGGATATGCCTTTACATGAATTTTTTTTGTAAAACATTTTGAAAATATTATTATATATAAATACATATTGATACATATGCTATTTTATATGATCATATATTTTTATATTAAAGAGTATATCGTTATATATAACTTGTTTACTCGGGATCTGATGAAATCTTATTTGTTGGTAACCCGATTTCAAAACAAAACCGATGTGGAGCCTTATAGAATTTTATGTAATTTAATATGGCCCCATAATTAATTATATAAAATTTCATACGAAAAATGACCCGATTAAATTGTATCAAAATACATCTAATTGTATCCTATCAGATTAATTTAGATGCAATTATTTAGAAGTGATTTGATACAGTGTTGTCTGAATTTTGTTCTCATACAATATTATCAAATTATGCGTTATACGCATAAATAGATATAAAATGGTCTATATATAATTTTATATAAATATCGTGTGGTTCCTTCCAATTTTCAAAATAATAATATTAGGTCTCTCAAATTACCACGAGTAAATGTCGTGAACTTGGTAAAAACTATGTTAAACATAAAATTTATTATACAGTTAACCCATATTTCCAATATTTTAAAGTTTTTGCTACTGCATATGAATAACAATAATGCCAGTCGAAAAAAATCCCATTTCGATCCATTTGTTGCAGTTTTTGCTGCATTTTAAACATTTTTTAGTTTTTAGCTTGCGAAATAAATATAAGTTCAGTGATGTTCTATTCAGTTTTTCGGCAAAAGATTTAAATTTTGTTTTTTTTTCTGTTAAGTACAATTTTTTGCGCAGCCTGCTTTTCTACAACAAATTAAGCACTTTATTCATAAAAAAAATCGTAAATCGATGTTTTTAGCACAAAAAAACAAGAAAATTGTTAAAAATTCAACAATAAAAGTGTTTTCAAGAGTAAAACCATGTGAGTAGCATTGAACCAATTTAATTTATGTTTAACTGATGCAAGAAATAATCTGCTTTGGTGCAACTTTTAACCAACTCTTTGGATATTTCTGGTTAAATTTAGGACCAGTCTAGAGTCCAAGTGGCGTCCAAAAGTCGTTTAAAAGTCTTCCCATGCGTGTACCAAATTTTACTTGGCTGAGATGAATATCTTTCTAGGGATGAAGAATCTTGCAATTAGATTTCTCTATGAAGCTTCGTTTCAAAGTCCACAAGCTTAAAGATTATGTTAATTCAAAAAAGTTATATTTACATTATATATTTATAATTTTTTATTATATATTTAAAAATTATTTATTACAAAAAGTAATCTCTTTTTCAAGCATACACTCAGCGAACTTCTGCTTTAAAAATATGTAGTTGTTTGGGTTGTAATAAAGTTTCTTTATTTTTAATGTAAATGTCAGTTATTTGTAGAACAAATTTAATTTTTTACTAACCTTGTAGTTCATTTAAAAAAGACAAACCACATCAAATGACTGTTTTATAATTTTACTTTAATTTTTTATTGTCGTTTTTTGTTATTTAAAAAAGTAAATGTTTATTTTTTACTAACATTTAATTTTAATTTTTATTGCAATTGTTAGTCATGTACTGAACAGTAAAAACAAATGACAAATGTTATTTGAATTTAATGAAATGTTAGTCGTCCTTTCTTCAAGCGAAATTTCATTTGTTTTTGACTGCAATTGCTGTCGTCTTTATCTATATAATTTCCTTAGTGTGGTCATATGACCCATGTAAAATCCAACGCATGCGTTTGGATGCATCTGAACTAAAATTAAGAGAAAAATAATTCCTCAGAAGAAACAATTCACATTATGGTCGATTTCGTAAAAAAGTGGGTAGCGTTAAAGTCTTAAGGTATAGAAAGTGTCATACCAGAGCACAAATTGACAAATATTTATTACTTATATGGATTATCCCATAAAAACACTTTTGGAGCTCAGCACTGGTTTTACAAGACGTTCGCCGCTACACCAATGAGTGACTACACGTATTTTGTTATTATTTTTCGTTCGTGTGAAGAAAAACGTCATCTAAACACAGGGTATGAATTTTCTAAAATTGAGTTGTTTTTTGTATAAAAAAACAAAGATTTACGACTTTTTTTAATCACTCGCTACATAACAAAATTTTACTTAACCCGTTGACTACCCTTGTACACTACAGCGTACACATTTTTAAAAAAATCTAAAAAAATGAGATTGTAATAAGACATTATATTTTTGTTTAAATATTTTCTATAGGATATAGGGCACTGAAAAAAAATCATTATATGCATAATCTGTTCATCAGAGAAATATTGTCGCTATATTTGTTAACAAAGCCTGATTTTTTTAATTAGCCTTTATCTCCGAAAAAATGGGCGTTTGGTGTATCTCCTAAACTAGCATAGCTAGGAACTCTTAATTTGGCCCATATCTTCATCTAGTGACCAGAACAAAATCAGACCAAGCACTTTTGTATTATCGCATTTTTTGTGGTGAAAATGGGCTGAGAAGTGTTAAAAATTCGATTTTTGTCCCCATTTGTCGGTGGGTAGAAGGGGAAGGCGGCGTACATGTAAATCTTTTTCTTTCTAATTTAAGGACCCCAATCAAGAATCTGAAGTACAAATAAAAATATATCCACAAACAAGAAGTTGGTAGTGAAATGGTTGAATTAATTGAATGAAGTTTTAAAATATGCGAGTGATGAAAAAGTAAAAAAAAATAAAGGGTCCGCCATCTAAATTTTTTTTTAAACTAGTGCTTATTTCGTGATTGGTAACACTTAGCTCATGTCTGATTTGACAGATAATTAGTTTTATCCTTCCGCTGAACGAATATGGTCCGTATGTTCGTTATCTTGTGAAAAAAGTGAAAGAAACTGGCATCCTCATCGATAAACCAAAGCGTGAAAAGCCAAAAACAGTGCGTACACCCGAGAATATTGCTGCTGTGGCAGAAAGTGTGCGTGAAGCGCCATCAACATCAATTCATCGTCGTTCTCAACAATTGAACATTTCGGAGACATCATTGAGATGAATTTTGCATAAAGACCTTGTTATGACGCCATACAAAGTCCAATTGGTTCAGGAGTTCAAAAAAAAAAAAAGTTATTTGGCGGACCCTTTATAATGCTTTGCAAAAATCTGAGTTTAACATCAATTAACTAATTTTTATTTCGCAGACAAAAATTAATAATTTTAAAAATTATTAAAAATCTAGTCAAAACTGCAACGAATGGATCGGAAGAGGTTTGGAATCTGCTGATATTATTGTTATTTTTATGTGGTAGTAAAAACTTTTAAGCATTGCAAATATTTTGCAAAAAAAATCACAATTTTATGGGTGAACTTATAATTATTTCCTCCACTGTAGTTTTCAAGCTACAAACGAGTTCGTTGTGTCTATTTACCATTTCAGCAGAAATAAAGAAAATTTCAAATTAATTATAAAACTGTTCTACTTGAAATGCATAAAATTTGCAATTTGTATTCAAATTTTTCATTTATATAGATTTCAGATCAATATATTAGGCTTTCTGTAGAAATTTTAAATAGAAAAATTACAACTGGAAATATCAGTTTAAATTTTTGTTAAATTAAATTACATTAGAAATTTTCTAAATTTTTAATTGCAAGCCACAATATATTGTATTATTTAATATTTAAGTTCAAATTTGAAATTATCATTTAAAATTAATTTTGTATATGATATATTAGTATGCGTAACATTGCATTAAGCCATATAAAATTATATATGAAATCGTGCTAATTATTATATACCATACCCGAGTAAAAACGTTTACATATAATAATGCATTATTTTATATGTTATTGCATGATAGTATATGTAAAATTGTTTGCTCTAATTTTTTAATACGATGCCAATATATAATCTTATATGACATATTCAAGTATATATGGATAATCGAAATATGTACGAATACATGTGATTAGTAGGGTATTCAATCGGTTAACCGGTACTCGATTAATCAATGAATTTTAGTCGAGCAACTGTTCGAGTAAATTAAAACGGCCAATTGTTCGAGTAAATTAAAATGGCCAATTACGAGTAATGAATAACTCGATTAATCGTTTTTTTTTTTGTTTTAAAGATTTTTTTATAATATATATATAGCCATTTGCCAGTTTTTAATTTAAATATAAACATCATGTTTAAATATTTTTTTTTTAATATCTTTGAAAAATTACAGACATTATGATCAGAGAAATCAAAAATTCCAAATCCGTTGTGTTGGTGGCAAAATAAGATTGGAAAAGAGAAAATTTGCATAAAATTAAAAAAAAAAAAAAAAAACACTTTTTAAAAAAAAAAAAAGCTTAAAAAAGTAATAATGAAAAATTGGCAAAACAAAAAAGAAAGCAAATATGGATAAAAAATGGCAAAAAAGCATATTTGCCTTCTCTGATCATGATACTCAAAAGACATAGAAACTAAAAAAAAAATTAGTTTTGTCTGTTGAATATTTTAGGCAAAAAATATTCAACAGACAAAAATCGCAACAATCGAAAAACTATGAGATTGTAATTACGTTTTTTTTTTTCACAAGATCGAATAATCTGAATTCATCATCTTTTGGTGTTACAATTCAGATTTAGCCGTCACTCTTTTCTTTCTTTCGGATCTTTATTTAACTTAATCACATAGTCACATTAAAAATTATCTATTTTGCAAACAAAATAAAATCGAACAAAACTCTTTCGTTTATTAATGACGGCGAAGATGTAATCACCCTTATTGTGTATGTCGTATTTAAAATACGACTACGACTGTTTTGTAATAGATTAAAGAGAACGTAAACTTATTTTCTTTAATCTATTACAAAACAGTCGTAGTCGTATTTTAAATACGACATACACAATCACCCTTAATATAATATTTCTTTATATTTGTCCAAGGCATGGTAGCAATCCATATTATTTTTGATATTTGCAAAAAATGCTTAAAGTCGATCATTATGTAAACGAAAGAAGAAGTAAAACTTATTTTTAGTTTTAACCCTATAGGGAATGGAACCGGTCCTGCGTGTGCCACAGTATCGGTCCCTTCGTGCCAGAGACCTCTGCTAAACCCTACCCTATGTAAAAAACTTGCAACTTTAACATGGGCTTGTCATAGGAGGGGGTCATTTGTCCTGCTTTAAACAGGACAAAACTAGTCTTTTTAGATCAATTTACACTACATAACTAACATCAATTGTAAATAATACTAGTCCTGTGATAAGTAATTTTCCAGCATTCCAGGTTCTTTTAGGTCAATTTTCGCATGCCAATAATATTTTAATAAACCCAAAAAAACATAAATATCGGCAAAAAAAAAAACAAAATTAGTAATTTTTAGTTCAAAAAAAAACGAAAACTAAACAGCTTCCAATGGGTAAAATTCTGGTCAACTGGCTTTTTCTTGTTAATAAGCATTCTAGTTAAGTGGTATGTCCTCCCTTTACCAGTCACAGTATTGGTAATTTTAGGACAATTGACACTGCTTAATCCACTTCAGTATTAAATTATACCAGTACCGTGATAAATCAATCTTTTCACTATTAGGTCAATTGACTCCTCATTCCCCATAGGGAAATTAATTAATTTTGATAAAATACTTTTCGGAACTCTTAATTTTGGTTTTTTTGTTTTGTGTGTTTTTATGTATTTTTAAGGAAAAATAAATGAAATAAAATTATTAAAATTATTCGAGTTACTCAAGTAATTTTTAAATACCACTCAAAACCTCAAAATCGAGTTACTCGTTTACTCGAACAAAATCAAACCCGAGTAATTTGAATGCCCTAGTGCTTAGTATTTTGAAAGGTTTAATTTGTAAATACTTTTCATTCCAGCAGCTTTTTTCGGGCCGCCTGTTTTCTTTTTATAATAAGCACTCGGATTATTTGCCTAAAGAAATGGCTCGGTGGAAAGAGAATGCCTATTTTATGCACCTCGAAGGGATACAAAAATTGGAGAAACGTTGGTATTGAGCTAAAAGGAGATTATGTTGAAAAATAATTTTTTTTTGCGAAAAAAACTGTGTTTCATTCAAAAAGTCACGGACTTATTGATCCGCCCTCGTAGCATTCGATATCTCTAAATTGGGCAATTTAAAAAATCTTAAAAGTTAATTTTAAAGATAAAGATTTTTTGCATTTTTATTAAATTGGTGGGTCATTTTGGATTACAGACTAAAGTGGGTAAATGATATCCGATGAAGTCAGAATTGCATATCTCAATAACTTTGAGTATATTAAATAAATAAATAAACAAAACAAAATTTCAAACTGCGAATTATCAGATTTTTTAATTTTAATTCACTTTTTGCAAAATGAACCATTTTCGGCCGACTTGCGGCACGGGTTAAGGTTTTGCAGTAAAAAATATCGATTTCTTCTATTTTTTTTTATAAAATTTGGGGTGTAATGACAAATCTATTTTTAAGGGACACTCTAATAAACATACATAAACATAGGCATTTATATATTATATGTCATGCATTATCATATATATTTAGTTAAAAACATGCATGAATTTAGGTAAACGTTTTTACTCGGGAAGATAATGCTACTGAATATTGTAACATTATTGGTAAAACAATACTGGCACAGAGTTCTTCGGATGGTACTGAAAAAACATTTGATTGCAAGTGAAACTACGATATAAGTTTACCCTTTGACGACCGAACTTAAACCGCTGAAGATTTTTTGATGGAACTTCATCGACTGATTTTTTAACATTATAAAAACTAAAAACAAAACATAAAAAAATCATAAAAAAACAAAAAAAAATAATGTCTTAATAATGCATTGGAACTAAGCCAATGAACCGCAAAATTAATAATAGTTTACATTAAAATAATTTATAAAATACGAGTATGTTGAACACTTGAGAATTAAACTTTAAAATAAAGTTTGAAATGTATGAACGTTAATGAAATTATGAAATTTTATGAAAAAATAAGAAAATGAACACTTTGAAATAATTTCATAGCTCTGAAGAAAACTGTCATTAAATTTATGAAGAAATAATTTATGAAATTGAATGAATTTTATTTATGAAATTATGAAATTTAATGGAAAAAAGTTTATGAAAAATTTCTTAATATTAATAAAATTTCTTGGATGTAATAAAATTCTTCATATTCATATTAATATTATGAAGGATAATTCTTTCAGTGTATTAGGCTACAACTGTTCTGCCAAGGAATGATTCGAATCGAGCATTTTCATCGATGAATTTAACATTGGCTTATCCTATGGACAAGCAAATGTTTAATTCATCGATGAAAATGGCAAATTAGAATAGAAAAAATTATTGGTGGGATAGGTATCGCTAAAAAGCCAAATATGTCTACTGTAACCGAGTGCTAGCTACTATGGCCTTCGGCTCGTTGTAGCGAAAACAGACCAGTGCCTCTGGTGGGAATCGAACCCATGACCCTCGCACTGATAAGCCAGCACGCTACCAACTAGCCTACCGGGGAGCACGGCAAAAAAGTAAATAATGGGACATATATCAACCATTCGTCTCAAAGCGTTTAACCATTGGTAATTTCTAACAGGGTGGGTTTTACAAAAATAACAGTGGTTTTCCAGCACTATTTTTTTTTTTTTTTTTTGTAAGATTAGCAATTTATACTTGGAAAGTTTAAAGATCCATTTCATTAAAAAACTACGAACTAACTTTGGAAAAAGGGTTTGTTTTTGAAATGGTCTTTATTCATTTCGCAATGGACATATTGAGGCTGATATTTATTGTTGCATGGTGTAATAAAACCCACTTTAGTTTCTGAAAAAAAAATCACAAAAAATCGCAAAATTAAATGGCAAAATGTTTTACTATTATTTTTACTAATTTCTAATTTTTATGTGTAAAAACTAAAATGCTAGAAAAAATCTTGAAAATATTTTCAAGTATATTTATGATTAATTTTTCGCTTATCAATCAAATGCATCAAAATATTTAACCCCTAAGCCGGCCTAAGCTTTTTTACAATGAAATTTATACCACTTTTTCGGCACAAAAAATAAACAATATGTTCTTCTACCAAAAGTTCTTTCGTTGCCTATTTTAGACGATATGGCCCAAAATATGTTTAGGGCGAATCTCAAAAACTAATCCATTAAAATTAGTAAGTTTAGGCATAAATTATTCCTCTTACCAAGATATAATTTCAAATCCAAAAATTATCCTTTTTGTGCTTTTACTTAAGCAGAGATGGCGATTTTCGTCTTTCGAAAAACGCGAAATTGAGCGAAAAAGCACCTAAACTTCAACATATTGATTAAATATTAAGGTTTTGCTAGTAAAGGGTCCGCCAAATAACTTTTTTTTTTTGAACTCCTGAACCAATTGGACTTTGTATGGCGTCATACCAAGGTCTTTATGCAAAATTCGTCTCAATGATGTCTCCGAAATGTTCAATTGTTGAGAACGACGGTGAATTGTTGTTGATGGCGCTTCACGCACACTTTCTGCCACAGCAGCAATATTCTCGGGTGTATGCACTGTTTTTGGCTTTTCACGCTTTGGTTTATCGATGAGGATGCCAGTTTCTTTCACTTTTTTCACAAGATAACGAACATACGAACCATATTCGTTCAGCGGAAGGATAAAACTAATTATCGGTCAAATCAGACATGAGCTAAGTGTTACCATTCACGAAATAAGCACTAGTTGAAAAAAAAAACGTTAGATGGCGGACCCTTTACTACATATTACAATCTTTCTGCCAAATTTCATAAAAATTCTTCGATACGATATATTTTACAGGTATCCTTCTGAAATCCTGCATGTTATTGGAGAAAAATTAGAGCTTTTTTTTAAAGTTTGAGATTTGATCTTACCTTGTCTTAAGTATCAAAGGTTTCCTGTCAATTAAAATATCCCAGGAAAAAATTACACATTCCAAAAAGAAGGTGATGAACACACTTGCTTACATATCTCATTGCCAAATTTAGTAACTGCAATACCAAACTCATTCCAACGATAGAGTCAAAAAAGCAAGTAGTACTGCAATCAAGTCTTTAAATTTAAACCAGAAAGCATGAACTCAATAACAGAGTAATTATTTACTTAAAAGAAAATAACAATGTTATTAACTTATATGTATAACTTTTTGTACTCAAGAAGTAATCATATACTTTTTCTTAATGAACGGACGTTATTGAAGTAGTTCCTAATTTTGAAAAAAGTAGTTATACAATTTTAAAGAATTTATCCCATATATTTTTTCAAACAAATTTTTATTTGCAGGAAAATAATACTAAAAACAGAAATTGCATGTTGCCTAAATTTTGTTAAACTGTAGTTAGGTATAAATTAGGGAAGCGCACGTGAGCAGAAAATTGTGAGTGGAAGTTGAAATTACTGACGTTATCGTGAGTGAGTGTAAAAAAAATTTCGAGGGTGATTGTGCGTCAATTTTTGTTTTTCAATTTTGAATTGTTCTTTTTTTTTGAAAAATTTATATTTTCGTGGTTTATAGCTCCAAATTATGACAAACCCATGTTATCATAAGAATTCGATGTTTCACTTTTTAGGATTTTATTTCCGTATGAGTTTTGATCGTTACATTTGAGTGACTTAGAAGAATCACGTGTGAGTAAAAGTAGAATTTACTTATGGAACTACTTCTTTTTTTTAAATGTAAGTACTTCTTATTTTTTCTAGTGAACTATTTATTTTTTTTTTTGTGTAACTGGAACTATTTCTTTATTAAAAAATGTATGTAGTTCTTAAAAATATAAAGTAAATGGTTCTTCGGTAAAAAAAATAATCAATTCTAAAGAATCAATTATTTTAGTCTCGCACCCTGTTAAAAGAATCGAGTAGGTAATCTAGTAAGGAATGCGTTCTGCCCAAAATGCTTGATTACAAACCCGCTTACCTTTTTGGAAATTTTTTGCTGGGATGTTTTCAAAGTTTTTGAAAATTGTGTTCATTTCGAAATATTTTTTTTTGAAATAATACGAAATTTCAACTTTAACGCTTTCTCGCTTAGAAACCGTAACATGCACATGAAAAATAACTTCAAAATATATTTTGTAAATTTGGGTTTCTATCGAAATTGGTTAAATTCCTATTATAAAACATTAATTTGCGCACTTATGGCAAATTTAAAATACCCCACCTGAAGGAGGGCTTGCCGGTTGGAGGGTTAATATTAAAACGACACTATTCGTTCATCATTTACACATATTTTCAGATGATTCGATATATTCTGTGTACAATTGCAACCATGTGGAACCATTTTTAAAAAATGTATTTAAATATTTGCTATAAACAGTTTTCCCTTGAATTACCCGTATACATTATTACACAATCACTGACTGGGTGTTGTTGTCGGTTCCGTATGGGGAATTTTATTTATTTGTTTTTGATTTATGCATATTAGAGTGCCTCAAAAAATAAAAATAGACATGTTTTATGATGATTCCTAAAATATTTCGGTTCTAGGGATAACATCACGTGAGCTAACCTGTTTTTAAAAAACCTCCAAAAACACTATATTTTGAGAATTGAATTTTTTTTTTATTAATTAATAATCCTATAATTACAAATATTTTTTTATTTTTTTTTAAAGAGAAGGTACACTCAGGAAATTCTTTCTATTAATTAATGTGTTGCTTTCTTTGGAAAGGAGATAGGGCAACACTGCAATTGCGCGAGATGATAAGTCTTAGAACAGTTGTTGCTCGCCACCTGATGTAGAGTTGGCGAACTTATTGAAGCTTTTTGATTCATAGCCGTGATTCATTATTTTACTTCGGTGGGGTTAAGTGCTATGGGAACACCGAAGGTGGGTGCTGCGATACATATAAGTGATAGAAAACTCATACATATTATTTTCTCTAAATTGATGTTTTCGTCACCAGGAATCGAACCCGGGACCATCTGTGTAACAGTCCAACGTGCTAACCATTACACCACAATGCCCACAGACCAGTGCCTCTGGTGGGAATCGAACCAACGACTACCGCACTAATAAGCCAGCACGCTACCAACTAGCCTACCGGGCGCACAAGAATTGAAATTTAGTTTCTGCACTTTTTGTAAAAAAACATTTTCAAATATTAAAAATATTTACAAATTCTACGATTCCAGTTTTAAAGCATTATTTACAACAGACTCTCTGCTCGAGATAAAGGGTGGAAACGAACAAAATCCACCATTCTGAAATCGTAATATTTTTAACACAAAAAGCGATACAAATAAATTTGGTATCACAATTTCAGAACAATACTTCAAAGATTTTGACCATACGAATTTTTTTTACCATTTGTTGCGAAATGTGGCGAAAATTCGCTTTTACTCTGCAAAGCTAAACATTTCGTTTTGGCTACTTAAAATTTAAGTTTTTCGGATCAGTTTAATTTTAAAAATATCATATTTTTGGTACACTCAAGGAACTTCTGCTTTAAAAATATGTAGTTGTTTGGGTTGTAATACAGTTTCTTTATTTTTAATGTAAATGTCAGTCATTTGTAGAACAAATGAAATTTTTGACTAACCTTATAGTTCATTTAAAAAAACAACTCACATCAAATGACTGTTTTATGATTTTACATTCATTTTTTACAGTTGTTTTTTGTTATTTAAAAAAATAAAAAAAAATATAAATGTTTGTTTATTTTTTACTACCATGTGGTTCATTTTTACTACAATTGTTAGTAATTTTTGAACATTAAAAAACAAATGACAATGTTAGTTGAATTTACTGTAATGTAAGTCGTCTTTTCTTTAAATGAAATTTCATTTGTTTTCAACTACATTTGCAGTGGTCTTTACCTACATAGTAATCTAAGTGTAGTTTTTAGAAAATAATGCAGCCCATTTTTTATAAAAATTTTACATTATTCGTGTCTGAGAACAGCATGATTAAAATAGGACATTTTAGTGAATTTTTGCATTATCGTACATGACCGTATTCCATTCTACTATTTACTTAAAGAAAAGTGGAGAGCATTACACACTAATTTCCATAAATTTCGTAAGTTAAAATAAATAGAAGAGTTTAACCGCCATAAATTTAAAACCAATGGAAAATTAATAATATTTATCAAAAAAACAATTAATTTATTTTTCACTTTACTATTTAAAAAATTGGGGGGCAACAACATTGGCACAGACATTTTTAGCAGTGAAATACATTTTTGCATTTTCTTATTAAAATAACAATAATAAATATAAAACTTTAGGTTTTTTATATTTTTAAATAATTTTTTCAAAACGTCCCATTGCAAAGGCCAACAATTGATTTTATCAAATATTTATTTGTCAACCCTGGATAAAAATTTTGTACATTTTTTTAGTTTGCGATTAAAGTCAAGGTGTTAATTATTTGGCTGTTTTTAAAAAACTTAATTATCTTAAAATACACAGAAAAAACTGAATTAAATACAAGAAAATACAAAAAAATTTTAAGAATTAAAAAGAATAAAAAAAATAAATTATCTCCGCAGTCTGAAATCGATCGCGCGACCTTCTGATTGCAAATCCAACCACTCACCGCCTCAAAATCCATATAAAAAATAGAATATATGGACTTATGAAAAAGCACTTCTTCAAGAAGTTCTTAGAATTTTATTAATTTAGATACCAATTAATTTATATTGTGCAAATGCTGTTTAAAATAACTTTAATTTAACATTTTTGGCAGTTGTTAACAATAACTTCAATGAAAGCGAAAAATGTGCGTATACTAATGCTTTGGAAGTCAAGTTAAAGAGGTGCATAAAGCACTACTTCCACTTTATTTTGCAGGGTAGTTATGAAAACTTACAAAATATAATTACACAATTTTTCTCTTAAATCAATTAAGTAATCTCTTAAATTTTAAATTAGTTATTACACTCTTAAAAACAGTTATAAGCTTTAAAAAAAATGTTTGTAATAGTAGAACCAATAGCAAAAATCATTTTAAATTACAATTTATGCAGCGCAGTGTAGAGCCTAATTTATTATATTAAAAAAAATATTAAATGTTTATTCAAAATTTTGATTTGTTTTGCAAATATTTCAGGAAATATTGAACGATTTTACAACTTTTGACTATATATTATACATCGAAGTGTCTAGTTCACGCGTTACGTAGAAAAATGCACACATTTTAGCTGCGGTAAAAATAAGGGGCATTAATCAAAAAATGAGAATTTTCTAAATTTTTAGAGTATCCCGAAAATATGCTTGAACATTAAGAAACATTTTCCAATGATATATTCGAAATTAAAAACGGATGCAAAATTTGTGATTTTTTGAATTTTTTTTATAAAAATCACAATTAAAAATATTAACAAATTTACATAAAATCTTATTATCTCCAGTCACGAAACGGTTCTCAAGGACTTTTTAAGGCAGAATCGTAGTAATTTTAAAAATTTTTTATAATTGAAGTATTTTTTTACAAACGGTGTCGTAACTAATTTTTAATTCACAGAAAATAATTTTTTTGGAGGCTTTTTAAAAACGCATTAACTCACAAGATGTTATCGCTAAAGCCGAAATATTTTAGGAGTAATCAAAAAAACATGTTAATATTTTTTCTAAAGAGGTACATCTTGAAATTTTTTAAATAGCCACAAAATGAGGCACTTTAATACACATACATTTTGAAGATGCGCTGTTTTTTTATTTGCTTCAAATAAATGTTAATAACAATTTACATTGAATATTTAAATTAATAGTTAGTAAAATCAACGTATAAAAAAAAAACAACCAAAACTTGCTTACAACAAATGACTTGTGTAATATCATTGTTAATTAATTGTATTCAATGTTTTACAACGAAATAGCACCTGACTTTATAGAGTAACGTTATAAAATCTACATACGATATGTATATAAAATTCATTTTTTGGTTGTTTATTAGTTTGTTCGCTATACAAATTTTTATTTTTTAACAGATTTCACTGACATTTATTACATTTGATCCCACTGCACTACCCCTCTTTTACGCCTAATTTGAATATAAAAATATGAATTTTTTATTAAATAATGAAATTTTACAAAAATAAAGTAAATCAAACATATTAGCTAGGCTGATACTAAATAGTATTTCGATCTGGCTAAAGATTTCATAAGAACCCGATGTTTTGGGAAAGCTAGAGCCTCAAGAATAGGCAGAGCTTTAACAAAATACCTATTAATTATCAATTTTACTCCATTCTTGTCTTCTTAGTAATCAAACACGTGGCTAGGGTATTTTCCTAACAAGCACCATGACGTTACTAAACTTTGTTATATTTATATAAAAAAAAACTTTTTTTCCAACTCATTTCGCTCCAATTCTTTATTTCTCAGCCGAGATCATCATGTACTTTTCATTGGTCACGACTACTTTTACGACCACTTTTGTTAAAAATTTTTTAATGTATAATTTAACTTTAGATAAATAGACATTGCTCAAAACTGGTACAAGCAGTGTTACCATATTGCCAGTTTTAACTGTTTTTTCCAGTTTTTTATTATGCGTAACAGTTTTCCTGTTTTTTATGAAAAAAAAACAGTTTTTGTTTAATTTCAGCTTTTTTTTCAGTTTCTTCCAGTTTTCAACAGTTTACCTGCTCGATTTACTTTTTTTTACTTGAATTTATAAATACAAGTTTGTTATAATTTTTATTAAAAATAAAAATTATGTTTTTGTGCAATGAAAATTATTCAAGTTCGAGGCCATACTCTATATTTCTTCATTAGGATATTGACCAAACAAATAATCTATAGAGTTTTTTTGATCAATGGTTATAATCTTTAACTTCAAACTCATATGTATATTAGTTCTCATGTAGTGAGTTAACTAGTTCATATGAATGTTTGATGTTTGGCATGGGATTGTTACCGCTTTTAAAACGTGTTCTGATGATGGAAACCTAGAAAATTCCCGAAATAGATCTATCAACACATTTCTGAAAGGGTCAAATAATAAATTTGAAAACAAAAAACTCTATAGATTATTTGTTTGGTCAATATCCTAATGAAGAAATATAGAGTATGGCCTCGAACTTGAATATTTTTCATTTTCATTGAATTTATAAATTTTATACAAAAGTCGCGAAAAATGTTTCAATAAAAAATAAAACTACGCATTGAATGCAACTGTGTAGTAAGTTTTAACTCCCTTTTTAACATTTGTTTTTGTTGAAACCCTGAAATGTCATTTTGTTTCTGTCTGTTTTCGTTTCTCTTGTGTTGTATTTAGTTAGTCTACAACAAAAAATATTTTTTTCTGTGTATATAAAATGCTTTATGTTATGTGTTTAATGTTTTTTTATGTTGTTTTATGTTTAAATAAAATGCAATTGAATTCAAAATGCACATATTAACTGTTTTTTATTAAAAAAAAAAACAGTTTTTTCTTAAAAAACAGTTTTTTTTACAGTTTTTTGAAAAAAATACATGGCAACACTGGGTACAAGTGATCCTCATACTACTGGCAAGGTCACCACATACTTTTCATTGACCACGCCTACTTTTACGCCCACTTTTTTTCTAAATTTTGACTATGGATTTTCGCAATAAAAATTGTTACTTTTCAACAGATGGTGTTTCAATTTGAGAATTTATAAAGACCAGTTTGGAAGTTCCGTAAACAAATTTGTATATTCCTCTAGACTCCGCACAAATTTTAAAAATATTGCCCTCCTTATATATTTTAAGTAATAAAAATTATTTTAGATTAACTGTACATGAAGCCATTGCGTTTTTTCTTACTCTTTGCTATTAATTTTGCACAAATTTGAAAAAAAAATCGTATAATAAATTCTCCTGGGCGTGGGTTATAATTAAGATATGGAATCGGAAAAAAAATCGGTATCTCTTTTAAGCTTTCATGTATGCAACTTAAATTCGTTTTTCATATGTGTTACTTTAAAAGCATTTGAGAACCGGGCAATACCGGGTACGTACAGCTTGTATTTTCAATAAAACTATTAGACATACGTGTGAATATACTGCAGTAAAGGGCAAAACAATTCAGAAAAAAAAATATTTTTAAATTAAAGTTGATTAATATTTTTTTTTTTCTGATTTCGTTCAGGAAATTGTGACTACTGAAACATGGTTAATTTGGATATTCATGACTTTGATAATAATTTTGTAAATTTGTTTTGCCCACCACTGTACTAGCTGTATATGTAAGTTTGTGAGTGTATTGTAGCTGCATGTGTAATCTATTAACATTTTTCCATCATTAAATTTTTCTTTGGAAAATACGTTAGATGAATATTTAAATACAATAATTATTGAATTAGACATTTCCTTAACAAAAAATATTCATATAAATTTAATTTTACATATAAATATCGTTAAAATTCTAATATTATTATAAGAAAAGAGAAGCATTTTCATATTATGTATTAAAATACTAAATTTTTTTTAATGAACTAAAATTTACCGCAGTTATTTAAGAATAACTCAGTTTAATTTCGAAAAAGATTTTTATAAACTTTCGACAAGTTTTCGAACAAAAAATTACCGATATGTTACAAAAATCTAAATATGTTTACCTTAGGCACAGTTCCAAAATGATATTTTTCAATACAAAAATGTAAAAAAGATTAAAAAATTAATTGAAAATACTCTAAGTTACCCCCCCACCCCCCAAATTTTCCTGGATCCGCGCCTGGTTTACCTTAAGGTAGAAACAGAATTGGCTTTAGTGACTCAGTTGTTGGTATGACACGAAATTTTTTTTAAATAATTGTATTTCTAAATTTTCGTTTCATACTTAACACAATTGTGGTTTAACCTTTAGATTTATTTATTTGCTTAAGCACATTTGAAAATTGTATTAATATTGGATCGTTTAGCTTTTTTATAAAAGTTTTTCTCTAAAAAAAGACATTATCGAAATTTTAATTTTTTTAGAATTTGTGCAGTATGATTCAATACGCTTTAGATAAAATTTGGATATGTTGTAGCCGCCCCCCTCCCCTGAATTTGACATTTATGAATGAAACGAAACAAGTTCATGAGTGTTGGATATCAAATTGAAAGTTAGTTAATATACTTTCGATTTATGCTATAAAAACTATACATTATGAATAGATTTAAAAAAATAAATGCCAAAAATAAAATACTAGATTTACATAAATTTATACAAAACTCTGTACCTTCGTGAATTTAAAAAAAAAAAAACAACTATATCATGTTGTATATAATTTGAGAGATACTGAAAATACATTTCATCTATCACAAGTTATTCATATTTTTGTTACTAGCTTTTTTGAACTTTGGAGGTCGTTGTAGTCCTTTTTATACAAACTAAGGACATTTTCACCATATGAGGCTTATTATCTTTTGCAACTCTTGTATTATATATAGTTTTTTTTCAAACTATAGATTATAAATATTGGAAATTTTGACCCATTTCGTCAAGTTCTTCCCATCGTAGTAGGATGTTAAAATTTGGCCCATGTATGTAAAATGACGCCCTTTATCACAATTTTTGAAGGCACCCAGAAAATTTCACTAAGATGTCAAAATGAGACACCCTAATGTCCGTGTGTGTCCGAACACTTTTGTTATTTAAAATACAATGTTTTCGAATACCACTTTTGAATGGAAAGTTGTTGTTGGTTTGATTTCAAATTTGCATATAATAATGCTTATTTAACCCTTTCACTACCGACTTTTTGTTTGTGGATATAATTCTATTTGGACTTCAGATTCTTGTTTGGGATCCTTAAGCTAGAAAGAAAAAGGTCTACATGTTTGGCCCCTGACTCTTCCTATCCTCCAAAAAAAATTGGTAAAAAAAATCGAATTTTGGAAACTTCTCAGTCCATTTTTATCACTAAAACATTCGATTATTCAAAAATGCTTTGTTTGATTTTGTTCTAGTCATTAGATGAGATACACCTAGTGCTAGTTTAGGAGATACACCAAACGCCCATTTTTTCGAAGATTAAGGCTGATTTAAAAAATCGGACTTTGTTGACAAATATCGCCAGATTATGCATTTAATGATTTTTTTCCAATGACCAATATCCTAATGAACATATTTAAACCAAAATATTAAGTCTTTTTGCATTATCAAATTTTTTTATATTTCTTTTTTAAATGTGTACACTGTAGTGTACAAGTATAGTCAAAGGGTTAATATAATCGACGGGTTGTCTGGGCTTTTTTCAATTTTCGTAATATTTTGGCTTTAACACGACTTTTCCGTAAAAGCTTTTATACCCAATATTTCAAATATTACAAATAAGAGGCAACACTGAGCCCACATCATAGGCAACCCTGAGAAGAAGTTTCAATACAAAAATATTGTAAAGCCAATTATCCTATTAGACAAAATGTTCGCGATGTCGGAAGGCGATCACCTAGAAATCTAAGTCTCCTATCACAAAGCCTGGGACATTCACAGAGAACATGCTCCTAAGTCTCAGACACCATCTCACAAAACCTACACATATCCGTGTCCCATTAACCCTTCCTGTGCAGAAGGTATCTGAGATTACAGTGTCCAGTTAAGTACGACGCCAGGGTCCTCAAACCCCCCCCCCCCCCCCTTTCAAACGACAAGAGTCGCCTCGACCCCTTGTAAGTAAGTTTTGCCAATTCTTTGCGACTTACTGTAGTGTTTAAGCAAAAAAAGTTACATATTTTTCTATTATTTTTAAACTGGCTTGAAGAAGTTTGAAATGTTTAGCAATTTGTTGCAAAATTGTTAATTTTTTTTTACAACTTATCAATTTTCTAGCAATTTTTTTTGTTTGATATAGCGATCTTTCCTAAAATTATATCACCTTCCAAAAGCTTTCAATTAAAAATGTATTTTTTAAAATTATTCGTTTTGTTCGATTAATCATAAAAATTTATTCGAATTATACGTTATTCGAAAATAATAATTTTTTAATTGTTCGTTCAAAATTCGTTTTTGTTTGTTCGGTTAATCGAATAATTTGTATTCCGATCTTACTGGCTGATCGGATTGCCATGAAACTTCATGCAGCTATAATCAATGTCATTTCAAGCTTAAGTTTCAAAAAAGGGCCGACTAGATGTATCAGGCGCTGATCAATTAGACTCCAAAGTATGACATCTCGGGTATTCAAATGTTTGAAGAGCTTATATTTATCAAACGATTTTCTAAAATAAAGCATTTCTGTAATCTGTTTGTAGTTTCCAACAATAAATACGCTCACTCATGTGGGTTATCTCTTAAAGTTCAAAAGTTATCCGCAATTGAAAATCAATATATTGCTTTTTTGAAATAAAATTTTCCGGTTTTCTGCCAATAGAAAAGTCAAATCAAGTCCGATTGCTCTAAATAGTATTGGTTATATTAACAAAAAGTTATTTAAAGTCAAAAAACAAAAAACGCCAAGCAATATCTTAAAATAAAAAGTCTCTAAAGTTGTAAATGATACAAAAAATGTGATTTTAGAAACTTTTTGGACAAAACGGTTACAAGACCTTTTGCCTCCAGATCAAAAGTCTCGTCAGGAACACATATAGTTTTTACATTTTTCTGAAAGACTACTACATATAGTTCCGTTTTATGAAAATTATATTCCCCACTTAGTTATTATTCTCCTCCGATTTTGGAAAACTGGGAGGTGTTTAGAAATAAAAAATTATAAGACCAAACTATTGCGGCTTTTGGTCCACCGAGGATATTTAGGTGGTGAAAATGGGGTTTAAAAATTTGCCCTCGATAATTACCCATATCTTAAAAACTAACAGAGATAGAGCACAATGAACGAAAATTTCGACTACCCCTGGCTATACATCTATACATCATCAGTGGGGGTCAAGGACCCCTAGAAATTTAAAAAAAATTAATTTTTTTTTTTTTTTGTCTTATTTTATTTCGAAGACTAAGCGAGATAGAGTAACACCACTATTATTTAGTTACAGATCACGAAATTTAAAAACAAAACAAAATTCTTTAGGCCATAACTGTATGATAGTCAGTTGTGCAGTGCGAAATTAATGGCAAGGAGTGTGTCTAGGAAGCCAAGTTTTTTACGTAACTATAAATATCAAAATATTTTTTACAGTTATATTAGTTTTTTGTTTTTATATACATCGAGATTATTTTTATGTTATTTTCAATTTATAACGAGCTTTCAACCTCCGTATATTTACAAAAATAAAGCAAATCAAACATATTAGCTAGGTTGATACTAGTTTTTCGATCTGGCTAAAGATCTCATCAGAACCCGAAGTTTTCGAAAAGCTAGAGCCTCCATAATAGGCAGAACTTTAAAACCTATTAGTCATCAATTTTGCTCCATTCTTGTCTTCTTAGTAATCAAGCACGTGGTTAGGTCTTTTCCTAACAAGCATCATGACGTTACTAAACTTTGAAGACCAAAAATATTCTATTTACATAAAAAAATTTTAGTGTTTACTCTGGCTCAAGTAATATTTTTACAGTTATATTAGTTTTTTGTTTTCGAGATTTTTTTTATGTTATTTTCAATTTATAACTAGCTTTTAACCTCCGTATATTTACAAAAATAAAGCAAATCAAACATATTAGCTAGGTTGATACTATTTTTTAGTTTTTTTTTTTATTTTAATTTCACAAAACTTTAAAAAATATTAACGCAATATTATTTGACAAGAACGACATTAATATCATTCCCCATAAACGACATAAAAAGCGCTTAATTTAGTATGAAATCCCGTAACTTGGCATCACTGATTTAAGGGTAATGTTATCCCTTGTAATCAATAATAATTGTCTTAAATTAATGTTTACCGTCAACTTTTTATGAATTAATTTTTTACTCTTAATGTTGCTTCATTACTTTGCCCTTATATGTGTGATTTAATAAAAACAAATTAGTTTTCTCATGCATTTTTATGCTTTTTTTTTGTAATCAAACCCAAAATTATTTAATATGTATATCGTGTCATGTAATTCATGACACATAATTATTATATATGATACTCCAAAAACACGAGTGTATATCATATTTTCTTAAAGAAGTTCATTCATCGCTATGGATTGATGATTTCAGCAAAAGTGGTCAGTCAGTCATTCAACGTACAAATCAGAACCTACAAAAAGAATACAAAAAGGGGTAAACTTTTATATTTATGCATCACGGGCTTAAAAGCCCGATACTTCGTTACCGGTAGCATTATTTAACGGAAAATTTTTGAATGGAAAATGAATTATTTTTAAGGATTTTAATTTTTTAATAAATTTGTTTGATTTGATAAATTTGTGGTTTCAAGTTTAAGATTTCTGCCTTAAAGGTGGAAATTTTTACTTTAAAAACGCATTTAACTATACCAGTGCGCCCCGGTAGGCTAGTTGGTAGAGTGCTGGCTTATCAGTGCGGGGGTCGTGGGTTCAATTCCCACCAGAGGCACAGGTCTGTTTTCGCTACAACGGTCCGAAGGTCTTAGTAGCTAGTGCTCAGTTAGGGTAATAGTATATAATTAAATGATTATTAATTAATAAAAAAAAAAAAAAAACTATACCAAGATTGTATAAAAACCCAAAATGTATATTCCATGATTAAAACCATACCTCAAGAAAAAAACAAATTTCAGAGTTTTTGCCCAAATCGTTTGCACAGGACGTTAAGGGAATTCTTACTCTTTTTGTCCCTCCCCGTACAAATTTGCTAAGGCCCAACTTTAAGGGATGCCTGCGCCAAGTTAAAAGTTCATAGCTCCATGGGGCTATGCTGTGTGCATAATCTGAGGAGATTTTTTCGGGTTTTAACCATGTTCCTTTTGGAGTTTGTGAAATTTACCCCTAATCTGGCTAAGCAATTTTCAATGAAACTTTTTAGATCATTACTTCCGCAGCTTCGGCAGTTCGTTTAGGAAGAGACTTTCCCGCATTTTACGCCGTTATTTTCAAAAGTTCCAAAATATAACTTATCAGTGAATTAGCCCATACAACAGTGAACAAAAATTTAAAATTTAAGATTTCTAACTTAAAGCGTATAGGAAGCCGTCAGTGGGGCTACTTTTCACTCCTCCCAGCAGGAATTTCCAAAAATTCCGTCCAAGGCTATGAAAGAACAAACTTATCAAATTTTACTATTTGCCTTTGTATATCAATTTATGTTAGGTTTCTGATGACAATTCTAAAAGAAGTGATTAAAGACGTTTTCCAAGGAACGTGTGTTTTAAACTTAAATAATTTAGTCATAGGATTTGGGCAGCACTTCATGTTGGACACTTTCCTGCACTTAGAATACTATGTAGGTAAAGACCTCTGCAAATGTAGTTAAAAACAAATGAAATTTCACTTAAAAAAAGAACGACTTACATTTCAGTAAATTCAACTAACATTGTCATTGTTTTCTACTGTTCAAAAAATAAACACAATTGTAATAAAAATTTAACACATATGTAGTAAAAAACAAACAAACATTTATTTGTTTTATTTTTTTTTTTTTTAACAAAAAAAAAACTACTGTGTGAAATGAATATAAAACCAGAATACAGTAATTTGATGTGGTTTGTTTTTTTTTTTTTTTAAATGAACTATATATCGCTCATTTCCTAAAAGTGGGGGGGGGGGGAATTTTAATTTCCCAAGTATTTACAGCTGAAGTTTCCAAAGTGTATCTGAACACCTTTTACCATGTTCCTGGCCAAAATCGCAAAAAGTAATAAATGAATAAGTTATATTCTAAGAAAATTATATATTAGGATGTCCCGAATAGGGCACATTTTCGAATAGGTTGAAGAAATACCACTTAATCGATGCATAAAGAGCTGAATATGAGAAAAAATTTAAAAAAGGATCCGATCCCTTCCAGCGACTGAAGTTACCAATTGTGCTAAATTTTGACCAAAAGGCGAGAGATTCTAGCCTGTACACGAAAAATGTTAATTAGTTAAAAATGTTTTATTTTTGATTTCATTTGGTTCAATTCTTCTAATTTTTTTTTTACTTTTCATCGGGCAAATAAAACAATACGGGTAAAGCGTTGATCTTTTTTCTTAAAAATTTGGGTAAAAAATCTGCTACCCCTTCTACATTGGTTCTCTAAAGACTTTCGGTGACGCGGAATGAAACATGTAAGAACCTGTCAGTAGATACCCTGTGGGAAATGGACCAGTCACTGGTATGGTCACGTGACTAGAACTTTGTGTGTATGAACCTGTCCTAGTTTCGGTTCTATTATACGAAAATGACCGGTACTTTTAACATGGGCTTGTCATAGGAGTTGACAATTGCTACCTGTGGAGCAATGTGTGACGTGGCGAATAACTTGACCAAGGTAACCTATTACCGTACCGATTGAAATGAATATGCTACGGGACGAGTCAGAAGTAGGTAGTGTTAAAGTATCACCATTTAGGATTTATGTGATATGCAACAGTACCAGTGGGAAACAAATTATCACGTGACTGGTGTAGGTGTACGTATCGTAGAACTAGAGAAAAAAATTTTAAAGAAAACTAGTCACATATTAAGCGCAATATGTTCTGTGGTAGGGGTAGTTTGACTGGAATAGTTTTGCGACGTATCACTGCAATGGTCGAAGGGGTACATGTCGCAGGGCTTTCGATAAGCAATTAGCGTCCGATTAACTTGCCAAACTACTTTTAATTTCGCGACGTTTGGCAAGAAATCGCCATATCTGGCAACCCTGGTCACTGTCTAAACAGTTCCGTATTCAGTTCTTTTAAACCAGTGGAGTGTTACGTCTTCATTTCTACTGTCACATAGTCGGTACAGATAAAATTAGTTTAGTGTTATGTCCGCTTTGTAGCAGTCAAGGGACATGCATCCTTTGGCACTAATTACCATGTTTTAATCCACTGCTAACGGTTTTCAATGACCACTAGCAACTTCAACTGCAACGACCCTAGTTACTTCAGTACACTTTGATGTTATGTTACTTTTTCTCCAGTTACATTATATATCTGGTGCCAACAAGTGAATGTTTTTTCACCATAACTATAGTCACGTGATTGGTAATTTAACCCAAATTAACAGTTTTTGGTGCACCACAATTTTGGTTTTACCAGTTTCGTAACGTGCCCCCTAATCATATATCTCAGAAATACCACTTTGGATCAATCGACGCTTCATTTCCCGCAGGGTAAAGACTGCTTTAAATTAGCGGACGAAGGAAATTTTTTTAGTTAATAAATAAACATTGCACGGTTTTTTGTTTAACAAAAAACGAATGATCTTGAACTTCAGTAAACTTGCTCACATCATAATTTATGATAAAAGATCGAAAAAAAACTTTTGGTTTTAATTTTTTAAAATTTAAAGTAAAAAATTTGAAAGTTTTGAATTTTTTTCGAAATCGGGCTCAAAATATTCGTAATTTTTGGTTTATACTGAATTTCTTAATGTAGACCAAGTACAATTTCTTTACTTTATATTTTTTAAAATTTGTACATAAAACAATTGTACTTGTTCAAAACTAAAAAATCCTCTGGTGGATCAAAATTACTCTACAGAAAATTTAAAAACATTTTTCCAGTAAGATGCTAAAATTACGAAACTTTTGAGCCCTATTTCGCAAAAAATTCTAAACTTTTTTTGGTCACACAACTCGTCTAAGCGGATGCTTACGCTGAAATTAATACCTACATATCAAATTTAAAGTTCCTTGCTTTAGCGGTTTGGCCAGTCTGTGAAGAGGAAGCCTTTTTGGAGAGGAACCCAAATTTCAAGATGCTCCCTTAAGCGGTTAAAGAAGGGACAGTTTTAAATACTTTAAACCCTATTTTTATCACGATCCCAAATTTCTGGAAAAAGGGGTTTGGACAGGCCCCATTAAAAAATTCCGTTTATACAGATGTCTACTCATGATAAGTTACATACATACTAAACTTCATGTTCCTCGCTTTAGTGGTTTTGCCAGGCCGCCCAGGTGAGACTTTTCTACTCTTTGCCCCTCTCCGTAGTAATTTCCAAAAATCAGCTCTGTACAGGGCTCTTCTCCTGATTAGAAACCCACATACAAAATTTTAAGTTTCTAACTTTAGTGGTTTTGCCAGGCCGCCAAGCGGGAGATTTTTTCGCCCTTTTAGCTCGGTATAAGGAACTTACTTAGACTTTTCCCTTTTTGCCCCTCCCATAGGAATATCCATAAATGCCGTCAATACTGATATCATTCATGATAATATACCCAGGTACCAAATTTGAATTTATTCGCTGCAGTGATTTGGACTGGCCGCCTAGGGCTTTTCCCATTTTTGCCCTTTCCCGTAGGGTTTCCCAAAAATTTGCTCTATACAGATGTCTACTCCTGATTAGGAACCCACGTTCCAACTTTCAAGTGCCTAGCTTCAGCGCTTTGGCCAGGCCGCCATGGGGGAATATTGTTACACCTTTTAACAACTATTTTACTACGTTCGTGAATAGAAATCTAAAAAGTACCATAACACGGAGTAAGGTCATATCCGAATTAACACATATTAAATATGTCAGCTCTCTACACGCAAGAAAATAAAAAAGGGTATATTGCCCTTTTTTGCCTCTTTTTATACACTTTTGATGAAAATAGGCTTTTGTCTATAATAATAGGTAATTTCAAATATTGAAATTATGTTTTACCCCACTGATTTACACCATCATCAAAAACTGTAATGTCTTTTATAGAAAGTTTTAGGAATTTATGGTTTTTCAAGAGAAGGAGGAATCTTTCTAGAAACCGAGTGTGTAGTGACGTTCCGAATGTCTTTAAAAAATTTAAAAATAAAATTGGTTTAAAGGAAAAAACAAATAATTACTTATCAGCTAAAAGTGTTTATTACAGTTTTATTAGTTTTGTGAGATTATTTTAATGTTATTTTTAATTTATAACGAGCTTTCAACCTCCGTATATTTACAAAAATAAAGCAAATCAAACATATTAGCTAGGTTGATACTAGTATTTCGATCTGGCTAAAGATCTCATCAGAATCCGAAGTTTTAGAAAAGCTAGATCCTCCATAATAGGCAGAACTTTAACAAAAAAAACCTATTAGTCATAAATTTTGCTCCATATCTTTAAAAAAAAAATCATTAAATTTTAGGATATTTTATTCTTTTTCTTTGTATTATTTAACAGTTTGTAAATTTGTGTGTACAAACTGTATGTATTTTATAATAAATCAAGCTTAATGTAAAAAAAATAATTTTGGGTCTCAATTCTGAGATTTGCAAGACGGATTTTTGGCACTTTTTCTATATTTTAACACGGTTATATCTCGCTATACCGTACGGAATATCTCTTTTGTGTCTGAAGCAAAGCATATTTGTGGATTTGTAATCCAGTTATTGAGCAAAAAAGGTGAAAAATGGAGAAGAAAATGGGCATTTTTGCGATTTTTAAGGCACCGGATGCACTTTTTTTGGTAGGATTATTCCTCATTTTTTTTTCTCCTATTCAATATCTACAACCGAGATATAACTGTGTTAAAATATAGAAAAAGTGTTAAAAATCCGCCTTGAGCCAAAAAAATTTTATGGCCATTAAATTACACAAGGGAACAAAATTGAACTTTTTTGTGTTGATTTGAAATTTGATTTCAAATCTGCACTTGGTTTTTCTCTATCAGCTCGACTTTTCGAGATATACCGTTATGTTCAAAATTAAGGCACTTGCGCTACATATATTGGAATAACTTGAAACGGTTCACCATATTAAATTAAAAAAAAACCCGAAACTCGCAAACAATATTCTCTTTAAGCCGTGCTTACATTGTTTTTAAATTTTCCAAGTAGTTTTAGAGATATCGTTCAAGTTTTAAAAAAAAAATTAAAATTTTTTAAAAAAAAAAAATTGTTTGTTCTTTAAAAATTCCTAAAAAATAAAAATATGATAAAAATCACAGTTTTGGTCTAGAAACAGTCAGTTAAATATATTTCGAATGAAATGAGCTTTATTTCATTGCAATCAGTGCACAACTTTTGATTTTGTTCACGATTTGCTGATTTGATATAAATCGCGATTTCCATACAAAAACAACATTTTCTAATGTGTAAGTGTTTGTATGTAATAAGTTAGTTTTTTATGATTCTAAGAATTAAAAAAATTAAGTAATAAAAAAAGATTATTTCATTTTTATGGTTGCGGTAGCAAACTCATAACGCCTATAAATTGTATTGTTCCTTTATGACACCTAGTCAGTTCACAGTCAATTAAAGAGAAAAAGGAAAGTGCACTTGTTTTTATTGATGTGTGGTTTACCGTTGGTAACGGATGATTTTTTAAAGAAATTCCCCTTAACACATGTGTTCATTCATAAGTGACTGTCAATAAAATTGTGGATATAATTTTTTCTAGGTACTTCAGTAAAAAACTACGAAGTATTTATATGGGTTCATTCAACCAATTTTTCTCATTCAACAAGTGTTTACGAAAGCGAAAAGTATAACGACAAAAAATATTAAAAAATTTTAACCTAGAACATTTCATCAGTGAACACAAAAAACTTTTGATTTTTATCCCTTGTTTTATTTATTGAAAACTGAAAATATATGTCAAAATTGGGCTATGACTACGTCAAGAAACACCTGTAAAATCAATCCCAACTATTTTTGTAACATATGTGGCGAATACACGTTTATAAAAAATAGAAAAAGTGTGTCAGATTTTATTAAAAAAATTTATTTCGACTACTTCGGATTTACCATGGAAACCTGTGACAAGTACTGGATTCCTAATACTGTATGTAAAAACTGTGTACAGTATTTAAGGTTATGGGCAAACTAGCAACGGACCCAGTTCAAGTATAAAACACCAATGATCTGGCGGGAACTTTTGAATCATTATGATGATTGTTATTTTTGCGCTGTCAACATAACAGGCATTAATAAAACAAACAGGTCTAAATTGATTTATCCTAACGTGTTGTCTATTACCCAACCAGTCCTGTACTCTAGTGAGGATTCAGAACCACAACCATCTACATCTACACACAATTTTCACGACTTACGACAAAATGTTCCTTCACCAATTTCTGAATGTGGATCAGATGACTTCCATTTAGATATTTCTTCTGAACGCGAGCAATTTAATCAGGAGGAGCTTAGTGATTTAGTGAGAGACCTTGGACTCTCTAAAAAAGCATCTGAAATTCTTGCTTCTCGATTAAAGCAAAAAAATCTGTTAACCCAAGGAACAACAGTTTTATACTACCGTAACAGAGCATATGATGGCGGACTATTGCTGGAGCATTAAAAATAATCACTCTAAACAAGATTATTTAAGAAAATCTTATAAAAGAAAATTTTTCGATGAGTTGTAATTACATTGTAATATTTGTGTATTAAAATTTTTTATTTTTCTTTAAAATTCTCTTTTTGTGTTAAATTAAAAAGTATAGCTGATAGAAATAAACAAAATCAAAAGTTGTTATTTTTGTATGGAAATCGCGATTTATATCAATTCAGTAAATCGTGAACAAAATCAAAAGTTGTGCACCGATTGCAATGAAATAAAGCTCATTTCATTCGAAATATATTTAACTAACTGTTTCTAGACCAAAACTGTGATTTTTGTCCCATTTTTATTTTTTAGGAATTTTTAAAGAACAAACAATTTTTTTTTTTTTTAAAAATTTTAATTTTTTTCAAAAATTGAACGATATCTTTAAAACTACTTGGAAAATTTAAAAACAATGTAAGCACGGCTTAAAGAGAATATTGTTTGCGAGTTTTGGTTTTTTTTTTAATTTAATATGGTGAACCGTTTTCAAGTTATTCCAATATATGTAGCGGAAGTGCCTTAATTTTGAACATAACGGTATATCTCGAAAAGTCGAGCTGATAGAAAAAAACCAAGTGCAGATTTGGATTCAGCGTCCCAAATAACCTTAAAAACAATATTCAGTTCTTAATCAACAGAACCGTTGTTCCCTTGTGTTATACTGTAGCCAACTTGACAAAACGAATGAGGGAGAAGTTCTTATTTTTGGGGCTACTTTTACGTGCCAATTCCCAGAATTGAGTCCCAAAATCATGTGTTGAAAAATGGTGTACTGTGTAATATTCCCAAAAGGGATGTGTAGATTGCCTACTTTGAAAATTGGTAATGCACCAATGCGTTAAAGTTAATTAAACAAAGTAATAGGCAAGATTTCGAACATAAACATCACAAACAAATTGCCTATTTTTTTTTTTTTTTGGTAATATTGCCGTAAAACATAGCAAACTCTATGTTGCCAATATGAAAATAGGTAATATCAGCCTATAATAATAGTCAATATTACCTATAGATTTCTTTGTGTGTAGCCATAGTTGTTTGACCAGGCTGTCCAAGGAGGGTCATTTTTCCATTTTTGCCCTACCCGAAGGAATTTCAAAAATTCCGTCTTAGTGCGCGTCTACGCTGGAGTATGGACCTATATGCCAAATTTCAAATTCGTAGCTCCAGCGTCGATGTTGAGTCACTCAGTCAGTAAGTAAGTAACGTTGTTCTTTTATATATATAGATAAGAAAGAAGTAAGGTAAACCGAACCAGAACAGAAAATATGCATAGCAAATCAAATAATAACTAAAAACGCCTACTAATTAAAAAATGTAAAAACATGTAAGATAAGAATGAAAACTAAATTTAAGAACCCAGTAAACAATTTGTATGCAAACATATACACCAATAAACAATTTAAATTTCAATCAACCAAAATATGTTTTACTAATCTAGGTAAATATGATCTAATGTACGGAAATTTGATTTACATTAAACTAATGCATATGATATGAATACGGGTGTCACTTAAAAATATATTTGTCATTACACCCTTAATCTTAATGCAAATGGTTCAAACTGTAAGAAATAAATTTTTTTTGAAAAACGCCAATTTTTGGCCGAAAATGGACCATTTTTGAAAAATTGTATTTTATTATTAAAAAATTCCCAAAATTCGAAATTTTGGAAAAGCTTCATTAAATCATTTACTTAAGTTAAATATATTCAGAATTCTGACTTCATTGCATATCTTTAACCCACTTTAGCCTGGAATCAAAATTGACCCAAGAATTTGATAAAAATGCAAAAACGTGGTTTTTAAAATTAATTTTTAAAATAATTTTGTTATATATTTAAAAAAAAAATAAATTTTAAAAATAAAAATATGTGTTTGTGTGTTTAGCGACTCCTTTCCAGAACATTTTATAAAACTTGTTTATTTTGTAAAAATTTTAGCAATATTTGAATGTTTTCATTAAAGTTTGCATAATTTTCGCCAAAATATCACTGAAATTTATTAGACTATAGTTGATAATCCATTTATTTGAAATGCCATTAACCCTTGGTGGCCTGGGGACCCTGGGGACAAACAAGACTACACTGAGAATACTATGTAGGTAAACACCATTGCAAATGTAGTTAAAACAAATGAAATTCCTAATATGATATTGTCATATTAGATTTTTTTTGTTGCTTTCAAAAAGTTTCATCATTTTCATGATAGACAATACAATTGTTTCACTGGCATCGCCCAAATCCTCAGTTGTCTGCAATAGAAAATGATAATTGGCTTAACTCAAACCGAGACATTACATACAACAGACTTCTTTCAGATTTTGATTAAATTTGGATATGTGATAAAGGATACTAAACTAACGAACAACTGAAATTCTTTATCATAACACTCTTACTTTTAAGGTATGAAAAGGTGTGGTCAAAAATGTATTCAGTTTTTGTGTTTTTGACACTTATTCCAAAGAAACTATACAAAACATGGTAACAAATGAAAGGTATTTCAAAGATATATCTAACGATTTACCATTAAATATATGGGGGCACACATTGAAGTGGTTCGAAACACAACAATTTTTAAGTGTCCCCTATAAATGAACTTTGACATTTTTGATGAGGATTCGCAGCTGGACCATTTTTTTTTCTGAAACGACCCTTAGTACACATATGATGAATTTCATATCAAAACCTATAAAAAAGGCACATTTTGAACCCGACCCCCCTCAGAATTTGATGAAATTTTGCATACAGCTACATTTTACCTATGCAAACACAACCTTATATTTAGAAATTGCATTTTTTAAAATATGTGGGCGTGTCAAGGTATCGAAGTTTTTGAAAAATCACGATAACATGTACTTTCAAGCTGAGATTACTACGGACTGGCTGAACCGATTTCAAAGATTTTGGTACCATTAGAAAGAAAAAATGATCCACGACTTTTTAGTGGCATATTCTTTTTTTAATTTGCGAAAAAAATACGCCGCCAAAAAGTCGTGGATCATTTTTTTTTTTTCTTTCTTTAGTCCTATTTTCATCCATACATGATCTAGAAACTAAATCCGCTATCATATTAGAGTTACCACAAAATTGCATTTATATGTATTCCAGAGCACCGTGTAAAATGCATCTAATTTGCAAAAATCTAAATTATTTACATACAAAGATGATGTACTTGGCAAAAGAAAAAATTTGATACCCATATTGCCCTATTTAAACGAAGAGTTACCACCCCATTGCATTTTTGTCAAAACGCCAACTAGCACGAATTTCAAATAGATCAAAATATGTTAATTTGGCATTTTTATTACAAACAACCCCGAACAAAAAATTCAAAAACCGTTTATTTTACAGAATATCCTTAAAAAAAAGGACATGAATGATCGTCCTTGGACAAATTGTATATACAGTTGGTCGCGCCTTAAAAAAACCTTTCTTATGATACCCATATTGTATATGTTGGTAAGGAAACAGATTCTTAAATTAACAAACATGCAAAAATGGACCCTTTTTCAAAATGGTCCAGCTCACGAGACGTCAAAGCTAGAGCCAAAATATTTTAGATGTAATCATAAAAAATACCAATGTTCATTTTGAGAAGGGTACACCTTGCACGAATTTTGCTTCCATACAACTTGAGTCGCTCTAATATATACTTGCTTTAAGTGCAAAGATGTGTCTTCTATTTCGTGTCCATCGCTGGAGACTAATAGACAGTAAAACCCATTTTGTTAAATTAATGTGGCTTATCAAGTTGTTGCAGAAATTTTATTTAGAATATCTTTATTTTAAAGAATAGATAGCTGATTTGACAGATTTTCGTGATAAATATACTTGTTGCAAGTGCAAAGATGTGGCTTCTTTTACATGTTCCTCGCTGGGAGACTAGAAGACAGTAAAAAACATTTTATTAAATTAATGTGGCTTATCAAGTTTTTACAGAAAATTTATTTAGAATTTAGAATAACTTGATAAGACACAAAAGTTAAAATAAATCATACATCGATGGTTTCTTAAATGATTAGATCATCTGTTGGAAAATAATCTTTATCCACCACACTTCAATCAATATATTTACCAGGGACCGTAAATAATGATTATTGCTCGTTTTTTTGAATCAAAAAATCAATCACTTAGAAGAGACATAAAAAAAAATTTATTGCACCATTATTATTATTTTTGACAATCTTTGCATATCCGTCATGATTTTTAAATTTTTGATTTTTTAAAGTTTTCTTCAATAGTAATGATTATTTTTGAGTAATAATAAAAAAATCAGCCATAATCATTATTATGAGCAAAGAAAATAAAACTCAAAAATAATCATTATTTATGATTTTTATTTTTTTCGCTCAAAATAAAACTCACTTTCAATGTGTGGGATGGACATATCTCAGGAAGTAGGAGGAGCTTATCGAAGATTATGGTAGCAATCTTCTTTGGAAGATTCTCTAGCAGATTAATGCATCAATCATATTTGTGGGTGAGGTTTAAGGGGTTAATTTTTAATTTAAAAATAGGGGTTTTTTTTTTGCCGTATTTTGTGAAAGTAACAATGTGTGGGATGGACATATCTCAGGAAGGAGGAGCAGCTTATCCAAGATTATGGTATCAATCTCTTCTTTGGACGATTCTCTAGCAGATTAATGCATCAATCATATTTGTGGGTGGGGGTTTAAGGGTTAATTATTAATTTCAAAATAGGGCTTTTTTGCCGTAAAGTCAAAATCTGGAAGCTCGATTTTCACCGTAGACGTATGGTCTAGTGGACTTTTTTGCTCAGTACAATCCCAAGAATCAGAAACGCAAAGCGCCCATTAAGATTTTTTTCCTTCCATACTAATCGCCCTACCCTAATATGTGTATATATTTTACAGCTACATGAAAGTGAGTTTTATTTTGAGCGAAAAAAATAAAAATCATAAATAATGATTATTTTTGAGTTTTATTTTTTTTGCTCAAAAATAATGATTATTGCTGATTTTTTTTATTATTACTCAAAAATAATCATTACCATTGAAGAAAATCCTTAAAACTCATAACATAATCATTATTGTGTAATTTTTATTATAAAACTCATAATGATTACGGTCCCTGATATTTACAAAAAAATTAAAGTTTGCTTTTATTTTCTTCAGAGTTACGGTCTGTTTTTGTACGACGTGTCACTCAAAAAATTCGTTGTAAATGAGTGAAGAAATTACATTTTGGGGTTCTGTATCGCAAATGTCACTTTGAATTGAGTGAAAATGTAAGAGTTGTAGTTTTCGTCTCTTTTTTTTTTTTTGTTTTCCACATTGCGATTTGAAACGTCACAAACGTCGAAAACAGACGTTAACAAAAAAGTATTCGTCAAAGAAAAAAGGCAACACAATTTAATAATAAAAAAAAAAAATACTTTTTAACAAAAAATTTTAATAAAAAAAGAATAATCATTTTTTATATTTATTTTCATTTTTATTTGTAAATGTTTTGTTTTTTTTTATACAAATTATATTATTACCACCACTTTTATTGTTTTCTAAACAAAATAAATTAATTTTTTTTTAAGCAAAAATCAGCTGTTTTTGTTATATTTCATTTACAGTGTTGGCTTGCCATCTACCAACGAAAAAAGCTAACAAAAACAGAAAAAGAATATCATGGCAATCTCTACTGTTTGACATAATATAAAGCTTTACGTACGCAAACGTAAGTCAGACGAACGAATTATAACAACTCATTTCCTTGCGTATTCGTTCGGGTGCCACACGTTCGTCTGAAATTATACACGTATTGTAAAAACAAGCCGTTAATCTTTTTGTTCAGAAGTGTATCTTATTGGTGTGGGGCATATCATTTTCATTTTTTGAAAACGTGTGGCTTATCATGTTTTTGCACTAAGCCTTCAATTGTTTTATTTTTAAAACATTTCTTTCCTGGTTTTCAATATTTTTGTATTCTTTTTATTTAAAATTTATAAATGTCAATTTTTCTATTACTATTATTTGTTAGTACATTCACACGTTTTTGTGTGTAAGATTTCAATTTACCAACTAAATATAAATTTTACAACCAAAATGTTTAATTTTGAACACACAATGCCTATTTTTATACTGTATGTTTAAGCCGATAGCCTAAGTTGCTAGTGCTTAGTTCTTAAGATTTATTGTAAGTTTAATTACAGTAAATAAATTAAATAAATAAATAAATAAAAAATAATATATTGCAATGCATTTTTGTATATGAGAGAGTGTACAAAATAATATTAAAATTACTCACTATGTGTCATATTACATAAACGTTTACCCATTTATAGTAGTAAATTTACAAACATTTTTTAGAGTGTATATTTCTTTGATAATATATTCAATTGAAAACACTTTACGGATTGACTTTTTAAATAACTGTTGAACTTTTATGGAAAAGTTCTTGTGAGCGCATTTTTTTTTAATGACCATTTTCTGCCGATATTTGGCACGGGTTAACCTTTTCCAAGAAAACGTAATCGATTTTTTTTCATTTTTAACCATTTGCAATAAAACTGGCGGTATAATAAACGAAAAACGACAAATAGTTAATATATATAAGGGACACCCTAATAGATACACTAGTCATTAAATTAATAATATAGTTGTATTATCTTAAGAATTTGCAATATTATTGTTATTAATTTATTTAAAACATAATTTGAAACAGTAGTTAAATGCATCCGTATAAAAATAAGAAAGAAGATTCTTTTGAGAAAAATATTTTGAAATACATTAAACAGTTTATGTGTGCATGTGAAGATGAATGTGAATGGGTGAATGAATAATTTAAATGCAGCCAAATATATTTTATATGCATATAAAACATAAATCCAACAACCGGACGCACGTGTTCAATTTTGTTTCTTCAGTTGTTGTTGCTATTTTGATTTTTTTTTTTTTGGCGCAAACAACAAATAAAAACGATAAAAAAATACACAGAAACAACACTGGAAGCAAATGTTGTTGCACTATATGATCATGATGATGATGATCATGATTGTGATGGTAGCAGCAATATATAGTAGCAATGAACAACAATCACACATGTTTGCATGAGAACTGCGGAAATCGTTTATAGCATTTAATTCTTGTTTTTGGGGAAGTGATGAAGCAATTGCTGTTGTTGTCAGTGGCGTACTCAGGACTTTGTTTCGGAGGGGGCCCAATATATAATTTGTATAAAAATTGCAGATATTTTAAAATATCGAATCATAACCCTATGGGGAATGGGACCGGTTCTGCGTATGCCACAGGATCGGTCCCTTCGTGCCAGAGACCAGTCTTCTGCTAAACGCTACCCTATGTAAACAACTGGCAATTTTAACATTGTCTTGTTATAGGAGGGGGTCATTTGTCCTGTTTTAAATCACATAGTGGAATGCCACAGGACTAACCAAAGATGGGCATACCACAAGACTGTCGCAAAAGGGCCATGTCGTATAAAATAAACGAAAACAAAACAGCTTTCCAATGGGTAAAATTCTTTCCAACTGGCTTTTTCTTGTTACTAAGCATTCTGGTAAAGTGGTTGTCTTCAATTTACCAGTCACAGGATTGGACAATTGTATTAAATTATACCAGCCCTGTGATCCTTCTTTAACCAGTCACTTTTAGGTCAATTGACTCCTCATTCCCCATAGAGAACATTCTCTACATATCGTCATCTACACAACCCCGTATATTCACATTTTTTATTTTTTTTACAGAAGAAAAAAAAAGACATTATTAATTAAAAAACTACTTAATGCTAAGTTTCCACTGCCGTGTTTTAAAATAAAACATGTTTTGTTAATGTTTTTCCATACGTTAGTTTTTCACCAAAATAAATGTTGTGCTCAAAACACGTAAGTGGAAACATAGTATTAACTTTAGTATACAAATGTTGGAAACAATCTTAAAAAACTAAGACGCATTGTGTCTGAAAAAGTTTGTGTTTTTAAAACCTCCGTTTACATAATCACACAAGTGTGTTATACATGTCAGAAATGTGTTGTATAAAGTAAATGTGCAATGTATGTGAACACAATTCGTTACACAATTGTCGAAACATCGACACACTCTTAAAAAATCGACTCACATTTTTGACTAGCTTTATTTTTTAAATATTTTTAAAGTTAAAACATGTCTTAACACAAGTTTGTGTTATACACAAAAAAAAAAGATTAAAATCAACTAATGGTGGAAAAAATAAATAATTAGAAGACAAAATAAATGTTTATAAATGTATGTTTTTGATTGTGTCGATAAAAGTCTGAATATTATCAAACTATTTTCCTTTATAATTTGTTGACATACAGTTGTTTCAATAATACCACCTCTAAAATCATTACTGTGACCTTAGGGTAGCCACTTGGGTCGGATATTATTCACTCTTTTCATAAATGATCTTCCTCTGGCAATAGAATATTGCAACATTTTGATGTACGCTGATGACGTTAAATCTTTCTTACATTTAAATCACCTTCGACAGGAATCTTGTTACAGCGGGACTTGGATAGTTTCTACATGTGGTGTAATCATAACCTTATGGATTTAAATCTAAAAAATGAAATCATATGCGTTCGCAAGGAAATGTTACTCGCCCTGCTTGTATTTCCTAGGTGGCTATATTTTGGAATCATTAAATGAATTCTTAGATCTTGGTATTTTAGTTGATCGGAAACTAAACTTTATAAAACATATTACTATGATGACAAATAAAGCTCGTGGCGTGCTTGCTTTTATTAAACGATGGGCGAAAGAGTTTGTTGATCAAATATAACAAAACAATTATATACATCTCTAGTTACACCAATTATGGAATACGGATCAATTATCTGGTATCCTGACGCTGAAATTTACAACAGCCGCATTGAATCTATTTAAAAACAATTTCTTCTGTTTTGCTTAAGGAGTCTTTTCCTAATCGTGTTGTAGATCTTCCGTCATACACCATTAGATTGTCAATAATTAAACTGCCAACACTTAAAAGCCGTAAGAGTAATGCTTAATGTTGTATTCTTAGCCAATCTGCTTAAGGGAAATACTACCTCTGACTTTCTGCTTGGTAATATCAATATAATACCAATATACCTTCAAGCTGTACAAACGAACTACGCTTAATGCCGATACTTATAGAAGACTACGTCTGCAGTTTATTGATATGTACGATTTTTTTTTTGATTATTCTGCCAACATAGTTCTATGAAGCGTAATATAATTTTGTTTTTACATACTAAGAATTAAATTTATTATTATTATTATACTTTTTTTTAATATTTAATATTATAGTATGTAAAGGAGTGTAATTCCATAGACTCAAACTAAAATAAATAAAAAAAAAAAAAAATAAAAAGTAAAGTATAAACACATGTGTGATAATGTAAACGGGGTTTATGTAAACAAAACAAAAATTTTAATAAAAATTACTGATGTTTGGCAATAATTTTTAAAAAGTTTTAAGTCAATTAATCTATTTTATTGTAAGTATTTTTAAAAGAAATTTTATTATACTTTCTAGAAAAATAACTTACATGATTCTAGAATATAAAAAAAACCATTATTTAAACAAAGAGAAAAACTGCCACACCACGACTTTTTTGGTTTAAAAAATTATTGAAATTGCTGTTACGTCCCTTTTAATTTTCGTAATAAAGTCGGTATTTAAGGTCTTATACGTACACTCAAAATAAAGTCTGTAAGGTCAGCAATATTTTTGCTTGAAGGATCCTTGCAAAAAAAAATGTTAATATCAGCAAAAAAAAAAAATAGCAAATTTCAACAAAAATTTTATGAATTTTTGCTGATATAGCAATTTTTCTGCAAGGATCCTCCCAGCAAAATGTTGCTGATATTATCCTTCATACAAAGGTGAGCACTCGTGTAGTACTTGTAAGTACTTTCTACAGCTAAAGATTCAGGACGAATAATATTTGACTCTAGAAACTATATTTATATTTTTCCAAAGATATAAGGTACACGGAATCAAATCTGGTCTCAGAATCACTCTCCGACATCAGACGTTCGAGCTATATTAACGGGAAAAGTGTTGTTTTTGATCAAAATTATCCGATTTTCACCATCGTGTAAATAATATATTTTTTTTTTAATATTTTGAACTACACCTGAACACACTGCTCTTACCCTATTTTCAATTTTGGAATTTTTAAGATATCTTATTTTTCCTGAGAGTATCGTCGGTTGTGAACTTGATAATAAATTCGAGCTTTTTAATACTCTGCGAGACTTTAAAATTGCAGATTCAAGCTCAATTTCAATTTACAACATATTCGTAAGGAAATTAGTTATCTTAAAATCAAAAACTGAAAAAAGACTAAAACAGTGTGTACAGGTAAAAATATGAAAAATATATTTCTAGTAAGGTGTAAAATCGGAGTATTTTGATTCAAAAACGGACACTATTCCCGTTGATATAGCTCGAATGCCTGATGTCGGAAAATGATTCTGAGACCAGATTTGGATTCAGCGTACCTTATGCCTTTATAAAAGAACACACAGAAAACAGTTTTGTAGTAACAGTTTTGTAGTTGTAACCGAATTTTTGGCAACCGAATTTTTGTGGTTCCACGTACTATCACTATATTATAATTTTAATACTATTGTAACAACCGATATTTATTTACAAATTTCGAATTTTTATTGTAACAATTAAATATTTTCATATTTATGGTTTAAATAGATTCATATGCATTCATCAAAAATTTATTTTATTAATAAAAATATTGTATGCCTCGAAACGGCGATCTTCTGTTTGTTAGGCAAGTACTTTAAATTTCAACCTTGAATATTTTCTAGTTTCAAATTTAAATGTTTGTCTAAAAATAGATTTCTATGTACAACATAAATTCGGTTGCTAATCTCAATATTTTATTAGAGTTACCGAAACTATAAAAAAAATTTATGTTATTTTAAATTATTTTATTAATAAAAAAATCGTATGCCGCGAACTGGAGTCCGAACTAGCCCACACCCAATTTCAAATTTCTGCCTTGAATATTTTTTTTCTTTCAAGTTTAAATATAAATGTCTAATAATATTGTAGATTTGTATGTACAACATAAATTGGGGGTGCTAATCTTAATATTTTATTAGAGTTACCAAAAATATTAAAAAACTTTATATTATTTTCAAATTGTTACCGAAAACTAATATTTTAGAAAGAGTGATGGTTTTTTGCAGGCGAAACTATATTCGATATTAACTACAAATATTTTATTTAAGGGATAAAATCTCCGAAAGGTGGTTGGTTGTTGGTATTAACGGTAATGTAGAAGATAATATTTTTTTCAATATTGATTAGGAAAACCAATATTTTGAATGATATGACTGTGTTTTGGTTAATTTATATATTTTCTGTTTACAATATAGTTTAATTATTCTGATGATGAATTTAAGTATTTGCAATTAAAATTGTTAAATAATGATTAAATTTTGTTGGTTACAATGGAATTCCAACCAATTAATTCTCTGAGTGTATACATTACTTCTAATATCAAATAGTTTTCGACCTAAGTCTTTCGGTGTAAAAAGTACTTACATGTTTTTCCCGAGTGCTCCCCACGTATATATTTATATGTCAAATCTACATACATGACGTGTAAGAAATTTTATTTTATGTTATACTTATTGCTCATACGCCTACGTACGTACATAGCTTTAACATATAAACTTGGCAGATTTTTTAAACATCAATGAGATAAGAATAGCACAAATAAGTCTGTAAAATCTAAAAAATTCTGGTCACATTTAAGCTAAATTTTAGTTAAATGAAAATTACAAATTAATCTGGTAAAAGCAGCAAAAAATTTGCAAAATATTGGTAGACAAAAAATTTCACAAAAAAAGAATTTAAAATTTTTTTTAATGCGAATAAAAAATATATCGTTATGAAATCAGCAGTCTATAATTTGTTAGCAGATATTTTTGTTGAATTTAGCAGTATATATTTTAAGTTAAATATAGCAATAATTTTGTTGATATTATTAGTATTATTTTTGTTTGCTGAAATATTAAGCGAAAGTTTGAGGTGATTTTTGCAAAGTAAATTGCTATTTTCAATTAACTAAAATTCGAATATAACTAAAACTTTGCAAATTTAACATTTTTATTTTTGCTTTTTCTACTTATATTACTACTTTGAGGTGATTGAGGAAGGGATTCCGGGAAACCGTTAACCAGTCATGGAGGGACAGAATGGATTGCAGGGTGTCTAGGGCGTTATGGCCCGCATTGGACGCAAGGGCAACCAGGGTTCTTTTGGGACTGGACAGGGATGGTCTCAGGACTCTTACGGGGTTCCTGACCGGTCATTGTTCTGTCATGGCTTTCACAAGCAGATGGGACAGGAACATACCGGACTTTTGCAGGTTGTGTGAGAACGTTGAGGAACTGGAGACGGTTGAGCATATAATGTGCCACTGTAACAGGTTTCAGGGTCTCAGACAGAAACGGCTAGGAGATAGATTTCACGACGAACTTGGGTGTGTCGCTGGATGCAATCCAGTAGATTTGGGGACGATAGGAGCTGGTTCTGGCGAGTATATATCCTTTTTATCTTTCTTTATATCTATCTTTCAATCTATCTGGCTGTCTATTTCTATTCTTTCTTACTTTTTCACTGAAGGGATTCACAATGGACCGTATTGGGCACCGAGTGGAGATGTGCCCTTGGGCATATAACCCTTCCTAACCTAACCTAACCTACTTATATTACTAATATTTAGCCAACAAAAATTCCCCAAAAATGGGGAATTCAAAAATAAATCTGTAAATTCTGCAATAATTTACTTTTATCTGAGCTTAATTTAAGTTAATTGAAAATAGAAAATTAATCTGCTGAAACCAGCAGAAAATTTGCTGAATATTATAGACAATGGAAATAGAAAAAATTAATATATTGAAAGTTTTTTTTTAAAAGTTTGATATAATTTTTATTAAAAATAAAAATTAAGTTTGTTTGTCCTTTAATTGAGCAATGAAATTGAAATTATTCAAGTTTGAGACCTTACTCTATATTTCTTTATTAGGATAATGTCCTAACAAATTATCTAAAGAGTTTTTGTTTGCAAATCTATTAATTGACCACTTTCAGTTATGTATTGATAGATCTATTTCGGGAATTCGTATTGAATATTGAATATCTACCAACGGTAGACCTTACACACAAACAACTTGTTTTCAAATTTATTTTTTGATCAATGGTGATAATCTTTAACTTCTAGCTCATGTATTAGCTCTCATGTAGGGAGAAAACTAGGTTATATGAATGTTTGATGTTTGCATGGAATTGTCACTTCTTTCAAAACGTGTTCTGATGATGGGAACCTAGAAAATTCCCGAAATAGATCTATCAACACATTCCTGAAAATGGTCAATTAATAAATTTGAAAACAAAAACTCTATAGATTATTTGTTAGGACAATATCCTAATAAAGAAATATAGAGTATGAACTTGAACTTGAATAATTTTCATTTTCGTTTTTTTTTTAATTTATTTCATATGCAAATAGAAATCAACCCTTTTGAAATCAGCAGTTTACAGTATTTTAGCAAATATTTCTGTTGATTTTAGAAAAATATACTATTATTTGGCATTCAAATTAATTAAAGGTAAATAAATATATTAAACAATTTGTTGATATTATAGTTTTAATTTGCTGTTAACAAAGAAATTTCTATTTTCAATTAACTAAAATTCAACTTCAATACAACTAAAATTTTGGAAATTTGACTATTTATTGTTTGATGTTATTTTAATTTGTTTATTTTAGCAGTTTTTTTTTTGCAAAATAAATTTTTAACAAATTTTGATTAGATTTTTTTGCATGTTTATTTTTAGGAGTTTACTACCATGTAAATTTTTTCTTATGTATAATAAAATTTTAGTCTCACGCAAAGTTGTAAATCAATAAAAGCAATAAAAACCGAAGTCATTTCGGGGTGGGGGCGGACTTCCCGGGGTACGCCACTGGTTGCTGTTGTAGTCATCCATCCGTTGAAAAACGATAAGATTGCATTGTAATAAAAAGAAGAAAAAAAAACGCCATAAAATAACGATTTAACAAATAAATTGCAATCGTTAACTGTAGTGTTGGCAGCGCTTACCAAAAAGGCAAGCCACCCATAACGTCAATACAGCAAGAAAAGGAATTTGATGCCCCACCGAATTTGGATCCAACCGAATCGTTTCTTCAAGCGTAAATTCAGTTATTTCAATGCTCATTCGGTTAACACAACACTATTTTAGTTGGGACAGATAAAATAGCTTTGTAACCCAATTTTTTGGTTGTATCAACTAAACGATTCGGTTGGGACAATAATTGTTTTCTGGTTATAATATTTTTTAATTACATTATTTGTTTATATTAAGTCTGTGTGTTTTAGCCACAATAATAAGGTCCATTTCATATGTATAAGCCACGTATGATATTATAATTTGCTGCTCTATCAAATTTGAACTAATCAAGTTCCTTTAATTTAAATTTATTTTCATCGGGATAAACATTAATTGCATTTATAGTAATTAAATGTGCTAAAGTCCCAAAACTTATTTAACAAATTGTGAAAAGCAATCTGATGTAGGCGTGTCCCTATCCGGATTTCATTCCTGCCCAAGGAAATCTTCAGGGGACTTTGTTATTAGAATTTCTAGAGATATTTGTTATGTTAAATCACAAACTCAATGAGAATTTCTTGTCCTCGTCTAGGAGCGAGATTCAAAATTTAAAATATCAAAGAAAATTTTTTAATTGGGTATGAATTGACAAAATGGCAGTTATTAAAAAATTTATTTGAGTATTTTCTGAAGGCATTTTTTTCTTGGAGTTTCATAATTATAACCCAGGTATGAATTTGATTCTGGTATTTAAAAAGAATCCACAAATTTAAGCATTTATTAGTAAAATTCCAAAAAGAACCGCCCTTTCTGATTTGGAAAAAGGCACAAAATCAAACGTATGGAATTAGCTGCGTTAAACATAATCACAAATTGAAAAACGGTAGGCCAAAATTACGATATAATTTTTTCCTTAAATTAATCCTTTCTTTTACACTTATGTAGGCAAAGACCACCGCAGATGTAGTTAAAAACAAATGAAATTTGACTTAAGAAAAAGACGACTTACATTTCATTAAATTCAACTATTATTGTCATTTGATTTTGACTGCTGATAAAATGAACCACAAATGTAGTAAAAAATAAACTAACGATTATTTGTTTTAATTTTTTTATAAAAATAAAAAAAAAATTATGGAATTAATGTAAATTCATAATACTGTAATTTGATGTGGATTTTTTTTTTTAAGAATTAAAAATTTATTCAAAACTGAAATTTCTTCTACAAATTACTATTTTTCACTTAAAAACAAAGAAACTTACTACTCAAACAATTACAAATATTTACAGCAGAAGTTCCGTGAATGCATTACTCAAGGTGATGTTTTCGGGCGGGAAAAAATTGACCTGATGGTAATTCTCATTATTGTAGCGATTGGAGCGAGGTACCAATCCCATGCCAAACATTAAACATTCATATAAACTAGTTTACTCACTACATGAGAACTAATATATATTATATGAGCTCGAAGTAAAAGATTATCACCATTGATCGAAAATAAATTGAAAACTTGTTTGTTAATAAATTGAAACTTTGTCTTTTATACAAGTTTGATATAATTTTTCATAAAAATAAAAATTATGTTTTTTTCGACCTTTAATTGTGCATTTTCATTACATTTTCATTGCACAATTAAAGGTCGAATAAAACATAATTTTTATTTTGAATAAAAATTATATCAAACTTGTATAAAAGACAAAGTACAGTCTAGTTTACTTCCCCTGGTTTTGTTTATAAACGAAATAAAAAACAAAAAGGGGGAAAAAACAAAAAACGTGAATTGAATATCCACCAGAGGTGGACCTTGCACATAACAAACAAATTTTTAATTTATTTTTTGATCAATGGTGATAATCTTTTACTTCGAGCTCATATAATATATATTAGTTCTCAAGTAGTGAGTAAACTAGTTTATATGCATGTTTAATGTTTGGCATGGGATTGTTACCTCTTTCAAAAGGTTTTGGAAAAATCTTTTTTCGCGACATAGTTCTTATAGTTTCGAGATTTTGTAAATAGGATATGTAGCCAACAAAAAAAACAATTATTACCAGCTGCAAATTATAATTATTAATACATGGGTTATAAATATGAAACTGATTTTTAACATGACGTGGTCCTAGATCTAACCTCAGCGAAAACACAGAAGGACAAAATATTAACCAGTTATATTAAGTTTTTTGTTTTTATATACATCGAGATTATTTTTATACTATTTTCAATTTATAACGAGCTTTCAACCTCCGGATATTTACAAAAATAAAGCAACAAATATTAACTTTTAAAAATTAATTCAGGCACAGTTCTATATACTTCAGGCACGCTGATTTAAATTGTGTGCTTTATTTTTCGATGTATATTACAGTTTTTCCACCAAAATAACTTTAAGTTTTGGCAGTTTTTTACATACGAAATTTTTAAAATGCAATCAATCCGATATCTTTCTGTTGAAATGTAATGCAACTCCTCTTATTTAATGTACATATTTGATTCACAAAACTTTAAATTTCACCAGCTAGCGGTTTTCATAATATTTCTCACTCTTTACAGTTTTAGCTAAGTTTTTTCTCAACTTGTAATTGAGCTTGACAAAGGGTCACGCATAATAATGAACATATTATGAAGAGGTGTCTCATCAAGAATATAATTATTTTTCTAACAAAAACCCTTATTAAGTGACAAATATGTACACGCAAAGAAAAAACATGGTTTAGGGAACCATATTCGAAGAGCATCATACATTTTTGGGTTTATGATTGCGACAACCATGTTACTATGGTTGTGACAACCATGTTACTATGGTTGTGACAACCATACTTTTATCTGCTTCTGTATCATAATATGATAATTAGATTGCCATATTATGGTTCCAAATATATCCCAATATTATCATATTATGGTTCTGGAAATTTGTATGAATTATCATAATATGAGCCCTACAGTATTCTCCCAGCATTCTGTTGAAGCTGGAATAAAAAGATATGCGTGTTTTTAATAGTATATTTATTTAATAATTCACATATTTAAATGAACTTAGGTTTAAAATAATTTAAGTAATCCAATTGTCTTTGCGCAGAAGAATAAGCTTTGTGAAATATTGTGTCAGCTATACTAGCTATACATGTGATTACAGCATAAAGCAAGCATAAAAATATTGGTAAGAATACAATTTCACAATACATTAATAATGATCAAACCATGTTTGCAGCAATCATAACAATTGCATTATAACCATAGTATAGTCCAAGTTATCATATTATGATCATGGACAAGAATTTCGTCATCATTTATTACCATGTTATGATTATTGCAAACATATTATGATTATTTCGTACTACATACTTAAAAGCACGTGCATTTTGTTTAAATTTTGCTTTCACATTTTTTTTCTTTAACAATATTTTTTGCGTAATTATAAACAGTTAAATAATAAAGCACTTTTTTTATCACTTTTTTATAATAAACAATAATTTTATTTAACGGGTGCGCCTTTTGCCTAGACTTCCAGGACAGGCCGAGTTGAGATTTCAATTTATTTCTTCTTTCACAAAGAAATCTGCATTACAATTACCAGCACTACGTTGTTTGTGAGCAACAATTAAACTTTTGCCTAGACATATACGGTAGACCGGGTTGAGACTGCAAACTTATTCCTTCTTCCACAAAACAGATTACCATTAAAATTAACACCACTACGTTCTTTGTCCTTTGTTAATGTCTTTTTGTTTACTATTATTTAATTTGTTGGAGCTGACTGTTTCACACAGCTTCTTTTCACAAAATCTCAAACAGGAATGAAACTAAAAGAGCGAATACTCTCATAAAAAAACCAACTGATCATCTTATAGTTGGTGCAACTCTAATATGGCTGCAGTTAGATAGAGGAATATGATAATAAATACTATAGTATGATTGTAGACAACACAATAATATGATAACTGAAAAAAGAGAGAAATTTTTACTAGAACATGATAAGAGCAACCATATTATTGGTGAAATATGATTGATACAATAATAGTTTATTTGATACAACCATTTATTGCTGTAGGAAACAAAGTTTTGTGGCCGCAATCATATTGCAACCATATTTTTTCTCTGCGTGTACCGAATCTGAGGTTTTTGTTACAAACCCACGGAGAGTAATGAATTTCTTCATAGCTTTAATGAAAATTGTCACTGGAGCTTGTTAATGAAAATACGATATTTTATGAAAAAATAAAGTCATTGAAATAATTTCATAGCTCCAAAATAAATTTTTCATTAAATTTATGAAGAAATAATTTATAAAATCGAATGAAATTTTATGAAATTTTTTCATAAAATTTCACTATGAAATTTTATGAAAAATTTCTTAATATTAAAAAAATTTTTTGGATATATTAAAATTCTTCATTAAATTTACGAAAAAATTCATTAATATCATGAAGTATAGTTCTTTCAGTGCAGAGAAAAGTTTAGCTATTTATCAACTGAAATTCGGTTACTACGACTCAAATTCGGCGATTGCGACTGAAATCGGTTGGTACAACTGAATATTGGTTTTTACAACAAAGTTCGGTTAACTCAACTGAATTTTAGTTGCAATACCCAAATTATTCAGAAATATAATGTAAATGTCGTTGTTGTAACTGAATTTATTAGTTGCAACAATTAAAATATACTTTTCAATTCGAATGGCACTTTATTTTTCTGTAAAACTTTTGAAAATATAACTATTTTTGCGCGAAAATCGAAATATACTTTTGAAAAGCATTCACACATCATACTAAAAGTTGGATCTTTTGCAAAATGTTTGACAAATTGCAAATTTTTCATCAAAAATTCCTAAAAAATAATTCTTTTCTTACACTCATAACATAAGCCCCTAAAAAGAGTTGAAATTTCTGCAACGATACCAGAAAGTAGTAACTGAATTCGCGAAAGCATAATTTTTGATGGAGTTGAGAATCACAACTAAATTTAAGTTGACAGTTTTAGTTAAATTAACTAAGAATTTAGCTAAATCAACAGAATTTTTAAGCTGCATCTACAAACAAATGCTGCTAAAAAGATTTTTGTCCATTTTGCTCTATCTTGCTTAGTTCCCGAGACATAGCCTATTTTATGATTATAAAATAAAAAATATTAGAAAATAACGCTATCTACAAGTGAGACTGATAGCGGAGACACAAAAAATAACAAACTAATAACTAATCACGAATTACTAAATTTTAGGCCGAAAAATTAATTTAAGTACGGACGAAATTTGTTCTTGAGGTAAAATGAGATAACTAATATCTATAGCTAAAAAACTGGTTAAAACGATAACAGCAGAAAAAATTAGCTCAACTGAATTGGAACCCGTTTAACAAACTTTTCAACTAACTTTTTTTTATGAGTGTACTGATATACGTCTTCCTAAATGATTCAGTGCAGTGAGAGATTTATCTGCATGATAAAGGGTGGTTAAATTTCAAGGGCCGATGTTGATTTTGAATAAAACACAAACTATTTAGGAAATTATTGTAATTTTATTTTATTATGATATATTGGTATTACTCAATTATGTATGGAACAAAATATCGGCCAAATGGGAGCCGCGACCACGGCGGCACACCTCCATCCGATGGTCCAAATTTTCGATGACGCTGAGGCATAATGGAGGCATAATGCCGTTAATGTGCCGAATTATCTCATCCTTTAGCTCTTGAATTGTTGCTGGCTTATCGACGTACACCTTTTCTTTCAAATAACCCCAAAGAAAAAAGTCCAACGGTGTCAAATCACATGATCTTGTCGGCCAATTGACATCGCCATTACGTGAGATAACACGGCCATTGAATTTGTTGCGCAAAAGAGCCATTGTTTCGTTAGCTGTGTGGAAAGTGGCACCGTCCTGCTGAAACCACATATCGTCCACATCCATATCTTCCAATTCGGGCCATAAAAAGTTCGTTATCATCTCACGATAGCGAACACCATTCACAGTAACTGCCTGACCGGCCTCATTTTGGAAAAAATACGGCCCGATGATGCCGCCAGCCCATAAACCGCACCAAACAGTCACTCTTTGTGGGTGCATTGGTTTTTTCGACAATCACTCTTGGATTCTCATTCGCCCAAATGCGGCAATTCTGTTTATTGACGAATCCACTGAGGTGAAAATGTGCCTCATCACTGAAGATGATTTTCTTCGAAAATTGATCATCCACTGTTGCCATTTCTTGCCACCATTCTGCCCATTCACGACGTTTGGAATGGTCAAGAGGCTTTAGTTCTTGAGCCAATTGCATCTTGTAAGCGTGTAAATGCAAGTCTTTATGCATAATGTTCATCAACGACGAGCGTGAGAGGTGCAATTGTTGGGCACGACGACGAGTTGAGGTGGACGGCTCTTCAGCCACACTATCGCGAACAGCAGCAATATTTTGTGCAGTACGAGCTGTACGAGCATGCACTGGTGTTCTCACATCTTCTACAGACCCGGTTTGCTCGCATTTTTCCACGATTTTTGCGATTGTACGCACATTTGGACGATCAAATTGACCAAAAAAATCACGAAGTGCACGATATGCATTTTGATTTGAACGCCCATTTTCATAATAAGTCTGGATAACTTTAACACGTTGTTGGATTGTGTATCTCTCCATGGTTCAAATTGAGTAAGTCTGAAATAGAGAAATGTCAAATAAAATTCGGAAAAAAACTTGGCGTTTAGGTGTGGTTCACATTCAACATCGGCCCTTACAATTTAACCACCCTTTATTAATGAATTTTTGCATTAAGTCTTTGTGGTGTCACTGGAACCCGTCCATTGAAAAATATTATTCGTAAAAAATTTTTATTTCGAAAAATCGATTTACATTTTTTTTTAAATTACGGAAAAATGTATATAAAAATCTTCAGACTCAGCAAATTTGTATGAATTAAATTATTCACTGAGAGAATTATATGCGTGATATTAATTCATTTTTGCATTAAATCAACAAAGTTTAGCTGGAACTCGTCAATTGAAACTTTTTATTAGATTAATGCCGTTTTTCCAAAAATTGTATGAAAAATTTTGTATTATTTAATAAAAATTTTATGCGCCTAAAGAAAAGTTTAATTGAAAATAGTTTCATACAATTTATATAGCTTTTTCATAAAATGCAAGTTTTTTTTTATACACTTTGATAAAACAAAAAAAATTATTAGTTTAAGGAAAATTTTTATTAAAGCACGTCGAAAAAAATTCTGCCTGTGTAACATGTTAAGGCCTTTTAAAAAACTGTTTCTTTTCATAGAATACTCAAACTCCGAAAAGTCTTTATAAAAGAAACCCTTTAGATATTAAAATATGTTATATTTTGTTTTTCTAAAAAGTACCAAGATTCAGAGTAAAAATAATGTTATATAATCTTATAAAATGTTCTCCAGTTTCATAAAACTTAATATGGTTAAAAATGACATGATGTATGTATGATATGATGTATATAATTTTATTTACCACTGTAATTTATCATAACATGGCATATTTAATTGTATCTTACAATATATTATGCCATATATTATTAGATCAGCAATATATAATTGGATTGCCAGATTTAATTTAATATAGGGGCATAAACAAAAAAAATATAATTTTTTTTAAGTTGGTGGAAAAGTAACATTTCTTGTTTTAGAATCCATGACATCCTAGAAAGTTTTTGATTGGAAATATCTAATGAATTATCTTAACTGAACATCTCAATTTAAAATAGCCCTGCAATTGATTCGTATCAAATTATAACAATCTCAACAAAATTTAACTCATTAATGGCATCCGCAGGACATTTTTTTAACCAAACTTTCTAGATATATACAACCATGGTTCATTAAGATATTTAAAATTTTTTTTTGTTGCTTAATTGGAAATATTGGCACCCAAAGTTGAAACTTTGACAGCATATAAATTTAAATTTTCTATAATTTTGTAAATAAATCTTCATTAAAAAATATATGAAAAATAATTTTTTATAATTAGGTGATTTTTAAAATTTTTTTTTTTGAAAAATATTGTGGTTCTTGGAAATGTTGAGGTCAAGAAGAAGAATAAACGTTTTTCTTTATTAATTTTTAAATCAGACTAGACTAGTTTCTGCCTTTTTATGGACAGGCGTCATCAGTGATTTTTCATTTAAATTGTATTATTATTTGTGTCTTATAATTGTCAGATTGTCTCTATATGATAAATTGTCCAACAACCTGCTGGCTGTAAGAATCAAACCTGTGCTCTTCTTACATTACAAACGTAACAATAGCAAGTCTTGACCGTTTAGCGATTACACCCAAGTATGGCCTCGAATGTTATGCAGCTAAATTGCAGTTTTCTTTCCTATTAGATTTTCTGTTATTGTATATTATACTCAGAAGTGACAACACTAACAAACACAAATATTCTATTTTTAGATTTTTTGTTTATTTTCTAATCTCCTCCATCTCCATAAAAAAAAATTGAAAAATTGCAAAAACAAATATTTTTAATATGGACTTTGGCAACACCGATTATGAAAATTCAAAAAATGTTTGCAATTTTAAATTTCCTGTTTTAAGACTACACCGATTTCGACATAATTAATCTTTTATCTTCTTGTTTTGCTAGCAATTTTATAAAACGTGAATCTACCCATACTGAAATATAAGAATTTTTAAAGAAAAATGTGGTTTTAACAGACTTGGGCGACGTCTATTATATTTCACATTAATTCACTTGTGAAAATTTTCTATATCATTAGTAAATTCAGACCTACGCTCACACTTGTGAGCTTTAACACTTCCTTGGAAAATTTGTCAAATTTTTAATACCAAACATGGGTATTAGTATCAATTTCTGGGTATTAATTACAGAGCAATTACTCAATTACATCCAATTACATGTAATTAGACGTAAAACAGTAATTGGCCTGTAATTGAATACACAAATATTGGTATTATGTCCCATGGCTGGTGTTGACAAAATTTAAAATTTTCCAAGGAATTTTCCACAAGTATGACCGTAGGTCTGAAATTATTAGTGATATAGAAAATTTTAACAAATAAATGATATTGAAATGTAACTAACTGACGTCGCCCAAGTCTGGTTTTTAAAAGCATATTTTTTTAAAATCTAAAAGCATATTTTCCATTTTTTAGATCATTATTTAAGGGCATAAAATTTTGTAAGGCATATGGTTGCCATGGTTATTGGCTACTAATTTCAAAATTAATTTTTATTCAAATTAAAATTAAAATTAGTTCATTTCAACTAAAACAATAAACTGAAACTCAGTGAGGGGTATTGCATCTTAGACTCAGTTAAACATTTAGTAGCCAGTAACTGAAATATTTTATAGGTGTAGTAGAGTCTGGTAGTATATCATATTTTTTTTACCATCCACTCAGAGTTGTATAATATTTTAAATTCACCTTAAATTTGTATTAGCACAAAAAAATTTTTCAACTCTAGGGTTTTTTTTAGCACAAAAATAGTGTTCGCCTCAAAAATGTTTTAACACCATAGAATTTTTGTTTTTTTTTAAATCCAAGAAAGATTTTCACCACAATTATGGTGAATTTTATTGAGATCGAATATGCGAAATCGTGTGCAAAAACAATATTTAAAACTTTCTAGAAAAAAAGGAAAAATCGCCATCTTTTGTAAAAAAAAACAAATCGCAATATCTCGATTGAAAAAATTTATTCATCACCATGCCAAAATTCATGAAAAAAATGCGTTTCGGAAGACATATATCGTATTTATGAAAACAACTTCAGAAAAATTTTCATAAATCGAAAACTTTGGTCACAGGCCTCCACGGTTAAAAGAGTTTTGATTTTTCTCATAAATTTCAGTGCTAGTGTTACAACAATCGCAACAAATATTTTGTAAAAAAAAACAAATCGCAATATCTCGATTGAAAAAATTTATTCATCACCATGCCAAAATTCATGAAAAAAATGCGTTTCGGAAGACATATATCGTATTTATGAAAACAACTTAAGAAAAATTTTCATAAATCGAAAACTTTGGTCACAGGCCTCCACGGTTAAAAGAGTTTTGATTTTTCTCATAAATTTCAGTGCTAGTGTTACAACAATCGCAACAAAACTTGAAAAAAGTCGAATGTTGACAAAATACCGGTATAATAGACATGGGCTCACAAAAGTTTTAAGTTTTTTCAATACAATCAGAACGATCATATATATACAGGGTGTCCGCCGGGAAGGTATACTACTTTATTTTGCCGCAATTTTGGTAAACATTAGTCTTGACAGTTCATATTTGGCAGTCGTGAAGTAGAAGCGTGGCAAATTTATTATGGAAAAATATTCGATAAACCAACGTGTTTTATCCGTTAAAACATTTTATCAAAATCAATCATCGATTACTGTGACGATGAGAAAGTTACGTGAAATTTTTGGGAGGAACAACGTGCCAACAAAACGCATTATTTATCATGTAGTGAATGATTTCGAAGAAAAAGGGTCTGTAGGTGATAGGCCCAAGCATGGACCACAACGTACTGCAAGATCGGCTGAAAACATTACTGCTGCTCAACAAAGTGTTCAAAACAATCCATCAACCTCAATTCGACGCCGTGCTCAGGAGCTTGGTCTTCAAAGAACAACTTTGGCCAACATTGTGCACAAGGTTTTGCATTTGTTTCCATTTAAGATTCAGTGGTATCAACAAGACGGTGCTACATCGCATACAGCCAGGATTACAATGGAATTACTGCGAGACCTCTTTCCACAACAAGTTATTTCAAGAAATGGTGATGTTGATTGGCCTCCACGGTCGCCTGATTTGACTGCTCCGGACTTCTTTTTGAAGGGATTTCTGTAAAGCAAGGTTTATGCAAACAAACCAGAAACGCTTGAGCAACTCAAAGAAGATCCATTCTCTTTCATTTAATCAAAACTTATAAACAAACAAAGTAGTATACCTTCCCGGCGGACACCCTGTATAAGGATATTTTTCTAAATGTTCTTCTTTTTTTTCAATACGAGTATCTTTAATACAATATTCTATAATCTTGACCTTTAACTCAATTTACTATGAATTGCTGATTGAATAGCATAAAAACTTTTGATACCAACCGCTTGGTTAATTTAAATAAATTGTATATTGACAAATGGTAATAGACAGAGAGTCAACTGACTATTTGACTATCTATCTGACTTTAATGATTGTTCCAGTCATATGTAAATTTTAATTTAAATCAAAACACACACACACAGTCACTATCTAACAACCCATTAACAGAGACAAATAACACTTGTTCCTCGAATGAAAACTAAAATAAAAATTAACAATAAAGCATGGATGGTAACCGATTCGATGCGGGTAACGGTAAGGGTAACGCTATTTACTTTTACTTCGGTAACGGTATTTTAGGGGTATCGATATTACAGTTATTTCGGTAACGGTTTATTTGCGTTAACGGTATTTCACTTATTTCGGTAACGGTATTTTAGCGGTAACGGTATTTTAGGGATAACGGGTTTTCAGCTATTTCGGGAACGGTATTTTAAGGGTAACGTTATTTAAGTTATGCAGATAATGTCAATGCACACCGATAATTTTAGCCCCATTATGCCCGAGTACTAATGACTGGCTAACTAGTTTATGATCAAACTTTGTGGAAATATATCTATTTACAGCGATATTTTTTTTCTGATCTTGTCAGATTATTTCGGTAACGGTATTTTCAGGATAACGCTATTTCAATTATTTTGTTAACGATATTTTAGCGATACCGGTATTATAGTCATTTCGGTAACGTTATGTTAGGGATATCGGTATTTCAGTTATATCGGTAACGGTATTTTGGGGATAACGATAGTCAGCTGAAAGGGTTTAAAACCCTCGATAACGGTATTTTAACGGTTTTGCCTGCCATCCATGCAATAAAGCCAACAACAACCACACATGTCGATGTCGGTACGCATAATTAAATAAACAACATTTAATAGATTTTAACTAAATATGACATACAACCACGATGAGCATTAGGGTGAACCTTATTTTTCTACTTGTGATTTTGGGGCGGTACCCCTCCATCTTACGAAATTCGTTTGCGTCCCAAAAAAAAAAAACACCATGCTAAAATTTAGAGTGCGTGTATAATTGAAAGGTTTCTCGCTTCGCTCTTCAAAATCTGGCGCCTTGGAAAAATTTGCATAATTTAAAAAATATTTAACTGTTTTTTTTTTTCTATTATTAATTTTAAAATGCAAACAAAATTTTGAGTTGGGTTTAAACGCAACTACTCAGATCAAAAATATTACCTTTCTAGAAAATCGCTCACGTACTCTAACTTAGTGTCAAAAAAAATGCACACATATTTGGGATGTACCCGAAAGTGACTTTTTGCAGTTTTTAAAGTTTTATTCAACAAAAATTAAAAAAATAATGTTTTCTGTCAAATGTTTTATTAAATTCATTCTAAATATTAAGTTTCCTAGGTATTGTGGATATCCGTGTGAATTTTTTTTTTTACATTTTGATTTTCGCGGATTCGAACGTTTTTTTATAGTTTTTTTGTTTTGTGAAACATGGTTTATGTAATATTTCATAAATCTTATTGTGTATGCTGGCTTTTTTTTTTTTTTTTTTTTTGTTAAAGAGAAGCAACACTCAGGAAATTCCTATTAATTAATGTGTTGCTTTCTTTGGAAAGAGGGTAGTGGAGAGATGAAAGGTGGTGAAAGATGAAGGGCTTCAAACATGGCAACACAGTAATTGCGCAAGTAGATAAGTCTTAGAACAGTTGTTAGTTATAAAATATTATTTTTTCAGTTTACCGTTAAACCATGTCGACCTGGGGTCATAATTGACACTCGTATTGTAGTTAAAATCAGGAAGGTGTCATATCAAATCTATTTTTATTTATTTTACCTGATTTTAATTTATTTACTTTTTTAAACTTAATTTGTGGACTTAACCATTAGTGCATAAAGTTCCCAGGCAACTTATTGGAAATTCTGTTTTGGTATTATGAAATAAAACAAGTTCTTTTGAAAAAAATGGTTTTGTTGCGTTTAATCCGCGATTACGCGAAAATTGTATTAGGGAATTTCATTGCCCGGTTAAAAAAGAAAAATATATTCATATACGGGCATATATGTTTGTTTATATGAACAAATATGGAAATATATGTTTCATATATGGTCATGTATGAAAGTATATGCGATTTCATATTTTCAGATGGATATATATGGCAGTATATGTTATTTCATATTCCCGAAAGAGGGTCATGTATGGGCAAATTACTCATATCTGAACATATAAAGAAGTATATGTGACTCCATATACCCAAAGACTAATATATTGTAGAATATATTTATATAAATTTTTTATTAAATTCAAAAAGGAAAAATATAGTAAAATTACGAACATATTTTTTTATTTTTATGATATATTTGTTTAAAACTGTAAAAATTAAATGAAAGATTTTAAAATAATAAGTTACTTAAAATGTAAATGAATTGTTGTGCTTCGACTTTCCGTTTGTGATGTTAAAAAAATATACCTTGCCCTCATGCTTACAAAAACTCACCAAATGATGTGTCTAAATAAAGATTTTAAAAAAATATTTTCAATACTACTTACGTTTATATTTCATGTATTATGTAATTGATGTTCGGTAAGTCATTATTTTATATTTCGAAATAATGTAACAGGTAATGATGTATCATTACTAGGCAATCCATGAGTACACAATTATTGGTAACTCATTATGTTATTTTACGAAATAATGCTTAAGGTATGGAGTTTACATTACAAAGTAATAGATTATGTAACCCATTATCAGCAACCATTACTTTTTGTTGGAAAATAATGATACAGGTAAGGAGTATACATTACTTTATCACACCCATTACAAAAGTTTTGTTGTTATAATTGAAGGCCTATTTAGTGTACAAACTTGATAAGCCACATATAATTTTTAGTTAGTTTTTGCCTTGTTCAGGTTAAAAAATATGACTTTTGCAGGACGCTTATTATGTAGGTACTTGGAATGTTTAATCAAGACTTCTGTCAAATATTAATCCATGGATTAACTAGAAAACAGCGAAAATATATGAAACAATATATGTGACTTATCAAGTTTTTACATTTGGCTCTTTAATTGTATAGCATTTAAAAATGTGTTACACGTTTTTTTTCAAATTGCAGAAACCGAAACCGATTTTTTTAATATCAATTATTCGGAAAACCCGAATACCGGATCTCGAAAACTATCGAACAATCGATCAGTAAATAGCAACATGGTGGTCGTTATTTTTATTTAGTGCTGTGTTGAGATCTTTAAACTCTTCTTTTTATTTATTTCAAATCAAATCTTAAAAGCCAAATATGCAAAAATATGCAATAAAAATCAAAAAACTCGAAAATATGCAATTAAAGGAAAATATGCAAAAATATGCATTTATAACAAAATAAAGATTTTGATATTTTGTTGAAAATTCTATTCGGAAAAGTATTTGGTCAAAAATTACTTTGGGCTATTGACTACAAACGTGCAAATGACATAAAATTTGCTGCCCTGCTGATCATTAAACTACTTATATAAAATTGCCCATGGGAGAGCTCCTTAGAGTGGTTATTATGACCAATAGAAATTTTTATTCAGGACATAAAATTTCGTATAACTGTTATTTATCATGGAACCACTGCACAGAGGTTAGTTTGGATAGTTTAAAAATGTTGATGACAACTAAAATGTACATATATTCCAAATTTAAAGATTCAGGAACCTTTTTTATTGTGAGTTAACTATATTTCAAATTTGCCACTTTTCTTATATCGGTTCCCAATTTAAAAATTTCATTTTCAAACTATGAAAACAAAGTAGGATATGACAATCGTTTTGATTTCAGTTTTTTATAAAATTGTCTGTATGTATATCAAAATTAGTTTTGTTTTTAATCTTTGCATGGCGGCTTCAAATATTTCGACTATATATTTCTTTGATTTTTTTAATCCTAGAAATTATCTTTTTAATAAATAGAATAAAGTAAAACCCCTAAATTTTAATAAGCTCCAGAAAATTATTGGGACTTCTTAGATGTTAAGGCTTAACATTGTTTGATAATACCAAATGCCATTATTGAGTATTATAAATTTGATCTGCTTTTTTTTTTTGCTAATGAACGCTAATTATAAAATAGAAGGAAAACACACCCTGACGTATGAGTGATATAGAAATATTTCGTATATTAGTATTGCGTATACGACGTGTGTTACATTTTTCAAAATATTTCAGCCATTTCTTACTTAGTGGTCCGATTGCATTGAAATTTTGAACAGACATAAAGTAACGTAATATCGAGCTTAAGTTTTGATTTTGAACCTTCCAAACCACACGGGGGTGGCAATATGACCACTCAAAATAGCGAACTTTTTGCATATAAAATGTTAAGTGCTCACCATTTTTTTTTTGTTTCTAATCCGATTTGCAAAAAATTAACATTTTTTTTATCCGCTAGTAGAGACTAACTAAAAAATACATCTCAAATTGTTCCCAAGATATTCCCGTTTTTTTTTTTTTTTGAGTCTAACTTAACAAATTCTTGATGCAATAAAAAAATTAATGCTATATCCTGTTCCACTCAAAAACTACACTTATTTAAAGTAGAAATTAAAAAAAAAACTTTTGCGACTTTTTTCCCAAAAAGCACCAAAAATTTTTAATTTGTATAAACTTTTCCCCCCAGCCGCATAAGGCAAATATCAAATTTAATACACCAATTAGGTAGCGGAGGCAGCTGTAGAACTTCAATATATACCTAATTTATTAGGTAAGCTTCTTCCAATCCCAGCTTTAAATATAAAAAAAATCCCATTTTTGGAATTTTTTTCTTAATTTTGGGAATTGTGGGGTTGCTTACAGCAAATCATAAATTCGGACATAAATTTGACATTGTTGATTTAAGACTATATCATAAGTGGTTTTTGTGTTTATAAATTAGTTTATAACTTTTAAAAAAATGATTAATATAATTTAAAAAGTATTTTTCTTTTAACAACCCAGCAACATTTTTTACAACAGATTACCTCTGAACCTGTTCTAGAACAACTTCCTTTACCACCGGTTACATGAAACCGGTTCTAGAACAGATTCCTAGGAGTCGAAGTGTAAGGTGTCACTGTTCCAGAACCAGTTCTGTAACTGGTTCTAGAACCGATTCTAAAGCAACCTGTTCTTGTTTGGAGGTAAAGAACCTATTGCAAATGGGACAAACTCCATATAAAAAGAACCCGTTGCAGAACAGAAATTACAACCGGTTATAACATAGTATAAGTTGTTCTGCAACCAGTTATTTGGATTTTACTGTTTTACTGGGAATGAATAGATATTAAATTTTTACTTATTTTTCTAGTATTTTAAAGTTTTTAGATTATGCTTCAGTCTTTGGCATATGGCGTTCCGATGTACATACAAAAGAAACAAAGGAAATAATATAGACAAATGAAAGATAGATACAACTCTGCATTTTATTTATCTTATAAATACAGAGCTTTAGTCCCGGTTCACACACGGCAATTTTACTTGCGCAATTTTTCTTCAATTCTCCTTTGAACTTGCTTTTGTGTTCACACAGGTAAAGTTTGTTTCAGCAATTTTCGTATATCAACCTGCAGCCAACTTCGTGTTGAAAATTGCGGATGACAAAACAAAACGGAAATGGAGTACGGGCAAGTCTGTACCCCCTTCCACTCTCTTTTCATCCCTCTTCTATAAACTCAAGACTTGCGCAAGTAAAATTGCCGTGTGTGAACAGGGACTTAGTTTAGTTGTGTTATTATTCATAATACAAATTTTCTCAAATAGATGGCGCATAGTTTTCATGCAAGCAACTAAAAATTTTACTAAAATGTAGTAGATTTTACAGTTTTTTACTGTTTTTATTTTACTAATATTTGGCAAAAAGATTCTGCTAATTTTTCTACTACTTTTACAGACTTTCTTGTTTAATAAACCAAGAACTTACAGAGATATGAGCGTATTTTACCACTGTTCACTATTTTCTACCAAATTTTGAAAATTAAAAAAAAAACTTAACCATCCTAATTTATAAAATTCTAACGCCCTTACTCATAAAAAAAATCTTAATTCAGATTTTAAATACGTTTTAATTACAACACATTGTAAGCCTTAAAACTGTATTCATAATCGAATATTAACTTAAAATACCCATTTTAAAACTTGTGTAAAAGTTAATATTAGTTTATGAATAAAGTTTTAAGGCTTAAATTTGTTTTTTAACTAAAATGTATTTGAAATGCTGTTTAATATTTTTATGTATACGGGGGTAAATATTTAAATACACTACGATTCCTACTTTATTATTGAGTGAAATGTCAAACAATAAAAATATATATTTTTTAATTAAATGGAAAAGCACTTAACAAACACCCGCTGTTTAATGTTATATATAGGACATTCAATGAAATGTCGGCAAAAAAAATATATTACCTTAAGTCGTCCGATTTTAATTAATCGTTTTTATTTTAAAGAAATTTAAAAAAAAAAACGAAATTTTTATTCACATTTTCTGTTTTTACATAAAAAACTAAAAATCTTATATACTAGTACACCCAAAAAAAAAGTTTGTAATATTAGCAACTCGTTTGCTGGGAGGATCCTAGCAGACAAAGTTGCTAACATCAGCAAAAAAGTTGCTAAACTCAGCAAAAAAACTTGCGAGTACGAGTTGCTAACATTACAAACTTTTTTTTTACTCGGTTATTCTTCGAAAATAAGAAAATTATTACCAAAAACTCTTAATGTATTAATAAATAAAATTTAATCATTTCTACTTAATATCAATTATCTTAATTTTGTTATTTACTAAATAAGCTTTTGTTTTGTGAGAGTAGTTTATGTATAACTATATATTTGTTTGCTTAAATAAATTGCATTTAAATTATTAATTATGATGTATTATGAATCTTTATAAATATACCTTACAAAAAAGTAGTTACTTATTACCTTACAAGTACCTTATTTCTTTGGCCCTTCCTAATAAGCAGGTATATAACACAATATTAGTAGCTTCCAAAATAAGTAGTGATGTATGTTCATATCAGTAAGGTATTATTTCAGACCTTCAAAATAACAACAAATGTAATGGATAGTCATTACTACGAAAGGTCTGAAATAAGTGATAATAAGTAACTTATTATTTTTGCTATTCCAAATAAGCAGATATTTAACACAATATTAGTAAGGCGTTGTTTTTTATCTTACAAATAAGCAGTTACATATATTCATATTAGTAAGGTATTATTTCGGACCTTCAAAATAACAAAAACTGGAATGGATAGTCATTTCTTTTGGAAGGTCTGAAATAAGTCCTACCCATTACCAAAGTTTTGCTGGGTTACTGCAGTTTTTCATAAAATTGTATGAAAAATGTAATTTTATTATTAAAAATTTTATACGCGTAGTGAACAAGTTTCATTAAAAATAGTTTCATAACAATTATGAAATTTGTTGTTCACCTTGTGAAGAAAACTTCATTATTTTTAGTGAAAAATTTCATTTAAACTCGTCCAATATAATTCTCTCTGTGTAGTTTTTACTTCACAACAAAAAAGTTGCAGAAAAAGTCCGAATTTCGAAAAAAAAAAACAAAACTGCAATCTATAAGTGGCTCCAGAGAGTTTCTGTGTAAAATTGAAATACCCACACTGTGAGAATTATCTGCATGATATCAATGATTTTTTGCAATGGATCTATGAAGTGTCACTAGAATTCGTCATTTAACTAATGCAGTTTTTCATTAAATTTTATGAAAAATTTCATTTTATTATTAAAAATTGCATAAGTCAAATAAAAGAGTTTCATTAAAAATTATGAAGCTTTTTTTAATGGTTTAACGAAAACTTTCATTAAAACTTGTCCAAGAAAATTCTGTCTCTGCAAAGTCAGATTTTCTCCAATCTATCGTGGATGGGCGATATATATTTATTTGCGCATTAATTATAATATAAAATATTGAGGGAAATGATGATCATTATGATGATCACATCTCTCTACAAATAAAAGTTTTGATGATTAACAGCGATAGCAGAGTATACAATAGATATTTGCAGGTGTTCGTTCATTCGCTGGTAGTATCAGATAAAAGGTGATAAAATAAACTAATTGAAACAAAAAAGCGTTCAAGACTGTCCCTTAAAAGACGATTTGTCAATTTTCGTTCATTACACCCCCCCAACAAAATGATAAAAATTGATTTTATTTTTTTTTTTTTGGAAAGGTTAAACCGTGCCCAATATCGTCAGAAAGTGGCCCTTTTAAAAAATATGCTCACAAGAACTTTTCCATAAAAGTTCAACAGTTATTTAAAAGCCAATATGTAAAGTTGTTTCAATTGAATATGTTACCAAAGAACTATATATTTAACTTTTCTGTCTGTTATTCAATAAACGAAAAAACCGACTTTCGTTATTAGTTAAAAACTTCAGTTAAAATTTTGTATTTAAAACAAAAAGTTGTTATATTATATTTAGTATTAAAATAAACAAAAAAAATCTATTGTTTTTACCGATTTTGTCAATTACAATTTTTTTGCAGTTGAAAATAAACTAAAAAATACAATTGTTTGAAGCGAAAAGTAAGTAGTAGTTTTTTAACTGATTTTCAATTAATTGAATGTATATATTCAGTAGTCTTTACGGAAAAAATATTGTGAGAGTATTTGTATTTTTATTAAAATTTCAAATATTCGAAATTTTGAATAAGTTAATTTTTTATTTCATTTATCCCTTTCATGGATATAATTAACCCACTTTAGCCTGGACTCAACTATGGTGTACAAATTCAATAAAAAAGCAAAAACATGTTTTACGAAAATATAAGACAAGAAAAAATAAAAAAGTGATCTCAGATTTCCCGTACCCCTTCAAAAAATCAGAGAAATTTCTTTAAAATTTACAAAAATTTTCAAAAGTTATCCTCCCCTGCAAAAAATCTAGGACTGTGCATATCAATATACTTTGTATATCATTGTATGTAGTGTGTGGGTTTGTTGTATTACAATTTGTTAAAACAATATAAAACAACTATCCGGATCTCAGTTTTGCCTAAGGATATCGTCAGTGGTCAATGTTCTTAAAATTTCTAAAAGGTAATGAAAATAACATTTATTTTTAAATTTTTAAACAGAAAAGCATGAAATGGCAAATGTCGGAGAACTGATTCAAGTATACCAAATGGATATATGTGAGGAAGTCTTATATAAAATGCTCTGCTTTTTAAAATTTTGGTTTTTGGTTTTTCGAGCAAATATAAAAGTAATTTTTTGATTTTGATTTTTTCGAGGAAAAATTAAAATTAATTTTTTCTTCAAAAATGCATAAAATTTTTTTTTTTTATTTTGAAAAGCTCATAAAAAACGCATCAAAATGTGACTAATCCCGATAAAAATAACCTTCGTGGGAATTTTTAATTACCATAAATTTAAAAACAAGACGAGAAACCAAGTGTCTTAAAAAAATAAATATTAAAATTTATCTTTTATTTTTGCTGAAAAAAATGTAAGTTAAAAAATAACTTTTATTTTTACTCAAAAAAATAAAAGTCAAAAAATAACTTTCATTTTTGTTCGGAAAAATAAAAGTCACAAACTAACTTTTTGCATCTAGAAATAGAAATATTTGTTACAAACAAACTTCAAAAATTTTGAATAACATCAGTATGAACAGGTTTTAATATTGTTACACTCACAATATTTTAACAGTAACTGATTGTAGTTTATTTAAAAAGTTATTATTTGCATTTAAAATTTTCATTTTACAACAAATTCTTTATTTGAACCAAAAAGTTAATGATAGTGAAAATAAACAAAAAACTGTTGTTTTTAATAATTTCGGAGTTAATTTTTAATAGTTAAAACAAAATTGTTTATTTTTACGCATTTGGGAGTTTTTTCTAAATTTTTTATTTCGTTTTTGATAGTGAAAATGAAAGAAAATCTCTTATTTCTACGGCTTAAGAGTTAATTTTGTAGCAGTTAAAAATAAATGAAAAATACATTTGATTTAAAATAAAAGTGAGAAGACCAGTGTTTAACTATATATTTAGAAGTTTTAAAGTACATATTCCTTTGTTTTTAACTACAAAATATTGTGAGTGTAAGTTTTTTAAAAGTCACAGTTTAAATGATTCATTGGGATACTTTTTTTCTAGATTACCACATAATGATTTCATTTCGGTCTCTTCTGTTTATTTGGAGTACATAACAACATTTAGTTGGTTTTTTTGTTTTTAAATGGAAAATCAACGCGCATGCGTTCAAAATAACATTAACATTCAAAAAAATATATTGTGGGAAAGAAAACATTAACAAGCATTCACTAGCGGTTAATAATTTTTATATGAAAGCCTCCTCACTTGGGTGCCACTTGAAGTTTATCTGTTTTGTTTGTTGTTGCTTTATCATTTTGATGTTTTTTTCTTTTTAGTAAATTACGCTTTTGTTTAAACTGTTGAATACACGGGTACGGGTGATCTCACAATTTGATTGATTGTGAACACCTGTGTGTGATTTAAGTTTTGTCTTGGAATTGTTAAGAAAAATAATTTTTTTTTGTTGTTTATTATTTTGAATAGGTTTTAATAAAGCTGCTGTAACCCCGCTGCTCTTTTTTTTATTGTGTTGCGTATTTAATTTCTAAAAAAATTTCAAAGCCGTTTTTGGGTGTACATTCTTGGAATTCTAAATTGGGTTGAAATAACAAAGATTAATATTTAAACTCGTTTTTGTTAATAATTATAAAGAGTTTTTTTTACATAATTAGTAAAAGGGTTATTTGAGAAGTAAATAATTTAGACAATATTGCTTAAAAACTTCAAAGTTTTTATAACCGACAGTTGCTTGTTTGTCACTTAAGAATTTGAGATGTTTCATTGTATCAGAGCGGCATTTTTTTGGATGGAGAAACCCTTTTCTCGGAAAATTTAAATTTATTGTTCAGATTATTGTAGCTTTAGGTCTAAAAGTTAAGTGGTGCGAATTTGAGAACAATTGGAAAGCCAGAGGTGCCCTGCGACTAATCTGTTTTAAATTGCTTTAATTAAAATATGTCTTGCGACTAGGGACTGCATCCCGTGATTTCCGGGAAACTAGGCGTTTTTCTCTTCACGAAATCATGGGAATTTGGTTGGGGAATCACGTGACTTTTAAGAACACAATTTCAAACATAACTAAAAAACAGCAAAGCCTTCAAGTTTGATCAATATATATATTGAAGTTAAGGTGAGTTTTCGCTCAATTTCGATTATTTCGAAAATCAGAATTGTATTTATTTCCTGCCATTTTTTACATAAATTATTCTTACGATGTTTATGCTTCCAACATCTTAATACAACTATTAAAGAACAGTAATTATAACAAATTTGTTTGTGCGCCCCGGCTAGTTGGTAGCGTGCTGGCTTATCAGTGCGGGGGTTGTGGGTTCGATTCCCACCAGAGGCACTGGTCTGTTTTCGCTACAACGCGCCGAGGGACATAGTAGCTAGTGCTTGGTTAGGGTAATAGTATATAATTTGTAATTATATGATTATTAATTAATAAAATAAACAAAAAATTAAAAAATAAACAAATTTGTTTAAAAAATGTAACGGCCTGAATCTCATATTAAAAACGAATGCGATTACCGTTATATCCTAGCATTTGTTAGTATAAATTGTTTCGTTGAGTAAGAATAATGAGAGCACGGGTGCTCTAGAATTGGGTTTTGACAAAAAAATTTCCCACAAAAAGTGAGTAAGGAGTTTGAAAACACTATATTTATGATTAATAAATATAGTGTTTTTTATATTCGTCCTAGGACGAATATAAAAGTTATGAACATTTAAAATTTTTGGTTTATAAAATTGGGCGCCATTTGAAATCTCTTATAAAAACAACTACTAAAATAAATATTTATCAAAAAATTAAAAATGATACTGTAGTAAAAGCAAGCAACTTTCAATTAAATAAACCCAATTAAATTTTTTTTTCAGTTTGAATTTTAACGTCTTTTTCAGACAATTGCAATTAATATGCAATTTTATTTAATTTAATTGTGAAAGGCGTGGTAAAGAAGAATGAGTGTATTTTCTAAAAATCATAACTACATTGCAAATTTTCAAATTTTCTGAATCAGACTGTGACCCTGTTTTTTTCGTCAGTGACCCTGTTTTTTGAATTTGAATAATGTAATATTTGTTATGTTTTTATTTTTTCGATTGCGTCTTTATGAAATTTTCTGTGCAATCACTGACCGTGGTATAGATAAACTAGCGGTATTCGCTCTTGGTAGCAAAATACCCTTGCAGACCTTTCAAAGCTTGCAGATCTTGCATAAATACAAGAGTATGCAAGACCACAACAACAAAATACATGAAATAAAAATATGCAAGACTTTTATTTATATGCAAGACGAAAACCTATTGCATATTCTGGGTCTTGCAAACCTTTCAAACTTACAATACTTGACATCTTTTAGTTTTCCCGGAAAACAAAAAAAGAACAGAAATATTTACAAAAAAACATTTAATTTTCGTGTAAAAAAAAACAACTGATTTTAACGCAAATTTTTATCAAAAAAACAAACTAAAATAAAAGAAAAATACACTCAAAAAAAAAGTTTGTAAAGTCAGCAAAAAATGTTGCTGAGTCAGCAAAATTTTAGTCAGGAGGGTGCTAGCAAAAAAATTGCTAATGTCAGCAAAATCTTTTGCTGAAAACCAGAGAGCTGATTTTTAGCAACAAAATTAGTAGATTCAGCAAAAGTTTTGCTAACACTTAGTAGATTAGAAATAAAAAAGCGTTGGTAAAAATTAATAAATTTTTTGCTGAATTTTAGTAGACTGAAAAAAACGCAAAAAAATTTTAATTTAGTTAATATATTTTCATTTTCCCACATTGATGTCATGAAGTAATTTAATATCTGAAAATATATAGAAATAAATATATATAACATAACAAAAATTTTCTTTCAACTACATACATCAATGGTTGTCTAAATGATGCTATCTTTTAAGGACGCAACTGCCGAAGATAATTATAGAAACGAAACGAAAAAAAAAAACAAAAACAAACGAAACGAAAAAAACAACCCCTTTTTTTGCAATAAGAAAAAGGAACCATAAAAATCTACCTAAGATGTGTGTCTTTGTCTTTCGCTTTACTATGTCTACATGTCTGTATATGTTTGCTTGCAATTTGACCACACTAGATTATTAATCTATAAACACTTAGTTTAGAAATACATATTAAATTTAAATATTTTCTTTTGTCTTTTATTTTATTAATAGACAATTATTTTCACAAGCCGGTGACAACGCAAAATTCAAGTTGTTTTAATCCTCAATTTTGTTTTATGTATGAAAAACAGATACAAAAATCTACCATGGTTTTTAGTATCATTTTCCTCTTCTCTACTACATCTTGACATGCCGCGACATCTGCTTCATTGTGCGTATATCTTTCAATCTGGTTGTCGTCCACACTATTAATGTGCTATCAGCACAATTTTTTTTAGCAAAATTAATTAGTAAACCATTAGTATATTAGTAAAGCATAGTATAAAACAGTTAAGTGCTGAATAAGTATAACAAAAATTTTAGCTGAAAACACGATTTTAGCAAAAAAAAATTGCTAAAAAATAGTATACCTGATTTACAAGACGTTTTACTAACTTTTGTACTAACTTATTTTTTTGAGTGTACGATATTAATATAAAAACGGATCTTCTTCCTTAAAGTTTATATTCACACAAAATAACAACAGAGTTAAAAATCCACTGAGAACGAAGAATAATGCCAACCTTTTTTATTTGAAAAAAACGCTAAAGTCTACCTAAAAATCGCTAGAAAATACATTTTCGTTAGAAACTAGCTGTTTTGTCAACATTGAAATGCTTGGGTTGTAAACATACAATACACACAAAAAAAAGACGCTCACGCTTTGTAGCATAAAATCATAGTATTAATGCAACCCTTGCATAAATGCTATCAAGAGTGAATACCGCTAATGATTTCTAATGTCACATGCACTCGCACTACACGTTAGACAGAGCGCTTTAGCGCACTAAGCTATCGTCAGGTCGAGTTTTGTTGTGATTACAACTAGTTTTATTCAATACACGGTGTTTTTGTTCATGCATACATAATCTCAGAAGTACAACTCCAACAACACAACAGTTCTATTTTTAGAAACTTACCTCACTCTAATGTCCACTGTTTTCCCATATGTTGTAAGTCATGCCATATCTATGATATATTCTTTGTATATTCGATAGATGGCGCTTACGTAGTTAGGGAAGAGTTGCCATAGAGCAAAGTTTGATTTTTTGTTTGAGTTTTGTTTGGTAAAACATATTCTTAGAAGATGAAATCTGCATGAAAGTGTCGTCCAAATCTCAAATTAAACCAACTACTAAACCCCCCATTTAAACTTATTAAATTGATACACACATTTTTAAATTTTTTTATTTATTTTATTTAAAACACTTTGTACACACTCATAATAATCCATGCTTAAAAATACAAATATATTTTTCGTAAATTTTTTTTTGTAGAATGTACAAACATTTTGTTTATATTACAAAACTTTTGTAATAAAACAAATTATATAAATTTACAAATTTCGTAAAAAATACAAACATGATTTCGTAATATTTTTTTAGTACATTGTACAAAAATTTGTAATGTTACAAATATTACATATGGATGTTGATGTGGTTAGAGGTCGGATTTGCAATCAGAAGGTTGCGAGTTCAACTCCTGGCCAGGACAATTTTTTTTTTTTTTTTTTTAGTTTTTATATTTTTTTTTGTTTATTAATGTTTTTTAAATTTCTATGTTTTATTTTTTTATTTCATTATTACTATTTTTGTGTGAGTTCGATTCTGGTGTGGCACCATTACATTTTTTTTTTTTTCTTAATTTTAAAATAAACCCGTAAGGTATGCACCACATTTTTATTTAAAAAAAGTTTTTACAAAAGTTTACGAAATGTGATTTGTATATTCTACAAATTTTTTCGTAATGTCAAAATAACCAAAACTTTCGTAAAATGAACAACGGTTTTCGTGTATTTTACCTATAGATTATTATGAGTGCATATAATAAAATTTACATGTGATTCGAATTATACTCACAAACTGCTCTTTGTAGCCATTTTCCGTAATTTGGATCAATAGTTGTTCGTTTAAACCTGTTCCAAACCATCTTGAAGTCTGAGTGAACAGATTCGGAAGCATGTTCACTCCAAGGTCCTAATCCGGTGTCTGCTTTAGTACAAAAATCTAGTATGTGGAGAAATGCTGACTGCACTTTGGGAGTTACTGACAATTTTTGGTTAGTCAGTGAACAAAGTTGAAGCCTCGGATTTAAAATATACGTGAAATATATGACTTTTTTTTGTAGCTTATTATTAATATTTGTTTCAATAGATTTATTACCTTCAGTTTTTCTTAAAAGTGATGTTATTTTTAAGGTTTTTTTGTTACTAATATTATGTGTAGATTTTAATACTGAAATATCGTGTACAGTTAATTGTTTACCAACTTCAGAATTTTCAGAAGTGCTTGAGAGAGACTCGATAGTGCACTGTGCATTTGAACACATATAATCTTTACCTCTAATAGATGGCTTAGGGCGTTCAACATGATTGTAGTTAAAAATTTTATATGACATTGCAGAAGAAGATTTTTTTTCTTCTAAGTATTTATTTGCGACAAGAATCACATATAGATGTAGGAAATATTGAATTTGATAAGTTAAAGTTAGGAATAAAGAACTCTTCTATATCTTGTGCTATTTGAAGAGATATCTTACGGAGTTGTTTTGTTTTGCTCATACAAATAGCGCAAAGCATTTTTCTGTATTTTTCGTGAGAATTAATTTTTTTATATACTAAAGCATATACATAAAAAAAACATATGCTTAAATAAACTCAATTGTATCGGAACTTTTAATTGAAACAGTAAAATACCAGATCAAGTTGAATTCAGATTATATTGTAGTAAAAATATTATGGATTTGAATCTTTTGATCCAAAATAACAAAAAATTTTCTGTACGAAAACTGGTTTAAAAAGGCGTATTTGCTTTAAATGTAAACTAAATTAAACTCAACAATTCTTTTTTCGTATTTGCTCAATTTTGTGTGTACTAAAATAGTCATGTGTGATCATCAAACTTTAAAACACCATATTTTTTGATTTCGTTGTGCGATTTTTTTAAGAAAATATTTTTTTGGAAGGAAATTTAACGTACTATGAAACCTACTATTTTCTTTTTAAAAAATATTTATTTTGAGCAGTTGTTTTTCCAAGAGTTTGCCAAAGGCGCCAAATTATTTAAAACCAAAAACTTTAAATGGTCATAACTATTAAATTCGTCCTAGGATTTTTTTAAAAATGCGTTTTTTTTAATCATAAATATAGTGTTTTCAAACCCCATACTCACTTTTTGTGGGAAATTTTTTTTTGTCAAAACCCAATTCTAGAGCACCCGTGAGAGTTGCAAATGTTTTAAGCACCTGCATTTTGAATACATCTATTATTAGTGATGCTAATTTTATGGTATTTTTTGGAGATAAATGGAAATATATTAGTGCTATTCTATTCTAGGTAATTTATACTTTTTATTTAAATATTTTGGATGAAATGTAATATATAAAAATAGTTTGTATTATTAATTTAACTAAACTTTATATTTAAATTTTTTTTTTTAATTTTTTTTTTTTTAATATGTCTACTTTTTTCAAAACCCCAAGGAGTTCCAAAAAAATATTTTTTAAGACACCTTTCTTTGGAAATAATTGGGCAACAAACAAGAATCCGCAAAAAAATACAAATTTCCTGCAGTTCAAGGTTGGTCGTCATAGGGTTAATTAAATAAAATCAAAAACTGCAATTTCAATATTTTTAATTTGATTTAAAGTTTAAACCGCTATTATTTTTGAGCCGTTTAAGATAAATGATTAACTCGGATGGACATAGCATGTTTAAACATCGGCTAACCACATACACAAAAAGTTATTCGTGTCATACAAAAAAAAATTTTTTTTAAATATTTTACGTCAGTGTCGAAAATTTTTGAAATTTTTTATATATGTTTTGTATTTCCCTACTAATAGATTGATTTATAAGTGTCTTTTTTTTTAATTTAATAATTCTTTTAATTAATCTCAAAAATCTTGTGATTAATAAAATTAGAGTTTTACCATAAAAAAATATAAAACATAAATTTTTAAAAAAATGTTAGCCAGTTTGGGACAGACATCACGTTAATGTGTGAACTTTAGTTCCAAATATATTTGTCAGAGGATTTTGTAATGCCATAAAATACATTTTCAAAAAATTCTTTTGCATATTTCTTTGTTTCCATAAAGTTTGGTCTCATATTCGGGAGTCAAATAGTCAAGTTTTTGTTATATTGAAAATACTCTCATGTCAAATTCGTAGCATAAGTAGTTGTACACTAATAGAAAAAAAATAGTAAGGATTTTTGCTAAAACTACCGAAAAAAAGTTAAATATTACATTGCAGATAAAGCTGCTTAAACTAGCACATTTGTTTGCTAAATACTAGTAAGATAAGTATAACAAAAAATTTGATAAAATAAAATAAAAAAATTATTTAAATTTAAGCTCATTTTGGAAGTAACAAATTAATCTGCTGAAATCAGTAAAAAAAATAAACTTTCTAAATAGAAGTAGACAAAAAAAAAAGTGAACTTTTGAAAGTATTTTTTTAGAAATCTTTCACAATTTTTTTTCAAATATTTCTGTTGATTTTAGCAAAAATTTGTTATTATTTACATTTAACTAAATTTAAGGTAAATATAAATTCAAATAAAAAATTTAGTACAAAAATTAGTACAACGTTTAATATCCCAATTTGCAGTTTTTGTACTAATTTTTAGAACAACATAAGATGTATTAGCAAACACTTACAATTTACAAATTTTTTTTTTTTCAGGTTGAACCTTTTTTAGAATATAAAATATAAAAACATGTTTTCAATAAAAAAAACTTACTAAATTTTTAGTAAAATAATGTGATTACGATATTTTAGCAAATCGATTTCCATTAAGGGCTTAAAAAATTGAGAATTTTGTATGTATGTCGCTTAGGTCGAAAGTGCGGCATTCCCTCTAGCGCTGATCCGAACAAGATTTTTTCCATCTTCTCTTAATTATGATCTCAAACCTAACAATTAACAAATTAAATGCAGGTTTACTAAAATGTTAATAATTTTTAGTTAAGATTTTTTCATTATGAAACAACATTAAATGAAACCACACAAGTAGTAAATGAAATCTAAAATAATTTTAAAAAATTTCATTTTCAAAATCTCACTAATGCAAAATTTTAAATTGCTACATACTATAATGATTTCGGGAAACTAAAAACATACTCATATAAACTGTTGATTTTAAAAATGTTGTAAGTCACTTCCAATCTTATATAGAAGTTTACTTGTTAATAAATATGCCTTTTCTAAAATATTTGTTTAATAATTCGGTAAGTTTGTAAAACCATTTAAATTTTGCCAGTGGAATTTTATCAAAACTCACTATAATATATATATATATATTTCGAATGGACTTATGACACTTTCAACATAAACAGTTCATATGAATGAGCTAACATTATGTAAAAAAAATCATGGAAATGTTTTCTTTCCGGTGGCCACCAGCGTAAAACACGAAGTAATAAAATAACTTTAATGGTATCAACATGCAATGGAAAATGCGTGTAGTATGAATATAAAAAAAAAATTAAAAGAAACCACATGTAATTGCTGGCAAAACCAACAAAAAAAACTAAACTAAAGACGTTGCGGATAGTGATTTCAGTTAAACCCCAGCAACATTTTTCTGAATAAAAAAAAAATGGTTAAAGCACAAGTACCAAATTATTTAGGGGGTTTTCAAACTCAGATAGTTCTGTTATTACCCTATGGAGAATGATCAATCAATTGGTCTCAAAGCACTTAAAACGTAGGGTTGCCAGATTTAAATTTCCAAAATGCTTGACATTCACCAAAAAAATCTGGATTTCGTAAAAAATCTTGACTATTACAAACTCAAAAATATTAGTAGTTGTTTTTCAATTTCATTTATATTTTTTATGAATATACATATAAGTTTGATATAATTTTTATTAAAAATAAAAATTATGTTTTTTCGACCATAAATTGTGCAATGAAAATGTAAATTATTCACGATCGAGGCCATACTCTGTATTTCTTTATTAAGTTATTGTCCTACCAAATAATCTATAGAGTTTTTGTTTTCAAATTTATTAATTTCAGGAATGTGTTTATAGATCTATTTCGGGAATTTTCTAGGTTCCCATCATCATAACACGTTTCTAAAGAAGTGACAATCCCATGCAAAATATCAAACATTCACATAACCTAGTTTTCTCACTACATGAGAACTAATATATGAGCCCGAAGTTAAAGATTATCACCATTGATCAAAATTAAATTGAAAACTTGTTCGTTATGTGCAATATCTACCTTTGGTAGATATACAATATCAACACATTCCTGAAAGTGTTCAACTAATAAATTTGAAAACAAAAACTCTATAGATTATTTGTTAAGACAATATACATATATATTTGTTTATAAAAAGTATAAAAAATATTTTATAAAAAATAATCAGTTTGAATAATCCGATTCATTATTCAACATTTTCAAATAAACTAAATATCTTGCCTTTGTTGTTGATCCAAAATCCTTGTTACTTTCCATATATTTTCACGAATGTTTTAAATTACACTGAGCAACAAGAAATTCTATTCCTAACGAGGCCAGTAGGAAATGAAACTATAAATAGACCTAAAACGCCAAAGGATTTTGAAAATTTAGCTCGTATTTAACTTTTATAGACTTATGGAATTTGGCTATTTTCTACTGTTTTTTCATTATGAGTGGCAAAAATATGTTTTTTAAAATGAAAAAAAAAGAAAAAAAATAACAACACTATCTGTTTCATACTTAAGGAACGCTAATTATGAAAAAATAAAACACTACCCAGACGAATGAGTAATATATATATAAATATTTCGTATTACGTTAGTATTGCGTAGACAGCGAGCGTTAGTGATACGAACCAAATTTTTTGTTGCATACTTTCTAGAAACATATAATGAAAACAAAAGGGGCCCAGGCGGATGAGTGATATTTAATTTTTAATAAAAATATATTATACGATTGTATGTGTTGCATTTTTTAAACTTCCTGTTGCATATTTCAGGGGGACTTGAGAGGAATGATTGATATTTATAATATTTATAATTTATAAACAGAGAAGACAACAAGCATCAAAATACCTTTAATTTAAAAAATATTAAAAAAAAATCTAAAAATAGAAAAATTACAAAAAAGGTAAAATAGCCAGGCAGTGGTGGCAAAGCGTCGGTGACGGTCGGTTATGCGTTGGCAGAAAGTGGGATTAACAATCTAGACAATATTGGCCTGTTACCCGATTGATAACAGTGGCCAACCGTTGGTTGGAACGAACTTGCCACCATTGGCATAACGTTGGTAATTCAAAAAATTGTGTGCTTCAAAATAGCTTAAATTAAATTAATTTTAATAAATATATAATAAAACGCATTTAAAAAGAAGGAACACAGTTTGGTGTTAGTAGTATACATCTTATTTAAATGTGTGAATTATAAAAAAATATTTAAAAATAATGTTTCTAATTGGTTGTATTATTGTTAAAAACAATATTAGTATTGAATTTTGAGGGTTTCACTGGCAAAACACATAATTTGCAAGCCAAATTGTGTTTTCCGAGTACAATATTAGTTGTACCTTTGGTAATTCTTTGACACGGTGGGTTTTACAAAAATATCAGTACTATTTTTTGGGTACGGTTGGCTATTTCTACCTGGGTTATTACACTTTGTAAAAGAAGAATTACAAAATGTTAAGGAAAAAAGCTTTTTAAGCGACGAATGTTTGAAAAAGGCAATTTTAAAGCTAAAAAAAAAACAGTTTATAAGCCCAAAAATTAAAATGGCAAAAAAATCAAATATGAGTAAAAATTAAAAAAAAAAATTATAGAAAAATATTTGTTTTCTCTCTTTATGAAGTATAAATAAGCCTATTTTTAATTCCATTCTTTTTAAAAATGGATTTTCTTGAAATATAACTAATTTTCTGCATAATTTTCAAAAATATACGTCTTAGATATCAATTTTTGGAATTTTTTTTAACGTACTTTATAAACAAGCCCATATATGATCATCAGGGCCCGAAAGTTCGTGCGAATTCATGTTTTTTTCTTAAGTCTGATAAAATTGTAAACGAAATATCTTAATATCAAAGAGTTTGTGTTAAAATGATATCGATTTGTATTGCATATTGTGCTCTAAATGCATATTTTTGGATATTGTGCTATAAATGCATATTTCTCTTAAAATGCATATTTATGATTGCATATTTTTAGTTATTTTGCATGTTTTTTATTGCATTTTTCCAAGTTTTTGTTGTTTTTACAGGGCTTATTCAAATGTTTGTCATTGCTAAACTAATAAAGCTACAAGGCTGAAATTTGAGATTTTCTTAAATTTTACATGCATTTTTTATTTTGACGAAATTATTTAAAGCAATCAAGAATATTGAAGAATCAAATATTTTAAAGGAGATTTTTAAAATTGTTTATCCGGAATTATTACTACCAATAATTTTGTGGAATACCGGAGATTATGATCTTGCATCTGATATTGGCATCACTTAATAAGTACAAGTATTTAAATAATTTGTTTAAAAATTTAACTTTAATTGTTCTTTTTAATGGACATAGGATGTAGTAACGATAATCCGAGTACGCAGTTTAATTACAAATCGTATCCTGTTTAACATGCATATCTATTTTCCCCAGTGAGGGAAAAAATATTGAAATTTGTTTGAGGGTGCTATATGAAAGAACAAAAATTTATATTATTGTAAATATTAAAGATATTTTCGGAAAAATTCCTTTTATTTTTGAAATCATCTGATTCCCGACTTTTTATATCTTGTAAATGATACTTTGAATTAATTACAAAAAAAATTTAGAAAAATTAATTATGGATTTTTGCAATTTTCGCGAATTAAGGATATTCTTTAATTTGCGTTATCCTCTTCGTGTAAAAAATTTATTTTTTTTATTATTTGCAAAAATTTGCATTTAAAGCTAAATATGCATTTTTAGCAAAATATGCTAAAATATGCACTAAAAAATCGGTACCATTTAACTAAATTTCTTTGATTCGCATGGATATTTTGTTTACCCTATTCTCAGACTTAAGAAAAAACACATGCATTTGCATGAACTTCCGGTCCCTGGCTATAAGCATGCCGTATACGTGTTTTATATCGCTGAAACAGAAATGACCTGTTGACTACGAGTTTTTCAAAAACAATTCAATTTAGCACTTTTCGTAGAGGAAATCTTTGAAGGTAAAAATACCGGCAATTTGATAAAAATGTAAATTTTCAATATTCATTAAAATATTTATTAACAAACTTAAATCAGTGATTTTTTGGACTTAAATATACTTTAAATTCACTAATATGAAATTAAAGTCAGAATTGGAGATTTTCCAACAACAATCCAACCAACAATTCCCAAAAAAAAATAGAAAGTTTCCAAAAATGGATTTTTTTAAATTTTTTGGGGAAAATACTTTTTTTTAAATAAAAAAACCTTTTAGAACCCAGAAATTTTTTTAGAACTGGTTACTTCAGAATCTATTGCAGCTTCCTGGAAGTCAAAATGTAAGGCTTCATTGTCCCAGAACCAGTTCTATAACTGGTTAAAGAATTCCAGAATTTTGAGTGCCCGCCAGTTTTTGGTTTCTCATTCGATCAGCAAAAAACATGAGTACAATGTACTCATGTTGGAGAACTATCGATAGTCGGCGCCATCGATAGTCGGCGATAGTAATTTCACAACCATTATGAGTGCACTCAGATATAAAAGTCAGTAAAAGTTACAGAAAAACGATAAATAAAAATTACAAAAATAATAATAATAATTTGCTAATATTAGGCCAGCAGATCATTTTGCTAATTTTACCAAAATGTTACTGTAATTTTTTAGTAAAGTAAAAGTAGTAAAAATATTAGAGAAAGTTACTAAAATTTAGTAAAATTTTAGTAAACTTTTAATGTAAATCGATTTGCTAAAATCAAACAAATTGTGTACTAAATAAAGGGTCCGCCAAATAACTTTTTTTTTTTTTGAAAATGCTATAAAAAAAAACTACTGAATATTTTCTCAAATTTCTTTTTTTATTTGAAAGTACAATCCTTCCGGTTAATAATGGAAAATAATTTCATTCAAATGGCTGCCTCGGCTGGCGATGCAGTAGCCTACACGTTCGGTCCAATTTTTAAGCACATTATCGATTGTGTGCAGCTGTATTTCACCAATGGCTTCACGAATATTGTCCTTTAAAGCGGCAATTGTCTCTGGCTTGTTGGCATAACACTTATCTTTGACTGCACCGCACAAATAATAGTCCAACGGTGTCAAATCGCAGCTCCGAGGTGGCCAAACGACATCAGCTCTGCGGCTGATAATGCTATCTTCAAAAACAGGGCGCAAAACATCGAGTGTAGCTTCGGCTGTGTTGCCAATATCCTCCTCTTCAATTTTTGTGAACAAAAATTCGTTCAACATGGCCCGATAACGATCGCCATTGACTGTAACGGCCACTCCTTGCTCATTACCATGATTTTCAAAGTAATGTCCCAATATTTTCCAGCGTTGTTCAAGCGTATACACAACCATATTCGTGCAGCGGAAGGATAAAACTAATTATCTGTCAAATCAGACATGAGCTAAGTGTTACCATTCACGAAATAAGCACTAGTTGAAAAAAAAACGTTAGATGGCGGACCCTTTATTAGTGATACAGTGCTGTCTGGGTAGAGTGAACTAATTTTTGCAGAGCGATTTCACTATACCGAGGTTGTTCACTAAATCAAGGTTGAATTTTTTTTTAATTAAAAAAACTAATTTATTTATTTTAAATGCATTTATACACTCAAAAAAATAAGTTAGTAGAAAAGTTAGTAAAACGTCTTGTAAATCAGGTATACTATTTGTTAGCAAATATTTTTGCTAAAATCGTGTTTTCAGCTAAAATTTTTGTTATACTTATTCAGCACTTAACTGTTTTATACTAATGCTTTACTAATATACTAATGTTTTACTAATTAATTTTGCTAAAAAAAATTGTGCTGATAAGCAGATGTCGCGGCATGTCAAGATGTAGTAGAGAAGAGGAAAATGATATTAAAAAGTACAACTCTAACAAGACAAGTAAAAAAATCAACCATGAAAAAACATATACAGACATGTAGACAGAGTAAAGAGAAAGACAAAAACACACATCTTAGGTAGATTTGTATGGTTTCTTTTTCTTATTGCAAAAAAAGGGTTGTTTTTTTCGTTTCGTTTGTTTTGTTTATTTTTTCGTTTCTAGAATTATCTTCGGCAGTTTCGTCATAGCATCATTAAGACAACCATTGATGTAAGTAGTTGAAAGAAAATTTTTGTTATGTTATATATATTTATTTCTATATATTTTCAGATATTAAATTAATTCATGTCGTCAATGTGGGAAAATTAAAATTGTTATATTTCGTTATTATAGTAAATTATATTTAAAAGAATCACAAAAATATGTTTTATGATTTTCAGCAAATAAATTAACTAAATTACAATTTTTCTACAAATTTTTTGCGTTTTTTTCAGTCTACTAAAATTCAGCAAAAAATTTATTAATTTTTACCAACGCTTTTTTATTTCTAATCTACTAAGTGTTAGCAAAACTTTTGCTGAATCTACAAATTTTGTTGCTAAAAATCAGCTCGCTGATTTTCAGCAAAAGATTTTGCTGACATTAGCAACTTTTTTGCTAGCATCCTCCTGACTAAAATTTTGCTGACTCAGCAAAATTTTTTGCTGACTTTACAAACTTTTTTTTATGAGTGTAGGTTATACATTTTATTTATTTCCATGTAATATTAAAGTTTAAATTTATGACTGGAAAAAATTAGTTATAGTTGTTTGTTTTCTTTGGTTTGTTTACCGATATTTGCACTGCTTGATCGCGAAGGCAATGTAGAGCTTGTATATTCGCGAAATTTATAGTATTAGCCTCAGCCCATTCGATACCCTTATCAAAAACCTTAATGGCTTCAGCAGCTGATATCGGATTTGTGTTTGCTGGTGTTTCGCCATTGTCTTCATCATCATTTGTGAGAGTAACTTGTCAACTTACTCTAAAAGAATCGTTACTTTACCGTTATTTTATGTTCTCTTTAATTTTTATACTCTTTTTCATTGTTTTTTTACTTCGCCAAACCTAAAAACTCACTATAAAGTATGTTCACTCTATAGAGGTTCATTAGTGTTCACTCTACAGAGTAGTCAATGTAAACATTCTGGTGTTCACTCTAACGAGGTATTCATAGCACCGGGGGTTCACTCTACCCAGACAGCACTGTATATATAAATAAAAAATAAATTAATTTAATTTACCTTGAACAAAATTATTATCACAAAGCTTATGAAACTTTTTTATGAAATGCTGAAGATCTACGAAACATTTGACTTTGATTAATATTTAAGCGCATCCATACAGTTCAAGATTTTTCCCTATATTGTTGAATCAAATAATTTTTAGCTTTAAAAAAAATATATGATCAGTAAATTTTTTTTTTTTTAATTTTAGCAAATCGTGTTTCAAAAGTAAGTAAAATTAAATACGTTAAATTAGCAACCGAAGATTGTAAAAAAATTTGTATTTTGTAAAATAGCAATAGCAAAAAAATTATACCAAAAAATAAATTTATACTAAAAATTAGTATAATAATAGTAAAGTGAGATTGAAATTTGTTTAACTAATTTTTACACTAACTCTATTTTTGAGTGTATGTTTTTTTTTTTCTTAAGAAAAAAGAATTTTATTTTTTAAGTAAAATTTTGCAAATATGAGTTAAATTGATTTTATGTGTGATGTATTTGATAAAAAATTATTGTTTTTGTAATAAATGTAACTTAAATGCAGTAGTTTTTGTGCTTCTAAACAATTTTTGCTGGGATACATAAACCCCTGTTAAACATCTCTCTGTCTGTTGTTCAGATACCAAGTGAGGGAGTCAGTCTTGTGTGGAATTTTGTTTTTAGGTTTTCGTTTATTTTTAAATCACATGTACTTCAAGTTTATACTTTCATTAATATTTATAAATTTTAAATGCAAGTTTGCTGTTTTATAGCAATCAGACACTGAAAATTGTCTTGATGTAAAAGCAGAGCTTCAAGTGTGTTTATATGTTCGAAAGACAAAAAAAAAGTTTTAAACCATATCTTGCTGAATAGCTAATGATTGCGATTGTACATAGAAAGCGTCATCAGTTTGACTAAAAAAATGAGAAGTAAACTAAGAGAGAACAACTTGTTTATTTCTGCTATTATAAGTGCCACAGTGTCTCTGCTATTACACAATGCTGAGCTGAGTAGTGTAATACCACAGGTTCAATTCCTAGTTATGATTTTTTTTTTTTTAATTTTCCTTATTAGCGTTACCTTAGCATTATTCTCTTACTTCTAGCACTTTAAATATTTTTGTAGTTCAACAAAAAATAATTCAATTTCTTTTACTTTTTTTTTTTGGTTTTTTATTTATCAAGGCAAAAAGTTTCATTCACCATATCATAAATTAACACTATTAACAAGTTTCTACTATATTACCACAATTACTTGGGCCTCAATGTGCATTCAAGCAGCAATGTTTTTGAATGCAACTTTGGTTTTGCTTTTTTGCTTGTAATTTAATGTCATGATGCGTTGATTTTTTTATGAATTGTAAAAACTGTAATGGGTTAAAGTGTCAGATTTCAATGGAATTTTTTTTTTTCGCTTTGGCTTTAAATCCATTAAATGTATATTAAGATAAAATCACTTGACTTTGAATCCATAAATAAAAACAATTTTTAATTGATCTTTATAAAGAAAAAAATCCTGCATTCAATTTTGCTATTATAACCTTCAATGGATGACAATGTGCAACATAATTTGCTTTTTAAATCAGTTGTCGTTAAGTAGTCATAGTACGAGTATGTAAAAAAAAACTTACCTTACTGCTAGTTTATCAGAGCATCAATCAGACCGCCAGTCACTCTCAAACTGGAAAATTAAAATATTTTGCATTAAATGTAAAGGATTCATTAACATGCTCTAATGTTGTAACTTCCTGTAAAATGAAATGAAATTTATAATGATATATAAATAGGGTGACCATAAGCGTGTCCCAAAATCGTATGGGAATCCCAAAATAAATCGTACAAGCTAAGCTTTCTAAAATTATGAAAGAGTATGTCGATCAGAATGTATTGGCAAAATTTCAACGTCCTACGACTACTGGAAGGTAGTGCACCGCGATTTTTCGTGTTGGCGATTTCAACCAAAATCTTAAATGTTTGTTCCTTTCCTACACTCAAAAAAAAAGTTTGTAAAGTCAGCAAAAAATTTTGCAGAGTCAGCAAAATTTTAGTCAGGAGGGTGCTTGCAAAAAATTGCTAATGTCAGCAAAATCTTTTGCTGAAAATCAGCGAAGCTGATTTTTAGCAACAAAATTAGTAGATTCAGCAAAAGTTTTGCTAACACTTAGTAGATTAGAAATAAAAAAGCCTTGCTAGAAATTAATAAATTTTTTGCTAATTTTAGTAGACTGAAAAAAACGCAAAAAATTTGTAGAAAAATTGTAATTTAGTTAATATATTTGCTGAAAATCATAAAACATATTTTTGTGATTCTTTTAAAAGTAATTTACAATAATTACGAAATATAAAAATTTTCATTTTCCCATATGACGACATGAATAATTTAATATCTGAAAATATATAGAAATAAATATATATAACATAACAAAAATTTTCTTTCAACTACTTACATCAATTGTTGTTTAAATGATTCTTTTTTTTAAAGGACGCAACTGACGAAGATAATTATAGAAACGAAACGAAAAAATAAACAAAAACAAACGAAACGAAAAAAACAACCCTTTTTTGCAATAAGAAAAAGGAACCATAAAAATCTACCTAAGATGTGTTGGTTTGTCTTTCGCTTTACTCTGGCTACATGTCTGTATATGTTTGTTTGCAATTTGGCCAGCACCAATTTAAATATTTCATTTTGTCTTTATTTAATAAATAGACAATTATTTTCACAAGCCGGTGACAACGCAAAATTTAAGTTGTTTTCATCCTCAATTTTTTTTTTGTATATGAAAACAGATACAAAAACTTCCATGGTTGATTTTTTATATGTCTTATTAGAGTTGTACTTTTTAGTATCATTTTCCTCTTTTCTACTACATCTTGACATGCCGCGACATCTGCTTCATTATGCGTATATCTTTCAATCTGGTTGTCGTCCACACTATTAATGTGCTTATCAGCACAATTTTTTTAGCAAAATTAATTAGTAAAACATTAGTATATTAGTAAAGCATTAGTATAAAACAGTTAAGTGCTGAATAAGTATAACTAAAATTTTAGCTGAAAACACGATTTTAGCAAAAAAATTGCTAAAAAATAGTATACCTTATTTACAAGACGTTTTACTAACTTTTCTACTAACTTATTTTTTTGAGTGTAGCAAGGGGGGGGGGGGGCAAGTGTGATTTGACAAATTCAAAAACTTAATACTATTCGTTAGGAAGTAACAATGTTATTGATAAATTTAATATAAAAATATTTATTTTTGACTTGGATCAAATAGGATATGCCTGTTAGTTCATTCAGTATTATATGGTTCGAATCTTCAAATTTCATTAGAACACATCGCCTGCAAATGGGCGGCTATCATTGTTAGATTTGGTTTCCGACAAAAAAGCAATAAATAAAGTTATTTCATAAGAGATTTCGATGTCTTTGCCTTAAAATATAATCAAAAAATTGCTTGAGACAATGCAAGCTGTGTAGACATACTGCACAGAAAAAACTAAAATTGAGTTTCAATTAAAATATTTGTTGATTCAGTTAGAAGTTTAATTGAATTCGCTCCTATTGAGCAAATTGTAGAAACATTATTATTTTCAATTATAGTTTTATTTATATCTATTACAAATTTAATTAAATATTGTTTTTTATTGCAAGTTTTTACTATATACTATTATAAAATCAATTACAAAAAAATTCGCCAAAAATTTTGGAAAATATTGCTTAAATTTAAAAAAAATCGCCAAAATTACAAAATTTTAAAAAAATCACTGAAATTGTAAAAAAAAAATCGTGACAATTTAAAAAAAATTTAAAATATTTGAAAAAAACGCTAAGAATCTTCAAAATTGCAGAAATTGAAAAAAATTGCCAACATTAAAAAAACGCCACAATTCGAAAAAATCTACAATTAAAACAAAATTGATAAAAAATCACCAAAATTAACAAACGCGAATTTTTTAGTTCAACTGATATTTTAATTTTGGCGATTTTTTCAAAATTTTTACATTTTTCCCATGTTGTTATTATACGTTATAAAAACTGGAAATTTTTTTACACCAAATTCATTTTCAATTAAATAGTTAATACATATTATTAAACATTTAATTGAAAGTGAGTTTGAAATCGAATGAGATACCACTAAGGAGATACCAATACGACCTAAACTTAAGTTTACGTGTGCCGTAGTGTGTAATTTCAAAAGTTGAAATAATATAATATTTTGAATAAAACTAGTTTTAATCACAACAAAACTCGACCTGACGATAGATCAGTCGGCTAATGCATGTGGCATTAGAAATCAGTTTAGCTATACCACGGTCAGTGATTGCACAGAAAATTTCATATAGACGCAATCGAACAAATAAAAACATAACAAATATTACATTATTCAAAAAAACAGGGTTACTGACGAGGGTTCAATACCAGAAACTGCGCAGTCTGATTCAGAAAATTCGAAATTTGCAATGTAGTTATGATTTTAAGAAAATACACTCATTCTTCTCTACCACGCTTTTCACAATTAATTTTTATTAATTTTTCAAAATAAATTTAAGCCTCAAACTTTGATCGATATGCACCATGTGTTAACCTGGTCCAATTTGATTCAAATTTTCACACTTTTTTTTACACTAAATGTAAACAAATTTCTGTCGGAGCTCCTTGAAATGCGACATTTTAAAATGAAGCAGCTTTGTATTATAATAATGTTGTTCTTTTTTTAGAAAGTTTTAAGGGTTTTTATTTAAAAAATAGATTAACGAAAATTTTAATTATTGACGAAAAAGTTAAAGATGAAGGATAAACACTTAAGAACGCTTGAAAAGCATCTGAAATCGTCCAAAATATAAATCAAAGTGAATTGGAAAAACATAATGTAGTTACAATAAGACCTGGGAGATGTCAGATATATTTTTAAATTTGTCATAATTTCTTTCTGACTACAATCACACTAGTGAGCTTAAACGCTTCCTTGGAAAATTTACGATTTTGTTAATGCAAGGCATAGATTATTGCCCCGATGGGCTCCCTCCGATCTTAAAAAAGTCGGATATATGAAAAAGGAGAAGAAATAGTGAATTATTTGTTCACCAATATTTAAAATAATTCAAACAAGTGGCAGCCGGATGTTATTTAATCTGACATTATCAAATTAAAACTAAACTAATGCAAACATATATAATTATATGGGCCCATTTCTCAGATAAAACTGTATTAAGACTCATATTAAATTTCGTATGATTATATGATGCTTTATATATATTTTATATATATTTTATATTATTATTTTTTAATTGGGTTATTAGAAGTCGAAATTGGACTATAGTGGACTATAGTCCGCACAGAATATAGTCCACACAGACTATAGTCCACACACAATATTGTGTAGGTAAAGACGACAGCAATTGTAGTCAAAAACAAATGAAATTTCACTTGAAGAAAGAACGACTAAAATTTCATTAAATTCAACTAATTTGTCCATTGAAACTTTTAATTAGATTAATAAAGTTTTTCGTAACCTTATTTGAAATACTTCATTTATTAAAAAGTTTATGAGCCTTACGAAAAAGTTTCATAGAAAATAGTTTCATAAAAATTGTAAAGCTTTTTCATAAAATGGAAGAAATTTTTTATTTATTTTGTAAACAAATTAATTAAAACTCGTCTAAAAAAATTCTCCTTGTGTGACATCTTAAGGACTTTAAAAAATTAATTCCAACGAAAATTTCAAATTCAAAAAAAAAATTTATTTTAAAATATTTATATTCGACTTGAATATTTGTTTTCCTAAAAGACCCAGGATTTTGAAGCTCTCGAATTTTAGCTCTTGATATTTAACTAGTCTTAGATTTTTAAAACATAAATCTTTAGCCAGATCGAAATGCTAGTATCAACCTAGCTAATATGTTTGATTTGCTTTATTTTTGTAAATATACGGAGGTTGAAAGCTCGTTATAAATTGAAAATAACATAAAAATAATCTCGATGTATATAAAAACAAAAAACTAATATAACTGTAAAAAATATTACTTGAGCCAGAGTACACACTAAAATTTTTTTATATAAATAGAACATTTTTGGTCTTCAAAGTTTAGTAACGTCATGATGCTTGTTAGGAAAAGACCTAACTAGAGTTGTCAAACTATCGATAGTGCCACTATCAATAGTTTTTGATAGTTAAAAAAAAAATATCGATGTATCGAATCTATACTATTGAAAAACCATCGATATATCGACGATATTATCGTGACACTATCAAAGTTTAATCGTTTGAATTAAATTTGTGTAAAGGTCAATTAATATATCATGCTTAGACAGAACAAAACTTATTTCATAGTTTAATAAACACAAAACTGAAATTATATCCACTATATCACCAAAACAAAATTTTTGTTTTCCTCGGATTTTTTGTTTCCCGATAGAAAGAAGTTTGGTATTACCCGGAATATCGGGATTTTTCGCTTATAAAAAGAAAGGGCTGATATTTTACTGTATAATAGTATTTTTTATTTAATTTAGAAAATAACGAAATTAATAGTATCGAACACACGAAAGGCTTATATATAGAAACTTAAATATTATTAAAAACAAACTTTATGAGACCAATAATGGATTAAAAGCTTAAACAGATTATATCCGTTATAAATTAAAAGGTAATTCAGTTCTTTTTTTGTTTGATTTTATGCTAAAACGGATTATATCCGTTAACAATAACACAATAGATAATTCAGTTCTTTTTTAAGCATGTACAAAAATATCTTTGGACTTTTGACAAAAGAATTCAAATCCAACAAATATTTTATATGATATTAATTTTAAGTTATCTCAGGAGTTAATAATTTTAGCTTCTTTGAAATCTAAAAATACAATCATAAACAATTTTGATTATAAAAAAAGTCGTGAAAAAATAAGTTGTTTTGTCAAAAGTTCACAGATAATAAACAAAAGTTATTAAATACTACATAAGAATATAAGATCATTTTCATTTAACGATTCTAACCATTTTTAGTTAGAAACAACACAAACTTTAGTTTATCATAACTTTAAAATTTACTTAAACCCTAATGGTCAGTCATCCAGTTATTTTTGTTATTAAAAAGCAACATATTTACATTTTTTTCTTTTAATTTTGTACGCCTGTCTGAAATTATTTGCCCAGCCTTGCTAAACATTCTTTCTGACTCAGTTGATGTAGCCGGTATACACAAATACTTTAGTGAAAGTACTTGCATCTCTTTCATATCCATGGATCTTGTCTATAAATAAAATAAATAAATTATAATATATACATATGTCCAAAACAACATTTACCTTCCAGTACTCCAACGGGTCGATACTTATGAGCTCATTGGGCCTTTCAGCGTATTCTCGCAGTAAGATAATGGCATCCGCCCGGTTAGATACGGTTTTACTTGTAAGTTTTTCCTTCATAAATTGAAAAATATCAGGTACCTCGGAGAGGTCAGGTGTTGGCCGTTCCTCTCGGATTTCTTTTATAGCTAAATTCCTTTTAACGTCAACTAATTCGTTCTCTAGTATGTTATATCCTTGAGTTGCATTCTGAGCAGATCGAAAGCCTTCTTTTTTGAATCTTGGATCCAGTAGTGTTGCCAATCTTGTAACACTTCTAGATTCATAAATAAATAGTCTTCGTTGGATTTGTTCAATTAAGAAGTCGCATGTTTCTATTCCAAGAGTAGTTTTCATTTTAGGTTTCTGGTTCACCATGGCGTAATATAAACCTAATGCGATAGGAATTACTAATGATATGGTCACATACTGGTTACCCGATATAAGGTTAGTATTTTTTTCAAATGGCTCCAACAGTGAACATATTTCTTGAAGTTGCTCTATATCCTCTGCCGTTAAAATATTTGGGGATTTTGGAGTGCTTAATAACACCGAAAAAATGGCATCTTTGGTAAGCAAAATTCGTTGCACCATTGCATAAGCGCTGTTCCATCTTGTGGGCACTTCTTGAATAAGGCTGTAGTGATTTTCATTCCCCTGTTCCATTTTGAATTTGGCGTATGCAATAGTACTCATTTTGAAATACTTAACTATGTTTTTACACTTTGTCATTAATGATTTTACGTTTTCAGTGAGCAAAGTATCCTGCACAATAAGGTTGAGTGAATGAGCGAAGCATGGAAGATGCCTTTTTTGAAGCAGTTCACAAGCTTTTATCATTGATGCCGCATTGTCTGTTACAATACACGAAACTTTTTGGAGTATATTCCATTTCTCAAGGCACACCCGCAATGAATCTGAAATATTTTCAGATTTATGATTTAGCTCATTAACCAGCTTTGACGTTGTCAAAACTGCCGATCGCATTTTGAAATCACCATCTATGAAATGACATGTCACTGTCAAATAACTTTCATTTGCCTTTGATGTCCAGCAATCCGTGGTTATGGCACAGCTTTCAACTTTGTTAAGAATAGTCTGCAATTTGTTTTCCAACTCATCGAACAAAGTTTTAAGATAAACGTTACGAATAGTATTTCGAGATGGCAAATCATACTGTGGATCTAGACAGTGCACAAAGCCTCGGAATCCCTCGTCTTCAACTATACGGAACGGCTGTACATCTAAGGCGATCATTTTTGTTAGAGCTGCATCCAGTTCTGCTTTCCGTGGAGAACTATTATCATACGTGTCTTTTTTTTAAAACAACCGTTAGCTGTAAAGTTTGACATTGTTGATTCAATAACCAAAGAATGTCTACGCTTTAAATGGTCCATCAAATTTGACGTGTTTCCACTCGTTTTATAAATTTTGCTGCACAGAACACATTTTCCGTGTTTATGGTCTTCACTTAATTCAAAATACTTCCAAACGCCCGATGAACATTTTCTTGGTCTTTTGTTCGGTAAAAAATCTGCATAAAAAAATTGCTTATATTTGTTTAAAGCTTTTAAATCAAATTTATAGTATACCTGGTGCATTATTATCATCAACATGCATTTTAAAAACTTGGAGGACAGCTAATTCACTTGCTTCAGTTTACAAACATAAATTTTTATTGTATTTTCAATTTTTGTTTACAATTTACAGCTTACCACGAGTAAATTTCACAAAATCAGTGGTGCAACATTTACTATCGATAGCGGGTATAAACTATCAATAGTTTTATTTTATTTTAATCGAGTAAAGGAAAACACAATCGATAGTTGAAAAAAAATTAACTATCGATAGTACTATTGATAGTTTGACACCTCTAGACCTAACCACGTGGTTGATTACTAAGAAGACAAGAATGGAGCAAAATTGATTATTAATAGGTTTTTTTGTTAAAGTTCTGCTTATTATATAGGCTCTAGCTTTTCTAAAACTTCGGGTTCTGATGAGATCTTTAGCCAGATCGAAATACTAGTATCAACCTAGCTAATATGTTTGATTTGCTTTATTTTTGTAAATATACGGAGGTTGAAAGCTCGTTATAAATTGAAAATAACTTAAAAATAATCTCGATGTATATAAAAACAAAAAACTAATATAACTGTAAAAAATATTACTTGAGCCAGAGTACACACTAAAATTTTTTTACATAAATAGAACATTTTTGGTCTTCAAAGTTTAGTAACGTCATGATGCTTGTTAGGAAAAGACCTAACCACGTGGTTGATTACTAAGAAGACAAGAATGGAGCAAAATTGTTTATTAATAGGTTTTTTGTTAAAGTTCTGCTTATTATATAGGCTCTAGCTTTTCTAAAACTTCGGGTTCTGATGAGATCTTTAGCCAGATCGAAATACTAGTATCAACCTAGCTAATATGTTTGATTTGCTTTATTTTTGTAAATATACGGAGGTTGAAAGCTCGTTATAAATTGAAAATAACATAAAAATAATCTCGATGTATATAAAAACAAAAAACTAATATAACTGTAAAAATATTACTTGAGCCAGAGTACACACTAAAATTTTTTTATATAAATAGAACATTTTTGGTCTTCAAAGTTTAGTAACGTCATGATGCTTGTTAGGAAAAGACCTAACCACGTGGTTGATTACTAAGAAGACAAGAATGGAGCAAAATTGATTATTAATAGGTTTTTTGTTAAAGTTCTGCTTATTATATAGGCTCTAGCTTTTCTAAAACTTCGGGTTCTGATGAGATCTTTAGCCAGGTCGAAAAACTAGTATCAACCTAGCTAATATGTTTGATTTGCTTTATTTTTGTAAATATACGGAGGTTGAAAACTCGTTATAAATTGAAAATAACATAAAAATTATCTCGATGTATATAAAAACAAAAAACTAATATAACTGTAATAAATACTTAAAGTTTTCAGGATTTTTCTACAGTTTCCAACAGATAAGGAAAAATTCGCCAGTTCTGAAAATTGTATTTTAAATGGACCAAAACCGTCTTTTTTTTTAAATAACACTGAACTAACTAAAATACATTACAAAATTTGCCCTGTAGCGATATCTCAACATAAACGTAATGTTGACTGGCCTGAACGTAAAACCCATACGTCATTCTGGTAACGTTGTGAAATAGAGACGGAGGAGATTAGAAAGTAAATAAAAAAAAAATGAAAATAGAATATTTGTGTTTGTTAGTAGTAGCCACTTCTGAGTATAATATGCAATAACAGAAATGCTGATAGGAACGAAAACTGCAATTTAGCTGCATTACATTCGAGGTTATACTTGGGTGTGATCGCTAAGCTGCTATGACTTGGTATTGTTATATTTATAATGTAAGAAGAAGTGCAGGTTTGATTCTTACAGCCGGCAGGTTGTTGAAAAATGTATCATATAGAGACAGACAATCTGACAATTATAATACACAAATTATTATACAATTTGAATGAAAAACCATCGATGACGCCTGTCCATACAAAATGGCAGATACTAGTCTAGTCTGATTTGAAAATTAATAGTGTTTATAATTTTTGAGAAAAACGTTTATTCTTCTTCTTAACCTCAAGCTCTCTAAAATAAAAAAATAAAAATATACAGTTCTCTGAAAATGTTAAAAATCAGTACAATCAGAACACATTTTAAAACTCAGTACACGATTATTTCATCAGTGCATATGATCAAAAATCAGTGCAGGTACTGATCAAATCAGTACGAATAACCAGCCTAAGGTGTGAGTTCGAAAAAATGTTAACACAAAAAAAAAATCAATTAAAAGTAAAATACAAAATGTATGGTCTTTAAAAACAGTTTTATAAATAAAAAATATATTCTAGTTTTTAAGCAAAAAAAAAAACAGTTTTATTTTCCCTCTATACATTAATTCACCTTTTCAGGAAACCCTCCCATTACGGACTTTAAAGTACTTTCTGTAACTAACCTTTTCGGAGCAGGTTTTCCGGCTCTGCTTAAAATCTTCAATGCCATGGGACACCCTTTTTGTGGTTTTTAATTCTCTTTTTAGCGAGAGCCAAATATCTTCAAATGGACTTTCCCGAAAAGAAATTTCTATAAAGTACTGTAAGTCCGTTCCAAAATCAACGATTTGCCGCATTGTTAATAGTGGTAACATCCACACAACTCATAAAGGTGGAAGACCCCGTATTACAACTGTAAGTGAAGATCGGAAAATCAAAAAGTTTTTTACGAAATATCCCAAAGCAGTTCCCAGAGAAGCTAAAACTCAACTTTTAATAGATGTCAGTCTTCCCACCATTAAAAGAAGAGCCCGAGAATATGGTCTTAGAAGTTATAGATGTACAAAAAAACCGTGCGTGTCGGAAAAAAAAGAAAAGCTTGGCTTGACTTTGCACGCACCCATTTGAAGTGGACTCAACAGCAATGGAAAAATGTATTGTGGTCAGATAAGTCTAAATTCTACCTCCGGGGATCAGATGGAAGAGCCAAGTTTAAGAAGAGAAAAGTTTAATCCCAGATACACAACCGCCATAGTGTAGTACGGAGGTGGAACCATTATGGTGTGGGGGTGTTTTTCAGGAAATGGGATTGGCCCAATTCACCACATTACTAGCACAATGACGGCCACAATCTATAGAGATCTTTTGAGTTCAGTTATGCTTCCGTATGCTGAATGGGAAACGACACTCTCATGGACCTTCCAGCACGACAACGACCCAAAACACACGGCGGGGGTTGTAAAAGTTTGGCTGCAGGAAAATTAAATTAATTTCATGTCGTGGCCGGCTCATTCTCCCGATCTCAACCCGATTGAGAACATGTGGATAATTGTAAAACGGAATATCGGCAATAAAGTATTCCGAAATGGTGATGAACTTTTCGTTGAGTTGGAGAAGCAGTGGAATGAAATTTCTGACGATTATATTAAAAAGCTCATTGCCTCAATGCCTAAGAGGTGTTCAGAAGTTATAAAAAATAATTTCTATGCTACAAAATACTGAGCGTTAAAACCATTGTTTGTATTTCCTGTTAATTACTTTAAGAGTTGCAAAGGTTTTGAACACTGCACTATCGACTTATTTTGTAAAAATTACTTTTTTTTTATTTTTGAGAAGTTATGAATATTTTTTTTGTATTTGTAAAATAATATGCTATAACTGAATTTAATAAAAAAAAACAAAAACTTATACCACAAATCTTTTTGATCAAAAAAATTATAATTACCTAAACCATGATTTCAGTTGCAAATGTTTTTAACACCACTGTATATTAAGAAACAGCTTAAATTTATCCTTGGACGTGGAAAACTCTATATAAGATTTGCAATCATGATCCTGTTGCAGACTAAAACTGATTTCATTTAAATGAATAAACGTACGAGCTAGCGTACTATTAAGAGCATATTAAGTGCGAGGGACATAAAATGGAATAAGAGACAGCAAATCAGGACAGTCAATTGCAGCATTTACTATATCAAAGACAAGTAATGCCGACTGGTATAATCTACGATATTCTAAAGTCTGCAAACCTAATAATAGGCATTTCGAAGGAATGGGATCAACAAGTATAAATGACCTTAAAGCGAATTAAATGAAAATTCTTTGTACTCTCTGAGTGACATGAGTATTGATCTAACAAATGAAGTATAAATTAAACTCAAAGTATTAGAATCAGAAAAATCAGAAGAATTTCTTTTCAAAAATGCAAGCATTTTATAAGCTTTAGGAATAATATAATCCACATGTGGTACAAAAGAAAACGTCGAGTCGAAAACCACACTAATATCAAGTGTAGATTTAACAGTTTTCAAGTTTTGATTGTTAATGTTGAAATTCGATATAATAGGATTCAGAGATTTGCTAAATGAAACATGAAAACATTTAGAAAGATTAAGATGTAGTTATTTAACGTACACCATGCACCCAGATTATTCAAATCAACCTGTAATTCAGAAACATCTTGAAATGAGGTAATTTTACGAAATATTTTCAGACCATCCGCATACAAAAGAAATTTAGATTTTTTAAAGCAAGCTGAAATGTCATTAATAAACAAATTGAAAATAAGTGGACCCAAAACACTGTCCAGTTGTAAATAAGTTCTAACATCCAGATCCTAGAAATCAAGCCAAATTATATCAATTTAGGCATTGTTGCAAGCTCTTTCTATGACAAAGGTTATATTGTATAAATTTGAAAGATCTCTCCATCTCTCCATCACAGCCCCTTAAAGTACAGAGCTAAACGCGTTATTTGAGGGCAAGGTGTGTGCTTGTTTAATATGCATTAAACAATTTAAATGACACATGTTGATAAAGATGATGAAATCCATTAAAGATCACAAAAATTGATTGAAAATCAACAGTGACGACTACATTCCACATGTATAATGGATACATATCAGTTATTAACACAAATTTCTGGATGCCCAAGGCTTTACACTAAATAAGTTAAAAATGCAACAAAAGATGCGGGTACAATTTTACGAGCATTACAAATTTATGTAGAGCAATTTGTGGTTGTTAAGTAAACAAGATGATGTACGAGTAAAATCTTTAATGAATGAAAATAAATATTGTGAATGGAGTAAAAGTACAGGGAATGCAATGGATTTTATTTTGATACTTACACTCATAAAAAACAGTTTACTAAAAAGTTTGTTAAACATCTTCTAATTCAGTTGAGCTTATTTTTTCTGCTGTTATCGTTTAAATCAGTTAGCTAAAGTTATTAGTTATTTCATTATATCCTTTTTTTTCATAAAATTTCATAGTTTCATAAAAAAATGCATTCAATTTCATAAATTATCTTTTCATAAATTTAATGAAAATTTTCTTTAGAGCTATGAAATTATTTCAAAGACTTAACTTTTTTTACATAAAATTTCATTATTTCATTAATTTGCATACATTTAAAATTTTAGATTTTTAAGATTTAATTCTCAAGTGTTCAACATGTTTTATCAATATAGCCTTTTGATTAATTTCTCGCTTCCAATAAAATTGTTTAAAAAATCATATGCATTTTTAAAACATTCCTGGATAGTTTCATTAATTCAAGGCAACTTCTTAATATTAAAATATTTTATGGAACTGTTCCATAAATTATATAAATGCTTCATTGTCGGAATAATTCATTAGTTTCATGAAGATTTTTCTTATTTTCACAAACACTTCATAAACATTGACTTTAATAAAACATGTATCTGAGATTCTATAAAAAGTTATAATGGACGAATTCCAGTGACAATTTTTTTAAAGCTATGAAGGAATTCATTACTGAGATGAAGATAATTCTCTCAGAGTACCTCAAGAAAAAATTTCATTCGTATTTGAACTAATTTTTCGACCTAAAACTTAGTAATTCCTGATTCTCAAGTTTACAAATTTTGCCAGTTAATTTAAACCACATTGTGTCTCCGCTATCAGTGTCACTTGTAGGCATTTTCTCATATTTTTTATTTTATAATCATAACTTAGGCTATATCTCGGAAACTAAAAAAGAGATAGAGCAAAATTCACCAAAAATCTTTACTCCGTGCTTAGTAAGTAATTTTTATTAATTACTTATATTCCCGGCAATAAATATGGATCTGCCTCTGGTCAGATCCGGAAAGATGTTTTAAGCAAACATATTCTGTTCAGCTTACAAATTCTGTTAATTTAGCTAAATTCTTAGTTAATTTAACTACCACTGTCAACTCAAATGTAGTTCTTCTAAAATTGAGGTAACCTAAATTTAGCAGATTGGGATTCTCAACTCTATTGAAAGCTCTGTTGGAGCAAATTTAGTTACTATTTTCTGTTGTTGTAGCTAAAATTTCAACTATTTGTACGAACTTTTTTGTTATGAGTGTACAGTGATCGTTAATACTTAATTATTGTTCATGTATGTACAAAGTCTTAAAAAACAAAATCTATGGCATTATTTATCAGCTGTATATCCCAGCAAAACCACATATTACCAAATAATGGGTAAAGTAATGTATCGCCATAGGGATTCACTCATTACAATACAACTTACTTCACTGATTAATTTAACAGGCGATGAGCATAAAAGTAATGTGTGGTTAAGTAACTGATTCCTTATATGGTTACCGGGTTCGAAAAAGTAATGGGTCTGTAAATAGATTTTCATAAAAAAAAATAATTATTAAAAAAATGTTTACAATTTTCTCGCTAGGATTCAGACTGGATGGGGTCTTTTGGTTGTCAGGCGAGAACTCTACCCGCTGAGCTATCGCCACATATGTATAATAATAAGTTACTTATAATGTTAATGAATTGGTGTGCTTCGAGTTTCCGTTTGTGATGTTAAAAATATATACCTTACCCTCATGCTTACAAAAAATCACAAAGTAATGTGTCTAAATATAGATTTTCAAAAAATATTTTAAATATTATTTTACGTTTATATTTCATGTATTATGAAATTGATGATCGGTAAGTCATTATTTTATATTTCGAAATAATGTAAAAGGTAATGATGTATCATTACAAGGTAATTGATGAGTGCATAATTATTGCTAACTCATTACTTTATGTTTCGAAAAAGTGCTGAAGGTAAGGAGTGTCCATTACAAAGAAATGCATTACTTTATCGCACCCATTACCAAAGCTTTGCTGGGATAGCAAGCAATCAGTAATAAGATCAAGATGCTTGTAATCATCAATGGGTATTTTTTACACAGCTGGGTTATTATAGAAATTACAAGCACAATTGCAGCGGAAGTTCCATGTGTTTTAAAACTTATACAACAACTACAAATAGCAAAATCATCAAGTTCCGTCTTTTGAATAGATAAAATAATTACCGGCATTTAAGATGATTATTATCATCAGAAGAGGAACACATGTACATAAGAGTGGTTCACAAAATTATGAAAGCTAAAGTTTGCAATCTTCTCAATGTAGCCATTATTCCTTAGTGTCGAAAAACTCTATGTGTCAAGTTACAGCTAAATTCGTTAACATCCCAGTGTATTAAAGCATTGCCTTATAAGTGGTTATATAAGTACATATTTGGTAATGGCAAGTACTTACAAATGCCATTACAAATCTAATTACTTTTATATAGGAATGTGGCCCAAAATAATGACATTTCATTACTAAACACCTTACGAAAAATCAAAAAATTTGTGTTTACCTATATGCTTACTAATATGGACAAAAATAATGACTCCCAAAATTAATTTTCAAAAACAAACAAAATTTAATAAAAAATATTAATATCATGTTGTACTCGATAGATTAAATCCTAAATGACTTCCTTGCACAAATGTCATTACTTTCCAGCTCACAAAAACTAAAAAAATAAGTTATATACACTGAGGAGCATAAGTGTATCACAAACCAACAACTATCACTTTAAAAACCTATAATTTCTATAAATTTTACTCAAATGCAATCAAATTTTTTATATTATGTTTGTACAAGTGTCTTCTCTCTTTCAAAAAGGTTTTATTAAGATCTGATCCCAACAACAAATACACGAAGGCATAATGCAAATAAATCAAATGATAGTTTTGCACTCACTATTTATTTTTATATTTTTAAGTCGCCTCAAACACTTCCTTCGTTCGCTCCCACAACTCGTTCACGCTTTTTGGAGGACTGGCATATTTTACAAGCTGCGATTTGACGAGACTCCACAAATTCTCGATCGTATTCATATCCGGAGATTGTGGAGGAAACGTCATCACACCAAATTTTTGCTTTTTGAGACAGTCTTTCACTACATGTGCGGTATGTTTGGGGTCATTGTCTTGCTGAAAAATAACTTTTTTCAGCAGCAAGACCCATTTTTTCCACTACATCAAGAAGATTTTGTTGCAGGATGGACAAATATTGTTCCTTGCGCATAATTCCATCGATGCGCACCAAGGGTCCTTTCTTTTCGAGCTTTTTTGACAACAGCTTTTAAACTTGATTTTTTCAGATATTCTTAGCTTTAATTGCTTTTTTCCCCAACATTTTTTACTTTTTCTTTCAAAAAGTTAAATTACCTTTTTTGTAGTTTATTATTGCTATTTTTTGATTTATGCAATCGAAATTTAAAAAAAGATTATGGATTTAAAATTAGCGGTTTTTTTAAGATTCAAAATAACCCCGTTTTTTGTGGTATTTTTCTAATAATCTGAAAACGATGTCCTTGAAAAAGTCAACTTGTTATAGTTTTGCAATCAATCTAATTACTAAGGACTGTTATCACATATGATTTCGTTTTCAATTTTAAAAGGATAACAGATATCCATGCAATCATATTTAAATTTTGATTTTTTTTTTAATTTTCTCTAATGTTTAGCTTATAATAACTTATTTGTCAACAAAAATCGTTTCTCACATAAAAGGACATTAGACAGAAATATATTCTTGCAAAAAATAAATGTTTGCAGCTGTAAATACATAAAAACTTTTTGACTAAACTTAACACTTTTTTGTAGAAAATGATTCTATTTCGTGAAAATAGTACTGGCAAACCACTGATATTTTTGTAAAGCCCACCGTGTGAAGAACTACCAAAGGTACAACTAATATCAAAACTCTGAAAACCCGCAAAATTCATTGCCAATATTGTTTTTACCAATATTACAACCAATTAGAAACATTTTTTTAAAAATATTTCTTAATATTTCACAGTAAAATAAAAAAAAATCGTGTTTTTAAAAGCAGGATAACACAAAAGCGCGGAAGTAAGTGAATTAACCGAACTTTATTGTGAAAACTAATGTTCAGTTATACCAATCAACTGAAATACGAGTTAACCGAATTTGAGTCGTAATAACCGAATTTCAGTTGGCAAATATCTAAATATTTTTCTGTGTGTTCGTATGAAAATAAACAAAAAATTTCATTGAGCTCAATGTTCTCCCTTACAAGGATGCGCGTTGTAAGCAGCTTACTCTAATCCCTTACGAGTATGCAGGTTGTAGTGCAGAAAGTTTCATATCGTGAATTATAAATGATCTCTACTAGTTTTCCGATTGTGTTTGGTCTTTTCGAGTGTGTTAAAAAAAGTATTTAGTCATTTGACTGTTTTTTACTGGGTTATTACAGTTTTTTACTGGGTTATTACACATTTAAATCAGATGTATAATACTAATGCTGCTTTTTAAATATTTCTCCAAATTTATTTAATTTAAGCTATTTCGGATGAAAAGCCCACGCAGGTGCAGCAAACCCCTTTTTACAAGCGGCAGGTGTTAAAGTAACTTATTATAATAGTACTATAAATATATTTTTAATGTATTTCCCTCCTAAACACACTGTTAAATGTTTACAATACGAAAACTTTTTTAGGAATATTGGTCAAAAATTTATTGTTGGTGGTGATTTTAATGCTTTTAATGCATCCCTGGTGAGGTTCTCATCTATCAAACCCTAAATAAAAGAACTTTATGAGTGTCGTACAAAAACCATTATTCAGCGTTATCAACAGGAAGTCCTACTTATTGTCCTAGTGATCCTTCAAAAATACCGGACCTTCTGGATTTCGTTATTTATAATGAAATACCAAGATCGTTTTTAGTTATTGTAGCTCTTCACACTATAGCAAAAAAAAAAAAGCCTAACATTTTTAAGCAGCATTTACATCACAATATAAATTAATTGGTATCTAAATTAATAACATCCTAAGAAGTGCTTTTACATAAGTTCATATATTCTTTTTTTTCATGGAGTTTGAGGTGTTAAGTGGTTGGATTTGCAATCAGAAGGTTGCAAGATCGATTCCGGCTGGGGAGATACATTTTTTTATATTTTTTTTTACAAATTTAGGCTTTTTGGAAAGCTTATTATATAAGCTCTGTAAAACACACATAACCTTAAAGTAGGATTTTGTATGAACTAAAAATTTGACCACTTAAGTTTCGTACTTTAAAAGAAACTTAAATATTTTAATTGTTATACAAAAAATAACGATTTTCTAAATTAAATAATATCATTTAACGCCTAGTTAATACTTAAAATATAAAATCGCAGCAGAAAGAACTTTAATAGAACCACAATTCAATGAAAATCGATACCAGGTCAATTACGCATTAAAATATTAATGAATTTTAATGCATAATTGAACAAAAATATTTGTTATTTCTGTGAAACATAATCGAATTAGTGTTATTTATCATCGAATTAGTGTTATTTATCACCTTACTTCATCATTTCGGGACAAAAAATGTGAATGAAAAGTTAAAAACAGCAGTAAACGAAAATTTGCTAGAGACGGAAACACCAAGTATGCCAAAATCGCAGTTATAAGTTGTTCAAAAAAAAGTAAAATCTGTTATCAAATTTTGTTGGATGTGCCTTAAAAATAAATTTGAAGACCTCGAGATAAGAAACAAAGTTAATATTTTTCGAGTAAGTAGTATTAAGAAAACCAAAGGAGTACATCCCAGCAAAACTTTGGTAATGGGTGCGATAAAGTAATGCATTACCTTGTAATGTGTACTCCTTACCTGTATCATTATTTTCCAGCAAGAAGTAATGAGTTACCGATAATTGAATACTCATGGATTACCTTGTAATGATACCTCATTACATTTTACATTACTTCAAAACATAAAATAATGACTTACCGATCATCAATTACATAATGCATGAATTATAAACGTAAAGTAATTATTAATATAAATTTTTGAAAATCTATTTATAGACACATTACTTTGTGATTTTTTGTAAGCATGAAGGGAAGGTGTATATTTTTGACATCACGAACGAAAACACGAAGCACATCAACTCATTTACATTTTAAGCAATAAAATATTATATATATCGATAGCTCAGTTGGTAGAATTCTCGCCTAACTAATTGTTAAATACCAGAGACCCCATGTTCGAAGCCCAGCATAACCACGTAAGTTATTTAATAAAAAAAAAGTTATTAATTTAATTTAAAAAAAATCTGTAAAAAAAAATGTTATGCATTTTTTTTATGAAAATCTGTTTATAGACACATTACTTTTTCCCACCATGTAACCATATAAGTAAGCAGTTACTTTACCCCCTACAAGGTAATGAGTTAAAGCCATTACTTTGAGGCTCATCGCCTGTAAAATTCATCAGTGAAGTAAGGTGTAATGTAATGCGTAAAGCCCTATGGCGATACATTACTTTACCCATGATTTGGTAATGTGTGGTTTTGCTGGGACGTTTAGTAACCTCATAGTTTCACGTTTCGCACCCGTGAATTGGCCTCCATGATCGTGCGATTTAATGCCGCTGGACTATTTTCTGTGGGGATATGTAAAGTCGCTAGTCTACGCCGATAAGCCCGAAACGATTGATCACTTGGAGGACAACATTCGCCGCGTTATTGCCAATATACGGCCACAAATGTTGGAAAAAGTAATCGAAAACTGGACCTCCAGATTAGACTACGTCCGAGCCAGCCGTGGCGGTCATATGACAGAAGTCATATTTAAATTATAATGCCAGAAGATTATCTTTCGAATAAAGTAAATTTCATGCCAATTTAAAAAATTCATCTTTGTTTTATTCCATTTCAAAGTCCTATACCTCTATAAAAAAAAAACACCCTTTATAAGACCATGCACATTTAAGCATTTTAAAAGCACTTTCTATCAAAAATGTGTAAAATGTCTAAATCAAATAGTCCCTTCTTGTAAGGTTAAATATGCTAGCTATTTCAGAACCGTTAAACAGATTTTTATCATTAATGTCTCATTTTAAAGGAGGGAAAAACTTGTTTTAAAATGATTCAAAAAATTTAAAAATATATATCAAGTATTTATGGTTCAATTTTTTTCAAGTTTTTTAGTTAAATAAAATGTTTAATAAAATCGAATCTAATTAGTTCATAAAAATTCCTTTAATATGAAATGTAGCATGTGGTACAAAAAACTAACTTAGCTAGCAGATATAAAAAATCAAATGAGTTTTGCTTTAAACTTAAAACCGCCATAATTTTTGCGCAGTTAAAGATAAATGATTAACGCGGATGGATTTATCATGCGTAAGCATCGGCTAATTCAAAAAGGTTTTTGCCTCAAAGTGTCGAACATTTTTGAAATTCCTCATATGATTATAGTTATTAATTTTTAAGTTTTAACACATCATTCTTAAGACGATACATAACGTCGCAATCAAAGACATCCTTTTCTTTATTATTTTTTAGATCTTACTATAGATATATTCATCAAAGATAAAAACTATCAAAAAAATGTTATCACAAAAAGTGGACAGCTGCTATTATGTACCTACTCTTTGTGCTTTATAATTAAGGGGTTTACTCTCTTGAGATATTTATATTTTGTGATTTTTTTTTTTATTTCACATTTTGAACTTTTTTCTATAACTGTAAAAAGTTACAGATTGTTAAACAAAGTCCTTGTCCTATCCCAGTTTGGAAAAGTATTATCATATAAGTGATTATATAAGTACATATTCGGTAATGGCAAGTCCTTACAATTGTCATTACAAATATCATTACATTTATAAGGTGATTGTCGCGAAAAATAATGAGATATCATTACAAACCACCTTACGAAAAATCAAAAAATATATGGTTACCTACACTCATAGAAATATATCTGCAAAAATAACAAAAAAAAAACTATTAAAAATTAGTTAAAAATTTTCTTCCAAAAAAAACTTCTAAAATTAGCAGATGTCTTTATTAAATATTAGTTACATAAGAACAGAAAACATAAATCTGTTCAATTAACAAATATTCTAGTAACATTTGAGCTTAATTTTTGTTAATTTAAAGTAACAAAATAATCTGCTAAAATCGGCAAAAATTTTTACTAAATATTAGTAGACAAAAAAATCATTAAAAAATGTGCAATATTTAATTTTTTTTTTTTATGCTAATAAAAGTTTGCCCTTAAAATCAGATATCTTAAAGCTTTTAACAAAAATTGCTGTTGATTTTAGATAAATAAACTGTTATTTGCATTCTACTAAATTTGAGGTAAATATAGCAAAAATTTTGTTAGTTAGTTTGTTAGTTGTTGTTTGCTATTTTGAGTCTACAAATACTTAGTAAAAGTTTTTGCTAATTTTACAGAGTAAAATCATATTTTTAATTACATCGAATAAAACTTAAAATTTGTAAAGTTAACAGATTAAAAAAAAAATTGCTAAATTTAGCAGTTTTTGCTGCAAGCTAATTTTTAACTAATTTGTAGTGGCTTTTTCTGCTACTTTACCGGTTTATTTCTATGAGTGTATATTCTTAATATTATGGACAGAAATAATGAGTCTACAAATAAATTTAAAAAAAAAAACTGAATTTAATAAAAAAGATATTTTTTTAACTGAAAAATTTTTTTTCAAGGATTTTTATGATTCAACCCGGGTTCTATAGGAAAAATTAACTTGTTTTTAGTAATTCCTTATTATTTGTGTTAAATTAATGCAGAGAGTAACCGGGCGTCATTACTGGTAGTCCGAAAAGTAGTTATTTTGTCATTACCGTTTCTACACTGGAATGTTTAAATTGCGCGATATTTACTTTAAATGCCTTTTTCTCAAAACAAGATATTGAAAAGCTGGTGCAACTTGGCAGCCTTAACGGATGAACCGATTTTCAATCGTTATTTTTTTTTTGGTTTTGTAGAGTACTAAAAATGTAAGTCCCTAATGTCCCAGTGTAGAAAAGCATTAGCATAAAAGTGGTTATATAAGTAAATATTTGGTAATGGCAAAGTACTTACAATTGTCATTCCAAATCTCATTACTCTTATATGGTGATGTCGCTCAAAATAATGAGATATCATTACTAACCTCCTTACGAAAAATAGAAAAATATTTGTTTAACTATATGCTTACCAGTATGTACAAAAATTATGAGTTTAAAAATAAGTATTCAAAAAATTAAATTTAATTAAATAAATGCAATTAATGTTTATCCCGATGAAAATAAATTTAGATTTTTTTTTATTGCTAATAGAATATGTCCACACGGGATTCAAACACCAGCCTACAGTTTGTCAGTCAACCGCTCTACCATCTGAGCTATCTCGACATGTTATACTTAATAGAACAAAACATTATCTTTACTAGAGTTGGAAAAATAATGAGTTTAAACATAGATTTTCAGATGATTGTTAGATTATTACTTTATATTTAAAATAATGATAAAATAAGTAACGCATTACATTTTGTATTAAAATAATGGGAAAATTAACTAGTTATTAGTAATTCCTTATTATTTATGTTAAAGTAATGCAGAGGTAAGCTAATAATGACACGTGATTACCGTTTCTACACTGGGTTAGAAACATTTTTAAATGTTTGGCTATTTTTTTTGTATAAAAAACGACGATTTTTTGAGTGTTTTTTTATTTTTGAGTTTACACTTGTACTATTTTAATGCAAATTAAAAAAAAATCCGGCTACGTTAGCGACTACAGTATTTCATCGTGTGTAAAAAAAAAATAAGGATTTTATTATCAGATGAGTACTCATAACTACACCGTGTCACCCGAGTTTGCCTTTAAAAAAAAGGGTATATATTGAAATGAGTACCAGGGTTGCCATGTTAGTTCGAATTTTAAAATATAATTTTACAATAATATTTAATATTGGGTTTTTTTTATCACAAAATAAAAATTTTCAATAAACCGTTTCTTTATTTTTTTATATATGTTTAAATATTGTTGTTTAGTTATATTGATTTCCACACTCTGAAAAAACGCCTTGCTGGAAATATAGTGCTGGTAATATACTTTTGTTTCTAAAACATTTCCATTTCCCATGTTTCTCATGTTGGTTGCGAATTAGTGAAAAAGTCTACCGGCAAACATATATATATTTGGCTGCAAATATATTATGCTTATTATAAGTATATTTGCATGTCCCAGATATAATATCAAACAATTTAAAAATTGCAAATATATCTTTGTTTAGGTTTGAAAATTGTAATCACTTTAAACATATAGTTATTTAAAAAATAATAATTACCTGCAAACATATTCAGAAATGTATTTTTCCTGCGTGTAAAGAGACTAAACACCTTAATGCAACCATGGTGCAGTTTTTCAAAAGGATATCTTCTTGTGACTTAGTGACAGTAAGGCGTGTCCTACCCATCCAGTATATGTAACGCTATTAAGCGTTAATTTAAAAATGCTCTTGCAGCATTGAACAGCGAAATATACCAAAGCTTACTGCAATATGAAGCTGGCAGCTTTTACACTGCATTTCATAACAAAATAATTATTTGAATGGATTTTTATTTTATTCTTGGTATTACTGCATTTGAAAAGTGGGATAGCTTTATGTGATATAAAAGTAAAAGCAATGCATCTTTGAGACAAAATATTCAATATTGGAATTTAAAAAAAGTGTTGGTGTGAAACTTGAAATAGGCTGTATGAATTTCACTAACTAGGAGACTATCCCAATGGGTTATTTCCGATCTTAATGAAACTCGGATATGTGATAACTAGAGAAGAAAACTACAAATCTTTATTGTCATTTAAAACACATTTTCTTGAATAATAAAAAAGTTATCGGATATGTTTGGTGAAACAGTTTATGCGTCTCCAAGAACTTTTTCATTTGCTACCCCATTTGTTTAAAAATTCTCTGAAACAATTCGAAATAGACCGAAAAATATGAAAATTTTTGACTTCACTTTTTAACTCCTAATAGAAATAATTCGGCCATTTCTTACTCAGTGATCCGATTGCAATGTAATTTGGTACAGCAGTAAGTGAACCTATCATATTCCCAAAGTAGGGCACTTTTTGTTGAGTGGTTACCATTTTTTTGTTTCTTATCCGATTTTCATTATTTTTTTTACAAACGTATTATTAATCTGCTGATAGATGTCATGTTATCTATTATAGTTCCAGAGATATTTCCATTTGAATATGATAAGTTTCAAATTTGGTCCGACTTAAATTTTTTTGTAAATAGCGGGACCAAAACAAGGCCACATTTAAAAAAAAAAAATTAAATAAAAAAATATTAAATGTTTGATATAATTTTTATTAAAAATAAAAATTATGTTTTTCGACCTTTAATTGTGCAATGAAAGAACATAATTTTTATTTTTAATAAAAATTATATCAAACTTGTATAACAGACAAGGTACGGTCTTGTTTACTACTCCTTTACATTTTGTTTTTGTTTTTAAACAAAACAAGTGTGCAAATAAAAAGGAGAAAAAAAAACAAAAAACGTGTATTGTCCCTGCAGGAAGCTTGGGGTTAAGTGTCTCCAAGTCTCCACTTTTGTCTACTACATATTTTGTTGACATTGTCAACTAAGCGTCTACACTTTTTACTTTATTAACTAGTAAATTTTTGGTTCCAATGTCTACATATGGTCCCATTAGAACTAATTAGTCACTAGTGAATCTATGGTTCTTATGTCTACATGTGGTCCCATAAGAACTAACGAGTCACTAGTGAATCTTTGGTCCAATGTCTGCATATGGTCCCATAAGAACTACCTAGTCACTAGTGAATCTATGTTTATAATGTTTACATATGGTGCCATAAGAACTACCTAGTCACTAGTGAATCTTTGGTTCCAATGTCTACATATGGTCCCATAAGGACTACCTATTCACTACCTAGTCAATAGTTCTAATGTCACTAGTGATTTTCAATGACACGTACATGTTAAATGTCTACAGCAAATTACATTGCCTGGGGAATATTTGGTTAGTAGTACTAGTGACACAGTCAATAGTTAATCAATACTTTTTTACTATTGACATTTCCTGCAGGGTTATATCTACCAAAGGTAGACCTTACTCATAACAAACAATTTTTTTTGATCAATGGTGATAATCGTTAACTTCGAGCTCTCGAGTTCTCATTTAGTGAGAAAAGTAGTTTATATGAATGTTTGATGTTTTGCATGGGATTGTCACTTCTTTCAAAATGTGTTCTGATGATGGGAACCTAGAAAATTCTCGAAATAGAACTAACAACACATTCCTGAAAGTGGTCAATTAATTAATTTGAAAACAAAAACTCTATAGATTATTTGTTAGCACAATATCATAAAAAAGAATTATTGAGTATGGTCTCGAAAACAAATTTTGCAATATCTTGTTCCACTCAAAAACTTCATTTGTTTAAAGTAATAATTAAAAAAAAATAAAAAATTTTTGAGATTTTTTTTCCCAAAAAGCACCTACAGCCTTTTTAAATATTTTCTCTGTAAACATATAAAGTATGCATACTAGGGGTCCCATCACGAAATCTTTACCCCGAAAATCCCAGCATTTTCAATTTTTTAATCTGCCTATTTTACTACATTATTGTATATATGACACACTGTTAAACAAACAAATAATAAAAAATAAAACATAAAATGTTTATTTACCTTTCTAAATTTTTAAAATCTTAATTCAGCTTTTATAATATTTCACAGAAGTAAATAAATCTAATTTAATAAAATTAAATAAAATTTAATAAAATTAAATTAGTTAAACTAGGAACCCAAATTAGTAATTTGTAAAATAAAAATATCAATAAATTTTACTAAAAAATAACTTTATACTAAAAATTAGTATAATAGTTAATAGTAAAGATAGATTGAAAACCGTTTTACTAATTTTTTTACAAACTTTTTTTAAGGGATATGTGTGCTGTTTTTTAGCTACGCCTCTGTATTTAACACTTGTGATTGTTTTCATAAATATTTACAACAATTTAACTGGCGATAATGTTATTTTTAACATTTATACGAATTTTTGTATGACAGATGCCATGGATGTTGTGTTTATAGTGCGTTTAAAGATCCGTTTACATTGTCTACTGTCGACACTAATGTCGCTCACGCAATCGCCATGGTGAACGTGTTAAGCAATACAGACTACAACAACAAAAAGCATAGGTATGATGACTTGGCCTAGAGACAAAAAATATAAAAATAGTACACTCATACAAATAAGTCTGTATAACTAAATAGCAAAAATAATTATTAAAAATCAGTTAAAAAGCAGTAAAATTTGCAGAATCTTTTTGCTAAATATTTATAAATTAAAAACAGCAAAAAAAACTGTAAAATCCACTAAATTTTAGTTCAGTTTTTAGTATTTTTCAGGAGAACTATGCGCCATTTATTCGTGAAACTTTTTATTATATTTAATAAGACAACTAAAATACAGCTTTGTACACAGAAAAAACTAAAAACGGGGTTCAATTCAAAATTTTATTAAATCAATTAATATTTTTATTGATTTTGCACCTATCACGGCAATGATAATATCAATTAAAAGTTTTATTGAAAATTAAAAAGAAAAAAAAGTTGTAAATAACTTTTAGAAAAAAAAGTATACTCACAAAAAAAGTGTGTGAACGATACTTTAGTATGTGTGCTTTTGTTAATGCCGCTTATGTTTGCATGTTTGTAAACTTGAACTGCATTTGGTGTTTTATTTAATTTTAAATTTTCTATTTAAGCTACAGTGTATGAAAACATAATTTGAGAATTACGTCTAAAATAAAATATGTATTTATATAAATTAAAGTCAATTAAAATATTAATTGATTCAATTAAATATTTGTTTAGAAACAAATTTAATTCAAATCTGTAGTTAGATATTTTAAGTTGGTAATTGTTTCTGTGTATTTATAAGATTAATAAAATACAGAGTTGTATCTGTGTTTTATTTGTCTTTATTATTTCATTGTTCCTTTTGTACACTCAAAAATAATAGGTCTGTGAAGTCAGCAATATTTTTGCTGCTAGGATCCTTGCAGAAAAATTGCTAATATAAGCAAAAAAAAAAATTAGTAAATTTAGCAAAAATTTAGCTGAATTTTGCAAAAATTTTTGCTGATATTAGCACTTTTTCTTCAAGGATTCTCTCATCAAAAATGTTGCTGAATTTACAGCCTTTTTTTGAGTGTATGTACATCAGAATGCTATATGTCAAAGACTGAATCGTAATCACAAAAAAATTAAAATAATATAAAAATACGCAAAAATTGAATTCAATAAGTACTGATTTTTCCAATTTTTCCAATATCTATTCATTTTTAAAAGAAAAATATTTTTTAAATAATTTTATTAATTTTTTTAAACATCAATGTTTTTATAAATGCAATTCAGAAAAAAACATTACCGTTTATAATTTTTTTTTTTAAACTTTAGAATATTTTTTTTATAGTTTTATTAGTTCATAATAAAAGCATTTGCGTAAGTTCTTCTAAATATTTTTCTAATACGATGTGTTCACTTGATTTGTCTACATTGTACTGACAAAATATAAACAAATATACAAATACTGAAGCGCAAATATCGCATTACAACGACTTCTGCTGGATTTGATTTTGAAAATAATATATTTATACTTCAGTAAATTCAGGAAAAAAAAAAAATCAAAATAGCAAACGCTTTAACTAATTCCCAATTTGAACTAAAAATTAGTTTAAAACTTGCAAAGTTGGATTACTAACGGATTTACTAATGTTGCTACTAATTTTTTCTATGAGTGTACTAAACACAATTGTATGTTTCTTGTATAACGGGAGCGGCTTTAACAACAATGTGGTAATTTAAAGCTTAACAAAAGTATATATTTGCAAAGTTTTTTATTTTTTTAAAATATCGTGAAAAGCTATTAAAAGTAACTGATCTGTACTGAACTCAAAGAAATATTAACCCTTACTTGAGGTAGAGTAGGACGTCCCTTAAAAATAGATTTCACATTACGCCCTCCCCCCCTCACCCTTTTCATTGCAAATGGTTCCCATTGGCAGAAATCGACTTTTTTTGGAAAAAATTTCAGCAGAAATGGCCCATTTGTAGAAAAAAGTGTATTTTTATTAAAAATTCTCAAAATTCTAAATTTTGAAAAATCCTAAATTTTGAAAAATTCTAAATTTTGAAAAATTTACTTTTTCTTTCCAGTTACTTAATAAATATACTCAAAATTATTCAGATATGGAGTTCTGATTTGTTCGGATATTATTTACCCGCTTAAGCCTGGAATCCAAAATGACGCATAAAATTGATAAAAATCCAAAACCGTTTTTTTAATGATTTTAAAGAATTTTTCAAATGCCTAATTTATAGATGTCGTTAGTAGTTTTTATAATATAATAGTACTAATTAAATAAAAATAAATATATTTTGTGTTTGTGTTTGTGTGTGGCCTTTCCAGGACATTTTATAAAAATTGATTATTTTTAAAAAAAAAATTAAAAATTTTAATTTTCTCATCAAAATTTGCATAATCTTCTGAAAAATATCACTAAAATTAGATTAGACTATAATTATCTTTACTTTTATTTAAAGTCGTTAACAGTTAGTGGTTTAAGGACAAAAAAAGACCCAAAAACGTAATTTATATTATGACGACTACAAAAGTGTAAAGCTTTTAAATTGATAAAACAAAATCCACTTGATACAAATAATTACAATTCGATCCAAATTACGTTAATGTTTTCACTTTTTAGCAAAAACGACCATTAGGAAATTTACAGAATGACTTCTTTCAGATTATGATTATATTTGGATAAGTGATAAACAATCTTACATATAAGGGCTAAAAAGGTGGGGCAAAAATGGATCCTGCTTCCATTTTTTGTTTTTTTTTCACATTTATACCAAAGAAGCTTTACAAAAATTAGGTATCCCATTGAAGGTATTTTAAAGATCTATTTAACGATTTACCAAAAAAATTTAAAGGGCTATATGTTTATTTCCTCTGTTACAAGATCAGGGCCAAAGGACCATGTTCTTGTAACATAAAATTATTATTTTAAACAAGTGGATTTTTTTTTGTCCAATATAAAAGCTTTGTAATTTTGTAGTCATAATTAAAATTATGTTTCGAGGTTCCTTTTTTGTCCCCAGGTACCTAAGAGTTAAAGATTTTTTTTTTAAATTAAAGGTAAAGATAATTAATATTATTTTTTCAAAAATTATATAAACTTTGTTGTGCAAAACTACACTTTAATAAAAAAAAAAATATGCCCCCTCTGTAAATAAAAAACGAAAATGTTTTGCTTTCTTTGGTTTTTAGGGCCGGGCCCCTGGGGCCCAAAAACGGCGTGCTTATAAACATTTAGGTATGGGTACTCAATTGAAACGAAATTTTCTCAAGATTTCAAAAATTATATTATGTTTATGATCCATGACACGTAGCGCCCTCTACAGCTATTTTAACAAGATTTTATGTATAAAAAAAATGGGGATTTTTTAGTGTTTTTTTTTTTGTTATTTTTGTAAAATTTATTGCTCAAATAATGATTTTTACATGAAAATATGACTTTTTAGTTGCTTTAGTTGGAATTACAAAGGGATAACCGCGTGGAGGTGGTAGCACAAAATTTATTGGCTTAAGGGTTTTCTCCTCCAGTCCGTCCAAAGCCTGGCTTCACTGAGGAAAGTTGTTCTGCGTGACCGGTCTTCGGATAGGCTTAGGGGTTTTCTCTTATGTGATAGGCAGTTTAGTGGCTTCGCTGAGTAAAGTTTTTCTGCGTGATCGGCTTTCGGCCGGGCTTAGGGGTTTTCTCCTATGTGATAAGCAGTTTAGCGCCTTTGTTGAGTTAAGTTTTTCCATTTAAGTGTTTTCGAAAATTGCTCTTCAGCAAAATTTGTAAACGGGTATGGAGGGCGCTACGTATAATAGATCTTCAAGAATAATATCATTTTAGAAATCCTGAGGAAATTTGCTTTCATTAGAGGATCCACATTTGCATTTTACTACGCGTACCGGATTTTGGGCCCCCTTAACCCCCGGCCCCTTAACCGAAAATATGAAAAAAATTATTTTTTAATTCTGGATGGGACCAGCTACCTTTTTTTAGAACGCCCCATCAAGTGCAGTTTAGTCACTTTGTTAGCAACATTCAAATGTCGTTCAACTTTTGACAAAATAATCAATTTTTATTAAATGTCCTGTAGTCGCTTTACACACAAACTCAAATAATCATTTTTCAATTTATTTTATTTACTTAATTGCAACTATTATATTAAAAAATTAGCAATCGACATCTTCAAATTAGACATTTTTAAAAATCTATGAAATTAATTTAAAAAAAAAACACGTTCTTGAATTTTTATCAATTTGTGCATAATTTTTGATTACAGTCATCGTTGTCATTTATTGTGAAGAACCCTTTAGTAGAGTTTTTTATTACTTTTCATACACAATGTAAGTTGGTAATGACGTTTTGTATTTTAACTTTTTGTTTCGCAAACATTTTTTTAATTGTTTTTTTTTATAAAATTAATTTAGGTCGCAGAGAAAATGCCTGGAAGTAGGGTAGAAGGAGAAGCATTCGCCATTATTTTTTAGAAGTTGTTGAACAAAAACTGCGTCTGACCCGTACAACACATATAAACATATAACGAATTAATATTACGTATACGTCTTTGAAAGTGTTACCAATTTTTGCTGAAGAAACTAACCCACCTGGTTGTCATTCGTATGTGCCCCATGATAAATCGCTTACATAAATTTATATTTTTTACGCTTTTTTGAAATAAATTCTGAAAAATTAGTATTAATATTATAAATTAATATTAACGCATCGACATCTTAAATGGTACTTTTTTTTTTAAATACACCCTGCGGGAAATGAAGGGTCGATTGATCCAAAGTGGTCATTCCGTGATATATGATTGGGGGGAACGTCACGAAACTGGTTACTTGCTAATTACTTTTGCCATGCGCGGCGACATTTAGCCCTTAGACCAGTGCAGTCGCACGTTGAAAACTATTCCATTCAAACTACCCCTATAACAGAACACAGTGCGCTTAATATGTGACTAGATTTCCTTGAAAAATTGTTCTCCAGTTCTACGATACGTACAACTACACCAGTCACGTGAAAATTTTTTTCCCACTTGTTCTGTTGCATATCACATAAATACTAAAATGGGCATACTTTGACACTATCTACTTCTAACTTGTCCCGTAGCATAATCATTTCCGTCGGTACGGTGATAGGTTACCTTTGTCAAGTTATTCGCCACGTCACACAGTGCTCCACAGGTAGCAATTGCCGCCTCCTATGACAAGCCCATGTTAAAAGTACCGGTCACTTTCATATAACAGAACCGAAACTAGGACAGGTTCATACACACAAAGTTCTAGTCACGTGACCATACCAGTGACTGGTCCATTTCCCGCAGGGACATGATATGAAAAAGTTATTCCAAATATCCGTGCAATTTTTATTTATTAATTAAAAATATCTTCATACGCTAATTTAATGCAAACTTTTGTTTAACAAAAAACCAAATGATGTTGAACTTGAATAATCTTGCTTACATCATAATTTTTGATAAATGATCCAAAAATAAACTTATGGATTTTATAATATTTTTTTTTAAATTTAAAATTAAAATTTTATCCCAAATAAACTAAATCTATATTATTTTTTTTTTTTTTGGAAATTAATTGTAAAAACCAGTGATAATATTCTACAGGGTTTTTTGTTTTAATACACGAAATGAAAAAGTTATCCCAAATACACTAACTCTGTATTATTTTTTTTGTAACCCAAAAACATGGGTATCCTCGACCACTTGTGAAGTGTACAAGTATAACATTTGGTAACACGAAAGATGATCAATAACTGCACATATTATAGATAAGCATCTTTAACTCCTGTGTCAAATCTGTGCTGCTTTATGCATGCGAGACGTGGAACACAACAGAACACGAGATAAACTCCCTAAAAGTGTTTGTTAATCGATGTCTCCGAAGAATCCTAAAAGTTTTTTGGCCTAACACCATATCCAATGGAGAACTTTAGAGACAAACAAACCAGCGGGCAATCCATATAGAAATATGAATCGCAAATGGCGTTGGATTGGTCACACGCTGCGCAGACCTCCAGGTGACGTTGCTAAAATCGCCATTGAGTGGAACCCACAGGGTAGGACGAGAAGAGTAGGCAGACCGTCTCACACGTGGCGCCGTCAACTGAATATAGAAGTCATATCTACTGATCAAAGCTGGGGAGAAGTGAAGAGAATATCATCCAACCGGTCCGAATGGAATAAATTCGTTGTGGCCCTTTGTTCCCAATAGGAACCACAGAACATAATATATATAATATATATTATAGAAACGAACATTTTAATAAGTCTTTTAAATACAGCGAAAATCGTTTGTGCCAAATGGGCCCCAGTGGCGGAACCTCCCCATTTTACCTACCTGTTTCTATGAACGTAGGGACTTTTTTTTAAATAAAAACGCTTTTAATTCTGGCAAGACTGAAGTCTAAAGTGCGTTAATGATATCCGATGAAGTCATAATTCCATATCTGAATAATTTTGAGTATATTGAAGAAATAAATGAAAACAAATTTTAATTTTTTAAATTTTCGAATTTTAAGATTTTTTAATAAAAATACACTTTTTCAAAAGTGGCCAAAATTCGGCACGGATAACGTTTTCAAAAAAAAAATCAATTTCTTCCATTTGGAACCATTTGCAATAAAACTGAGGGTTGTAATGAATGAAAAGCGACAAATCGTTTTTTATGAGACATCCTAATGTAGAGAGCCCACGAATATAAAAGCGACCTAAACGATAAAGATCCATGGCACACGCATTGTTTAAAGTTAATTTTTTTTTTAGTTTGGTTTTTTAACATTTTATTGTTGTTATTGTAGTCAGGACAACCCTTTAAAACGTTTGGCTAAAATATACTTTTAAAACAAAGCAGAGATCGTGTGTTTAAGATTATGATCTTATTCGCAAGGTTTGCGTGATTATGGCATTTTTTTTTCGTGTGTAGTTACTTTAACTGGCCACAATCAATATACATAGTCAATATCGATTTTTTTTTTGTTGTTTTCAAATGGAGACAAAGATTGCCTATCTCTGGTGGTACACTCAAAGAAAATACATTTTACAAGTTATGTGTGATATATTTGTATAAAATTTTAAATATCAATTAGTCTAAGGGTACCCTTCACGTAAAGATGCGAATTTTTAATTGTTATGGAATATAGGTTAAAATTATTCCTTAACTGGGACATTTTAAAAATAATGAGCACAAAAAAACAACATTTTCAACGTTACCTCTTCTGATCTTAGTTTAACTTGGTAGTTAAAGGGTCTCATGCATAAAACGTGAGCTTGAGCTCGGACTCGATTTTTTGAGTAAAAGGTACTTGTCGTATGCATAATAAAATTTGATGCATTTGCTTTTACTCACTGCTCACGTTTGATCTCGTCTTGCTCAGTTTGAACTAAATTCGATGAGCTTGTGCTCATTTTAATATGCATAAAAACAAGCTTTTGCTTTCTTTCGTGAGCTCTTGCTCGAATTTTGTTGAGCATGCCTTATAGTTGACTCGCGTACACTAAAAAGGAATCATGGCTGAATATTTTGTGCCACAAAGAAATACAAAATCTTATCAACAGCGTAAAACAAATTTAGCAAGTGAGGATAAAAAATCATACAGGTTTGTATTCTTAATTATTAATTTTTTTTTATATAATTAATAATAAAATGATAAATACATAGGTTTGATGATAGTAGCATCTGCTGGTTGGCTAATTATTTTTTTGAGGAGTCAGAAGAAACACGTGGTGGTGCCCTCAGCTACATTGATAAAATTCGACTCTATTTAAAATTTTGTGCAGATCCTGGATTCCAAAATGTTATAGCCACAGATATTGGAGTCCATCAATCAACTGTGTAGCGAACTATTGCGGAAGATGCGAAACTTATATCTGCCAAAGCAAGCGAGTGGATAAAATTCCCGAAAGATGCAGATGAAATGAAAGATGCTCAAATGAAATGGCAATCAAATTATTGCTTTCCATTTGCAATTGGAGTGATTGATTGTACTTATATAAAAATTAAAAAACCCACAAATCAAAGCGATGAGTATATTTGTAGAAAAGGCTTCCACTCTATAAATGTGCAGGCAACTTGTGATGGAAAAGAACTTTTTACAAGCGTTGACATATCCTGGCCTGGTTCAGTTCATGACTCAAGCATCTTACGAAACAGCGAGGTATGTAGAATAATGCAAAATGCAACGAACGATACATTACTTCTCGGGGATGAGGGCTATGGAATATGCCCATGGCTAATGACACCATTCCGGAACCCAACAACTGACATAGAAAAAAAAATTCAACAAAGTGTTTACAAGGGAACGTGTCATTATAGAACGGTTTGGGCAATTGAAGCAAATATTTTCGATACTTCTTACTTATTTTTACTTATTTTTAATGCTTGGTAATTGACTTTTTTCTAGTAAATATTTATTTTGTTTTATTTTTTCCACTAAAAATTTAGAAATGTCGTCAGTTTCTATTTTATTATTATTATTTGATTGTACTTCTACTTCACTTTCACTTGACGACATGTTTGCAATTAGACGTTTGATCTCCCTTTGCTCAAGTAATTGCAATTGGTTTGAACTCATTTTTATGCTTACGAAATTGAGTAAAAGCTGTTGCTGTTTGCTCAAACTCGACTTAAGAGCAATTGCTCACCTGACTCAACTCAGCGCTTTTACTCGTTTTTATGCATGAGACCCAATATATTGCTTATGTATTTTTTCTTTTTCCAAAATTAGTTATAGTTCGCGTTTAATCGCTGCCTGATGAAAAAATTTCTGATATACATTCATATATAGTCGTATATATAATTCATGATCATTGCTGATCCGAAAAATGGCACACATAGCCTTATCTCATAAGATTCAATGGGATCTCATCTCATATAATTTGATCTGAAAAATGGGTCTATCTAATTTGATCATGTTATTTATAATTTGATTAAAGTTGATATAACTTCATAGAATTCTCTGGAAATCCGCACCACCATTTTGTTTCACATTCCAAGTAATAAAGAAAATTTAATTATAAATAAATGGATTGGAAAATTAGACGGAATTTCAAGTTGACTAATATGTGATGCCATATACAATTATGTGTAATAGTGATAGATAAATGTTTAATAAACATATATAATTATCAAAGTAGTCAAATTAGCTTCTTAAACTTTTATATTTTTTAGCTTTATTAGGATTTTCCGATTTTGAGCATTAAAATCGCTTTTTCTTAAAATTTTTGGGCTTTACATTGCTTTGTTAAGATTTGCTGACTTAAAGTTCTTTTTTGGCTTATGAAATATTATTTATTCTATTAACTTTGAAGTTTTCTTTTTAAGAGTAGCTTTTCTAAATTTTTTACTTTTTCTGATACATTCATAGAAATAAACCTGTAAAAATAACAAAAAAAAGCTACTATAAATTTGTTAAAAATGACCTTGCAGAAAAATCTGCTAAAATAGGCAAATTTTTTTTACTAAATATTAGCAATATAAGAATAGCGAAATTAAATCTATTGAATTTACAAATATTAAGTTAAATTTGAGCTAAATTTTATTTAATTTGAAGTAGCAAAATAATCTGCTAAAATTAGCAAAAACATTTTCTAAGTAGACCTTTTAGTAGACAAAAAAAATCATTAAAAAATGTGAAATTTTTAAAGTTTTTTTTTTTAGTTATTTTTTTAATGCGAGTAAAAATCTTCATCTGTTTAAATCAGCAATCTACAATTTTTGGCAAAAATTTCTTTTGATTTTAGCTAAATAAACTGTTATTTGCATTCTACTAAATTTGATGTAAATATAGAAAAAATTGTGTTAATACTCGTATTTTGTGTATGAAAAGGCGCGAAAACTTTGCGGACAGTCCCCAAAGTAAGCAAATGTCCCTAAACTATGCGGGGGAACGAATAAATGTCCCAAGAGTATTCGCTGTGCATACATATAGTATATATAGTATATATATAGTATATATATAGTATATATATAGTATATATATAGTATATATATAGTATATATATAGTATATATATAGTATATATATAGTATATATATATATGTATGCACAGCGCATACTTTAGAGACACGCCCAAAATTGTCGCCGGAATATGCGGTGTATAGAAAAAATTGTCCTCATCTTAAACGCTAGATGCATGAAAAGGCGCGAAAACTTTGGGGACAGTCCCCAAAGTAAGCAAATGTCCCTAAACTATGCAGGGGAACGAATAAATGTCTTTAAAGTATGCGCTGTGCATACATATAGTATATATATAGTATATATATAGTATATATATAGTATATATATAGTATATAAGTATGTAATGCTTTTGTACACCCCAGTGTACTTGCAATTGTTATTACAAATCTCATTACTTTTATATGGGCATGTCACGCAAAATAATGACATATCATTATTAAACACCTTACGAAAAATCAAAAAATATGTGGTTATTTATATGCTTCCTGGTATGGACAAAAATAACGAGTTTAAAAATAAATTAAAAAAAAAAAAAATTTATTAAAAAATATTTTTTTTATTGAAAACTTTTTTGTTTTATAAAATGTACCCACACAGTATTCGAACCTGGGACTCCTGGTTGCCAGTCAAGCGCTCTATCATCTGAGCTATTGCGACATGTTATACAAGTCATAAATTAATTGCTTGCACAAAATATCATTACATTCTGGCCTACAAAAAATCAAAAATAAGTAGTTATATAGGTACTTTTAAGAGTTGAAAACATAATGAGTCTAAAAATAGATTTTCATATTATTACACAGGGGCCGTAATAAGTGATATCAAAAAAGTTCCTTTATAACAGTTATTTTGTGGCTTAAAAAGAAAAAAAACATAAAAAAAAGTTATTTTTCAACGTAAAAAAAAAAATCTTATGAAACTCTTAAGAAGAGAGTTTTATTTCGCCTTCATTAAATAAAACTCTCTTGAGGAGTTTTATTTTTTCCGTATAAAATAAAACTCATTTGAGGAGTTTTATTTTAAAACTCATTTGAGGAGTTTTATTTTTTCCGTCAGAGAATAAAACTCATTTTATGTTAATTAACACTCAAAGCTTGCCGTTTGCCAGATCATTACAAGTTGTAAGGCAGTGTAATCTAATCACTTGCATTCCAATTGAAAAAATCGGCATTAAAATGAAAACATGTGGGTTTTAAATTTGTTATTGTTTGATTCCTATTATTAAATGATTGTTGTTTTATTTCTTATATATGTAGAAATGGAACAATAAAGCGAAGGAAGTGATAATGAGGCCCTTATCGATTGATAAACCTGTTTTGATTTCTGGGAGGCTAAAATATTACACTATCCGTACTTGAATACATTGGCAAAAACTATACAGTGTGTACCTGCAACCCAGGTAAGCGTGGAAAGAGCATTCTCTGCTCTTAAATTGATATTGAGCGACCTGTGTTCAAACCTTTCCGCAGAAAAAGTTATGTTCGCTAAATTAAATAAATAAATTACTAAACACATTATAGCAAATAAAGTCAATAAAAAAAGAAGAAAATAAACAACATGAGTTTTATTTTAGACGGAAAAATAAAACTCCATAAATGAGTTTCAAAATAAAACTCCTCAAATGAGCTTTATTTTCTAACGTGTAAAACAAAACTCCTCAAAAGAGTTTTATTTCAGACGGAAAAAATAAAACTCCTCAAAAGAGTTTTATTTAATGATGGCGAAATAAAACATTCTTCTTAGGAGTTTCATCCGATCTTTTATTTTTTCGTTGAAAAATAACTATTAACTGTGGAGTTGAGAACGTTTCCTTAAGATCACAATAGATTCTGAAAGAGCACTTCAATACGAATCATTTGGTATGTAATAGTATATGTCTCCGTTGACTCTAACATAAAGAGTTTTTGAGTAAAAGTTTTCGGGATAACTGTTATTTTCGGTCTCTGAATTATTCTAACTATGTACTTCTTAAATTTACATTACTGTTATTTTCGGTCTCTGTTATTACAAGTTTGATATAATTTTTATTAAAAATTAAAATTATGTTTTTTTACTTTATGCTGAAAATAATTATAAAAATAAGTACGTACTTATTATTTTTTGTGTTATTATTATTCTTTTTTTTTTGTTAAAATTGAAGGGCAAAATGTATTCAAAAATTGCATTTACATTGTCAATGCATTTACCCAAAAAAGTGTTTCTTTTTTAATTGAAGTAGACAACTGAAGCTTTCATATGCTTTTTAAATATTTGCAATAGTCCATATACTTTAAAATTGTTTGTATTTTTGAAAAACTAAAAACCCCCGGATGAAAATGATCATAAAGTTTCATAAGTTTTGGGTAACTTTGAAATCCATTTTTATCTTGAATGTACGATTTCTTATCAATTTTTTATTACTTTTGTCTACATGATCTTATATCAGAATTTCAACGAAATTTGTAGGAATAGCTCAAAAAACAATTTTCAAAAATGCATGTAGAAAATGGTACGTTTCGATATATAAAACTATCAGATATTTTTTATGCGAAATATATATTTATAGTTTTTAACTAAAATTCCAAAATTGTACCCTTAATTCGTTAATTAAAATATTTTTATTTTTCTCGGTGTATTTAGCGATTTATCTTGACTAAATACTTCTTAATGCTAATGGTAGCAAGAGACATAAAAAGGTTTTAATACTAAATCGAAATTTTATTTAAAATGCTGTTTAAGCTTGCGTGTAAGAATTTTTCTGCGAATTTCTGATAAAGATCTTTAAGAAAATAAAAAAAACACTGAAGTAAAGCAGAAACTGAACAGTATATATTGTAAATGCAAAATTTTCGATTTATAAACATGAAAGCCATTCACATTCTCCATATACACATGTGTTAGCAGCGAAACAACATTCTACATATCGTCTCCTAAAATGCAAAAGGACGTAACTAACAAAGTTTCGAAACCCGATTTTAGTGATTATTATGATTCATTTGGCTGAAGTACATGCCTACACAATATTTTGATGTTCTATGAAAAAATATAACGGTTTTATAAATAAAGTTCAAATCTTATATGTTTTTGTTTTCGCGCTTTTTTTTTGGTGCACTGTAAAATATTGAAGTAAACTTAAAAAAATAAGTTAGTAGAAAAGTTAGTAGAACGTCTTGTCAATCAAGTATACTATTTTTCAGAATTTTTTTTTGCTGAATTTCATATTCAGCTCATATTTTAGTTATATTTAATTAGCACTTAACTGTTTTGAACTAATATTTCACTAATATTTTACTAACATTTTACTAATTTATTTTGCTAAAAAAACTGTTGCTGATAAGCACATTAATAGTGTGGACGACAGCCAGATTGAAAGTCAAGATGTAATAGAGACAAGGAAAATTATACTAAAAAGTACAACTCTTGTAAGACATATAAAAAAAATCAACCATGGAAGATTTTTGTATCTGTCTTTCATATATAAGAAAAGAACGCCAAAAATATGTATACATACATTGTGAATTAAAAAAACTTTAATTTTGTATTGTCATCGGCTTGTCAAAGTAATTATCTATTAATTAAATTAAAGAAAAAATAAAATATTTAAATTTAGTAAAATTAAATGTGTATTTGTAAACTAAGCCCCGTATTCATAAAAATATTAAACAACATTTCAAATACATTTTAGTTAAAACAAATTTAAGTCTTAAAACTGTATTCATAAACGAATATTAACTTTTACACAAGGTTTAAAATAGGTATTTTAACCTAATATTCGTTTATAAATACAGTTTTAAGGCTTATAATGTGTTTTAACTAAAATGTATTTGAAATCTGAATTAAGATTTTTTATGAATACGGTCGTAAATGTTTATAGAGATTTTCAGTGATATTCATGTTTAGTTAATATTCATATAGTGCGGTCAAACAAATATACGCTCAGTTAGACAGACTAAAGCAAAAGACAAGGACACACATCTTAGATTATTTTTTATGTTTGCCTTTTTTATATGTTGTAACGTATTCCAATACTGCATTTATACTGCAACCAAAAAACTAGAAGTTTTTGAAAACGTTTAGTTTTAATTTTAAAATTTGTATGAAATTTGACAACTATACGAGTAGTTTCTGAAAACTACTCGTTTTTAGACTCTAAGGAGTGAGATCGAATAATTCCCGACATATATTATCACTTATAACTTTTTTATGTTTAAAAGTAAACTTTTTTTTATCAAGTTCTTTTAAAAAGTCGTCAGATTGTGTTAACAAAACATTAGCGAAGTCGGATTATTAGGCTCTGTGCAATAACTCCCAGGTAAAAAAAAAAAAAAATTAAATAAGTCCCAAAAATGTTTTATACAAATTTGGGAGTAATTTCATATGCATTAATACCCAGTTCTTTTGCAGTTATTTCTTTTTTTTAGAAGTTATTTCATTTTTATTATTAGGTGTTATTTCATAATGCAGTAATTCCGAAATGAAATAAGTCCCAACAGAACTTAGCGTGGGACTTATTTCATTTTATTTTCTTGTTCGGTGTTATTTCATTTGCTGTGGGAGTTATTTCATTTTCAAAAATTCATTATTTTTTTAATACTATTAATATAATCCAGAAGGATCCTATATCGGGATCTTTTAAAATATTTTGATGATCTACTTAAATTGACCTAACTTAATCGGTACCGTGAAATAACTCCCAAATGAAATAAGTCCCAATGAAATAACTCCCAATGAAATAAGTCCCAAAAAAAATGAAATGAGTCCCAATTTTAATAAATGAAATAACCTCCAAAGAAAAAATTAAATAAGCCCCAACATTTGGGAGTTATTTCAGAGAAATAAAATAACTCCAAACAAAGAATGAAACAACGCCCAATGAAAAAAGTCCCAAAAAATGAAATAATTCCCAATTCAAAAACATCGAATTCTATTTATTTCATAAATACATGTACAAATGTACATTAGGGTGATAACTTTTTTTGGACAACATTCTCCCCAGCGGTTTTCTAAAGGCAAATATTGTATTAATGATAAAAAAAACTATTTCAGTTCAATTTGGTAAAAAAAACCTTACGCACCGACAGCGATTTCTGAAATGCCTTTAATATATTTTTTTAAAATTTTTTTTAATAACAATTTTTTTAAAATATGGTTTATACATATGTAAGTAAGCAAATTTGGAAGAAAACTATTCCATTGACTCGAAAACGGACTTTACCATTGAAATCAGCATGCCTTAATTATGTAGATGTGATGGTCATACGTTGAGGCAACAAAAAAGTTGTTTTTTTAACTTTGTTTGATTCAAAACTTTAACGCGTTTGGTGCGTAACCTTTTTTAACGATAGCGAAAAACTAAAAACGCAGTTCTTAATATTTGTCCATGCCCTACACGATTTTGTCTGGGGAGATTTGATATTTGCAAAAATGCAAAAAGTTATTACCCTAATGTACATAATATTAAACATATTATAAAGATAGAATTTAATGTATACATAAATATACAAAAATAATAAACAAAATTAATAGAAAAATACATATTTAAAATATAATTATAGAAAATCCTGGAATAATCTTTGTTTTAAAAGTTAAAATAAATTAGTTTACATAGCATGGAGTAGTGAAACAGTGCGTAGGGAGGGGGTGGCGGCGCGGCGCGCGCCTATAGGACGCGAAACGCGACCGCGCAGCAGGACGTGAATCGTACGCACCGCTTCCCAGAGGTGGCATGTCATAACGTCCAATGACATAAAGTCCATGGACGTTATGTCACTCGAAAAGTGTCATAATGTACATGGACTTTATGACAACTTGGACATTACGACATTATTTTTTTGGATATTATGTCACTTTCAAATGTGGCATAGCGTCCAGACTTTTTAAAATAAAAAGATTAATAATATTTAGTATATCAATACAATTTTTTTAAATATTCTTTAGTAGTATATCACAAAATAAAACTAAATTTATAAATCGTATAATCGCACGCAGAAAAGACTTTATTTCGCAAAGCCGCCTGCCGCGTTCTAAAAAACTTGTTTTCATAAATTACTTGATGTCTTAAAAATATAAGATTTCAACGGATTCGTAGAACGCGGCAGGCGGCTTCGCGAAATAAAATTTTTTCTGCGTGCGACACAAAAGAAACTTCAAAATTACTGATCTGTTTCCACACTGGAGTATAATGTCCATGGACCTTATGTCGTAAAACGTTTCTTCGTAACACGTATAATATTTTCTTCCTCTAGCTTCCGAATTTTTTAAATAAATTTGATTTTCGACTTTTACGTATAACACTTTACTATTTCTTCTTTTGCCACTCGTTATTTCAAATTCAAGATTTGCCATTATTTTTAATCACTTTAATACCGATCTTTACTTACCAAAATTCTAGCAAGAACTGCGTTCCTTTTGGTAAAATAACTCATTGTATTGCTATTATTGACTTTACGACAATTTTAAAACCCGTTACAAATGCATAAAATTTACCAAAATGTAATTTTAATAGAAATGAAATAACTCCCAACAAAAATGAAATAACTCTCAACGATAAAATCACGTTTAAAAATGAAAATGAAATAAGTCCCAACAAAAGTGAAATAACTCCCAATGCCAAAAAGGAGTGAAATAACTCCCAACAAAACCTGGTTAGGAATTATTTCATTTGGGAGTTATTTCATAACGAAATAATTTCTAACAGAAAATTGTGAAATAAGTCCTAACGCATTGGGAGTTATTTCATAGTGAAATAAATCCCAATTTATATGGAAAATTTTTGGGAGTTATTTCATTTTTTTAGTTATTTCCAGGGACCGTAAATAATGATTATTGCTCGTTTTTTTGAATCAAAAAATCAATCACTTAGAAGAGACATAAAAAAAATTTATTGCACCATTATTATTATTTTTTGACAATCTTTGCATATCCGTCTTGAATTTTAAATTTTTGATTTTTAAAGTTTTCTTCAATGGTAATGATTATTTTTGAGTAATAATAAAAAAAATCAGCCATAATCATTATTTTTGAGCGAAAAAAATAAAACTCAAAAATAATCATTATTTATGATTTTTATTTTTTTCGCTCAAAATAAAACTCACTTTCAATGTGTGGGATGGACCTATCTCAGGAAGTAGGAGGAGCTTATCGAAGATTTTGGTATCAATCTCTTCTTTGGAAGATTCTCTAGCAGGCTAATGCATCAATCATATTTGTGGGTGAGGTTTAAGGGGTTAATTTTTAATTTCAAAATAGGGCTTTTCTTTTGCCGTATTTTGTGGAAGTAACAATGTGTGGGATGGACATATCTCAGGAAGGAGGAGGAGCTTATCCAAGATTATGGTATCAATCTCTTCTTTGGAAGATTCTCTAGCAGATTAATGCATCAATCATATTTGTGGGTGGGGTTTAAGGGGTTAATTATTAATTTCAAAATAGGGCTCTTTTGCCGTAAAGTCAAAATCTGGAAGCTCGATTTTCACCGTAGACGTATGGTCTAGTGGACTTTTTTGCCAGTACAATCCCAAGAATCAGAAACGCGATGCGCCCACTACCATACTAATCGCCCCACCCTAATATGTATATATATTTACACCTACATGAAAGTGAGTTTTATTTTGAGCGAAAAAAATAAAAATCATAAATAATGTTAAATAAGTTTTGGGATTTTAGCACATTTAATTACTATAAATGCAATTAATGTTTATCCCGATGAAAATAAATTTAAATAACAAATATGCAGGTGATTGTGCAAATTTAAATGTAACTGACACTAATAGAAAACATATGATTTTCTATTGTTGATTTACTTGAATAAACGTCACTACATTGCTAGGTCTGTCAAAAAAACAGAGTAGTATTTGGAAGATGACAAAGCCAATTGTGACAATTTTTTGTTGTTGTTTTGGTTTTTCTTTGATATTTTAAATTTTGAATCTCGCTCCTAGACGAGGACAAGAAATTCTCATTGAGTTTGTGATTTAACATAACAAATATCTCTAGAAATTCTAATAACAAAGTCCCCTGAAGATTTCCTTAGGCAGGAATGAAATCCGGATAGGGACACGCCTACATCAGATTGCTTTTCACAATTTGTTAAATAAGTTTTGGGATTTTAGCACATTTAATTACTATAAATGCAATTAATGTTTATCCCGATGAAAATAAATTTAAATAAATAATGATTATTTTTGAGTTTTATATTTTTTGCTCAAAAATAATGATTATTGCGGATTTTTTTTATTATTACTCAAAAATAATCATTACCATTGAAGAAAATCCTTAAAACTCATAACATAATCATTATTGTGTAATTTTTATTATAAAACTCATAATGATTACGGTCCCTGGTTATTTCATTTGGGAGTTATTTCACGGTACCAACTTAATCTGTTCTTTAACAAATTTTAAAGGCGTAACGTTATATTCACCAAAGTCATTTTGCCCAAGAAAAAAAACGACATAGCGCCCAAACAAAATTATATGTAAATTGTTGTTGAAAAAATTTTCTTGTTTTTGGGCAATACGACATTGATTTGGACGAAATAACATTTTTTGTTTGTCCAAAATAAATTTGGGCGCATAGCCGCCTGCCGAAGAGCGGCCGAAGGCCTCCACACAGAAAACTTGTTTTTCCAAATCCAATGTCGAATCCGTTGAAATCTTATTTTTAAGTCCATAAGTAATATAATTTGACCAGTCATAGCTTTATCATTTAAACAGTTTTATATATTAAATATAAGATTAGTTAAAGATAAGAGAAGTTTAGACACTAATATATAGTAAAATTTTTAATAGAATAGACTTTTAAAAAAATAATCATTAAAAAATAATAAATCTTGGTGTGGGTTGGTATTTTGGAACATAAAAAGTTATGGCAGATCAAATAAATGTTACTTGATGTCTTAAAAATATAAGATTTCAACGGATTCGACATCTGATTTGAAAAACAAGTTCTTCTGGGTGGCGGCCCTCGGCCGCTCTTAGGGGTTTTTTCCTCCGTAGAACGCGGCAGGCGGCTTCGCGAAATAAAGTTTTTTCTGCGTGCGACACAAAAGACATTATGTCTTATGACATTTAAAAAAAAAATAACTATGATTTTGGGCAATAACTTCTTTTTTTACCGTCATAGCGCCCAAAAAAAAAAAAGTTTTTTCAAAATAAAATGCCATAGTTTTGGATTTTCTGTCATTGATTTGGTCGTTATAACATTTTAACATCCACAATTTTGGGGGATATGCGGACATTTGGGCAATATGTCATTTTGATTTTTGGGCAATACGACTTCGGGGAATATAACGGTACGCCCTTACTTCATTTGTGTTGCATGTACTATTTTTGGGAGTTATTTAATTTTTATTTTTCGGAAATTATTTCATGATGAAATAACAGCCAAAACCTAGGATTTGTTTCATTTTTGTTTTGGAAATTATTTAATTTTTTTAGATTTTATTTCACTTTTTCGAGACGGGACTTACTTTATTTTTTTAGAATTGATTTCATTGGGAGCTTTTGCACTGGGACTTATTGGATAGAGCCGAATTATTAGTTAGTTTACAAATGGACTTTCAAGAAAAAGTGAGGGCAAAAAAAAGTAGCACTTAAAAAAACCTTGAATTTCTTGCAAAAAAAAAAAAATTTGTTTAATTGTCCCGAACTCAGAATAATCAATTGATATTTAGATTATTTTTAAATGATTGATGAAGGCTACAGAACAAGTTCAAAATACTGTCACTTTTTTTTGTGTGCTTCTATCAATTAGGGCACTAAATATGACAATAGAACAACATCACTCACTTCTTGTTCAGTTTACATTTGAAAGCTAAATATTGACCAGATCACTTTAATATTTTGCACACATAATCCGACAACGTTCTTAAAGGTAACTTGACTAGTAAAAGTTCCGTGTTGTACACAAAGCAGTTGTAAGTTTTCGATCTCACTCAGTATGCATGAGGTACAAATTATTATTTAAAAGTATCACAAAAAAAATGTATGATTTCGCAAATAAATTAACTGAAATATAATTTTTGTAGAAATTTTTTGAGTTTTTTTTAGTCCACTAATGTTCAGCAAAAATTTTATTAACTTTTAGCAACGATTTTTTAATGTTTAATGTGTTAGCAAAACTTTTGCTGAATCGAATAATTTTGATACTAAAAATCAGCTTGTTGATTTTCAGCAAAAGACTTTGCGGTTTTTCCTGCGTTTTAATGTTTAGAAATATATTAATACGCAACACTCTTACCTGTCATTATTTATACGCATAAGAAAGCGATAGCAACAAGTTAAAAGATAGCAACATATTTAAATGTTTGTTGTACACACTCGCGAATGGTGAAAAAAAAATTTTAAAAGTGAAAACATTAAAAAAAAATTAGAAAATGGTAAAATTTATTAATTGTTTTTCTTGAGACAAATTGTTTATTTGTCCGAATAAGTTTAAGAAGCATTTGAGTGGATGCTATCCAAAAAATGCAAAAGAAAAAGAACAATATTATTTTTGTTATGTTATATGTTATGAATTGTTTTACATTAAAATGATTAATATGTTTATTTTACGCTTTGTTATGTTTTTTTTTATAAATTTCATTTAATTCAAAATAAATTGTTTTAAAAATATGTATATATATATATGTTTTTTATTTAAAATTAGTTTTTCAATTAAAATATTATTAAAAATCAAAAATTTTTTTTATTTTCTGCATTTCTACAATCCCGTTTGGTAATATGACAAACTATTTATTTGAAAGTCAACAATCAACTCAACAACATCGTTTGTTATACTTTGCTTTGAATTTCAAACAAATTCGTTTGTTGACTACAAACATGTTGTTTGTATTTACAAGATCAAGTATAGGAGCAATATATTGTTTGTATTTACAGAAAGTTTGTTTGTATTTACAATTTTTTTTAACTGTGTAGCAATTTTTTTTGCAGGCACCCTTCTGACTAAAATGTTGCTTAATCTTTTTTTTGAGTGTAGGGTTGCGTGATAATGAAGCACTGCATCGAACTACATTTCTCTGCAAAATTGTATGGTTCTATGCTCAAAACCATCAGTTTTATTAACGATATTGTTATAATATCTGTGGACGTTTTTTGTTTCTCCTGTAAAAAAGTAAATATGTTAGTTACGCCCTTTTGCATTTTATGTGACGATATAGTAGTTTACTAAATATTAGTAATCATGTTAAGAAATCAAATCAATATCTCCTGATACTGATCACAATCACTTTATAGCCTGACAAAACAGTCGATACAAAATAAAGGTGTTTATACTCCATACCACTCCTTTCCACTCCACTCCACTCCAATGTAGGACATTTCATTTGATTATAAAACATGCTACTTGATGGTTTGTTATGATTGCACAACAGCAACGCTTGCATGTCTATATCTTTTTTTTTTTTTTTGATCAAAATCTTTTTGATGAAAAAAAAAGGAGTAGAGTTTTAAAAGCCTCATTGTATCTTAATTACAAAAAATGAATGAAAGTGTTGATATAAAAATTAGTTTCTTTATAATTTCGTTTTTTTTTTTTTTTTTACAAAAATTTCTCTGGTTTTGGCAAAACTTGTTAATTTTGCTGCTGGTAGTTTTTTACTTTGACTTTGTTTGCAAAAACTTAATGTTGTTTTTTTTTTTTTTATTTAATAAAATTTACAAACTTTACAATCTGACCTCATTCAATGTCATTAACGCATTGAAGGTTGTGGTTTTTGTGGCTCTTTGTTTATGGCATTTTTTTAACATCTAAAGGTTGGTTTTGTTTATATTTTAAAGTTTATAACATAAATAAGTTAATTAATTTTAGTAATTCCTAGATATGGGAATATAAATACACACAGAAAACAGTTTTGTAGTTGCAACCGAATTTTTTGTCGACCGAATTTTTGTGGTTCCACGTACTATCACTATTATTAAATTTTAATACTATTGTAGCAACATTCATTTACAAATTGCGAATTTTTATTGTAACAATTGAATATTTTATGTTTATGGACTATAATATTCTATTAATAGATTCCCATGCGTTCAACAAAATTTATTTTATTAATAAAAAAAATATATGCCTCGAACTGGGCTCGAACCGGCGATCTTCCGCTTGTCAGGCAAGTACTTTACCTCTAGCCTAAACTCAATTTAAAATTATTTTATTAATAAAAAATTCTTCCCAGCGAACTAGGCTCGAACCGGCGACCTTTTGCTTGTCAGGCAATTACTTTACCTCTAGCCTAAACTCAATTTGAATTTATATTTTCAAATTTCTACCTTAAATATTTTTTTTCTTTCAAGTTGAAATATTAATGTCTAAAAATATGTACAACAGTAATTGGGTTGCTAATCTTAATATTTTATAAGAGTTACCAAAACTATTAAAAAAAACTTTATATTACTTTAAATTTGACAACGAAAACTTATATTTTAGATAGAGTGATTGTTTTTTTGCCAGCGAAACTAATATTCGATTTTAACTGAAAATATTTTATTTAAGGGATAAAATCTCCGAAAAGTGGTTGGTTGTTGGTATTAACGGTAATGTAGAAGATAATATTTTTTTTCAACATTGATTAGGAAAACCAATATTTTGAATGATGTGACTGTGTTTTGGTTAATTTTATATATTTTCTGTTTACAATATAGTTTAATTGTTCTGATGATGAATTTTAAGTACTTACAATGAAAATTATTGAATAATGATTAAATTTCGTTGGTTACAATGGAATTCCAACCAATTTATTCTCTGTGTGTCATCTTCGCAAGCTAAATGAATGAAATTAATATAAATTTAATTTAGAAAGCTAAGATTTAATCGGGACGACAAACCTAGAGTGGCTCTCTATATCAGATAGTTTGAATAAAGTTGACCGAAAGTCTTTTAGAAGGCTAGTTGGGCGCCATGCGTTACATTGCAATCTCCTTTTAATTTGTCTCACACCCACATCAAAAACTCCAACCCAAGACGTACTAGATTTCCTTAAAAGTTCGGGAGTCCAGATAGCCATACATCCTTTTGGCTGCCCATGTCTTCGTAGAAACTTCTTTTCAGGCATATGAGTTGTTGCTCCTTTAGCTCTTGAAGATGAAACGCTCCTGGTTCTCATGTCCAGAAAGTGCTAACTGCTTTGGTTTTCAAGGTCCTCGTAGAATATTCCCCTCAGATATCTGAATCATTATTCCCGATGATGTTTTAATTTCAAATAAAGTATTCTACATTTTTATTATTATTTCTGTGAATCAAAAAAAAATATCCCGGGAAACCACGCCCAAAATTCCCGGGATCGCAGGATAAAATAAGAGCGGGATTCCCGGGACGGGAATGTACAGTACAACAGTACAACTTGTACAGCATTAGCATAAGCTCTATTGTATGTTCTACAACCGCTGTTTTATCCTATTTGCAGTAACTTCTTTCCTCTCAAACTAGAACAATCAAAACTAGAATCAGTTATAGAACTGGGCTTAAGACAGTAAAAAGTTTAAGTTTAACTTCCAGGAACTAATTCTAGAAGCTGGTCCATGGAACCGTTTGTAAAATAAACTGTTGTAGAAAAAGATTTAGAGGTAAGCAGTTTAAAAAAGTTATTTCGAGCCAATTGGTTTTTAAAGTACGCTAGTGTGGATAGCGCTAGATCCCCAATCGGGTGTCTGAATAATTACTACATGGCAAAGCTGGGGACACAGTGTTTCCAACTTCATTGTCATTTATCTCTTATGCTGTTTAGGTCTTTACTGAAATTCAAAGATCTAATACTAAAGTGTAACCCAAAACCATTCAGGTTCGATTTAAAAATTCGGAAGACCGCACAGTCTTTGAAAAATATCTTCCTCATATAATGAAGTCTTCGGTGCTTCAGCACTGGAATTCACAGAGATAATACATAGTCTTCCTCCTCGTTATCGAAAAATTATCTCAGCGTAAGTATTTCAAGTGGGATTTAGGTGAACAATACCAATACTATAACGGTGAACAATACCAATATACCGGGGATGGCAAACATGGTACAATTGTACTTTTTGGTCAATTTTAACCTCCATCGGTAAATTAGTACTGCGGTCATTCATTAGGTACAATTTCATAATTTTACAACTGTACTGTAAAATTTTGAACAAATATTTCAATTGCAGAAGTGTACCAAAATCATTTTTACAATACACCTTAAATACTTGGAAAAAAAAAAATAAAACAACAAATTTTTCGGCAAATTTATTGTAAAAACAATCAGAATTAAACTAGGGAAAGGAATTTCATGCACAAAATTAAAATGCAACTAAAAACTAATAGCCAAAATATGCAAAAACATGCAAAAACATGCTTTTTTATACAAATTTGCAACTAAAAATCGATGATATTTTGTTTCATTTATGATTCAGATTAATTTTTAGTCCATATCAGTTTTGGACTATCGAGTAAAAACATGCAATGCATGGAATTCCCTTCCGTACTCATAACTACGATAAAGCAATAAATTGTTGTTATTGTAAGATAAGTTTTGTATTGTATAAAACAATATTTCATCCAAGCTTAACTTCGATCACACAAACTTTTTATATTAAAAAAAAATCTGAGGCTCGGAAAAGTACAATTCTTTGTAGAGTAATATTTACTGAAAGTTTGACATTGATCTTATAAATTTTCTATATAGAGTCGAAAAAGTAAAATTTTTTAGTCTGACATTATCCATCCCTGATCTATACACGTTATGAATAACTCATGCCACTACTGCTCAGACGCACCTTGTTATATTGGTTAATAATGCTCAGACACACATCGACGCACTTAAAACTTACGTAAAGCGTAGAATCAGAATGATCAAGGTAAGCTGCAATTCTTCTTTAAATACTGTACTGGAAGTGTGCCGTTCTAGGCAACTTCTATATTTCCGGCATCATTTGTGAAAGTACCAAAAACATCTTTGAAGTTAATACAGAGTTTATTCAAACACCCGTGGCGGTTCTTGCAGGTTCTTTGAGAGCAGCTCAACCAATTAAACGTGCTATCACAGGTTAGTGTCCTTTCCTCTTAATTTAAGCCACCAAAGAAAACGCGATCTAAGGATAGTGTCATTTCCCCTTAATTGAAGCCACCAAAGAAAGCGCGATGTGTGTGATCTACAGAGAAAATGTCCCGTCCTAAGTCATTGTCCTTCCATTAATCAAAAGCCGCAAAAGAATAGTACCATTCCAGTTCGCTATCATCACTCAAACGCAGCTCAACATAAGAATCCTGCAATCGCAATCAGTTGCCCTCCATTCATCGCAAGCAAAAGTGGAAGCGTGCCACTCCCGATCGCTGTCCTTCCTCTAAAGGCGTACAACAGAGGAAGCGTGCCATCACAGGAAGTTGTCTTCATTCGAACTCAACTCAGTAGAGGAAACGTACCGTCCCATTCACAAAATCAGTTAATGAACAGCTCCGAAAGAAATAAAAACTTCTACGAAAGCATAACCGATTGCAGATTGGGGGCTAATTGTCAGTGTTATTAGCGGCACACTTGTTGGGATTTGGCTGGACTTTGGTCATATTCTAGCACGATGAAGTTATAAATTTACGGTACGGCGTGTTAAAGAAAATTGCCAATGGACGAGATAACGTCAAAGAACTTCCTAAAAATCTTGTAACTTTTACGAAAAATCTCAAAAAAGTTCGACCGACTTTTTAGTCGTTAATTTAATTGTCTCATTCGAATTTGGTTGCTACAACCTCTACAATTCAGTTGTCACAATCTTATTGAGAATTAGAGTTTCTTGAGTTAGAGCGTTTTCCTGTGTCAGATCTCTTTATATCCAGCAATTGAGTTACAACGAATTTATATTTTTATTTCCCGATTAGATTGCTCCAAATTTTGTCTATTTCCCAACTTATTCTTTTTGAAACATATAATTAAGTTACATTTAATAACGATATTGATTTTTCAAGTTTATACCTCCTATGTAAAAATGATTATATATTATCATATATGAAGTGTTATATATGTTTGGATCCGAAAATTGAGGCTATATGGTCATATATGGCTCAAACATGACCATATATTTTAGTTCATATATGTCCATATTTCAAATATTTTTCATATATTTATTTGATTGTCTCTGAGGTCCGATTTAATTAAAAACTATTAAATGATTTTTATTTTATTGATTAATAAAAATCAGTCCTAAACAACAAAACCTTACAGCTAAACAACAAAATCAAAAACAATTCCTTAAAAAAACTGATGGCTGTTACTAGGGCCTTCTTTGGATTGTTTAGATTGTAACATTCCAGAACTTTGTGCGGCAATTTATTTTAAATAAATACAAAAAAAAAAAACAATTAAACTCTTATTACAAATAGAAAAATAACAAATTTGCAACAAATTTTCGAAAAATGATATTATGCAAGTTTTAAATATAAATAAAACATAATTTAAAACAAATCTTAAATGTTTTTATTAGCGAGTCTACTAATAGTTATACGTTCATAAGACTTTTTAAAAATAAAATAAGTTTTAGATTCTGCGACTTAAAAATCTATCTTTCAATAACTTTAAGAAACAATAATTGTTTATTTCAAAGTCAATGATACATATATTCCAACAATAATTGAATTTTCCTCAATGATATATATTAATATATAATCACATGTGAATTCACATAATAAAATTAATATCACATATGGAACAATATCCAGCATTTCAATACATGATATTATACATTACCATATATGAA